>OU696696.1:83218282-83818282 GCA_916050605.2 Platycheirus albimanus
AAAGTACGCCATTTTATTTCTTGGATAAATTTGAATTTATGAGAATAAATTTAGAAAAATCTGTGGAGCGGTTTTTGAGAAAAAAAGTTTTTTTTGAAAAACTTTTTGAAAAAAATTTTCAAAAAAAAAACAAAAACGCCAGTTTATAGGTATTCAGCAAATACATTTACTTAAAATTTTTAAAAAAAAATTAAATAAGCAGTTTTCAAAATATTAATTTTTTAAATTTTTTTTTTAAAAATGCTTTTAAAAATACAAAAAAATATTTTTCAAAAATATTGGTATGCAATACAAATTGAGCTACCTACAGCTATATGTGTGTGAAATTTCGAAAGAATTGGTTGAGTCGTTTTCGAGATAGTCGAAAGCAAAAAAAACGGTCCTATGGAAAGTACCGTTCTTAGCCATTTTTTAAAACTTTTTTTTCAGCCATATGATTGGTCGTACCTAAAAAGCAACACCGATTTTTTTAATTAAAAATCGTTAGAGCCGTTTTTGAGAAAAATAAGCTTTAACGTAACGGTTGTATGGCAGGTACCGTTATTTTTTGAGCTAAAAAAAAAATTTCAATTTCCTTTCTGTACAATACCTAAAAAAGTCTATATACCAAGTTTGAAGCAATTCGGCTTACCCGTTTGGCTGTAGGTCTACATACAGACAGACAGACAGACATACAGACGGACAGAATTTTTAGACCATCTTTTTTCGTCTTCGCTATCATCGTAATGTCATGTTTGATTGTTATCTCAAAACTTTTTTTTTCGACGAATGCATAACTTGCCTTATACAGTAGTCTCTCGATAATGTGAATCACCGATAATGCGAATTTCTCCAAAATGTGAATCGCCAAAACTTAACATTGTCATCTCTATAATGTGAACTTCCGAAATTTTGGAACTCTTAAATGTGAATTCCTTCGGAAATTTTGTATACCTACCTACACATACAAATTTTTTTTCTCTCTTGATAGTTTTGCATGCAATATAAAAAAAAAGGAAAACCTAACTGATATTCGTCTAAGCAAATTTCGAAGTTGTGCAATAGTAAGATCAAATCAGGCTATTCACTATGTCGATATGGATGTTTTTTTTTTTTAATGATTTTTTTACGTAGTAATTAGGTAAGGTACTCCTACATGTAGGTAATGTGTTTTTTTTTTCTGAATAAATGTTGAAACTGTGCTTTAAATGTAATTTTGTTTGTAATAAATGGATACGATTTGTTTCAAACACTTAATAAGAACTGAAGAAAATGTTCCAGTAATGTGAACACCTCTAAAATCCGAAAACGCCTTGTTTTAATTAGTTCACATTATCGAGGGACCACTGTAGTACCTATAATCGCAAGTAAAAAATGGAACGATACACGCTTCAACAACGCATTGAAATTATTAAAACTCTATAAAAATTGTGGAAATTTGGCAGACGGTTCGTAAAACTGCTGGAAAAATTTGAGCTGTTGGGACAAGTTAGCGATGTGGGTCTTAAGAAAAAATCATCTTGACTGATGAGGCCCATTTCCACCTCGGTGGCTACGTCAACAAGCAAAATTGTCGCATTTAGGGCATCGGAAAACCCAAGATTTATTGTTAAAAAGCCTCTCCATCCTCAACGAGTAACTTTTTGGTGCGGTTTATGGCCCGACGGGGTCATTGGACTTTACTTTTTCGAAAATGAGGCTGGAGCAACAGCTGCGGTGAATGGATTGCGCTTTCGAGAGATGATTAATAATTTTGTATGGCCGGATGGTATTGACAACGTTTACTTTTAACTTTTAACTTTTTAAAAGTTTCCGGGACATGTTATATCTCGAAGAGGTGATCACGCCCACAGAGATCTAGAGATCTTGTGATTTAACACCTTGCGACTTCTTCCTTTGGGGCCACGTGAAAGATAAGGCGTGAGCTGGCAGAAAAGCGGTTCCATCAGAAACTTGTTTAGGGTGTGAAGGCGGTGAACATACCTATACAAAATCCTGATGTCAAGGGGCGAGCTTGATGAGGGGGGGGGGGCAAAGACCCCAGTTTTTGGGTTTTTACTTATATATCCAAAAGGTGCAAAATATGTATGTACATGTGCAGATTAATCTCCAACTAGTCTACAGTTACAGCTATATTTCAAAATCGTTCATTTGTCATTTTCTGAGCAAGTTCTTTTTATCAAATCTTTATTCACAACTTTTGTTCGTCTAATAATTATGTGTGGCCACTTTAAAGCAAAATTATTAAATATGCAAATAGGCGAAGATCTCCGAACATCTCCGGTGCTGGTGGATTCTCTCTTTTAATTGGCACCAGGGACTGTTAAAAGGAGTTTCCTTACGATGCTGTTCGAGTATTTAAAAAGGCAATGAATGCGATAGTATACTTGACATTTCCAGACAATGAAGTTGTCTCGCAAAAACATCTCACGCACTCTAAAACTCATTCCTTGATTAAGGTCGCAAAACTAATTTTTTCAATTTGTAGTCTGCTCCTCAATTTATTTTCAAAACATTTTAACTGACTTTTTTGCTTCACCCACGTTCGACACGAATTTAATTATCGTTAGGAGATGTATATTGCATCCTCATGGGTATTGTCGTTTTGTCGTGCATCACATTGCACATAACACATGGTTAATGGTGGCTCTCTTATACAACGCAAGTCAATAACCAACAAAGTCCTTGCTAAAGAAACCCTTCTATGCCCTCTGGGAATTGATGCTACAGCATCCTAGTTGCGAAGTAAGTTAACCACAACAGTGAACGTTCGATTAAAGTGTCAATGCATGACTTCCATTTTGTTATACCTAATTCTTAGCCAAACAAACGTCAAAGTCCAAAGCACTTTGTGGTCAAAATCATTACAAGTAGATTAGTGATTAGAAATTGATGTGTGATGAATTTGGACCAACATTATTTTGTGTTGGGCGTGTTTGTTTATTGAGTTTGGATGATGACCAAAATAATGGAAAACGAACAACTAACGATGACATCATTCATTTCCATTACATTTTCTTTTCCCATGATATTTCTTTGGTTCATGAGAATTTTAAAATATTAGGTATATTTGGTTTTGTTTGTTCCGCATAATGTCACCCATGTTTTGTTTGTAAACAGGTTTTTGTTATTTTCGATTATATAGCTAGCTAGGTAGCTATTTTCAGCTGTGATGGAATTTATGGTAAAGGAATAATTAATTAACTACGACAGTAAATCATGCCTTAATTATTAGTAGATATTCAGACCATCAAACAAAATTGAACCATTTAGGATAACTTCAATTTTGAGTGCACATAATTTTGAGACTGTTGAGTAGAAAAGTAAAAATAAGTACTCGCAATCGAACATTTCTTTAGTAGTTTTTCAAAAGAGTCTTCATAAAGACAATACAATTTTCGAAATTTATTTTCCACTCCGATTGAAATTCTTCCAAAATATGCATTCAAAGTGTTCAAACCTACCTACTTAATAATCATAGTGTGCTAAGTCCGGACTGTACGAATGCAGATGATCCTTGTAGGACATGTAAGATTCATGAAGTGAAACGTTGGTAATACGAATGGTTGAACTGTGAGGCTGAAGAAATGATGACAAGGAAGAGAGTTGACATTGTATGTGTCCAAAATATGAATAGGTAAGGTAACATGATAAGTTTTTTGGATAGATGTTTTACTACGAAAAAACTATACTAAAAATGATATCAGTATCATTTTAAAACTATTTGGAATATTTAGGTAAGGTGAAGTGACAATACGGCAAGCCTGACCATTGCACTCGGATCGAGTTAGATCCATTTAGGAACGCAATTGGGGTCTCCGATTAAATCAGTGTTCATAAGTGGCTCTAGAGTTTTAGGACAGAAGTTAGTACAGGTAACATTTGGTGATTTTAGATAGCCTGGAGGAATATGGATTTTTGACAAAACTTTCAGGGCCTGCAACATCGATACCTTTATCAAATTTGTACCAAACCACTATTATTCTATTATGTGGTTCTGTTTTTGTGTTCGCTTTTGCTGGTGTAGTAAATATTCTAGTCAAGAGAATTGATAGGTACTGTGTGAATACCAACGATGATTTTCTAAGACTCCCAAGGAGGACTAGAAACCCTTCTGAAAAAGATATTTGTAACGTATGGGTAATTCATACCCTCTTCCGCCATGTTCTAATTTTTTAGAAAACAAACAAAATTTCTTAGTTGCCACGCAACCGGTTACATGTTGTCTTTCTTCAACATTCGTAAACAATAAAAATTTGTTCATAATCAATATTTCCTCAGTTTCTCATATTGATTAACAGATTTGTCTTCCAACAACCATTTGTAAATCGCAAAGTACATATTTTCATACCTCAAATTGATACATTATAATTTCTAGGCATATTTTCGCACTGTTATTATTATATTATTATTAACCTCAAATATTTGGAAGTGGAAGGTTATGATCGTAGTCCGAAATTTTGCAATTTATATTTGTCTTACTCGAACAGTGTACCAGGCTTTTTTTATAGCAATATCTACATCTTTTATTCCAAAGTCTTCTTGTTTACTGGAAGCTGCTCTTGGTAGCAACACTTTAACTCCTCCTGGAGGATACTAAGGCAATCAAGTCTTTCTATCTATTTCTGTTCCTGGCACGACATCTCAGCTGTGACCATGACTGCAAATTCTGACAGTTGTTCTTCATAATTCCTTTGGTCTTAAAACCCTCCTTGCACCTTGGGGATTCCATTCAAAACACTGCTTTGGTAAGTTGTTTGATTATTTCGAAATAGCAAAAATACTTCATTTCTTTTTTCAATAGATTAACGCTTATTCAGCTTATGTGAGTGTGTATGCTAAAAGGTAAAGACACGAACAAAATGTCTAACCATAAGAAATTTCCAATTTGATACTAAAAAACCTTTCTCATAACGTTTGTCATCAATTTAACTGGTCAACCAACTGTATCTATAAGCCGCTTATCTTCATCATAAATTCATAATCAAACTGGATAATAAAACCTATCCAAGACACAATTTGGAACGGGTTCCTCATGTACCATGTTTGATAGCATATCAACGCTCCATAGAAGCTTATTTTAAGCCAATTACCACAATCATTTAAGAGAGTAAAATATGAAGAGATTGAAATCGGAAGAAATATGAAGAAATTTATATATAAATAAGAAAGCCGGGTGATTAAAAAAAAAAAAAAAATATGTATACATATACATATAATGTAGGTACATATGTACATAATCGTTAATCTTCTATGATACGTACCTACCTACATTACATTATGTAGGTATTGTATCTTTAATGGGTTTTATCTTTGAATGTCTTGATTGATGTGGCCAAAAAGAAAAGGGGAGTTTGAAAAGGTATGTACCTATTCACAAATGTGAGTTTCAGGATTTGTAGGTTGGCAAAGGATTCTTTCCACATTAAATAAAACATTTTACTTTTGTATTTTTTTGTTTACAAAAGATGTCGACACAATCGAGTGTGGCAGGATTCAAGATGATGACTAAAAAATGTTTGACTTTAAAAAAGTTGCGTTTATCAAAATATTGGGCTCTACTTCTCTTCTAGCGCCGAATAATACCTTATAAAAATAGTTTTGCCGCTTTAAAAATCTGAGTTTCCGCTATTAGGCACAGATTTCGATATCTAGGCCATATTAGCACCCATGACCCCAAAGAAGAAAAAGACTACGATACTAAGAAGAGATGCTACGATCATCGCCAAAACTTACAAGCACTTTTTTTAATCAAAATTGAAAGAGAGGACTTGATAAAATCATCAGTATGCTTGTCCCACACGACACCACCTCGGATTACGAACTCGGGCTCAATAATTCCACCACCAACTTGGTCAGACCGCGACCACTGATAGGTACCTACCTATACCTTCGATGTAATGATTGAATTTGTCTACCTGAACGCTGCTGTAAACTTAGATAACAACCACATCGCTGAAATCAAACGTAGACTAACTCTATTGCTAGTCAGTCTGTTTCTTCGGGCTGAATACCTGAGGAATAAAGCCATATTGAGAAGAACGAAGGAGACGATTTATAGAACACTCATCAACCCTCATCATGGACCCCTTCCAATGAAAAGTCATTTGGAGTATATTCGAGAGAAAAGTTCTGAGTACGATTTATTCCTGTCTGCGTAAACAGACAATACATTATTTGGCGAAGATTTGTATCTTATCTTCGCCAAATATGTAGACGAACTATAGGTACGTCAACGTCAACGACTTAGATGGCTGGGCCATTAAGAGCGAATGGGTATCAACGCTTAAGCTCATAAAGGCCAAGGAGCACCACTCTATAGTTGAGTCATCATGAGAAGACGGAGAAGATTTTCTCTTGCTATGAAGATTAATGAAACAGCTTTTTCAAAGAAACTGGATGCATGAACACATTTATGCATTTCGCTCAGAACGGATGCTTTTGATTGTCGCTGACAGCTATTTCATCTGATGAGCCTCTTCTTGAACTGCAGAGTGCATCTGGTGATAGTCTCACTATAGGCGACAGTTTGTACCCTTTTTTTTGTATTGTACAATTTGATTTCTCCTAAAAATGCTTTGTTGCTATAAAGGTACCTAACATGCTTTACATCCTTATGCAATTGAAATGGATACCTTAATTGTTTCGCCACTTGCCTTACAACTTCCTTATCTTAAAAATGACTTGTTCCAAGTCAAGGTCATTGCGAGTTGCTGTTAATCTACTTTCTCTATGCATGTTGGACTGGCTACTCTCCCATGCATTATGTAACATGACCTTTCTCAAAACTTTATTTTAAAACAAACGATATAAACTCTGTGCACCTAGATGTCCTTGAAAAATGTTTCCGTTTTTGTTCCATGTATCTCTCATCTTTTAATCTGATATCATAGGTACCTATAATTTTTTCCTCCGCAAAATATTTAACTAGGTAGGATAATGTAAACAAAAACTTACCTTAGGCAAATCACGAATATGATTCGCATCCAAGAGCAACTCCTCGAGACTCCTTGAATATCGTAGAATTTCTTCGGGCACTGTCGGCAAGGAACAATGCCGCTTATCAACAAACTCCACTTGGCGATTGCAGCCTTTAAATATTGGAATGCACTTAAACATTATCCTCTTGTTAATAGATATGCTCCCACAGCTGTAATATTAATTTTTTTTTTTTCTATTTTTGTTTAATTTATTTTGTTGAAAATAAAATAAATTGATTAAACACGTTCACGTTCGCAATAAAATCCTCCTTCTCTTTGATTTTTTCCGCAAACATTTAGCTGCCCACAAAAATAACACCACTCACTCACTCAACATCAACAGATTCTCGTTTGGAATTATTTATAAAATTTCACAATAAATCACTGAATTTGTTTTTGTTGTTATTTCAACGAAACAACATATAAATAAAGTAAGCCAAGCACAAAAACACAAAACGACGAAAGAAATTTTCTTTAGCTTAAAAATTATTTTGACAGAAGCCAAAGAACACAACACTACACATATCTCGCTCTTTCGATTCTAATCCGATTAGAACATTACACGCGTTGGAATGGAACAGATGGATATACACATAAATATACACAACAAGACAGGAACAGAAAAAATAAACTTGCTTCTGCTGCTGCTGCTGCTGCTGGAGAAGAAGCGTTCAGCCAAAATGCCAAATTACAGTCGTACAACGTTCACCCGAAAAAAAAACTAGTTTTATTTTTCACAGATTTCGTAATATTTCGGCAATTTATTATCGTTAATGGGCGCACTATTTGTACTATGAGCCTTAGCCATACAAATGGCTACGAATTGAAAAGGAAAACATGTTATTTATGTCATTTAACGAGGTGAGTTAACAGGTGCAAACGAAAAGCAAAAAACCAAAATGGACTCTATGCGAGGAATTGATTTTTCTTGTGGCCTTCTGCTTTTACCTGCGGTGCGCGGTGGCAGCGGTGGGGATTTTCTTTGAAAGCTGAGCTGGCACACGGGGATAGGGAGCCTTGTCTACATCTATCCAGATATGCCGCGGCCGAAAAGTTATTCCCTCCTGGCATATGATTATAAACGATATTCCTCCACGACGACGAACGATAGACGATCACGAAAACCACGAAAACGATGACACGCCCAAACTATAGTTTTTCTGTTTGTTTTTTCTTCGATTTTTGGGTTTAAGTTTATGCAGGTTGAGGCTAGCAGGGAGTTTTCATATTTGTTTTTTTTTATGTGATGGGGCACAGCAAACTGAAATCTAAGGAATGAATTGAAACGCGGCAATTATTTTTTTTCAAATGTATACACACGGTTAATATATACACTTTATTTACTCAGGTAAGTACATACATATACATAAATATATATATATGTAAGTAGTTCTACATTGAAAAAGAAATAAAACATAAAAAGCGACGGATTATCGAATTTTTAGACACTACGTGCAACTACACGGAACGACACGGTCAACTCAACTGAGGAAAAGGAAAACTGAAATGAATAATGAATTTGGTTTTGGTTCCTGACAGTGCTACCACTTCAGGAAAAAAAATCGAAGCAGATTTGAAGAAAAAAGTGAAGTAGATTAAAAAAAATCGAAGTAGATTTCAAAATTAACCTTTTTTATAAAAATCTACATCTAGGGTGGGCTTTTTTGTAGTTTATTTTTAAATCGTAGGTTATTTTGACATTGACAGCTGTTTCCCGCTCGAAATCTTGAAAGATAGTCAGTATCATACCTCCGCGGAACGAAATGAGTGGCTTTATGCTTGAACAGCGTTGGAAAATGTTGAAAACTTATTTCCAAAGTGAATGCTGTGTAAGTTCGTTGGTGCTAAGAGCAGCTTGAATTGGACAACGATTTTCGGCGAAAGGTCAACTTTACTAACAAACAAAATATCTCGGGAAAACTCGTTGTTGTCGAGAAGCATTCACAAAGAGTGTGACAGTTTGGCGCGAATTGTGAAGTGTTCATCGTTCTTGTGTTATTACACCATTTTTCTTCGAAAATGAGGCTGGGAACAACGTTTCTGTCAACGTTGGGTGTTACAGAGCAATGTGAAGACATGGATTTGGACGACCTCTGCTTCATGCAGATTAACGCGCTATGAAACACAGCCCACTCTACAATCGATCTTTTGCTCACTAAATACTAAAATCGTGTTATCGATTGGCCGCCTCGGAGCTGCGATTTGACTACTTTGGACTTTTGTGTGGGTAACCGTGAAGGACCGACGTTATGGCAATAATAAGGTAGTGATTATATCACTTAAGGCCAATATTTACCAAAAAAATCAGTGAGCTACAGCCCGGAACAAATCTTGGGCTTGGACACCTTCTAAATTATTATTTTTTTTTTTTAACACTATCAGTTCTCGAGAGTAAGAAGCTTATATCAAGCATTAACTTACAATCAGAGATTAGCCAACACATATTATGTGCTCACTGGCTACATCATTTAGTGCAGGTGTTAGTTGTTAGTAAGCAGAATATACAAATAGCATAACACAAGCACAAAAAATAAAAAATTGATAAACACATACATTTATACAAAATAGATACAAAAACATTGAGAAATACTAAACATAAACTATGAGCGTGGTGCACTGGTTTTAAATGTTTTTTTTAGAGAGGATTTTCTAATATTAAAATCAACAATACTTTTATTAGAGTTGAAAAGTTTGCACATGCCGGTAAGAGGTTCATTCATGCCATAATTAGTACGGTGTTGGGGACAATGCAATAGCTCTAATCTACGAAGATGATGAGCCCCCTCCGCGATAGTTAAAACCTACACACGATAGAAGATCGGGTGAGTCCAAAGATCCCGTTAAAAGTTGGTGAATAAAAATAACATCATTGTTAATACGCCTTTGTGACAAAGTTTGAATCTGTAGAAGTTGAATCCGGTGTTCGTAAGGTGGGAGGTTGTATGGATCTGCCCAGGAGAGACCTTTTAAAGCAAATCGAATAAAATTACGCTGAACTGCCTCTATCCTAGACTTATGAACTTCGTAGAAAGGAGACCATACCTGTGATGCATATTCTAGATGGGGACGAACATGACAGTTATATAAAGCTAGGGTTACATAAGGATTTTGAAATTCCTTCGACCATCTTTTAACAAATCCCAACATGGAATTAGCTTTTTTAACAATAAAGTTGATGTGTTCCGTGAAACTCAAGTCTGGGCTAAAGTTTACTCCCAGATCTTTAAAACTAAAAACGCGATGCAAAACTTGCTGTGAAATGTAATAGCCGTGTGTACTTGGTACCCGTTTCCTTGAAAATGTCATTGTCTGACATTTCGCTGGATTCAGGCTTAAACAATTCTTGCTACACCAGATAGCAAATCTGTCGATGTCGGCTTGCAATTCTACGCAAGCAATGTTCAATCAAACGAAAACCAAACTAAAAGGCTTTCCGACTTCCGACACTATATATTGTTTCATATAACACTTTTCAATTTAATTTAACAAAAAAAATTTATTTTCATCTTCATTTCTACATGTGTAGTATGTAAAACAAAAATTAGAGTGAAATGGAGAAAAAGGGAGTAGATTTCGCCTTTTTCTGTAAAATTGAAGTAGGTTGAAACAGATATTTTTAAAATGAAGCAGATTTCAGTATTTTGGTGATGGTGCGAAGTAGGGAGTAGATTTTAAATTTTTTTGATAAAAAGAAGCAGATCTACTTCAATTGAAGCAAAGTGGTAGCGCTGGTTCCTGATGAACCGCGACATAATGGAAAAAAAGCAAAAGGAACAAATAGTAATTTCGATGTTTCGTTTTCCATTTTGTTGTTATGCGTTTACACGTTTTTTTTTTTTGGTAAATGCAGATTTGATCGGATTTCCCGCCTAAAAGAAATTGATACGGATTTGGTCTGTTTTTGTTATTGTATGTTTGTGTGTTTCTTTTGAATGTGTGTTTAACATCTATTGAAGATGATCTGAGATCAAAAAAAAAGAGATTGATCTTTGTCCAAAGGAAAAACATTTTATGATGCCATATCAAATTTTAGATCAAAAAATGATCTGACGTACCGATAAAAAATTACATCAGTTTGTAAGAATCTTTTTTGTGAATTTCTTTTGGTAATCAAGAATTTTGATTTCACATTTCTATGAGTGATTTTTGGGAAAAATATATGTTAAATTATAAATAAAAAAACTTATAATTTATTAAAATAATCTAACAACACGCTTTTTCAAGCATTGTGTACGATATCACTGTTTCTGATTTTAAAAATGTGTTATTTGTGTCGACACTAGCGAAACTGAAAAATCTACTGCATGTGTATTTGTGCCTTGAATATTTGTGTCTATGGACCATCTTCTTTATACCCTAAACGGTTCGAGTGGTTGGTTTAATCTGTTTAAGTTTTAGTTCGCGACCCTAAAACATAACTAGCTAACTAGTTTATAACTGACAATTTAAAAAAATGAGTTAATATCATATCGGGCTTATGAATTACGATTTGCTAATTCTTCACCTAATAGGTACTACGTTTTCATTAGAGCCGAAATAAGGTTATAGTGCAGTCCACGAATACGTCAGCGTCAATAACTTTGAGGGAAAACATTGATGACGGCAAGAAAATTTCATTCAAAATAGGTTCAAAATGTAAAAAAGGATTAATAAATGAACAGAAATACATTAATTTAAAATCTACTTCCTCCTTGACACCATTACCAAAATACTGAAATCTGCCTCATTTTAAAAATATCTGTTTCAATCTTCTTTAATTTTACACAAAGTGTTTTTTTTAAGTGCAATAAAATGAACAAAATAAAACAGTATAGCGCACTTCGCTGCTCTAATTGTCCAAGGCCTTGTTAATGGTTTCGGGCATATTAGCCTTAAGTGCTTAAATCGTTTCCGGATTGTTGGCATTACATCGGTCCTTCACAGTTCCCCACAAAAAAGTCCATAGGGGTCAACTCGCAGCTCCGAGGCGGCCAATCGACATCGCCAAAGATGGCTGATAACACGATTTGGGAATTTGGTGAGCAAAAGATCGATATTATAATAGGTTGTGTGTCATGGCGCACCATCCTGCATAAACCAGAGGTCGTACAAATTCACGTCTTCAGTTTCGTTAAAACAAAAGTTGGTAAACATGGCTCTTTAAAACGCCCATCGTTGACCGAAACTTTGTTCCCATCCTCATTTTCGAAGAAAAATGGTCTAATACGCCAACTACTCCACAATCCGCAATAAACTGTCTCTGTCACAATATTTGTGGATGCATTGGCTTCTCGACAACAACGTACGAGTTTTCCCGAGCCATTTTGTTTGTTAACGTAGCCGCCAAGATGAAAAAGTGTCTCGTCGGAAAAGATATTTTTTCGCCGAAAATCGTCGTCGAATTAAAGCCGCTCTAATCCCCAAACTGCGAAGCGATATTGAAGTAGATGGTCGTGATTATTCATTTGGACCTTGTAAGCGAATAATTCGAGATTTTTGTGCAGAATGCTTCTCAAGTTAGTACGTGAAATGTTATACCTATAGCTATTGAGGAAGTATGATACTGACAATTTTTTAAGGTTTCCAGCGCGAAACAGCTGTCAATGCCTAAATATCCTGCGATTAAATAATAAACCACTAGATGTAGATCTTTATAAAAAAAAAGGTTAATTTTGAAATCTTCGATTTTTTTCAATCTACTTCCCTTTTTTCTTTAAATCTATTTCGATTTTTTTTTTTCCTAAAGTGGTAGCACTGCCCATGATACAACTTATGTGTTATGCGCCTTACCGTTTTCATTTTTGTTTTGTTCTGCGCACCTACGTCACGGACGCACATAGAGTTTGACGTTTTGCATTCAAATTCGAAATCTAGGCAAAACGCAAAACAGTGTTTGGGTAAGTAGAGTTGGTAGAGTATTAATTTCTATGATACTGCAACTGCTACTGCAACTGCTACTGCATATACATAAGTAAATATTGAAATGTTAATATTTGATTGGTTTAATAGATATCAAAATATAGTACATACTCATTTGTTAGTAACTCTTTTTCTCTTTTAGTCATGAACAAATATGTGATTTCCGTGTGCTTGAATCAAAAAATAACATTAATTCCAAGAAAATCAAATGCATTACGTGATTAAGTATTAAGTTTCATGAACTATATGAACATTAATTACTTTCATAGTTTGTTTGTGAATTACTTAAAAATATTCAAATAAAACTGTTATTTTGGCTGTTGCTGCTACTTTTGTAGTGGACCGCTATTAAAAATTTATTAAAAAAAAACAATAAAAAGGCGTAGGTACCTCTGCCTTTTTTAAGGATTATGTGTTTTTAATCTATTATTTTCTTATACTTCCGTTTTCTCGAAAGTTTTCTTGTTCTGAAGTACATCGGAAAACGAAAGGGAATGCTGCATGTAATTTAACGAGCCTTCTCCGTTTACAGCATTCCATAATAAATATTTTTCTTCCTGCTCAAGGCCGAGTTTTTCAAAACATCATAATGAAATAGCAGATGGCAGAGGGCGTGGAATATTCTCCTTAAAGCCATTTTTGCAGGTTCTTTTGGTCGGTTTTATTTTCATACTTGAACTCGACCAGAACTTCCAACAACTCGTTAAGTGCATTGTTTTTAAAAGTTCTCTTACAGGTTGAACTCTCTTTTCACACTTTACAGTCTATGAAAGATTTCTCTAGGTAAACCATAGCAATGGCATTAGGTTTCAGATGACGATATGGTGTAAGCACTATCCATACAAACATCTTTCTGAATCTAGCTGCATATTGATATATCGTTTAATTTATCCATTTTAAATTTCATATTATTTGTAAAAAAAATTTAACAAAAGCGGCAAATGCGAGCAGCACCTTATACTGAAACATATTGGTGGGCGGTGTTTGAAATAGCAAGATTTGAACTAATGGTACTATGGCAAGGTACATAAAGACCAAGGTACATAAAGACAAGGTAATATATTCCCGCTCATTTTTTTTTGACATCTGTCAAAACTTTTCAAAATGGCTGGTGCATGTGACCCTCATACATTTATTGTATCCTGATTCTTAATAATTGTGTGCGGATTATTTTCTTCCTAATCCATTAAAACTTTTATAAAAATTATAAACATGCGGTGTGCTATGTTCGGGTGTTGCGTAAATAATAAAAAAAATAATAATGCTGACATTTCTTTCCACGCGTTCCCAAAAAAAACAGAAAATGTGCAAACAGTGAGTGTTCTTGTGCCATAGAAAGGATAAATTAAATACTAATACGGCTAGAATTTGCTCTAAGCATTTTAAGGAAAGTGATTTTGAAGTGATGAACCGCCCGTAGATGATTTGGAATCTCTACAATACGATGGACTCGAATATTTGGCGGGGTATATTTGTCATAGGATTAAAAAGCCGGATCTTGTTGTGCAAAGCAATCAGCAGGAATCTTCGTTTTCTTGGACGAATCAACTCACTGAAGGATTTCTTCAAAAACCAACAGACAAAATGATGGCAGAAATGATAAAGTTGGAGTCAATCTTTAAGGAATTAAACAAGGATGCTATCGTTTATTCACGCCATTATATAAAAAATTTCATTAGTGTATCTAATCATATTCTTTTGGACATAAAAGTTAAACAAATCTTTTTTCGATCCAGGATGTATTTCTGTATCAAACAGCTTAACACTGTTCAAGAAGAAAATTCCAGAAAAAGAAAGAAAAAAATCTATAAAACGATTTTATAAAATTATATGATGATTTTTTTATTCAATTTGGGAAAAAATATATTAAACCTTAATTTCTTCTTAGATATTGTCGACTAGCAATAAAAATATGTCTTTTAAAAATAGTCCATACGAAACCTTAGGCACTTTCATACAAAATATTTGATATGATCCCTACCAGGATTTATAATAAATAAAAGGAAGAACTCCTTGACGACTACCGCATCGAATCACCTTTCACATAATGCTGTGTGATGGTACCTTTATTTGCCCATTTGAGCATCATTACCGATTTCACTGTGTCACTGTGAGATTGTTGTAAGTATCGATGAAGTGCTCTTGAATTAGATCATCGTATTGGTATGCTTCTTGTTTGAGACGGACTTTGCTTTCGTTGCCTAAATGTTGTTCGAACTCACTGCGTCCGATAAGGAAGACCACTCGCACGGGATATCCATAATTGGAAGTGTCCTATGTGTAATGAATTTTGAATTAATCTTACAAATTGTAATTGGTGAACAACAAAGCTCTTACATTGAAATACTCTTTGTAACGATTAAAACTATCTGTTCTCTTGTCTAGGTAATGGCCATCCATTTCAGCATGCATCGCTCCAACCATGTTATAGTTGCATTCCGATTCATTTCCAAATGTTTCTCGTATGTTTTGCCTAGAAATAGAACGATGTTTAACTCTTATAAATTTAGTTTTTGTGTTCTTTAACGGAAATACAGTGGTCCCTCGGTCATTTCTGCTGGATTCATGGAAAAACTTACGTCCACAAGGATCCATCGGTAAGATTTAACCAGAAGTTATTCGTAAGATCACATTTTTCACACTTCTAGCCAGTGGGCGAAATTTTTCTATCATTATTATATTGCCTGCTTCTCTATCTTTGCTATGCGTATGGCTGACTCGGCCGCAAGAACACCATCCACCGGCTGTTGAACAATTAATGGTTATTCAATACTTGAATAATAAAAGATTTCAGCTACCTTTGGCACCACAATAACATGGTATATGTCCTTGTTGGAACTATGCAGGCTTTTATTGTCAACGCCACCTTTGACACCGATAGCCAGAAGTGTTATCAGTTTTCAGCTCCTGAAACAAAAAAAACTGAATT
The DNA here is from genome assembly GCA_916050605.2 of Platycheirus albimanus. Lineage (NCBI taxonomy): Eukaryota > Metazoa > Arthropoda > Insecta > Diptera > Syrphidae > Platycheirus > Platycheirus albimanus. Next base: position 83,234,069 of record OU696696.1, read on the forward strand.
GAAAAACTTTATACATACTTTATATACTTACCACTGCATACAACAATGCATAGAAGCATTTATAAGCTCAATTCAGTTCATTATTTTCTTTTAAAACAATTAAATTTGGTAAAATCAATATAATGTGTACTGGCGACAGTGCCTTGGGTCACATGAAGAAGCCATTTTGATTTTTTTGTTTGTTTACTTTTTTGACAGATGCGGAATATATTACCTTGTCTTTATGTACCTTGGTACTATGGATCCCACAGATATTACTAAGCCAATGAAATTGGTGTATACTAACATTAACCAGCAACAAAATTGTTTAAATACATAAACAAACAAACCAGATTAATTTTTGTTCAAAAGATTTTAACTTTAATGCAAAAATGTTTGAATAATTTCTATTTTACTTCAAAAAACTATTATACTTTGCAATATATCCTTGGAAGTCCGTCCCACTTCCATCCTTCACATTAAATGATAAACTCTCTCCAACATTTCCAGGAATAAAAATGATCGAACCCCTTTTCACAGCCAGTTCTTCTCCGTTACTGAACTTGAGTTGTCGTTCTCCATTCAGAACCAACAAGATTCCGCCAAACTTTTCCATTTTTAGATGATATTCCTTTGTGGAGCTTGGAATACTAAGCTTGTCCACCGCAAAATCTTCGATAGGTGGAGCAAATCTTTCGAGACATTCATCAATTTTCACTGGCTTGAATAACTTCTTTTGCGGTGGTGAACCTTCAAAGTTCAGCATCTCAATTAAGCATGGAACATCTTTGTACTTTGGAGTCAGCCCAGCACGGACGACATTATCAGAGCAGGACATACATTCAATACAATCTCCCTCCAGGTAAGCATGTATCTCATTGGCAGCTAGGAATATAGCCTCACCAGGCTGTAGGCGAAGGAGATTCACAAAAAATAATGCAAGAATTCCAGAATCACGGGGAAAGTCTCGATTGATTTTGTTAAACGTCTCCAAAAGTCCGTTCTCTTGAAGAACTGAAATACATCATTATTTATCAAGTTGATCTTGACCAGACATCCATTAACTTACCTGAGGAATAGTTTTTTGCAATGTCTTCGATGCAAGCAGAAGTGCGACTTTCAGATGCTGTCATCAGCAATTCGAAGCAGATTCGAAGTCCTTTAGTACCCGAAGAAAGTAGATCAACATTTTTGGCACCAAGAAGTTCTTTAAGAGGAGGCAATTCTTCACATAGTCTTTGGATCTCTTCATTTGTGCGGAATCCGCAAAGAGCGACAAATGGAGTTAATGCAATGGCAATCTCCGGTTTATGGTTAGGATCGCGGAAAACATCTGGTCTTTCAACATGCAATCGCTCAGCTTCTTTCTAAAACACACTATCAAATCTTGTTTGTAATAAAATAAGGTACACTCTTACCTTATTAGGGTGAACTTGAATACTTAATGCTTTTCTTATGCTTAAAACTTTAAACAAAAAAGTAAGTTTGTCCAAACCTCCAATAAGATCCTTGCCGTTTGCGGAAATAAATTTGCCTAGTTCTTCTTGACTAGACTTGATAACAGAGGGTCCACTGGGATGGTCTCCCATCCAAAGTTCTGAATATGGAACATTTTCATCAGCACTAAATTCTCCACAATTTGAGACGGCCAATTTCGCGGCTTCTGACTGAGTTCCGAGTTTACCCCAATCGTAGTTATTTACTTTTCCTACCAATTCCATTGCTTTAAAAATAGTAAATTGAGGTTTCAAGACGTGGAAACTGCGATAGGTCATGCACAAGGTTAAATCTCCAAATTAATAGTGAGAGGTTTCCTTTAAATGAGTATGATCATGAAGCTGTTATCACAATAATTTATCATATATTTTCAAAGCTGAAATAAAATTTGATAAGAACAAAATCAGACTGACATTTGACATCTACTGTCGCTTGACAATTGAAACGTCAAATTGGGATGTGTTGAGAAAGTTAAGCGAGTTTCATTCAAACTTGGAAGATTTGTTCTCAAAATCGAGAATTGCACTTTTGAATGAAACTTGTTTTGGCAATTTGACTCTTTGTCATTTGGTTTTTGTCTTTTGTCATTGGAATTGCTGACTTTGCATTATTGCTAATTGATAATTAATTGGAAAATTAAAGTACATATTAAGTTCTTCGTTCATTATTTGTTTAGTTTTAATTTTTTTTTCACAGACTGACAGAAATGTGTTCAGATCGATTCTTTCAAACCATCAGAGATGCATTCTTTTGTGTTGAGAATTCATCTAGAATTGCCCTTTTTTGAATGAATGAAACTCTTTAAAGTGAAAAAGATCGAATCTTTTGACAGAAAGTGCAATTCTTTTCGTGAATGCAACTCGCTATAAGGTAAATGTCGAATCGTACGCAATTTGGATACGCCAAGGACCAATAACTCGGACTCCACATAATGCCAGGTACTGGCAGGACAATCTACTCACATTTTCCACTCACACACAACAACTGGAAAACACAGAAAGGTATCTGACAATTAATACATGTAGTAACTTGGTCGCCAGTAACTGGTAAGTGTTGAAAAATGTAAGAAATAAAAAAGGTACGATTAAGGTGGCCTTACATGGAGCTGCAAGCCAGAGAACTGCATGGTTACATTCATTTGCAATTGTGAATCATCCCCTTTTTTACGAGCCGCACACAAGATCGCACTCAAAGAAAAGAAACGAGTTTGAATCGTGTAGGACATGAATACAACACTCGCGAGCCTTACTGCTGGAACACAATAGAAAAACGCAGCCGCAACCGTATCGCATGCCGTACGTACCTAATTAGAAGTGCCCACAATGGAGTCGTACGTTACGTACCTACTCCAGGTTTTTTTTTTACAATTTCCACTGAGAAACATACATATATATATATATATATATGCATATAAAAGATGATAAAACATAAATATCGCATCATGTATAGTCTTTTCTATAAATTTGTAATCAAATTAAATAATTTCTAAAAGGACAAAAAAATACGCACGTATTTATTAAAAGTTGACCAACTCGTCCGTCGCCGTTTGCGGCTGCGTTTGCGGATCCGTCTCGTTGTGTTCACAACATTGAATTCGTGTGTATTCAATATTTTGACCACAGACCAATATACAGACCGCCAACTCGTACTCCTCTTACCTGAAACACCCTCGAAATATTTTTTCCTGTCTGTGAATACGTGTACATCTCTCTCTGTGCATTTTGTAATGGCAACTACCTGCGTATGCCATTTATTTCTTAGGTGTGTTTGCTAAATAGGTTTTAAAAGCAAGGGAGAGCGTCACACTCAAAATAAATGGCATATCAGCTGATTTTTAGCTTGTAGGCAAAAAGAGAAACCATACAGTGAGTTGGCGGTCTGTATCTTATTGGACCGTGATTTTGACATGCGATACGGATGCGTTAGCGGATCCGGCTCCGGCACCATTGTGTTCCAGCAGTTAGTGTGTTACTGCTTGCTAATATGAATTGAGAGTGTTTTGTAGACTCTCACACCAAAGGCTCCTCGTCAAAGAGGATATATACCAAAGAGGATATATACATAGAGTCCAATCTTGTGCCTTGTTTTGATTTTGCCTACAAGCTACAGCTGTCATATTGTTCTTTTTGTTAAACATGTGTGTGTGCTACAACTGTCATATTGTTCTTTTTGTTAAACATGTGTGCGTTCACACCTTACTACTTTCCTCATCGTTTCTTGTCGTTGTTTTTCACACGGACAATGAATACAATAGGAAAGAGACCACGAAAATTTTAGCAGAGGAGGATGGAACGTAGGAAAGATTGGACTCTATGTATATATCCTCTTTGATATATATGTCACGGTCAAAGCCCGATCTCTAGTCAAACCTAGGTTTGACTAGTCAATGCTGAACTTTGACCAGCAGCGTTGGTCAAAGCCCGATGGATACTTTAGTTTCGGTCTTTGACCGATGAGTTTTTAGTCAAACCTAGGTTTGACTAAACTGGTCGGTCGAAGTCCGAAACGAAATTATGAGATTCGGACTTTGACCAAGGCACTGATGGTCAAAGTTAGAGGGAAAATATTGTTTGTATGGTGCAAAGAGGATATACATATACATGGAGTCCAATCTTGTGCCTTGTTTTAATTTTGCCTACAAGCTGCAGCTGTCATATTGTTCTTTTTGTTAAACATGTGTGTGTGCTACAGCTGTCATGTTGTTCTTTTTGTTAAACATGTGTGCGTTCACACCTAACTACTTACCTCATCGTTTCTTGTTGTTGTTTCACACGGACAATGAATACAATAGGAAAGAGACCACGAAAATTTTAGCAGAGGAGGATGGAACGTAGGAAAGATTGGACTCTATGTATATATCAAAGAGGATATATATAAAGAGTCCCATCTTGTGCCTTGTTTTGATTTTGCCTACAAGCTTCAGCTGTCAAATGATACTTCTTGTAAAACATGTGTGCGTAAGAAACGCATACATAAACAAAAACCCATATCACACCTCCTACCACACCAATTTCCCCGCCGAGATTGTACACACTGGAATTATTAAGTTGAGATAACACTTCGAAGTATTGCATTACATTATTTCGAGATAAGAATTTTTTTGTTTTTTTTTAATCACGTATTATATTTTTGGTCACACACTATATTAACAAGAGAAATCAAAGCATTGTTTTTGAGACTACTGAACATTTATCAGAAAAACCTAACAACGGACTGTAGACAAACAAAAATATGACTGTGCAAAATAAAAGAGATTATGTTAATTAAAACTTAAATCAATTTAAGATTTATTTATTATAAAACTTATATCACAATTTATATTATATTTTACGTGCTACGCGTTTCGGAAATTGAATTCCCATCTTCTGGCAAAAATTAACTAAAATTAATCAATAATTTATTAAACTTTCGCGCTATTATGTTGTAGGTTTTTTCTTATCGATAGATTCTTGATAGATTTTAGGTAGCTAGTAGTGCCAGAAGATGAAAATTTAATTTCCGAAAAGGCACGTAAAATATTATATGAGTTGTGATATAAGTTTTATAATAAATACAAAATAAATTGATTTCAGTTTTAATTAACAGAACCTCTTTTTACTTGCGATTATAGGTACTATAAGGCAAGTTATGGATTCGTGCAGAAAAAAAAATTTGAGATAACAATCACACATGACATTACGATGATGGAGAAGTCGAAAAAAGTGGGTCTGGGAATTCCGTCCGTCTGTCTGTCTGTCTGTCTGTCTGTCTGTATGTCTGTTCGCGCCTCTGGAGGCTGAACGGGTGGGCCGATTTGCTTCAAATTTGATATTTAGGATTCATTTGGCCGTCCCTCGGAACAAATTTTTTATTTTTGCTCTAGGTCCAAAAATAACGGCACCTGCCATACAATCTTGAAGACAAAAATTGATTTTCTCAAAAACGGCTCTAACGATTTTGATAAAACTTTCAGAATGCTATTTTTGGAAGAAAATCTATCTTTTGGTTTGAAATTTTTTTTCAAAATTTGTCTAATAACGGTACCTCTCATAGAACAAGTATTTTCAAATCAAATTTTCTCGTAAACTATACATTCGATTTCAATAAAATTTTGGCAACAGAAAGTCATTTATAATTTTATTAATATGACATTTAAAAATTTTCAAAAACTTTTTTTTTTGATTTTTTATAATTTTTTCAAAACAATTTTTGGTTTTCGAAATATGTTGGAAACGGGTACATTGATTTTTTTAAAAATTATTTTTCAAATGTAAACTACAGATTGCCATATATTTGCATACTCAAATAAATTTCAAAATATTTTTTGAAAAAGTTTTTCAAAAATAACTTTTTAAAAAAAAAAGTGGTCCAACGATTTTCAATATTTTTTTTTTCTAGATTGACGTATAGCTTTTAAATTTTATTGCGTACTTAGTTTTTCCGAGAAAACTCTTAAACTAATTTAAAAAATAAAAGAATTTTCGAAATTATTTAATTTTTTTTTAATATCCATATATGCAGCCACTACGCAATTATTGAACATAAGAGCAAGTTCGTGCGACCCAGTCGTGCATTTTATTTTTCTCACATTAACCACGCAACTTGGAGACTCGCCACAAAATGAAAATAAAATTACCTTACTACTTATAAACTAAAACCTGTTGCCGGTTTACTTGTAAGCGTAAACTCACTCTTTAAGTAGTATACACGAATGTAGCACTGAACTCAAGCAAAATGGTTTATGCCCTTTCGTTTGTTGTTGTTTTGCAGAGCAGCACGTTCATGAATCGGTCGAGTTGTACTTCAGCTACTTTCTGCGCTGCAGCTGCAACTTCAAATTGTTAGTGCAACGTACTACTGCTGCAGCTACACCATTGTGATAAGGCAGTTAATTAAAAAACTTCATGAAAGTAAAACAAAAGAAATTTAAACCTGTCATGTGGTCATTATATTTAAGTTACTGACCAGCTTGTAAATTCGTATATTATGTTAATGCATCAAATTCTCTTTTGTATTTGCAGTTACGTGCCTTATACCCGGGTTAGGTGTTGGTGTATACAGTAATTTGCATCTGAAAGCATTTTCATTTAAAAAATCTATGTGCTTTTTTGATCAAAATCTTCAAATCACACACATTTAAGATTAGCAAAAAAAAGTCAATCGAAATTGCTTTCAAATGCACATTCTATTATGTATGTATGTAAGTAAAACATACACTTTTTTTGTCATGAGCCACTAGGGCATTTGAATGAAAATAAAGAAACTATCGTGTGGCTTGCAACTTTGTACCTGTATGGAAAATTGGTAGAAACTATCATATTATCCATTCGCGTATTGGGATCCGTGTGTAAACCTTTAAGATATCGAAATTTCAAATTTGTGTAAGTCAGCCATTATTAAATTTCGAGAATAAAAGTTTATATTGTAATTAATTTTAAAAATTCAACATAATTGTCAAACAGATGAGCTGTGAAATAGCAACCAAAAAAATAAACATCGATCAGTTTTCCATTGATATTAATCGCCCTCTAGTGCAGCCCTTCCTTAAGAAATGTTAAGTGTGTCTTCTCCATAAATTTCCCCTTCGAACAAGTTTTGGTTGTTTTGTGGTGGAGGTGAATTTCGAAAACGTCAAACAAATATATGAAATGTTTACATTTTCATTTTAGCGCGAGTTGAAATAAGAAGTGTTCAGAAATAAAAAGTGTTAATAAATAATAAATTTATAAAAACAATGCAAAGTGAAGTGCAAAAAATAATGGAAAAAAAGCGAAATTGTAATTGCGTTATGGGGTGCAAGGATTATGTCCACTTATTTCGTGCAACTAACACTGAAACGTGAGTATTGCAATACATAATATATTTTATCATTTTATTTTCCGCTTTTAGTGTAAAAACTTGTAGTTTTATTCATTTCATTTTCATCATCTATTAACACCCCCGTATCCTCTTTTCTTAGACAACTTTGCATTAAAAACCTACAATAGTTTGATATTTTTTTCTAACACTGTACACAAACAGGTGCTTCGTGGACATGGACGACATGGATGTGCTATCAGAATTACTGAGCATAATCATAGAACAACCACTTAGTTTGGATACGGTGGCTCTACTCAAAGAAGCCTTAGTTGCTGGTAGCTATTCATCAGCCAAGCGGGGACTTCCCAATGAAGCTCTACTGCTAACTCGTTTGCTTCCACTTACAACGTCTGTCATTTCGAAGCCAATGCAAGCCAAAGTCGCTGACCTAAGTGTTGGATTATCACATAAAAACCTCTGGACTACCACAATGATGTTGCTATCACCCCAACAACGTCTCACTCCCTACGGAGTTGACATATGGTCAAATCTATGGGAGAAGTTAAACGAGAATAACAAGGACAAGAATCGCTTCACTGCGGAACAAGTAAGTGAGAAGTTAATGTTCTCGCCAGCTTGCTATCAACCAGAAGCACTATCCAGATGCACTACACCTCATCACCAGGCGGACCATTGGCAGGACCAAATGCAGGTGATTTTCCAACTGCAGTGCGACAAATGCAGAATGAACCTTTACCATTTGTGAAACTGGAAACGTGCACTGCCACGAAGCAGGAACACGTCATTTCTGTGAATCTTCGAGAACTGAGCGTTCGTGAGAATTCAACAAACAAAAACGCTGGATTCCGCTGGTTGAAGGAGACTTTCTTTGAACGATCACAAACACCCACTCATGTTCATGCAGTGGCCTCGCAATATGTTGCAGCTCAATTGGAGCTCTCGAGAGCTTTGTGTGCCCTAGTCTGCAGGGCTGCTGGAATTGATGCTCGTGTTGAAGTTGTCATAGGTTTTCAATTGATTGACCAGCTGAGCAACGATCAACAGTATTCATTTTTTTGATACTTGAACGGTTTTGTCTCGCAGTGGACTCAATTGCGTTCCCTCTTCCACAAGAATTTTCAGCTTTCTTTACATATTTGGGATACAGAGCTCTATCGTTCGATATATTTTACCAATATGCATTGAATCATGTTTTTGAGCTTCAAATTGATGTCATAAAAAGTATACTTAACGATATAAATGATACCCCCGATGGTATTGAAAGAAAATTATCTCTACTTTCTTGTCTGCCTAAATCAAGAGCTCAATGGCTCCTCAATAGTTGGAATCATCCCGAGTCTCATGATTCGTGGTCGTGAACATGCAGCGAATATTCTATCTGGCAATCTTGTACAACCACGTGGAAGCACCATTAGCAGCAGCAGCATGAATGTCCGAAACACCAAACACATCACAGGTATTAACTGACTGAATAGTTGGCAAAAAATGTTGCTTTCATTATTCACTTCCAGTGGAGATAGGTCGGATCTCCAAGCCAAATGATAACTTCAGTCTCACCCAGCCATACATTTTCATAGCCATTTTGATTTTAATTCCACTTATTGCATTTTTAAAGCTTAAATACAATTTAATGCTGCATAATTGATTTGATTTATTTTGTTATCGGGCTTACAGCAGAAATTGTTGTCTCTAGTGAGCGTTGATCTTATGGTCACAAATCGTTCGTTGGAGAATACAATATATTCCGGTGATGACAGCATGGCAATTCTTTTAAAAATGAAAAATCGAAAATAAATTATTTAACACTCACTAGAAAATTGAAAAAGAAAAACTGACAGCTGTCAACAAGAAACAAAATGAAATGTCAAAAAGACAAAACTCACCTCATCGTTTCTTGTTGTTGTTTCACACGGACAATGAATACAATAGGAAAGAGACCTCGAAAATTTTAGCGGAGGCGGATGGAACGTAGGAAAGATTGGACTCTATGTATATATCCTCTTTGGTATATATCCTCTTTGGTATGGTGTGAGAGTGGGAATTCTCTCAATTGAGGGAAAATATTGTTTGTTTGAGAGAATTCCCACTCTCACCTCACACCATACCAAAGAGGATATATACCAAAGCCCAAGCAACAATTTGTAACCTCAGTAGAAAAATTACCGCGGTAATAAAATTACTTTTAATAACCTAGGTTCTTAAATGGTTTAAAGGTGGTTCTTTTTTAACTTCAAGTAATTTTTAAGTAAAAATATAACCTAAAAAAATCCCAAAGTTCATTTCTGGTAATTTTGTATCCTTTTTTCTCGGTATTTTAATAACCTGAGTTTAAAATTGGCTCTAAAATTTCTTATTTTTAACCTCGGTTTGAAATCAGTTTGATTTTTACCAACATTTAATTTTTTTTCAATTTTCAGGTTAATTTTTTACCAATTCCAGCTATTAAGTTCAAGCCTAGCTATAAAATAACTGATTTTATAGGTTAAAAAAAAAACCAATTTTGAACTTGGTAAATAAATATCTTATTTTATTGGCTAAAAAACTACCAATTTTATTAGAAATGAAAACTGGGTTATAGAAAAGCTTATTTAATTGGTAATAATATAACCAATTCAATTTCGGAAGGCAAATCGGTTTTAAAATAACTAGTTTTCCTGGTTCTTGTTTTACTAATTTTACTTGGAAATGTAAAATTGGTTTTGAAAAAGCTAAATTTTGTGGTTAAAATGTTATCTTTTTTGTAAAAGTTTATAAATTACTCTTTTTTAACTCAGGACATTGATTTCCGTTATAAATATAAGCGGAGAAAGAAAAATGCGCGTGGTTTACCATAAGAAGGTTAAAAACAAGAAGAAGGATAATATTTTATTGAAACATAAAATGAAGTATAATGGACGTGTTCAACAGCAACATACACATGTGAATCAACATTTAGATTAGTGGCTGACTTCAGTGAATTATTGAATGAATCCAATACTCCTCCTTAAGATAAAATGTTGTTTTGTATTCCCATTGCGTTTCTGTGTGTTGTTTTTTAGAGCACCAGGATATAGCTCCTCCTTGAGCTAGGAAAACGAAACCGGTTGTGGACTTCCTATCATCAATGTTAGCTGCCCAATCAGCATCTGTAAATCCAACGATGTCGGGATTCTTATCCTTTTGAAATTTCAGCTTCATCGATGAGGTTCCACGCAGATAACGAAAGAGGTGTTTTACAGCTAGCCAGTGCTGTGATGTTGGTTTAGAATTAAATCGGCTCAAAGTGTTCACAGTGAAACTTATATCTGGTCGGGTGCATTGGGAAAGATACATGAGGCATCCGATTGCTTCCTGATACGGGATGTTTTGAAGTTCATCGTCTTCGCCTTGGGTTGACAATTTTAAGCTGGCGTTCATGGGTGTTTTAACAGGCTTAGAATCTTGCATGCCAAATTTGCTTAAAATTGATTCCACATACTGTTCTTGATCCAGAGCGATGAAATCTTTGCCTTTGGTTATACGCATCCCAAGAACATGTGTAGCTGGTCCAAGTTCCTTCATCTGGAACTTTTGATGCAAATTTACTTTAATTTGGTTCAGCCAGTCGTTGTTGTTGGAAAATAGCAATATGTCATCCACATATATGGCTAATATAAGGATGTTTCCATCATGAGTTTTATGATATACGCAGGAATCATATCTTGACTGGACTAACCCAATCTTTTTTAGAGCTTGGTCAAGTTTCATGTTCCATACGCGACTTGACTGTTTAAGTCCATAAAGAGCTCTATTTAGGCGGCATACTTTCGTCTTATTGTTGTCGTCTACAAAAAACGGAGGTTGCTCCATATAAATGTCCTCGGATATTTCGCCTTGTAGGAAAGCGGTGATGGCATCCATCTGCTCTATTTTTAAGTTGAGTTGAGTGGCGAGTGCAAAGAGATATCGCAGGGAACTATGACGTACAACTGGAGAGTACGTTGTCCACTCCCTTTCGCTGCGAGTATCCTTTAATCACAAGCCTTGCTTTATGACGGTCAACGTCACCTGTGACACCACGTTTTGTCCGAAATACCCATTTGCACTTAATGGGCTTGCGATTGTTTGGTATGTCCACAAGAGACCAGGTGTTGTTTGCCAATAACGACTGGAACTCCTCTTCCATTGCCAGCTTCCATTGGCTTGCTTCTGGACTCGACAAAGCTTCTTCTGGCGTCGCTGGGTCTTCGGTTGTTTGCTGTGAAAGTTGCTTAGCAGTATTTTGACTTTGAACTTTGTTGATTTTAGGATACTTGCCTTGGGGAATGCGCCTCGCATCGTGGAGGTTTAGCACAAGCTGGTTTTCAACCGAAACAAGTCTATTTGGATACGATGGAGGCGCCACAAGTCCAGTAAATCCAGAGTTCAAAATAGCTTCAGCATCGGACATCGAAGATTGACTTCTTTCCTGGTACAGCTCGGTTTCACAGTCATCATATGGGTCATCGTTACTAGATTGAGATGAAGAACTACAACTGTTCTGAATTATAAAATCTTTGTACTTGCCTGGTATATGGCGCTCCCTTTCGCCGCGCCTCAACATCGGTTGCAACGATGCATTTGATGCATTTGAGTTTGGTTGCTGAGGGAGCGCATCGTCATTTGTAATTGTCACATCTGGGTTGGTAATATTTGAAATATTGCTTTCTGCTTCTGATGAAAAATCTTTACAAGATGTTGAGTCGATGCTTTCAGCACATTCTTCTTCGGCAATGTTTTTTTCACTTTCATTGATTAGATCCAATTGAATAGTTTGTGGTCCATTTGAAGAGCTATATGCCTCCGGCATCCGGGATTTTTGTGAAGATACACATGCACTCTCGTTTTCATCGATGAATGTTACGTTGCGGCTCTTGAAAATTACATTTTTACGGGATCGTAAAGACGATAGCCTTTGGTGTTTTCATCAAATCCGGTCAACTTGCATTCATGTGCCTTCGGGTCCCACTTTTTACGACTGATCTTTGGAATGTGTGTCATGACTGTAGTACCAAATACTTTTATATGAGACAAATCAGGTTTCATTCCAGTCCATTTTTCCTCAGGAGTCATGCCAGTGCCTTTCGACGGTGAACGATTTAATAGGTACACAGAATACGCGACGGCTTCACCCCAAAACATTTTCGACATGTTTGCATCGGCAAGCATACATCTGGCCTTCTCCACTATCGATCTGTTGTTCCTTTCGGCGAGCCCATTCTGCTCTGGTGTATGTACGTTTGTCGTCTGGTGATGAATTCCCTTGTTCTTTATAATTTGACGCATCATCGAGTTCACGTATTCTCTTCCATTGTCGGTTCGGAGCTTTTTTAGTCTTTTTCCACTTTGCGTTTCTGCGAAATTTACGAACTCACCAAAGCATCGACATACTTCTTGTTCTGATTTCGTTTTCAAAAAGAAAGCAAATATTTTTCTCGAATAGTCATCAACGAAAGTAAGAAAATATCGGCTACCTCCAAGAGAATCCTGCTCCATCGGCCCACAAATGTCGGAATGAACAATTTCTAAAAGATCATTTGCTCTCTTACCTTGCTTACTGAAGGGAAGCCTTATTTGTTTTCCAATGGGGCAAATTTTGCAATCTTGTTCGCTCTGATTTGTGAAGCTAATTCCGGTGGCCAAACCTCCATTCAGTTTGTTGAGACTGTCGTGGTTCAGGTGTCCCATTCTCCTGTGCCAAAGTTGTCGAGTTGCTGTTGCTCCACATGCAAGTACCTTGTTGTTCGTGGGTTTGGTATCTAACCTAAATAAATCATTATTTAGTGATCCAGTTGCAATGATCTTTTGGTTTGGATCAAGGACTTGGACTCCTTTGTCTTGAAAAATAACTGTGTGGCCCCGTTTTACAATGCGACTGACAGATAGTAAATTGGTACTTAGATCCGGGATATACTGAACGTCGTTGATCTTAATTATATCATGTTCGCCTTTTCCAGCTTTCAACACGAGGCTTCCAGTGCTTTTGACATGCATTACTCCTTTATTTGCTGCAATGACTGTACCTGTAGCTTGTTTTGGATTTGTAAGAAAATCCTGGCGAAGAGTCATGTGAGATGTTGCGCCTGAGTCAAAATACCAGTCGTCACTGTTTCCAAGGCCAACTGAGGAGAGCACAGCACCGAATGCTTGAAATTTCTTCGAATCGCTGGTCGGATGCGTTTCTTTTAGTTTGCAGTTACTCGCAATGTGCCCGAAGTTGTTACACTTTCTGCATTTTGGCCCTTTTCGTTGTCCTGTGTTGCTTGGCTGACTCTTTTGGCATTTTGATGTATAAAAAGCGGAATTTTCTTCACCAGGTTGCATCTCCTGTAGAAGCTTTGTTTTTATTACATCACCAGTGATCTTCGTACCTGAATTTTCCAAGGCCATGATCATTGGACGGTATTCCTCCGATAAACCTGCTAACAGGAGTGTGCCAACCCATTCCTCATTAATCGAAAAACCAATGTTGTTCAATGACTGTGAGCTGGAAATTATTTCCTGGACATAGCGTTCCATGGAGCCACAGTTCGTTAGCGAGGTGGTTATTAGCTTTCGCAGTAGGCCTACTCGACGTGTGAGACCAGTGTCTTCGTAGGCATCTGCTAGCCTTTGCCACATTTCCCTCGCTTTCTTTGCACCTTGGATATGAATGTAGCAAACCGAATCTATAGCCAATGTTATTTTGCTTCTTGCCTTCCTGTCTTTGTTTTCGTCAATTGGAGTTTTAGGTGCTCCATTCTCATCTGTCTCATATTCGATGGTTGTACACCAGAGATCATCCAGATCCAGAAAAGCCTGCGCTGCAATTTTCCAATTGCAGTAGTTCTGCCGTCCCAGGAGTTTTTCAAATGAAAAACCATTATCGGACTTTGCCATTTTATGAAAAAAGTTTTATTAATCGAGAACAAAGACAAATTTTTTTTTTTTTGTAAAATCTGGGCCCATAACCTATAAGCGGAGAAAGAAAAATGCGCGTGGTTTACCATAAGAAGGTTAAAAACAAGAAGAAGGATAATATTTTATTGAAACATAAAATGAAGTATAATGGACGTGTTCAACAGCAACATACACATGTGAATCAACATTTAGATTAGTGGCTGACTTCAGTGAATTATTGAATGAATCCAATAATAAATTAACCCGTTAAAAACCCAGTTTCAAAAAGTTTATAAAATAGTAATTTTTTAACGCCTTTTTTTAACATATATTTTATTTTCAAACAAATTTTGTGACAAGTTCCGACTTATTTTTTAATAACAATTTTTTGCCCAGAAAATATAATGTTTTATGTTGGGAATAAATATTATAATAATATTTCTTATTTTAACAGAATCTGGTTTTCACAAGGTACAAATTTTACCTATAAAATTCCTTATTATCGATTTCCAGGTTTAATACTACCCATCTAGAGCCTCAGTAATAATTCAACTCATTTCTATTCCCACCACAACTCAACTTGCTCAACCAAACAAACAATTTCCCAATTACGCATACACACACACACGACACAGACACAGCCCTTTCCCTCTCTGTTTAGTGTTTGCAGTTTCGTCAGTTGATTTTTGTTGTGCGCCGCGGCAACTCGTATATTGTGTCTTGTGAAAGCGAATCAAATTTAATTAATAAAAATAATAAAAAAAAATGCGCATTGGATTTATTTCATTGGTAAGTCATTCAATATTCGCACAATTTCTCGGTGCGCTTTCAGTGATGAGCTATTAGTTGAATATTCCTGGTTCGGGACAGCGACCAAAAAGAAGTTCGAAGCATACAAAAACATTTTTGCGGTGGTTGTCGAGGCGGTGAGGGAAAGATTCCCTTCTTTTAGCGACGTGGAGGGATCCACGTACTTTAAAGTTTATCTGAAACAGGCCCGTTTCAGGCTGGGCAAAAACCCACTGTAAGTAAAACACACCAGTTTTATAATCCTTTTAAAAGTAGTATAATTAGTAAAAAAAAAAACAATTTTTATTCAACTTTTTTAATCAAATTCTAATAAATTTGTTTTGTTTTATTTTATTTTCAGCGACGATTCAGCAGTCACCGAATGAGGAAAATTATTTAATTCTTAGTTTTTAAGGAAATAGTTTTAAGGTTATGTTTTGCAAAATAAAAAACATGAAAAAAAGGAATTTTTTAACCTGTTTTCTTATTTAAAAAGGAATTTCTTATTTTCAGATAAAAAGTTCAAAAAAAGTTATAAAATATCTTTTTTTGACGCTCAATACTTGGTTTTTTCCAACCTAGCTACTACCGACCAAAAATAATGGTTTTTTCGGAACCTATACTCTGTTACACATAATTGGGCAGTACACCTCTTATGAGGAAGCTTTTCTTTTATCAGTAGCGTGACATATTTTTGCACCACACTAAATTGAAGGAAACCCCCATACAAATTGTTCAGCCACCACTGAATTTCCAATTGCATCTGACGTGAGTCCCACGTCTTATTCAAGGCACATCTAAATGTGCACTGATTGTTTGTGGCCTGGCTACTGGCTGCTGCTATTTAAAATTCAACCCCTTTTTAATTGATGTGCATTCAGAGTTACCAGTGTTCTTTTGGTAACTCGTTCAGCTTTCTTTCCTTGGGTTTCTGCTGAAGAGCTTTTGGTTTAAGAGCTTTAACATTTTTTTAAGATTGTTGCTTATTTTAAATGCTTACTACGGAAACCCTGCAAGAGCTTTTGTGTGAAAAGCACTTACGGAAAACAAAAGAGTGCGAATGAGAGACAAACATCCCCATCTTCCCTGTGCTGCCCAATTATAAGTAACAGAGTATAGCTACTACCGACCAAAAATAAGGGGTTTTCTTGTAACCTCATTCAAACGTTCGAACAGGGTATTAAAAAAGCCTATAAAATAGGTTTCCTTACTACCTATAAATAACCAGTAGTGAAAATACGTCACCATAACGTTTTTAAAAAACCTTTACAGAGCGTTAAGTACGAACCGTTTTTAAAAGGTTATATTTTTACTCAAAAAAGCAGTTATAATGCTACTTTTAAAAAACCAAGGCTTGGGTTTTTTTTTGGTAAACAAAAAACCACGAAAAAACCAGAGTTCGAAAGTTACTGACCATATCGGGTAATAATACGGTTTCTGGAACGTTTCCCAGCCGTAATATTTACCAGATTCACAACTTTTCCGGTAAATTACCGGGAGTAATAAATCGGTTTAGATACCGAATTTAAACCAAAAATTGTTTCTTGGGAGAGGATATATACATAGAGTCCAATCTTGTGCCTTGTTTTGATTTTGCCTACAAGCAAAGAGGATATATACATAGAGTCCAATCTTGTGCCTTGTTTTGATTTTGCCTACAAGCTACAGCTGTCATATTGTTCTTTTTGTTAAACATGTGTGTATGCTACAACTGTCATATTGTTCTTTTTGTTAAACATGTGTGCGTTCACACCTTACTACTTACCTCATCGTTTCTTGTTGTTGTTTCACACGGACAATGAATACAATAGAAAAGAGACCACGAAAATTTTAGCAGAGGAGGATGGAACGTAGGAAAGATTGGACTCTAGGTATATATCCTCTTTGGTATATATCCTCTTTGCTACAAACCTAGGTTTGACTAAAAACTCATCGGTCAAAGCCCGAAACGAAAGTATCCATCTAGCTTTGACCAACGCTACTGGTCAATGTTGAGCATTGACTAGTCAATCCTAGGTTTGACTAGATATCGGGCTTTGACCGTAACATATACATAGAGTCCAATCTTGTGCCTTGTTTTGATTTTGCCTACAAGCTACAGCTGTCATATTGTTCTTTTAGTTAAACATGTGTGTGTGCTACAGCTGTCATATTGTTCTTTTTGTTAAACATGTGTGCGTTCACACCTTACTACTTACCTCATCGTTTCTTGTCGTTGTTTCACACGGACAATGAATACAATAGGAAAGAGACCACGAAAATTTTAGTAGAGGAGGATGGAACGTAGGAAAGATTGGACTCTATGTATATATCCTCTTTGGTCTTAAGTATTCTACTGTATTGTTTTCCCACCATTTTATAGCATCAAAGTCAGCACAGATGAGAGTTCTTGTTCGGGAATAATTCTCTATTTCTTCATGTATAGATTCTTGTATAGGGGGTGTGGTACATTTGAGACATCCAATAATTCTGGGAAGAAGAAATCCAGTTCTCTAGATGATTGTGGAGGCTATGGAGACTTCATTTTGAGGCGTTGAATTTAGGTCAGGAACTTCATCAGAGTTAATTTGTTGGCCTTCAAATGTTTCACATCTAGTTATTTCTTCAACACAAAAATCTTTCATGTCGGAAATAATGTAGTCATCTTGTACAGCATTTGTTGGCGGATATAAGAATACAGCAGTCTTGTGGTAGACACATACATTTGGGGTCCATTTTTCATCTATTTGTAAAAGAATATTTGTTTTCAAACTGACAATGGCTGTGGAATCTACTTCTGATACTTCGCAGATTTTTCGAAGGCGATTTATAGACGGATCCACAAAAGCTGATCGAAATATATTTTGTACCTTGTAACTTCAAGGAAATTGTTTCAAATTTTTCGCACAGTTCAACTAAACTAGGATATTGAGAACACTTATATTTATATCTGATATCCTATGGAGTTCACAATTTGCAGAAAGTACTTCATTTATTTTCGACCAATTGTTAAAAATTGACTTAAATAAACTGAGATGAGAGTTCCAGCGGAAAAAACAATGGGATTTTAGTGTTGTCGGCAGTAAATGCTGTAAGTTTGCTTTTTTGAAGTACTTTACAAGTTTGCGACAATTTTCAACAGTGGCGCGCAGCTCTATCGCAGCATCAAAAGCAGAATCCAATACGTTCGCAAATATGTAAATGGTTAGAGCAGTTTATTCGCTTCTGATCTCTTAAAGCACTCTTTATGTTGGCTCCTCTGTCTGTTACAAACATAATTTTGTCTATACTTTGGACACTAAATTCTAAAAGAATGCTTCGCATCTTACGAAGAATATTTTCACCCGTTGATTTTTCAAAGTCCATTGATTTTATCCCAAGTACTATTTTTTGAAGCTGGCCATTTTTTAAGTAGTGAAAAGTAGCACACAAAAAACTTCGTTTAACAAAATTATCGGTCCATAAATCTGATGTTATAGTAGCATGTCCATCTTGCACAATTTGATTAATTTCACTGCTTATTTTTGTTTTTTGTTCCTGTGCAACTTTATCAATTTGCCGGGAAACAGTTGTTGGATCCGGAAGTAGATCTTCCACATCAATGTTTTCGCCATACAAAGCTCCTATTCTGAGTATGTTTTAACCAGCTTTCGAAAGCCATTACCACCAACTGATGAAAATGGTTTGCAGTCTTCTATGATCCACTGTGAGCACGCATCTAACATAATTTTTTTTTCCTCTGATCCTAGATGTATTGATGAGGAATTGCTCCTTTTTCTGCTAAAGCATTTGTGACGCACTAAATTTGACCTTTTGACCTCGAATAACTTCTTACGCATCGGTCGGATTGATGTAGATACTGCTTTTAATTTGAAATGGTGTTCCCAACGTCTGTACCAATTTTCAGTTCTATGATAATTTTTGCAAACCGAAATGATGGAAAGTTCAATTGGGGATAAGTGAAAATACGAATTTAGATTTTCTTATATTTTGGTTTGTTTTTGAAGTAAAACTTCTTTCGGCACGCTTGACTTGAGGAGTAAGATGGTGAATGCGTGACGGAAATTGAAAGGGAGATATAAGTTAGTAAGGATAGTAAGAGAGAAAGAGTTAAGTTTCGTATATTACTGTAGGAGCAAGAGAGAGGGAGGAGCGAGCACGAGCACATATTTTCCTTCTAATTTCCTCTCATAGCCAGTTTCGTTTCGTATATTTAAGACATAATTGCACTGAAAGAGCAAGAACGATCAATGAGCGCAAAATTTCTTTCTACAAAGTAAATAAGAATTACGAATAAATAATAACTGAGAAAGACATGGAACAACAATCGATGCAGTATCAACCACCGTAATTACTGATGTATCCGATAATGAAATTAATAAATACAAATAAAAAATCTGCTCAAACATATTAATTTATCAATGAAAACCCATCATAAATTTAAATATTTTTGTGGAAAATTAAAATATTACGTACCTATGTGTATGTATATATATACATATTATCCTACTATATAATATAATATTATAAAATGTGAAAATGTAAAAGTAACTTTTCTTATCTTGTTTTTTTTTATACATATTTAAAAAAAAAATTAAAAAAAAAATATAATGTAAGGTGAGGTAAGTGCATATCCGGGGTAAGTGCATACACGGCCCGACAAAGCTGCAGTTTAATTGAAAAAAAAAGTTTTATTTATGCAAACGGACGCTAAATATGTTATCTTTTTAAAACAAAACATTTGGCAGAACTGACATACATATGTATGTTTTTCTTTATTTATTTTTGACATTTAAAAATCAGTTTGTTTTTGGTCGCCTGCAAAGTTAGCTGTGCGTAAAGTTAAATCCGATTGTTGTTAAATTTTAAGAAAAAAAAAAAAAAAAAAATAAACCGGCAAGTATTTTGTTTAAATGTTGTTCAATATGATCACGTATTCAGTTTTGGTGATTTACTTTTATAGATACGTTTTTGACCATGGTATGCACTTGCCCCATCAAATAACTGTGTAGGGAAGTGCATAACTGAAGCCCGGGGTAAGGGCATTTTTGAATATGCCCACAATGGAGTCGTACGTATTCCACCTTTTTTTATAATTACCACTGAAAAATATAGGTACATACTCGTATATGTATATGCATATAATAGATGATAAAACATAATATATATGGAAGTATACAAGTTTTTTTTCTTTAAATCTGTACTTACCTGACCTAATTTCTAAAAGGATTTTATGAGCACATTCCTCTTATTTTTTGTGTGTGAAATGTCATAAATACGCATGTATTTATTAAAAATTAGCCAACTCGTCCGTCAGCGTTTGCGGCTGCGTTTCGGATCCGTCGAATTGTGTTCACAACATTGAATTCGTGTGTATTCAATATTTTGACATGCGATACGTCTGCGTTTGTGGATCCGTCTCCATTGCGTTCCAGCAGTTACTCGTATATCAAAACTCCTGCTCGCTCACTCGCTTTAGCTTAATGTACAATACTTAGTTGACCAGAGTGAGAGACTACGTAGCATGGGATAACAGGGTCATGATTTTTGTGTATTCCTTCTCTCTCAGGTTTGTTGCGATATATAAATTTGTTTGATTTATTTGCTTAAAAGTGTCATCGCACATTTCCGTTTCTTTGAGTTTCAAATCACCCCGATTCACTTCAAAAATTTGTTTCTGTCCAAGTGGTGTATCAACAATTTTAAAACAGATCAAATAATTAAATTATTGAATTAGATGAATTATGGAAATTCTGTGAGTATTTTATTGTACATAGATTAATATGTATTAATGATATCATCATTACCTGTATTTTATTGAGAGCACTATAAATGTTTAATTTGAACATATTGGTTTGTAAATAAATTGAAATAAACTTAAATCAATGTTTTTTTTTTATAGTTTTTTGTACTCTTAATTTTTAGAATCGTGAAAGAATTAAACAAGGCGCAGTTTGTTAGAATCATGCACCTAAAACCCTGCAAACACATATTAATATTTTATTAGTTATAGGATTTATTTGTTTAACACCGAGTCCTTGTACTCACAATTAAAAAAAAAAACAGTTTGAAGAGTAATTTTAGACTAGATTCAATAATCTATCTATTTTTAAACAGATCTTCAAACATAAATATCTCGAAATAAATTGAAACGCTCAAAACACAGTTCAGTATTCAAACCATTTTTTATTTAGTATGCATTCTTAATACTTATAAATGTAAATAGGAACTATACAGTCTCTTAAGGTTTTGAATGTCACTTAATTGAGTGACAAAAATTCTAGTAAGTATAAGTTAATAAATAAATGCCCAAAAAGATTTTGAAATAAAGCGCAACCAAAAAAGCATGTGGATTAAACCACTATAAAATATTGGCATTGCAATCCATGTCAAGCTAATTAAGCAATAATCTTAAGGCCGATCCAGAGTGTCATTGGCTTTAACGATTGTATCTGCGAGTAATTTTATTCGAAAGTGTTGAGGAATGGCGCAATGGATCCAATATCTTCGCAATCTGGAATGGCTTTTCCTTTGAACTTCAAGCATGATTCAGCACATGTTTGTCCTTGGAAGTAGTCACCAAACATCTTCTTGCATTGAGCGCAGTTATTAAGACAAACTTGAATGTAGTCCAATCCACCCATGGTATCTTATCGATTTGAAAGTAAAATGTTAAATACAAATTGGTGAGGAATTCATTTCAAAAATACCAAATCTTTTGCCATAGCCAATGGCTGGGCTGCCATAGCTTGAGGTTGTAAAGCACACGGCGATGACGACAATGGTGGCAATGATGACGGTCTTTGATGAGAACATGCTTAAACTTTAATAAACAAAAATGTTAAACAAATTGACATGTGAAGTTATGTGTTTGTATGAGAGTTTAAAAAATACACATAAAATATTTCAACGACTTAATCTCATAACATCGGTTTGTAGAATTGTTTGGTGTAGAATTTTTTTTCAATGGAAACTTTGAAGAGTTTCCTCAATTGAGAATCTTAAATTGAATTAAGCACTCCAATAAAGTGATAACAGATAAAAAGAGACACACATAAAATAGGAATAGTAGGGACAGTAAAGTACCCATATGGATTAAAAATGATAAACGAACTACAGGGATTCATTTGCACAGTTTGTTAGATATTTTTTATTATTAAATTATAGTGTAGCATCAATGAAAGTAAATGATAAAAGCTTTTGATGGTATTACACTGATTCAAATATATGCTTGGAAGTATTGAGATAACTTATAAAACTACTAAAATATTGGAAGAGTAAGGAGTAATTTTGGGAATCCTTTTCTAGGTGTTAAGTATATATTTGGAAACTGCAAAAGTAATAGGAAGGTTTTTCTGCAACATTATGCAACGAAAGATTTGGAAGCATACGACTGTATGAAAACGGATATCAGAAGTTAGTTCCTACTGAGAGTCAAGTAAACGTTATTGTTGTAGCGCATTCAAAAGTTTATTTAAGTTGGGATAAAGAATAATTGCATTCTCTTAACAAAACATTTCGGTTATCAAGGAACTAAAATTTTTTTCAATTTAACAAAACAAATGGTAGGACCAAAAGATTACATTATTTAAACGAAAAAATATTAGTTCCATTGTGTCCTTTTTTAAAAATTAATCGTATGTCTACAGTTTCCGAAAAAAACACTTGAATTACACTATTTGAGTTCTACAAGTATCAATTTCTATCAAAACAATAAACAAACTAAACATCTTAAAGATGCATTCCTGGTATCAGATATATCTCATTGAACTCACTTTTAATTTTATAACTTTTCTTAATTTTTTTTTAATTTCACTTTCAATGTAGGTATTGGGTCAACTAATAGAAGAAAGAAAACTAATTCAAATCACCCAAGAACACTACTAAATTTCAACCACTTAGATCAATGAAATTGTTAACAATACATCACAAATACAATTCAGTATGAACTTTATACAAAAAATATTTTCGCCGGGTAGTTTCCATCGATCTCGTCTGATACCATATAATGAATGGGAATGGGCACGCGTGTGACTCCATCAGTATCTTTCCAAAAAAAAAATTGTCGTCCGCTGCCGCGTCCATCGTCGTCGTTACCAAAGCCGCAAACTTGTTTCCAAAGCTAACAATTATATGCCAGCCAACATAAGTAATGTTAACAAAACTGCTGATTTTTGTTTTGTTTTAAATTCTTAACTGGTATTAATGTCAATAAATACAAAATCCATTCTTTAAAAATTAAAATGTTGTGTTTAGCGGCTTATCACATCATCGAAATAGTTATTAAGTTAACAACGACAAAGAATCCAGTTTGTGTTAACAATATTCTTTTGTCTTAATATCGCAGTTCTCGAGTATTTGGCTCATTCCACCCGAACCGATGCGAGAGCATGTCGGAAGAGCAGCTAGATAGCAGCAGCAGCAGGACTTAACTTAATGAATACACTAGATTGAAGCTGAATTGTCTTTTTTTCTGCGCTTTGGGCCAAAACAAAGATAAATAAATTGGTAAGTAAGTTACGGTTTGCAAAATTTGTCTGGTCTGCAAAGGAAAAGGGGGTAAAGTAAGCTGCTTTATTTTGGCAACAATATTCAGGTTGGAAACAGAAAATGGGCGTGAAGCGGAGTCAAGAATTTACTACGAGTATATTGAATTTTCGTTTTGGATTGCGGAAGCAAGTTTTTTGTCATATTAAGTTATACTTACTTCACCATCAAGAGAAGTGATTAGCAAGCAATGATAATTTTTTGTATTTCCCTTCTTACCGCGTCTATAATATGATGTTGATGTGGAATCCCCTAAGTGTGGACGGTTTGTTGTGGGGTTTTTCCATCAGTCCAGTTCAGGGGACTTTATCGTTGTTTAACTTTTCCCTGCTTGGTTATTTCACTTTTTCAATTGGTCTTTTACAATTGCATGGCCATATGAATGAAAGGACATCGCCCTGTGGTATACATGGGCACTAGACAATTATTTTGTTTTCAAAAAGGAAATACCTTTTTGGGTGTAGGCAAATTTGAAGTTCTATGTGGGTTGCCAGGCCAGCCGTTGTTTTGGTTTTGATGTTGCTGTTTCATTTGAATGGATTTTGTAGACAATTTAGATAAAATAGGTAATGCTTTAAGGATTTTAGCTGGAAGGCCAAAAAACCAAATTTTTTCCATTGTTTAGTGATATATTGTTTGCAGCACCATTAAAAAGGGATTGATTTTCTCGAGTTTATCATCTTTTAAAATTTACGGTTTTGCATATAAACTTCCTGAATGGACCACCACGTTTTTTGCCAAGCTTCTGTAGCTTAAATTAACGTTTGAATTATAACACGTTTGTATTATAAAAAAAAAATGGCAATAACAATAAAAGTTTTAGCTCTTTTTAATGTGATCTGTTAAATCAATAAAATTATTTAAATTAAATATAGAAACGTGGAGAACAATTATAAAGATTCGAGCGATGTATAAACATTAACTTCTGAGAGTTGAAGCTTTAAGTTGCAAATTAATGCTAAATAGTCACACTTATTCTGATATAAAAAAGTATGTCATTTATTGATTTATGCAAAGGTGGGCGATTTTTATGTGTAGTTTTCAAAGAACCTGATAAAGGTACCTACTATTCTATTTTTAAATTTGGAGACGGAGATTGAAGTTCAATACGGAAATTCAAGAAGATAATTTAAGGCACTTTTTATATAATTTATCACTTGATGATTGATGTAAGAAATTTGATTAACTAAGACTTGATGGTCTTTAACCAATTGAATCAAAAGATAGTACAATTATTAACTGGAGAAGTTTTTCACATTTCAAAAGTGCAAACTAATAATATCACTTCATCTTGAAGAAAAACCCTTTTTTATATTCACTTGTTTAATATCTTAAGCAGGACTTTCAATCAAACTATTTATTTCTTTTTAAATTTTAATCACACTGAAAAACACATTAAACTTATAACCTTACCTTGTTTTCTTGTAAGCTATTACTTTCAACTGCACAGATAAAAGTTTGAAGATAAACTGATAACATTTGGCCGAATTCAACCCTTTATATATGAAAATTCTCTTTAGCTCATCAAATAGAAATCCCAGAAAATTCACTTACAGATGTCCAACAGGGTATGCTTTTATTTAATAAGGAAGTGGAGACAAAGACTTCACATGTACGGGGAAGTGTCTAATTGTTTAAGTGCAGTCCTTGAAGACATATACTTTGGTAGGCTTTTGGGATTTATTCCTGTTGTTTAAGAAAGTTGATTTAATTATAATAGGAAGCAATTGAACTTCGTAGGTTTATTGAGCTTCTTAAGTGCATACGCCCACACGTATAGCTAATTACTTTATTGCTTTTAAAAATTTGAAATGTAAAAGAATACAAATATTATAAGGGTCTCATAAAAAGTGTTTTAAAGTTTTAAAGATATCATTTGTTTAGAATAGAACATAAACCTTGCATTGGGTAATTCCATTTATTTTGTTTGTTTAAAAGCAAACTAATCCACGAATCCAAATGTTGGGCCGATAAAAGTGCAGTAAAAAAATACACATTTCAACATCATGACACCTACCTTATTTCTTGATATAAGGATCTGCGGAAATTAAATAAGCTTAAGTCAGCAAATTCAAACTAATAGTCGGAGTCCCTGAGCATAGAGATACGATTGGAGAATCTTGGATATACCCGACGACGTCACAATATAATTCGAAGGAAGAGGAAAGACTAAGACGTTAGCAACATCTAATTAAGTCAAGGAAGAAGGAATACATATGCATATGAGGAAGTTTTCCTTGATTTCTGGTTTTGATATTTAAAAAGTAGGTTTTAGGGCCTTTGTTCTTAACTCAATGCCTATTTAAGTACAGTGTATTTTAGGTCGTTAGCCTTGTTAGCATTGAAGGCTTATTTTTTTTAATCTACAAAAGAGTAGTGATAGTGTCATCATCCATTGCATAAGAAATAAATGTCTGATACCTACCTACTTAAATTCATATACATATAAATAAAATTCACGACTGGGTAGCACGAACTTGCTCTAACGTGTGACAGTGGTCTTGAAGCTTGAGATTTTGATAAAAATAAATTTTCAAAATTCTTAAATAAATAAGTACTTAAACTAATTTGAGCTGAAAAAAAGTACGCCATTTTATTTCTTGGATAAATTTGAATTTATGAGAATAAATTTATAAAAATCTGTGGAGCGGTTTTTTGAGTAAAAAAGTTTTTCTTGGAAAACTTCTTGAAAACATTTGTCAAAAAAATTAAAAAAATGGCAGTTTAAAAGTATTTAACTAATACATTTATTTATAATTTTTGAAAAAAATTTCATGAGCAATTTTCAAAATATTAATTAAAAAAAAGTTAAAAAACTGCTTTTAAAAATACAAAAAAAAATGTTTTTTTTAATATTGGTATGATATGCAGTATAAATTGAGCTGCCTACACCTATATGTATACATGTATGTTAAATTTTGAAAGTATCGGTTGAGCCGTTCGCGAGATAGTCGAAAGCCAAAAAAAAAACGGTCCTTTGGAAAGTACCGTTTTTAGACCATTTTTTTAAATGTTCAGCCATATGCTTGGTCGTACCTAAAAAGTTACACTGATTTTTTTAAATCATAATCTTAAGAGCTATTTTCGAAAAAAAAATTAGCTTTAACGTAACGGTTATATGGCAGGTTCTATTTTTGGAGCTAAAAAAAAATTTCAATTTCCCCTCTGTACATACCTAAAAATACCTAAAAAAATTCTATATACTAAGTTTGAAGTAATTCGGGGCACCCGTTTGGGCTGTAGGTTTCTATCAGAGATTAAAACGAGTCGAGTACTGTTCACGATCAACGAATACTTGCTCGAAAAAAGCGAGTTTGAACAAACAGAGTCAACCTATCAAACTATGCTTACAAGTATTTTTGTTCATGAGTATGATGACCCGTGAATAACAACACATTTCAAACGAATAAGATCGAGTATACCTTCCAAACGAGTATGAACGAGTTTGAACAAAACGAATAAAGTGCTCATGATCAAAATGTTCACGATCAATGTGCTCATGATCAAAATGTTCACGATCAGTGCGATCGATCGCGATCGTTCGACTACTCGCTGTGTAAAATGTGTATTCGGGGTTGGTATTTTAAGGATTCTGTTTCTTGTGTTATTGGGGTTGGTTTTTGTATTTAAGATACTTTTACCATTAGGGGCAGATCGGTGTTGGTTGATTTTGCTTCATGATTCAATATATACTTAGTTTGCGTATGCAAATAAGGCATTATTATTAGGAAAAAGTGCAGTAAATAATGTTATTAGTCACAATGATTTTTATTTTTATTAACTTGAAAAAAAAAAACAGTAAATTAAATAAGTAATTAAAACCACTGACTTACTGAAATTACTAACAAAGAAAAGAGTACCTGTTTCGGGGAATTTTAACCTGCGCCTTCAATAAAAGAAAAAATTGACTTCACTTAAATACCTACACCAACCGCGAATGTTGACCATCTATTGTTTTATAATTACATCATTTGCCTACTTAGCCACCTACCTATTCATAAATCTTTCCAAAATAAGAAACCCTTTTTCTTCTGCTCTATTTTCTGCGAATACAAAACATTACCCTTAAAATACAACGGATATAGATAATAAATCAGGTGAGAGTGCATTATAAAAACAAAACAAAAAATCCTACACTTGATCGCGCCACCTGGCGATTTGGTATTCCACCGTTTCGTTTGCGTTGTCCGTAAGGGTTGGAATTGAAGACTCGACGGGCTTAATCATATTTGTCCATACGATCTTCATGCCCTATTTATGGCTATTTAAGCCACTGCGTGTTCAGCTTTTTGGCCGGATCCATATCGTTGCTCTAAAGGCCAAGCCAAACTGATTGTGATGGTGCACGCTTCCGCTATACACACCATGACCATAATGATTACTAACTGTCTTGTATAGTTTCT
The DNA here is from genome assembly GCA_916050605.2 of Platycheirus albimanus. Taxonomy (NCBI): domain Eukaryota; kingdom Metazoa; phylum Arthropoda; class Insecta; order Diptera; family Syrphidae; genus Platycheirus; species Platycheirus albimanus. The sequence continues at coordinate 83,261,938 of OU696696.1, forward strand.
CTTTGTTTCTTTGATATAAAGCCTTACAACTAAGGTGCCTTCTTAGTGCGAAGAAAGAGCGATTGGCAAAAGTGATTTTTAGATTGATCTCCGTGCATACAATTGATTTGAGAGGTAAGAAAAAGTTCTTGTCTACTTAAAGTCATATATATGTTCATATATTGTCAAGTTTGAATGAAATTCAGGTTATGAAGCTCTGCTAGTAAGGACAGCATTACTTTAACATGTCCCAATTAAAAGCCAACCTCATCCTAGTTGCATTCAAAAATGTCTATTGAAGGATTTGTCAGAAGTTTTAAGCGGTTATCAACATTTTTTTCAAGATGGCGCTCAAAAAATAAATAAATTTGTGTACCGCTACAGTTGTTATAGTTCTTGAGATTACATTTCTTCGATAGCTTGACGATAACTCCGTCCTTCCATTCATTCACTGGGAAAGGTTTCATTTTCCCAAAAAGCATAAAAGAGTGCAACAAAATACAGGCTGCAAAACCCGGTTCTGCTTCCAGGATTTTGGTGGGTTTGCCATCAAGCCCATGTGCTTTGGTGTTGTTGTTTTTTATTTATTTTTGTTTTAATAAGGTGCTTCTTCGCAACTGGTCTTCTATTGACACTTAAAGACTACAATTCGTGTAAACAAGAAACAAAATTGGCTGACCAGCCCATTGTATAGGAACCACTGTTTAAAAAGTAGTGATTACAAAAAAATCGTATAGGAAACAATTCCAAACAAGGTTTGAGTGAATTCGATGAATTCGTTGCCAAATTAACACAAAAGAAAAGCCGGGGAGAGTACGATAACTGAGGCGCCAAGATTTAATAACGGTTTTGTGTAGGGGCGTCAAATGCAAGTATTTTTTACTACGGGAGGGGGGGGTCTACCTCGCCCCGTTTAGGAGGTAGGGGCGATTTTCGAAAAAAATGTCTTGAATGGAAAAATAAATATTAAAAAACAACGGCAATACTTAAAAAACATTACTATAACGGTTTTAAAAGCCAGAAGTCTGTTCTTTAATCCTACATTTAAATTAAATCACTCGTTACAATAGTTTTCAAAATATTCGCATTCAAACTCGAAATTTCGATAAAAAAACGTAAAAAAATATCTTTAAACCGATTTTGTTCAAAATTGTGAAATGGAAAATAAATTTTTTTTTCTGTGATCGATGCTTCAATAAATATTTAATCGAACGCAAAAAACCAAAAGCTTTTATGTCTTCTAGTTCTTGTGAAAATTGAAAATTACTGAAACTACTTTTTTATGAAATTCTAGATTCTTGGCATTTATTGTCATTTCATTAGAGGATTAATGTTGATGAAAGGTTTATCTTTGAAAGTAAAGTACAACAATTCAGTTAGCGTTACCCAGAATGCATGACGAGGAGTTAGAATTGCGTTGCATTCCACTTTCTAGTCAGTCAGTTTGTGAGTAAGGAGTCAGATGAAAAAATCAAGTCAATTTACAACTCACATGATGTATTTAAAGGGTATGTCAGTCTCGTCAATGAAGTCATCGTCTAGGTTTTCACTTTGGATGGTCGAAGTCTTTAAGTTGCAGACCAACACTTTCTCTCCCATAGACAAGACCTGACTATACTTTTTTGTATGTCCAATGTCCGCGGGTGTGCCCCCGAAAATGGAGCTGAAACCCCTAGATCCCGCGAAGCGGTCCACCCAGGTACTGTTGATTAAAAATACAATTGACACAGGCGCCTGCCAGGCAACGAAGTTGCGTGAGTGGATGTGACCCCGAAAAAAGGGGTGACACGCCTCAATATCCGCGGACAAAATAACCGCATACACCCGACCTCGCACCTACCCCAAGTCCTATAGTGTGCCCAGGCAGGGAGGTTGCAGGGGGGCAGCATGCCCCCCCTTACATAGGTCATTGTTTATACACCGTAATATTATGCGTCGCGGATATTTTGACGCGGATATTTTGTCCGCGGACATTTTGTCGCGGATATTTTGACCCGGATATTTGGTCCGCGGATATTGAGGCGTGCAGCCCGAAAAGGGAGTTAAAATCCCTAGATCCCGCGAAGCGTGCCACTCAGGTACTGTTGATTAAAAATACAATTGACACAGGCGCCTGCCAGGCAACGAAGTTGCGTGAGTGGATGTGACCCCGAAAAAAGGGGTGACACGCCTCAATATCCGCGGACAAAATAACCGCATACACCCGACCTCGCACCTAGCCCAAGTCCTATAGTGAGCCCAGGCAGGGGGGTTGCAGGGGGGCAGCATGCCCCCCCTTACATAGGTCATTGTTTATACACCGTAATATTATGCGTCGCGGATATTTTGACGCGGATATTTTGTCCGCGGACATTTTGTCGCGGATATTTTGACCCGGATATTTTGTCCGCGGATATTGAGGCGTGCAGCCTGAAAAGGGAGTTAAAATCCCTAGATCCCGCGAAGCGTGCCACTCAGGTACTGTTGATTAATCCTTAAAGTTAGATCACCGTAAATACCAAAAATAAAAATCTCATAAAAAAGTAGTTCAAGTAATTTTCAATTTTCGCAAGAACTAGAAGACATAAAAGCTTTTGGTTTTTTGCGTTCGATTAAATATTTATTGAAGCATCGATCACAGGAAAAAAATTTATTTTCCATTTCACAATTTTGAACAAAATCGGTTTAAAGATATTTTTTTACGTTTTTTTATCGAAATTTCGAGTTTGAATGCAACTATTTTGAAAACTATTGTAATGAGTGATTTAATTTAAATGTAGGATTAAAGAACAGACTTCTGGCTTTTCAAACCGTTATAGTAAAGTTTTTTAAGTATTGCCGTTGTTTTTTAATATTTATTTTTCCATTCAAGACATTTTTTTCGAAAATCGCCCCTACCTCCTAAGCGGGGCGAGGTAGACCCCCCCTCCCATAGTAAAAAATACTTGCATTTGACGCCCCTACACAAAACCGTTATTAAATCTTGGCGCCTCAGTTATCGTACTCGTGCCGAAAAGCCGTTTAAAATCTAATTTTCATTATGATTATTTAAGCCGTGTGCCAATTGCTGAAAAATGCTGGTTAAATTTGTTCCCCTGTCTAATTTTTGTTTTATTTATTTAATTTGCTTTTGTTTATGAAACAACATTCTCAAATATATCTAAAATGGTTGTGAGCACTAGATTTTAGAACAACAATAATTTGAAAAGAAAAACAATTAATTTTCTATCTTCTTCTATTTTACAACTTCATAATCAACTAAAAACGTAAAAATTAAGCCCGCAGACCTGCTCTGCAACAGGCTTAAGAATATTTCAGTTAAACCAGTAAACATTAAGACTTCATTTTAATTTAACAGAATTTTTAATTGACATACGGTATTGACTCTTGAGCCAAAAACAAAAAAACGTAGTTTTGTCAAGAATGGAAGTAACAGTTCGAGTCCGGGCTTTAAAGAAATGAAAAAAAAAATTTCTAAAACCATTTAACTTTAAAGTGCTGGATTTGAAGAAGGCTGAGGAAACCACTTTCTTGGGCTTCTCTATCATCATAATGTCATGTCTTCCAAGTACAAAATGAAAAAGAAAGTATTTATGATAATTTATTGAGGAAAATTTAATATAAATCTTACAAAATGAATGAAATTTAATATTTACAAAAAATAATATGAAAAATAAAAACAATTATTATACTCTAGACATTCAGTATTAAAATCAAACAAACAAAAAAAAATTGTTACACTTGTTTATACGTTTAAGTTCGAATATTATGGCTTCACATTATAAATGTAGCTGGATTCTTTTCAAAGTTTCACTTTTATAAGTTTCAATATTCGGTTTGGAATTTGATTCCATATATTATTTTTATAAAAAGCTTAAGAAAAGGATAAAATTTCAGTAGAAAGAAATTAAAGTTAAAGGACTTTAAGGTGACTTAGATTAGATTGAAGTGAATAGAATAGCAAGGACATTTTCACTGAATTATTACAAATTAAAATCTTCATATGGAATACATTCTTCTGCGTCAATACTAAACCATTATCCATTGAAAGAAATAAGCTAAAGATGGAAAAAATATTGGGCTATTTTTCTTAAATTAATTCTTAAATAAAATAGAAAAGTAATTCGATGTGATGTTGTAGAGTTTTGTCAATGTTTTTTTTTTTTTTTTTAAGTCTAAAATGATTTTTAATGACTTCATGATGTAAGTGAGTGTTGTTTTATAATTTAGAGAGCAATTCCTATTTCTTCTTTAGCAATGTATCGGGAATTTCGTTCAGGAAGTTCTGAAAAAATTACAATAAAAATAAACATTATTTAACTAATGAAATCAAATGCAATAAAATTTAGTTTAATATTTTATTTTGTGATGCAAAAATAAAGAAATAAGCAAATAATATAATCAAACCTACAATAATAATTAGTCTATATATATAAAAATGGATGTGTATATGTTTGTATGTAGGTATGTATGTATGTTGTCTATGGACTCCTAAACCGCCCAATGGATCTTTATGAAATTTTCAGGGTAAATATAGTTTAGTCCAGGGATGGTTCCTGTGAAGGTTTGGTTCCGATGGGGTGGAAGACAAAAATTTTATTTTTAGCATTTCATTTTTTTTTTTTTTTTTGGTTTTTTCATAAATTTTTTAGCTGTTTGAAACATCAGCGAAAATTCCGGAATGGCTAATCGGGTCAAAGACAAAAAAAAAATGCAGGATTTAACCAAAAATATTGTTTATCCGCTAGCATTGATATGAAATAAATAAATAAATTTAATTTCACATTAAATAAGTGTTTTTTTTTTTAAGCGTAGCAACGCGCGCCGTGTACTGCTAGTAGTTGATAAGTCTTACAAACAAAACAAAAATGTTGTCTTAGACGTTATAATAGTAAAATGTACATGTACTGCAATTCTAACACAAAGACTTAGCACCTGGGTTGACAAAAATCATTTAATTAATTTAAGGGCATTTAATTTTATTTAAGGGCTGGACTTAGGCCCGGATACTATACGAAAGATCACATCTTTTTGGTAAAAAACGTCGCGTCAAAGGAAAATAACTTGAACTTTTTTGGTGATTTTATGTCAGCATTCTATGCGGTAGCCATCAGGCAGGCCTTAACATCAAGCTATTTGGATTAGGGATTTCCAAAAAGTTTGGAAGAGTGGCTAATACAATACCTTTATGGAGATACTTAAGCAGCAGTTTGAAATGGAGAGGAAATGTCTAAATGGTTTCAAACTGAATCAGGAGTACGTCCGGGATGTGCCTGGAGCCCTCTTCTGCTCACTCTTTACATCGAAGACCATTCTGACTGTTTATCTGGAGGCATTGAGTATGCAAGGACCCTATAATCAAGGTATTTTTCTTTGCAGATGACATAGTTTTATTTTGAATATATGCCATTCGTGCTACATAGAAAAATTGTTTCGCCAATAAACAAATAAGTAGAAGTTAATAAAGCGTTTTTGAAGCAGTCAATCATGCAATATGCTTCCAAAATATGGGGCTGTAAGTATTTCAAAACGGTTGAAAAACTCGTGAGGTCTTAAGACAGAAGAATATTTCTTCTTCTTTCCAATCCTCCTAACTAAATTGTTATGCTGGAAACAGGACTGTCTACGATTCATCTAAATTTAAATGTAGAAAACCTCAATGAGTGGAAATCTCACATAACTAGCCAATTGAGACCATTGAGTTCAAATATCGGAAGAGATATAAATGAGAAGCTACCAGTTGTGTGTATAGACTCAGACGGATTTATTAGACTTTGTCACAATTTGGGGTTTAGAAAGTATTTTCGATATGATGGCAAGATTGCTTGGTGAATTGATACGTGTACTTTCAATCCACTGTACTATCAAAAGCTTAAGATTGTTACTCAGAAAATTAAGTGTATTAAGAGCCTTTCCGATACCATTGATAAAAATGAAAGTAATTAAGCTGAGCTTCCTGTTTAACATATAGTCTAATTAGTTTGCTAAAACAAAAAACCTTTACATAATAGAACAATGGCGGAGAGCAACACTGGTAAAAAAGTGAGACATTCATTGAGGCCTCTAATTAAAACCATGTGGCAGGTTGAGTAAGAGCCACATCTTATCCATATTAAATTTATAAATTATTTAATTAATTAATTTATTTTATTAACTTTTAAAAATCAGTATATGAATCAAAAAAAGTTCTAATTTTCAAATTATCAAAATAGGATACGTTCATGGTGCATATTTAGTATGTATAAGGGAAATTCAAAGGAAAATGTAATACATAAAAGAGGTACTCATTTACGTGCCTTGTAGAAACATACATCTTATTAAATCTGTATTGTATACATAAATACATGATTTTGAAAATTTAACCTTAACCATAAACTTGATAACTTTAAACTCACATAAACTGGCGGAGAGTAATCCGAACCACCATAATCCGCCCATTTGGAGATATTTATTGATGGAATCACTCCACTCTTGCATGGGACCCTTGGATTGCTATAAAGAGAAATAAAAAGATTGAAAATTGCATAACAAAAACCTAAACAAAAAAGACAGATACCTACAACTAAGATAGGACTTGACTTACATTTCATGATCAGGTAGCACCATCGGATAAATTTGAATAGTATCTATTAAATCTGTATTATCGCAAATCAAACGTGAAAGTTTGGCCTTTCTAATTTCCTGTAATTGTTCGGGCGTAAATGATGATGGCTGATTTGGCATTTCATACCAGAAACGATCACCACGTCGAACGTAGCTCATCTGGGTTGCAATTATACAAGCGAAAGTTGGGCCCAACATCGATCCAGGCAATGACTTCTCCGACACACCACCCGACCATAAATCAATATCCGCTGGATGTCTATGAAAATATACACAAATATTAATATATAAATCCTCCATCGCGCAATAAATTTTAAACAAAAACACGCAAACTCACTCAAATATACTTTCGTATCTGACAATTGTCTCATTCGGCATTGAACCAAACATCTCATCCCACGTGTTCGAGGTCGGCAGACCGCAGAACTTTCTGAACTCCATGTAGCCGGGCAAACCGAACTCACGACCGCGCTGCATGTTAAACGAAACCAAATCCATGCCGAATCTAGCACCTTCCTTTTTGAATAGATGATTCGTGACTTCTTGGGTGATTGAGTCATCCATGGCTTGGGCAACTTGGTTCATCAAGCCCATGAAGTACTCATCCAGCACACCGGCACGATACAGATCGTATGGGCGACGAATCAGATCCGACAATCTCTTGGATGCAATGAATTTGTGTGCTTTGGACCAGCGTTCAACTGCAGTAGGCAATAGGGAGTGACCGAAGCGGAAGGCAGCACCAGCAAAAGCATCAATTATACCTGGGTTGACCTTGGGGTCATATCCATCCCAATAGCCTTCTTTTTGTAATACCAAACCGAATTTTTCCATTATCTCTTTACCGAGCAGAATTGGCAAAAATTCATTGTAGGTCACATGTTGAACGATTGCAATGTTGATTCGACGTGCCTCCTGGAACAGAGTTTCATCATCCCAATGTTTGTTGATTTCGGCCAGGCCAGTAGCCAGTCGATTGTGCTCGCGTGCCATAAGGGTATGCATACAGGTGAGAACAAGTTGTTCGTTGACACGAATCTCGCCGCCTTCGAAACAGAACATGCTCTTGTTGGGTCTGGTGCAACCTTCGTCCGGGATGTCAAGTTTCAGTGGAAGCAAATCTTTCAGGCCATATTCTTGGAAGACTGGATTCATTCGCATGAGACCACCATAGCCAGTGCGGAGCTTACGGGCAAAATGTTCTTTTACACCATAGACAGTGTTGGCGTCGATAACACCGGTTAGTGTGTTGAACTGTTGACGGGAACCTTAATCAAAAATTTAGTATTATTTTTTGGCAATGAGGAAATCATAAAGTCATTTATACATATAAATAAAATATGTATGCTTAAAAATTGTTTGGGGTCAGTTTTTAAGGTTAGAACAAAAAAACATAACACAAATATGTAAGCAGTCGGAGTATTAAATTTTATTCAAATCAATAAAGCCATTATCAAGAAACCCGGGCTCTTAAGTAATGTTTCTATTACTCGTATCATAAAATTTAGACTGTATTTCAAAAATTAAAATGATGTTGAACAATTAACAGCCTTCGCTTTAAACTTTAACCGAACGAATTGTTCAAATAGTCTTAAATGACAATTTATAAAAACAGAGATTTCTCGTTTTTCTTCCGAGTATCTACTTATTACACATGTCCCATATTATTATGTATTTACATAACATACTAAGTAATAATATAATACTAATAATAATAGTAAGACTGTAATGAAAAGTCATTTTGAAATTTCGTGATCTGAATTTTACACTTAAAACTAAATTACCAGCAAAAAAAATCGAATCTTTAAAAAAGTCGCAAAACTACAACATTTTGATAAGCACCTAATTATTGTTTTCTTATAAAATGTCCTTATGCAAAGTTTCATCAAAAGCATTTGAGCCGTTTTCGAAAATATCAGCAAAAACTCAGGGCTGTTCGCTACAACTGATCTGCTCGTGGGAGCACCGACCATTCAAATAAAATTTATTACAAAATTACAATATTTGGCTTGGCAAAACCATATGTCAAACCAAGTTTGAGAAAATTAGATTCAATCGTTAACAACTTATGGTAACATATTATTCAAAAACAAAAATGTGGTTTTGTCAAAAAATTTGTGTTGTGAAATTTAAAGTAAATGAATAAAAAGTCAAAAAGTGTAGGCTGTAGCTTGACATGAGAAAGGTCACTGACAGTGTGACGCACGGTAATGTGAAAACATTATTTTTAGGCTTCCCTGTCATCCCGTATTGTCATGTTTGATCAACATTAATTTTTTTTTTTTTTGAAACCAATACTTTGGCTCTATAAAGCAAGTCAAAATAAATAAAACACGAAGATTCTTAGTAAGTTTTTGTTTCTTTTCGAACTCTTAATCAAATTTTTGTTATTCGTTAAAAAAAAAAAACTTGATATTTGTGACATAGGAGGCATCGCTGGATCATGTTGTCGTCATAAAAGAAGTTGCAAAATTTTCCAAAACAAATGGAATATACTCCGTTCAGAAATTTCACAGAAAAATGGAGAGAAGTCTAAGACTTGTAACTGTGAGCGCATTTGTTTTGTTTATTACAATCAGACTGAAAACCATCCCTACACACAAAAAAGGCATATCCTTGAGAACTGAGGTCTTAGTTAACCCCTTTCGAAAGCAAACTAATCCTTTTGCAAAAATTTAATTCACGCAAATTTTGTAAATTGTAAATAACATTTATTCTTTTGGAAATTAATTTAACAATTTTTTTAACAAAGATCCATCCTTTTATAAATTAAGGAAATCAAGTTCTTTTACGTATTCGCACGTGTGCAAAGTGTGAAAAGATTATTAGAGCCACAATCGTTTGATGTGCTAACTACGGTGGACAAAATTTAAAAGTGGGGCAACTGAAAATAAACTTTTAATATAAATAACCCATGGAGTAGATGTTCCGCCCTCTTTAAACCATTTCCTGTTATGCGTCGGATATTGTAACTCAAAAATCTATAGGGAAAGTAAGCTTAATTTTTTTCATTGTTACTGGAAAAAATTTGAAGAGTTAGTCATTTAAGCTATCAGGTATTTATACAATTAGTTAAATAATATGAGCTCCTTTTTATATTAACTAAAAATAGCAAATACAAAATTCAAGTTACTATGAAAGGTTAGTTCGACCTTGAAAACATGTGTTTATAAAAAAGCATTAAGTTTCAATGAATTCTTAGATCTTAACAAGCTTATAACACTACAAATTCTTGGGTACCTACTTTAGTTTTATTGGTTTGTTTAACAGAACGTAACCATTAAGGCTAGTTTGCAACTAAACAACTTCAAGCGTCATTTATTCTTTTAATTGCTAAGCGAAATTACTCATATTTGTACCAAAGCTTCAATTAAAAACAATTTTCAAGCTACCCATTACAAAAAAATAAAACCTACCCAATTTGCATCCAGGCCTGGGTGAAGGAAATCCACGAACGAAATCAATACACTTGACATTGAACAATCTATAGAAGTAATCATCATCAGGGATACGAATTTCATTACAATATGGATGTTTCAAGTGCAACGGCCGCTTGCAGCATTCCTCTGGATCGTTACGGTTGATTGGGTCTGAAAAATAAAGCAAGGTTCTGTTATAATTTGTTTGTCCACAGCTCACAGATAATTAACTTGTAAGGTCACCAGTCAATAAACTATGTAAAACCTACCAAGCGGTGTGCCAGTGAGCGTGAAGTCATGATCCATAAATTGTCCCCATGCAATTACCATTACGGTTCCGGCGTGATCGTGGAATCCATCGTCTGGGTGCATGGTACGTGACACAACACGCGAATAGGGGAGGTCTCGGCCGGTAACGGAAATTCTTGGCGCATTTATGCCATCAGAGTAAAGAGGGCCGACTAGACGTTGGAATGGCGACATAGTTGCTCCCCACGTTGGGTGTTCAATATTGTTGCATAATCCATCAAAGCGACGATATTTGCCAGGACGACATTGAACTCCCGAAAAGAATGGCGGGCAGACTTCTCGAATGAGAGTTTTAGATGTGTCAATGGTAGGCAAGCCTTTCTCGATTTCTTCGTACGACAAACCATACCTAAAAGTAAAAATATAATACATTTAGTAAACAGTTTTGGGTTTTTTATACCCTATTCCATAGAATGGGTATATTGTTTTTGGTGGGGAGTTTGTAACATAGAGAAATAATACCGTTAGCTAAAGAAAAGTATATACATACAGGGTGATTCACGAGCGTTGTGCCAAAAAGCTAGAGCGTGTAGGTTGAGTTGAGACAAGAAAAAAATCGTACAGGAGGGGGGGGCTATTCCCCCCCGTTTAGCCGGGAGGGGCAATTTTCTGAAAAATTTACTTATTTTGTAAAAAAAAATATTAAAAATCAACGGCTTCGTTTACAACACCGTGTTATACCTTTTCGGAAAGCCGAACACTTTTTCTTTTATTTTGTTTTTAAATTAAATTGTTTTAACGAATAGTTTCAAAAATATAAATTTTCAAACTCAAAATTTTGAAAAAAAAAAAATGAAAAAATAATTTTAAAACTAATTTTTTTCAAAATTTTACGTAATTAAGCATAATTTTTGTTCTCAGAATTCAATGCTCCCATTAATCTTTAATCCAACACTGAAAAACGTATGGCTCTACGACTTTTATTGCCAAGGTATTCAAAAATAACCGAACCTACTTTTTCACAAAAACACGAAAAAATTGGCTAAATGATCACTTGTGCCATCCCGTAAGTCCAGATTTTCTTGTTTTTGTGAAGAAGTAGGTTCGGTTATTTTTGAATACCTTGGCAATAAAAAGTCGTAGAGCCATACGGTTTTCAGTGTTGGATTAAAGATTAATGGGAACATTGAATTCTGAGAACAAAAATTGTACTTAATTACGTAAAATTTTGAAAAAAATTAGTTTTAAAATAATTTTTTCAAATTTTTTTTTCAAAATTTTGAGTTTGAAAATTTATATTTTTTAAACTATTCTTTAAACCAATTTAATTTAAGAACAAAATGAAAGAAGAAGTTTTTGGCTTTCCAAAAAGGTATAACACGGTGTTGTAAACGAAGCCGTTGATTTTTAATAATTTTTCTTACAAAATAAGTCAATTTTTCAGAAAATTGCCCCTCCCGGCTAAACGGGGGGGGAATAGACCCCCCACATACGATTTTTTCTTGTCTTAACTCAACCTACACGCTCTAGCTTTTTGGCACAACGCTCGTGAATCACCCTGTATATTCTGACTCAGAATCAAAAGCCCAGTCGATTTAGCCATGTCCGTCCGTCCGTCCGTCCGTATGCATACTCTCTAGAGGTCGCAATTTTTGAGCTAGAAAGCTGAAATTTGGTATATATAAAATTTGGTTCAAGAGTAACCCTAAGTTCTTGAACTGGTAAAATCCGCTTACAAACACGCCTACAATCACCATTTTTGTTGAACAACCTCAATTTGGTAAAATTAAATTATGTTTTTTGTACAGTTACGATAAAAGCATAACGCTGAAATTTCGCACACGTAAGTTTTAGGTATAAATTTTCTTCCAATTAAATAAAAATATTTCAGTTTGGGAGTGGCTGCCGCCCATTTTTCATACAAAACCATCAATATTGTTTTTATAAAATAACAATTGTTATATCAAAGCGAAAAACATTAAATTTTGTGAGTATTACTTGCACATAAACATCTTGTGTATGAAATCAAAAAAAATTATTTTGGGCGTGGCTGACGCCCACTTTTCACTAGAAACTATAAAAAATTGTTTTTACAAATAAAAATAATAATGAATCCGCAAGCCAAAATTTAGCGTCTCTTAGTAGAAACTAAAAAGTTTGTGTATGAAAAGAAATGATTGAATTTTGGACGTGGCCAACGCCCACTTTTCATGAAAGAACGAAAAACGTAGTTTTAAAAATTTAAGGTACCTGCTACCAATATTCAATTTAAACCTCTTTTCCGTTCGTTATATGAAAAATATATCTCTACATTTTCTTGTGTAATTTTTTTCAATACGCCCACTTATAAGCTCGTGGTTTTTATAAAATACATTTGTTCAGGTAAGATTGTTTAAAAACAACACGATTCAACTGTAGTTTAACACATATGCCTTAAAACTGACTGATGATCAAATCACAGTTAGTGCTTAAATTTTTTAGGACACGCCCAGTTTTAAGAGGTGTTACCGTAAAAAGTTGTAATATGCATTATTTTATTGATGTTTTTTAACTATCGGTCGCAGTTTTGAAGTATGAAGATGAACACTTAGATTTGTATTCCTTGGTTACGTAGCAGAGTGTGGTTCAAGAATTGTTTAAAACACCCATAATCGATATTTCTAATCAAAATGTAATTTTTAAAAATTTAAGTTTTGTTAAAATCGACCTGCAAGCTTAAAACTGAATGCCACCGAGCTCAAAGTAATGGCCCTGCCAATAAAAAGTCTCAACTTTGGGCGTGGCACACGCCTTTTTTTACTGTGCCAGCTGTTATATTGAACATCGGCCACACAAAATTAGTGTTATTGAATATTTTCGTGTCTGCTAAAGAAGAATTTTGTTTCTGAAACTGGAACAGCGGCTGAATGCGGGAGGCGAACGCATACACATACAAAAATATGGGGAATATGATATCCAACAGTTCGTTGCAAATATTTTGATATTAAAAACGAAATTAATATAAGTACTTAATAGGAAAAAGATTTTTGAAAAAATCTAGAGCAGACAGAAAAGTCAGACTTCACTTACAACTTACAACTGACTTCAAAAAGAAAACTTAGGAATGGAGTTTTGAATATACAATAAGCTTTAACATGGTTATGCAATCACTTTCATCGATTTTTGTTTAAATTTAGTTTCCTATTATTGTATCTTTTTTAATTGCCTGGATCGAATTGAAGAGGAACACTTAACATCCACCCCCCCTCCAATCGTCTTATGCTTTGTTGACAGCGCAATGCAAAAATTCCCAGAGGTCTAGAACCAACAATATAATGATTAAGTTAATTATTTGCTAATTCAAGCTCAAAAACATTATATTTAAAAAAAAAAATTTCTCTCTACATTAAACTCGGTCGTGTAGTTTAAGAGAAAATCCGGGGTGGATTGTCACATGTGACAATCACTTTAACAAGACGAAATTTGTTGATTGTGACTATCACTTATCACAAATCAGAGTACAAATTATAAATGCATTCGGTGGGAAGGCCAAATAAATACTAATTTTGAAGCAAATCGTATTCTATTACTTCTTCCAGCTTCTGTAATATTTATAAAGATTTCATCATCATGTTAAAACAAAAAACCCCAGCATCACCATTGAAAGTTTCGTTGCTTAACGCCCATTGTACAATAACCTTCATTTAAGAAGATCAATTCCCGTCCTATGACCACAAATATGAAAAAAAGGTATAAACCACAACAAACAGACAATCTCTGTTCAATTCCTAAGGTAGAGTACCTTACCAGTACCGATACAAGTATACCTATCTATTTATCTCGAAACACGAGGGAAATAATAAAAGAAACCGCCTTACCAAACTAGCTGATCCATTTATGACATCGTGTTCAAAATGATGATGAAGCAATGTAAGCCAAGGTTTTTTGAAATCACCCTCTTTTTTAACCATCGCATCGAGAGGACATAAAAACTAAGTAGGTACACAGCTAAACCTATTAAAGAAGGTAATAGTTCGGGTACTAATTTTGACGTGAAAAGTTTAGGAATGCAATGAGTAATAGCTATGCAGCGCAAATTCCATGTTAATTGAATTCTGACATTCGAAAGTGGGTCAGCTGTTTGTCGAGTCTCGAGTATGATTATGATGGTTTTGCAAGATCGCGCACTGGAAAACCAAAACTTCTCTTCATCACCATGATGACATTCCTTGATCACCTTTTACAGACAAAGACAACCAACCAACTATAAGTAACTGCTCCAACTCAACTAACTTAACGACAGACGCTTATATCCAATAGATAACTTATGAACAATTTATAATATGGAAAATCGATAGTGATACCATAACCAAACCATGCCACCTGGAGGCGCAACAACTTCAGGTGATATTTTTTTATATTTTTTTTTGTTCACTTCATCTCATGTTTAGAGATTTGAACTATCGAAAGTAAACCAACTAAAACTATACCGATTACACTTCATAAACCAGACGTTAACTCCGTGTGGGTAATTATAACACAGCGCAGAGCACACTGTACTCGCTGAATCCGATGGATGCGAACAAATTGCAGCAACTGTTTCTGTTTGCATTTGGATGAAGAAAAAAAGATAATATCCACGAAGTTGATGAATGGCGATTCATAATTTTTAAACTGAATGCTCTTATAGTCTCCAATATAGAGAAAGACTTCTTGAGCAAACAGACTCTTAGGATCGACATCATCGGTTTGCGGAGGCCAAACCGTGACGGTGCAAATTTGGTTACTTTTTGAACTTGCTGCATCCATAGAAAATCAACATTAGTGCGGGTTGTTTTAATTAAGTTTGTGAATGAGACCAAAGGCTGGAAAATATTGAGTTGGAGTATAATTATGGTGTTTATGCGAAGGCAGTAATAATAATTCAATTTTTTTCGTATACGCTTTCAGAATAAATGGATTCAATAAGAAACAGTAAAACGAATCTAATGAATACAAGGTAAAAATGTATTATATTTTTTTTGGAAACGCCGAAAAACAATCAGGTTTTCGAATTATATTAAAATTGCTTTGTGGCAATGATACATTGGATGTAGGGCTTGATTGCTAACCTAGATCCTCATCTTGGGGCAGAAATTTTTTCAATATAACCCCAGCTTCAACTGGACGACACCCGTGACATTTTCGTGAGATAAAAAATAATACGTTAATCTCAATCAGCATACCAAAAAAATTGTTTTCCTATCTTTCTCTTCCTTCAAACTAATGGCGTGCGATTTGCACTTAAGACCTTGTCTTTCAGACATGTAGTTTAAATAATAATAATAATTATTATTATTGTTATTATTATAATAACCTATTTTTATTATTATTTGTCCAGCTGCAGATACAACAGCGCTTTAGCGGCATTTGACTCATAGAGCAGTAACATGATCCTTCCATATATTCCGGTTAGCTGCAACTGATCTAAGCCGAGGCCACTATCGAATACCCTGCCTAATAGCGAGCTTCTTTTAAAACATAGATGACCTCCAAAGTTGTTTTTGGTCTTTCAACGCCTCTATGGTTGATGGTTCCTGAAGGCGGGTATTGCCCACTGTAGATGTCGGAAGATAAACATCTTCTTGTCCAACTTCGTTTCTAAAGATACCTCTTGCAATCAGCGATCTAGAGATGCATTCACGATTTAACCCCTCTTAACATCTACATTCCGTCTCGACATCTACAAACATGAGATAAAGCTTTGATCGGTGATCAAATGATTGTTCAAGGATGCTTTATAAGGTGTTCATGTAGTATGCATAAGAACTGCAACTTCGAAACCCTGCTTATGCTTATTGCCTCTTGAGCGTAGGTCGTACATATCTGGACTTTACTGCGTTTTTATTATGCTCTTGCTTTTCGTCTTATATGACAATACTGTTGTTCGTTTACTGATGATGGAGCTAAAAGCAACATTGAAGTTAAACTAGAATAATTAGTAGGATTCAAATCTTAATAATTGCTGAAAATTTTGATCTTTCTTTAAATTATATTTTTGCAATATAATGTGGAATGTCCGGAAAATTATATACTTTATGCACAGATGTCCAAAGACTTTAATATTAGGCCGATTCATTGCATTGTATAAAGGACGATGCATTTTTCACGAATAATATATGGTCACTATGCAAATTGCGTATTGATAGGCAACCTTTACACCACGCAATATTTGATACCTATATTAAAAAGAGGACGGCGGCGCGCGGCGGCGATTAGATTTATACAAGAAAACTAAGATGTTTAAGTAAGGATAGTTGGATAATTGACAGTCCAGTAGCAATTTATTCAACTAGTTCATGAAAATTGCCCCTGCATAATCTTTCAATTTACCAAAATAATTGGTGTGAGAAGTTGAAGTTGAAATAAATGTAGAACTTGATTTTTATTAATTTAAAATATTTAAAAATAATGAACGTAAATTTAGTTATTATCCAAAAACTAAGCAAAATAAAAAAAGTTAATCTTAAATTCAGAAAAAAATGTATGCAAGTCGCTCTTTATTTTGTCGGCCAATCTCCCTATTGCATGCCAAAGCTTATTCCCCTTTTGACCACTTTAGTTATACTTAAATAAGGGTGGTTAAAAATTGTCCCCTGCATTTAATTCACTCCTACATAATTATTGTTTTGTTGAAAAGTATCTTTAAGATTACCTTGAATTTCTTTTTATTCGCAAAAACCAAAAACAAAGCGGCATGGTTTTTCGTATGTTCTGGAAATTTAAAAATTAGGAATTTTGAAATATTATGTATTTCCATAAGCCTAGGCCTTGTTATCTATAAGTCTTTAAAAGCAGCATTTAATCAAATTGTACCACCGCATTTCAATTCATTTATCTCCCATTTTTTTTGATCATACATTTTAACCAAAACAACGTGAGTTTAGATTCCAGTAAAAAAATATATCGCAATAACAATAATTAAATTACATCACCAACAAATCACTCGCAGTAAAAAATCGGAGTCCATATAATTGCTTTGGCTAAGAGGCAGTAGGTACAAGCTTAAAATAAAGTAATTATATAGTAGTTGCAAGGTTATACGAGTACTCGTACTGGAAGTGTACCAACTCTTTTTCATTTTCCGCTATAAAATTATGACATCATACCCGCACCGCAATCATTCGTCACATGTTTTATGAAGATTAATCTTGGGAAACTATCCGTCAATCTAGGGGTACTTCCTTCCTATCGAACTCGACTGTACTTTTTTCCTCGCAGTCGCAAGTTATATGAGCTTCGTTCGTATAGTTTGTAAAATACCATTCACATGAGCTTGTTTGTATATACATACGTACATATTTAATTACATCACATAATTCTGTGGATAGTGTCATATTTTCTCAATTTGTTGGCCATAAAATGGCATTTATTGAGCCACATTAATAGGTGCGATGAAGTCTGTTATCGTTTAAGACTACACTTGATATCTTGGATTCGGTAACATACGCCATGCGTATCTAGCGTCACCATACCATACACCACAACCAGAAGACATTACAATTTCCTCGATTGTGTAACACTCTCGTTACCGAATAAATTGTTGCAGAAAGGATCAATCCGATAATAGAGGATACTTAGATCTTTAATTATTTGCTGAAAATTGTTTCCTATTCTTCATTATTTCACATCAATCTCTTTGAAGAGTATACCTATTATTTATCTGTACAACAAAGTATCTGAAGCCTATATCACCCTCGTGAGCAAATGTATGGTATACATTAGTTAAATGAGCAATAATGTGATGTGTTTGCAGTCTCGAGATGGATGTCGGAATTCTTTGAAGGCTTTTATCTGGCATCATCACCATTGAAGTGTGGAAAATCGTGATGTTTGGCGCCTTGCTTTTTGCAGAGAGAAGAGAGCTATTAGCGCACGTTCATTGTAATTTAATCGCTATAAGAGTATAAGATAATAGTTGCACGACAAATCTGGAAGATGTGGTTATTGGTAGCAGTTACACAAATATGTTGTGTAATGTCGATCCCAAATTAGGTAAATTAAAAAGTAATGAATATATAAAATTATGATATAGAAGCTTAAATCACAAACAAAAAAATGTGTCTTCAGCAGGGTCTTGATGCAGTTCTTGACAGAAGATCTTACTCGTTGATATTGATGTTTCATTTTTCTAAGATCTTACTGAGAGAAAACTAAAAGAAAACTTGAAAGAACTTATGGCTTCGAGTGAGCGAAATTAGCAATTTGAATTGCACTTTCAGAAAAAAACAAACAATTGTGGAATCCTGTCACTAAGTTTCAACTTAGAAAGTTGACCCTTGAGCCAGCCACGTCTCTATTGACACGAAGTGAATGATTTATTTGCGTATGTTATAACCAATAGGGTTATTTGCATTTCTCTTGAGATCACTCTAGATTTTGAAATTTAAAAGTAGTGTTTACATCAATTTTAAAATTTAAGCATACGAAACGGATTTTTGGTAAGTATTTGTTGACCTTTAAAAATACTACAAACAAAAACGTATGAATTTAACTGCCCCAACATCTTAAATTCTCTTTAAAATAATTGCATATTACATAACTTGACGCACACCAAAGTATACGCAATTAAATAATCGAAGAGTTTTATTTTAATGATCTTCGTAGGATTATAATTGGAATCATGTGAGTGCAAAAGAAGCCACATGGTCGTCTGTTAGATGGCTTTCACTTCTTGTCTTATGCAAGCAAATATTTATTTATTTTTGATAGATCCACGTGATAAAAAGAATGTGCCCCTGATAAAATCTTTAATTGAATTAGTATCTTTGGACTCCAATGTCAAAACGCAAAGCTTTTCATTAGGCACATTTTGTGCTTTACAATGTTTTATCAACCGCTAAGGCTAACGTTTGAACCTTAGTTTGTCTCGATACTTCACCTGAGATGTGTGTCGTATCTCGTATGTAATATAAGGACGTTATGCAGAGTCACGCTTTAACCTGGCTACCGTTTTGCTGCTCAACAGCACATTCGTGATAAGTTTCTTTCGTAAATTAAAGAACATGTTTTTTAACTACAACAAAAAAATTAACATACAAAATAAGAATGTGGAATGTTGGTTTGTTGAAGTTTGGGTAGATATTTCGGGCATACAACGAAAATTTATCATGAGGACCTCCATAGAGGTCTGGGATATAGGACCAGAAATTCTTCTGTCAATGTCATCTTTAGCAGGGGTAAAAATAAAACCTAAGACAATGTTGATTTTAATCAAGAACATTTCTGGAAGTTTTTACCGAAATAACTATGTTCTAATATTTTTCAACGATAGCATCATCATTATCAAACTTTTCTAAGGAAACTGTAGTATCAACATACGGTAGTACTTTCAGTCGCTGTGAGATACCGGGGGCACCGCAGTTAAACGTCTTCATGAGATTATTTAAGATTCTAAATATTAAATGTTGTAATTGTGACTTCAAACTCCAAAATTAAGGATTTAACGCCATGAACGCACATGGAACCTTGTTTTTTGTTTGCTTTCAAGTATACCAATACATAGTTCAAATCATTCTTGCTTATCAAAGGCGCTACCAATGCAATGGTTTGGAAATATCCTACAAAAATCCCTCAGATAGATTTTTTGCTTTTGAAATATTTTCACAGAAATTACGAGGTATGAATTTTTAATATGCAACATTATTCGCATAATAATGTAGGTAGGTAAGGTAAGTAAGGCTTCTTTGTGAAAATATTTTTATTGTTTCTTGGATATGGTTTATCACGTGCTCCGCCACTGTTGTTATGGGAAAGTGTTGAGATTTTAAATAATTATGAAATACGATCCATCTGATTACCTACACTTAATGCGGGAAGTAACACACTATAAGTGAATTAAGGCTTCCCACTTTATAAGATTATCATTGGCGCATAATGTTGCATTACTGACAAAAGCTTGGTAAAGATTTGATTTACATCATCAACAAGTATGATTGTGGTATGTGTAACACCTTCTCTTAGCCTGTGACATGGATTGCTAATGAATTAAATTTCATTTCTATAAAAAACATATTAAAAATGTCGACCGAGATATACTTTGATATAACTTTTCTTTTATCAAGTTTTATTATTGTTGTAGCTGGTTGTTAACAACCCAAAATAGAAAACACTTGTGGACTAGTGCAAACTTACTTACTGACTTACCGACTTACATCGTGTGTGGGTACAGCAGCGAAAAGTGAAAGGCTTCAGCGAGACAATGGTTCAATATTATTATGCAACACCGCAATGGAACTAAAAAAAATGGCCTAAGGACAAGTTTATTTAGAATTTGAACACTTAAATCAACGCCAAACTAATAGCTTAAGGCTTTTTAGTTTTTTATTGTGCTAGAAAGGCATAAATGTTGGTAATTAAGGGTTACTTTTACATAAATGAATGTGTATGTCAGGCATTGTTGCGGGATTCCAATATATACAATTGGCCAGTGGGTGTAACGAGGACAAAAGAAGTGAGTCAAACGTCAAAAAAACGAGTACCGCTTTGAAGGAATTTTGAGCCCGTTACGAGAATGTACGGTGTTAAATTGGCAAGATGTGAACAAAGCCGAATTAATTGGCAGTTAGTTTAAAAATATAAATTGTGTTATGAGTATTGGAATGATGCAAGCAAGGACATTAAAAGGGGTCTGCAGACAAGAAACACTATGAAATCAATAATGTTGCATAAGGTACCTCAATAATGCTTTCAAGTCTAATTGCCTGAGTCAATTGAATGGAATTTCAAAACACAAACATACGATGCTTATTGCGGAGTGAATATGAACTTTTCGTAATTGGAGTATAAAAAGGTTAACGTGTTAAAGAATGCTTAGTTCATGAGAATTGTAGAAGTTAGGTACCGTTATTTTTTAATAATTTTTTTTTTCAATTTAATTATTTTTTTTTTTTATAGAAAAATAGGTACTCCTCTTATGTCTAAACGGATGGGAATAGATCCCCCATACGATTAAAAACAAAAAATCGAAATCGGAGCTCTTTCTGAGGACTTAAGAAGTGTGTCTGTTTACGGCTTCATTGACTCGACTATTAAGCTTCATCTGAGAAATTACGTACAGTTCCATTAATTGATGGATTAAGTTGTAAAATTTTGTATTTCTTTGAGAAGACTACTAATACAGTTTAGTATTAGGTGCTATTTAATAGCAGTTTACATTAGCTCAATAAGAATTTGAGCATACTATTCCAATACTGCAACCGCAAAGTCAGCAGTGTTGGTACGTGACTACCTACGCTTACACGCCAACTAGAAGCCTATTGACTTATGTTCCAGCGGTTTTCTTATACTAAAAGATTTTTTAACCGAGAAGCTCTCCAAGTACTTTTTTACATAAAATTTCAAAAAAATTAGCTGTTTAATTCAAGGTTCCTTAGCGTCGTTCTGATAACAAGGTTGCTGACGTTTTAAGAGTCACCCTCAATATCAAGGATTGCGACCAAATTGTGTATAGGTTTTGTAGTAAAGGGAATATTTGTTAGTGCGTAGGGACTGTCAAAAAGAACCAAATTGTGCAGAGAACTCACTCTTGGAAAAAACACTCAAGAACTTTTCAACGCTTTCATCAGTAAATAAGAACAACCTATATACGATTTCTCATGGAATTTCAAGTAAAGTAAGATGTTTTAACTGCAGAATCTGTAAAAGATTGTAACACTTTTTCAGTATAGCTATTAATGTATAAATGAAAACAATGTTTGATATGTTAAATCAACACAACAAATTGTCCTTTTGAAGAATTTAGATTTTTGGTCATTACTATACATACATAACCTTAGTGAAGCTTTAGAGTTACATCCAATAGTAATTTACTTAAGAAAAAAAGACCCGATGACAATTATTAGTTTTGAACCTATATTTTAGAATATATAGAAAAATGGGGGAAAGTACGATAACTGAGGCGCCAAGATTTAATAACGGTTTTGTGTAGAGGCGTCAAATGCAAGTATTTCTTACTATGGGAGGGGGAGGGGTCTACCTCGCCCCGTTTAGGAGGTAGGGGCGATTTTCGAAAAAAATGTCTTGAATGGAAAAATAAATATTAAAAAACAAAGTCAACACTTAAAATAGATTACTATAACGGTTTTAAAAGCAAGAAGTCTGTTCTTTAATCCTACATTTAAATTAAATTACTCGTTACAATAGTTTTCAAAATATTCGCATTCAAACTCGAAATTTTGATAAAAAAACGTAAAAAAATATCTTGAAGCCAATTTTGTTCTAAATTGGAAAATGGAAAATAAAATTTTTTTTCTGTGATCGATGCCCAAATAAATTTTTAATCGAACGCAAAAAACCAAAAGCTTTAATGTTTTCTAGTTCTTATTAAAATTGAAAATTACTGAAACTACTGTTTTATGAAATTTTAGATTCTTGGCATTAATTGTGATTTCATTAGAGGATTAATGTTGATGATAGGTTTATCTTTGAAAAGAAGTACAGCAATTCAGTTAGCGTTACGCAGAATGCATCACGAGGAGTTAGAATTGCGTTGCATTCCACCTCCTAGTCAGTCAGTTTGTAAGTAAGGAGTCAGTTGAAAAAATCAAGTCAATTTACATGATGTATTTAAAGGGTATGTCAGTCTCGTCAATGAAGTCATCGTCCGTACTTTCGAGTTCGTCGTTGATGATGTGGAGCTGAGGTTGTTTCGGTGGCAAAACGCCCTCAAGGGTTTTCACTTTGGACGGTGCGGTGGGAGGATCGAAATCTTTAAGTTGCAGACCAACACTTTCTCTCCCATCGACAAGACCTGACTATACTTTTTTGTATGTCCAATGTCCGCGACGCGGGCCACCCAGGTACTGTTGATTAAGACGACTATTGATATAGGCGCCTGCCAGGCAGCTGGAACTACCCTAAGCGGAGCAACGAAGTTGCGTGAGCGGGTGTGCCCCCGAAAATGGAGTTGAAATCCCTAGATCCCGCGGAGCCCCCGAAAAAGGAGTTGAAATCCCTACATCCCGCAAAGCGGGCCACCCAGGTACTGTTGATTAAAAATACAATTGACACAGGCACCTGCCAGGCAACGAAGTTGCGTGAGTGGATGTGCCCCCGAAAAAAGGGGTGACACGCCTCAATATCCGCGGACAAAATATCCGCGGACAAAATATCCGCGGACAAAATAACCGCATACACCCGACCTCGCACCTACCCCAAGTCCTATAGTGTGCCTAGGCAGGGGGGTTGCAGGGGGGCAGCATGCCCCCCCTTACATTGGTCATTGTTTATACACCGTAATATTATGCGTCGCGGATATTTTGACGCGGATATTTTGCCCGCGGACATTTCGTCGCGGATATTTTGACCCGGATATTTCGTCCGCGGATATTGAGGCGTGCAGCCCGGAAAGGGAGTTAAAATCCCTAGATCCCGCGAAGCGGGCCACTCAGGTACTGTTGATTAATACTTAAAGTTAGATCACAGTAAATACCAAAAATAAAAATTTCATAAAAAAGTAGTTTAAGTAGTTTTCAATTTTCAAAAGAACTAGAAGACTTAAAAGCTTTTGATTTTTTGCGTTCGATTAAAAATTTATTTGGGCATCGATCACAGAAAAAAAATTTTATTTTCCATTTCCCAATTTTGAACAAAATTGGCTTAAAGATATTTTTTTACGTTTTTTTATCAAAATTTCGAGTTTGAATGCGAATATTTTGAAAACTATTGTAACGAGTAATTTAATTTAAATGTAGGATTAAAGAACAGACTTCTGGCTTTTAAAACAGTTATAGTAATGTATTTTAAGTGTTGACGTTGTTTTTTAATATATATTTTTTCATTCAAGACATTTTTTTCGAAAATCACCCCTACCTCCTAAACGGAGCGAGGTAGACCCCCCTCCCATAGTAAAAAATACTTGCATTTGACGCCTCTACACAAAACCGTTATTAAATCTTGGCGCCTCAGTTATCGTACTCGTGCCGAAAAATGTGAAAGATTTTTCTAAAATTCCAAACCAAACACCCAGCTTAAATATACACTAACAATAGAGGCCTCGTAAGGTGAACCTTAATCCTGCCTCAAAGCAATAGTCAACTCAAATCGAAACATCGATTTGATTCTGTCATGACTCAATAACTTAATACCGTGACAAACCTAATCAAGCAATTAAATAGCAGTTCGCAAATAAATCAAATCTAGATAATTGCATTGTCGCGCAAAAAAAAGAAAAAAGAGACAAAAGTACCAAATAGGTACATATACATAGGTATCGACATCACATGCATGTGTAAGTATTATTATATTGTTCAACAATTCCATAGCCTGACAATAATGGCTGCTGTCAATAGATCTAAGAGACAATCAGAAGCAAAGCACACCTTTAACCGTCACGGCTAAATGAACCATACATTTAACAGTTTCACCAATTTTTAGTATCTTTTTGCAGACAGACAGACCATAAAAAAAAATACAATTAAAATTCCAACCACGTAAAGGTTTTCTTGACTTTGACGTTATTGCATCTCAATTGAGCTAAAAGAAAGTTTTCTCAAATGTACTTATATCTACAAATTCCAACAAACCGAAATTACTTACGTTCTTGCAAGTTGAATGGAAATATCCAATAACAATTCACCAACAGTTGCTATGTCTTCAGTCTTCCATTCGCCCTTTGGAGTTGACACATCTGCGAATACAAAATGAATGCGTTCAATGATTTGACATCTCAACACCGCACTAGCAGTATTAAATTGTTAAAACTTACGTATTCTCTTCCTGGCATCCAAGTAAGCTGCATTAACCGCATCGTAAGTGATGCAAGTGTTGTCGCCAGAGTATGGATTTCTATATAAATAATAATAATAAAAAAAAAAATGTATTCATTGGAAATGGCAACTACATTATTTAGTTTAGTATTTTGTTTTTATGTATTATATAACTTGTTTGCAAAATGGACTATGCAACACAAGTGAAAACATAAATCCAAAAAACCACTTAAATTGGATTCTCTTGTTCCGATTTCAATTTGGATTTGGATGTGTTTCGGATTGAATATTAACATGAGCGCTAGCTGGTAGCGATTGAACGTGAGATAAGCCCCAAAGTATACATAGCTACGGAAATATATGACGATGACGACGTAGGAGGAGAAGTATGATTTGCTTGAATTCAAAATCCTATGATCTTCGAATGCGTATAAGACAAACCGAACTAAACACCATTCGGAATAATAATAAATAACTCGCAGCTTTATTAAAGTAAGTGCACGTTAGTGAAAGTCGTAGTGCGTATTGAAGTTTAGGTCTAACAGCCATCAGACAACTGGCAATGACCACTAGTGCGATTTCAGCCGGACAGCCCCGTACGTCCAGTTTGGTTTCTTCTTCATTAAGATTATTGGCAGACGGGCATTGCATGTTAGCAGCTATAAAAAAGATTAATGATACGTAGGCGATGAGGAAGAAAGTCTTAGAATCACACTAACAGTTCGAAGTCTCTTTGGTGAATAAATTAGTTAAAATGGGGGGAAAAACGTGAATTCCGAACCAGCACCTATTTCAGTACTGAATCCTCAAGAAGGTTTCATGATTTGACCCCTAAGGGCACAAACTCAAATTATTTATTCGAGCTGGGCAGCGATTTTTGTTTGAATGTTAAATATGGATCATTATGACCTTTCACAAATACATTTGATATAATAAACCCACCGTCATGTATCTGGATGCAAAACTCTTAATTATCCTGAATTTCTTAGTTGCGTTAGAGGCAATAGAGGTCTTAATGAACAATTTTACATGGCGACAAAGGAAATTAAGGGAATTTTGTTTTGTGGTTGTAAGGTTCGTTATAAGTCGAAAGCACACTTTTTTTTTTTACTCAAAAACCTTACCAGAAGTTTTTTTCCGATTAAAAGTCAATTGCAAGCGTAAGTCTTGCTAAAATTCAAAAACGATTTGACCGATACAATTATACTGTGTTTTAGAAAACTCATATAAACACAGAGACAAGAAAAAAAATTCGAATTTCGAATGCTAATTTTGTATGAGAATTTTATTCCGACATTTAATTTATATACTAACCACATCGAGTTACTGTCAATAGATGGAGTTGGTGGTCAACCTATTGTTTAAAAGTTGTGTCATGTTTTAGATACATACATATTTTTGATTCGAATATTTCATCGGGTATTATTTGTGAGATTTAAAAGATTTAAAAATACTATGGATGAGCGAACGTGTAATATTGACAAACAAGGGAATTGACGATCATTCAAAATTTGGTTCCGGAATGAAGTACTTAACAATACCAGTACAACAGAATGCGCGATTTTCTGGAATTGCCCAGATTACTACCCCCAATGTTTGCAATTGAAAGTATAGGCTCTGTCATCATGTTGCGTATAACATAAATCAACCTGAAATCTTCAATGGAACGAGACAGCTTTTCATATACGTTTCATAATTCACGGCCTTCGCCTTCGGACGTGTTATTACAACGATACCGTATGATAAGCTCATTAAACTCCGATTTGAACAGCATTGTGAATTGGGGTATTAGGAATCGTGTGGAGTTTAATGCGTCGAAAACTCAATGCTGTCTTTTGTCGTTAAAGCTAAACATACCCCTATGACATTATCTATGAATGGTACTTGCATCGACGAGGCCGAAAAGCTTTCAGTACTCGGTATGTGTATCAGTGACAACCTTCGTTGGAATGACCACATACTTGAGATTGCCATGAATGCTGCAAGATGCTTAGGCTTCCTTAATAGATGCAAGAAATTTTTCACCCCTTCTGATCTGGCTACAACTTACAATGCGTTTATACGCCCTAAACTAGAGTATAACTCCCATCTGTGGGCAGGTGCTTCTTAAACTTTTCTCCACCTGCTCGACAAAGTTCAGAAAAAAGCGTTAAAATTGATAGGAGAGAGAAACATTATGGAAACATTTCCATCACTCGAACATCGTCGAAATTTTGTATGCCTTTTCTAATTTTTCAGATTCTTTTACAAAAAATGCTCACTCGAGGTAGCCAGCTACGTTCCACCCCTTAAACATTTCCCCCATAACACTCGTCTTGCTAGGAACTCTCATCAGTTTACACTTGAGCCTAATTTCGGATGTACCGTGAAATATAGGGATTCTTTCTTTAGCCGTACAACACGAATGTGGAATGAATTGCCTGGCACGATTTTCCCTTGCCATTTTAATCTTCAAACATTCAAGACCAATGTTCATCGACACCTCATTTCCCTTCCTCCCTGATTTCCTATCGCTCGTGCTGTGGACTAATCATTAAAAGGGCTATAACAAACACCTTGAGCGCGTGTGCCGTATAAAAAATAATGAAGGGAAATACCAATTAGAGAATGTTTTAATGCATATCTCCTGTATTATATATTTTTTTTTTTTTCAAAATTTGTTTGGCAAAATTAATGTACGTCTTCTTATGAAGCTAGGCCTTCATAACTCAAACTCGCAAGTCGTGAAGTGTCAGTCATAGGTTTGCTAGAAATAGGCTGTCACAGTGATATTTCTGTCTGATCGTACTTTTACTTCAACCAATGATAATTGTTATTTGGTTAATAATTATTTCCCTAACGGTAAGTGCTGCAAGGGAAGAAGACTGCGATTTTGTAAAAAGCGGAAGACTTACCCAAGCAGTCTTACGGTGTCTTTTGCATACGTGAACGCATTGTCGCGATTGAAACAAGCCTCAATAACATCTCGGAAAAATATTACTGGGCCAAAAAAGAGCTCTACGATCTTCTTGAGAAGACGTGTACTACACAAAAGATTTTCCTTTGTGACTTTAGCGTGAAAGTCCAAAAAGAGGATATTATTGGTTCGAGTCGTCGAATCTATTGAGGGATGCTACAACAGAGACAAAGTTTAAAAGTTTTACAAGAGGGCAAAATTTCCAATACCGGTATCTTAACAAGAGTCCAATGATTCTATTTTGAAATCATCTATGAGAACGTGCATGTTAAATATAGACGAGCTGTACAGAGCTATGTCACATCTCCTCATCTTGGCATCCCTGCCAAAACTCGTTCGATTTTGTAGGATGACTATGGATTTCTAGCGCTGCTCTGCTATGGTTGGGTGAAACACTACCGACTCCTTTCGTGAAAAATAAAGGCTAAAGACAAGGGAATGCGCTATCATGTAACCTCTTAAACATATACTTCTAGAGACAATCGGTACGATGGACAAACATTACCTGGAAGAAGTCTAAAGCTTAGTCTTTATGGATTTCACTATAACCTCTCAAAATAATATCAGTGCAGATATCAGTTAACGAATCCTTCTTGGCAACTGCTGTTTCTTCTACCAAAGCCCCCTCTTAAAGGGCCAAGGAGACACTATACAAGACTCTAATCATCCCAGTTTTGCTTTATAGGACATAAGCATTGACCCTGACTCAATCGGATCAAAAGCGACGTTTTTGCTTTGAGATACAAAATATTCTTCGGGTGATATTGGGTGCTGAACGTAGCAATGGAGTGTGTCTGAAAAGATTTTACCACGAACTGACGGGCTATAATAGCGACATTGAACTATAGTCAAAAAGCTGAAAATACAGTCACAAAGAAACATCGCTAAGACCGTAATTAAAAAAAATTTCAAAAAAGTTTAAATCCTGCCTTTGCCCAAATCATTCCAAAGTTCATTGAATCTATTCCCCTTTCCCATTATTTCGTTTCACGTGGCAGAACATCCCTAAAAAACAAAAAATAATTAAATGTTAACATTATTTCTTTTTTCCTTCGCAGTCTGAGTCTAGTCTCACTTTATCGTTGTTCAAATCAACTTCTCAATATTGATGCCAGTTTAAACGAAAGCACACAATACAAAATTCCCCACTTTTAAATATAGGCGGGTTTCAACACGGTGTTGTGTCTGGTCGTTTTGTTATATGATACCTGGATTTCCGCTTGAAAGTAATCGACCATGAAAATCAAAAGTACCAATCACGCAAGCTTAGCAAAGCATTTCACTTTCAGTATCAAGGTGCATGAGTCTTGTTTGTGCCTTAGTTTGCCATTTAAAGGTCTAGACCGAACCAGACTAACAACATTATTTTTGGTTGCATAGGTTGGCAGAAACAGTTCATCATCTTGGGAATTTGCACATCACAGCTGCAACAGGAATACAAATATGTGAATCTTGAACTAGTTCAGGTTTAAACTGCACTTTCCATGTTCATAAAAGCGAGATCACAAGATGCATGCCCCGCTGAGGCACGCAGAGAGCTTAGCTTTAGTCAAAAAAAGTGCTATTTTTCAAGATAATAAGCAAAATATTTGCCATGCTTTTACCAAAAAGCTGGTTATACTGGATGATTTCAACAGTAGGAAAGATACATATTTTCACTGTATGGCATGAATGAGGAAACGTCATTTGGAATAAGGCAAGAGTGGCGTGCGTCGCCAGTTGTTGCTGCACTCGCCCGCCAGCCGTGTGTCCGTCATCATATTATGCGGGGTGTGTGTCATGTTGAAGTGCAATTTAATCACAAAATGTGCGTTAAAGAAATGTTTCTAACTGTGTTTGGGGAATTTATTATGAACAACGATTAACGTTGGCAGCAACCTCTAAAACTGACAGAAATATCATTCATCGTGGTAGGGTTTGTTGTTTCCTGTTTGCTAAGTTGGAAGAAATTTTTGTTTCGCTTATGGGTATTTATTATTTGCCTGGTTAAGTCTAATATACAGTTATTGATTCAAAATATATACATAGGCTTCGAAGGACGTAGCATCGCGGATGTTTGGGAAAAAACTCACACAAACGGAAAGACGGAGTTATCGCCAAGCGTACGAAAATAAAATGCACGACTGGGTCGCACGAACTTGCTCTTATGTTCAATAATTGCGTAGTGGCTGCATATATGGATATTAAAAAAAAAATTAAATAATTTCGAAAATTCTTTTATTTTTTAAATTAGTTTAAGAGTTTTCTCGGAAAAACTAAGTATGCAATAAGATTTTAAAGCTATACGTCAATCTAGGAAAAAAAAATATTGAAAATCGTTGGACCAGTTTTTTTTAAAAAAGGTTATTTTTGAAAAACTTTTTCAAAAAATATTTTGAAATTTATTTGAGTATGCAAATATATGGCAATCTGTAGTTTACATTTGAAAAATAATTTTAAAAAAAATCAATGTACCCGTTTCCAACATATTTCGAAAACCAAAAAATTTTTTGAAAAAATTATAAAAAATCAAAAAAAAAAAGTTTTTGAAAATTTTGAAATGCCATATTAATAAAATTATGAATGACTTCCTGTGGCCAAAATTTGATTGAAATCGAATGTATACTTTACGAGAAAATTTGATTTGAAAATACTGGTTCTATGAGAGGTACCGTTATTAGACAAATTTTGAAAAAAAATTTCTAACCAAAAGATAGATTTTCTTGCAAAAGTAGCATTCTGAAAGTTTTATCAAAATCGTTAGAGCCGTTTTTGAGAAAATCAATTTTTGTCTTCAAGATTGTATGGCAGGTGCCGTTATTTTTGGACCTAGAGCAAAAATAAAAAATTTGTTCCGAGGGACGGCCAAATAAATCCTAAATACCAAATTTGAAGCAAATCGGCCCACCCGTTCAGCCTCCAGAGGCGCGAACAGACATACAGACAGACAGACAGACAGACAGACAGACAGACAGACGGACGGAATTCCCAGACCCACTTTTTTCGACTTCTCCATCATCGTAATGTCATGTGTGATTGTTATCTCAAATTTTTTTTTCTGCACGAATCCATAACTTGCCTTATAGTACCTATAATCGCAAGTAAAAAGTAACCTCAAGAACATTGTTTCCATATATCCGTAGGTACTTAATCGTAGCTTTCATTCTCGATGATAAAATCCAAAATCAATTCTACGCTCAAGACGCATCAAGGGACTCTGCAGTAGTCGATAATTTGTCGATTATATTAACTTTCTTGATCAATTTGAAGTGCAACAGGAATTAGCAGAACGATTTTCTGTCACTAATTGTGTTCTAACTTGCGGTTGATCAAATAACGATTAATGACGCGGTGGGTGAAAATGAGAGACTTTGTATCCATTATCCAATGGAATGAATCACAAATTAAACCATTTGGATTATGCTAATGACTCCTGTCAAGTGGAGATTTGACATTGTAACCCTTAAAAAAATCTGTCACTGACTTCAACAAAATGGAGAAGAGGTTGGTTTAAAGATAATTCAAAAAAAAAAAAAAGATTATTGTGATTTGTGAGAGCTCTAGCAGTGAGTTCAACTAGATGAAGAGTTATGTGTCATTCGATGGTATCAAGTGCGATCTCTTTAAATTTGAAATTTTTGCATTTTATGCGTTACATCAAAACGTCCGTGCGATAAAACAATATGGCTATAAAATCCTAAAAAGTGAACTGGACAAACAAAGGCGGAAT
Organism: Platycheirus albimanus; assembly: GCA_916050605.2. Classification (NCBI taxonomy): domain Eukaryota; kingdom Metazoa; phylum Arthropoda; class Insecta; order Diptera; family Syrphidae; genus Platycheirus; species Platycheirus albimanus. Next base: position 83,293,558 of record OU696696.1, read on the forward strand.
TTGACATTAAGGAAAGTAACATCACAAACGCAGTGTTTTTAATGAAATCCTCAAGTTGAAAGGCGGGTTGGAAGTCCTTATAAAAACAAGAGGTCTCCCAATTGAAGTAAATTGAGTTTCGTTATGCGAATAGATAGATATGGAATAAGAATCTACTTGATGCCCTACGCTTTAGGATTAGTTATGATGTTGCTAGTTGCTGCCTAAAGCCGCTTTCGAAAATCAATAAGTATAAGACTTCTATTAAGCTTGTTGATACCTTAAGAGTTGGAAGGTCTGTGGAGTTATTATTGTTAATAAAGCGTTGTGTAACAATCAGCAAAGAATATTTACAGGTACAGCTTTCATTTTCTCTCTTAATAATTTTAACTTAAAAAAAAAAAACAATACAAATGAGCACTTTTTTATGTTTTGCCGTTTTGAATTATTAAAACATTTAGCACAACTTTAATTACAGAATTAAGGAGGTTTTTGAATTAAATTTTATACTCGCAGTTTAGCCTGCACCTTATCGAGTTTACAATTTTATGAAGGTTTTGAATGAAACAACATTAACTTGTGTGTGCTCTCACCAAATCCATAGGCTGGAGTTATAGGTATTTAATGGGGAGCAAAACTATCATAAGTTTTTTTCGGGGGAAACGCCACTATTTGGGTCTAGCTAGATTTCAGTTCAAGGTTTCATATCTCAAAATGACAAATGGAAAACATCGATAAAATATATTGATGTTGGACTGAAACACATATTTATTTCAAATTATCATGTCTTGCATTTAATGGCCCAATATGCAGATAGATACAAGAATAGGCAAGAGTGTGCTTCTCTGCTATTCAGTAGGATTCGGCGGTAAATTGTGGGTCCATTACATTTCTATTGTATTTAACGCACATACAGGAACGCTTAAGAGTTTAAGTCACAGGTTCCGGTCTCGCTTGGAGCTTTGTGACAACAATTTAATTGTTTTATGTATATATCAATTAAATGTATCTCCATTTTGTACTGACAAACGTTTACTATTTATATCGTTAGACTTTTTATGTTAGATTTAATTTTTCATTGCAAAATCGTTTTTCAGGCTGGTCTTTTAATGATTTTCAAATCAATATCTCATCATAAACTTTAGTGTCATACTTATAACAAAAATAGTTGCTTGATTGTTAAAGAAAGTCGAATTGAAATACATAAATCAATAACAAAATAACAAAAAACCAGCTTAGTGACTATTTATAACAAAATAATATAAAATATTCAAGACAAGTGCGCGTTCAAAATTGAAATCCTTTCACCAACTTTTAACATCCAACATCTACGCACAAGAAACATTCATTTGATTTAATGATTGCAACTTACTCACGCAAGCTCACTTTATAAAAATTCCAGCAGAAACACCAAATACCATCTATAAATACAAAAGTCATGAGCGATTAGGATAAAATCTCAAATCAACATCTGTTAAATTCGTCAAAAGTCAAAACATACATTCCCATGATAATGCCCGAAGCTGTTTCCATAATGTAAATGTTCACACCTTTTGCGACAGTCATGATTGTAAATCATTTCATGCTTGCAGCTCTACCATTATGAGGTTGAAACTCATACCATCTTTGTGTGCTAACAATAGATTTTTCTCTGACAGCAGAAGTAAGATATTATATTTCATTTTCATCTGCGAGCAAGGCCACATAGTATATGGAAATGGAATATAAGTTATGTCAGAAGTCAGAAGATCGATCTTAGAAATGAGACAGAGTGACCTGAATACCATCAATAAACATCCAGCACTGCCCCCATGAACTGCACTGCAAAAACACATTGCAATAGCATGAGCTAGCGAAAAATCTGGTTAATGCCACCGTACGTCTTGGCACGAATTAATGATATGCGCATGCAAACCGCTTTCGCTTTCTATAGATATGCCCCGCGTACTGGTTTTCAAGTTCTCCGCCAAATAGTCGGCATTTGGATACTTGCATATATTATGCTAGTAAAGCATCTTGTTATGTAGCGCTGCACTAAGATCTGATTGAGATTACATCACTTCGTAGATCATAAGCACCTGAAAAGTTAGATATTTGGTTTTTATTCGTTTTGTTCGCGAGCACTTGCCAGCGAATATAACTCAAATTATGGCAAGTGGCATGTGTTCAGTATCATTTAAGTCCCTTATATGGATCTTGATCAAATTGAATTATTTTAAATTAAAACACTGTTAAATTATCATTTTTCAATTATCATTCTTCAAAAGTTCTAAAATAAAGTTATGCCAGCTCTTTTGTAAGACAATCTTATTAATTAACAAAATATTATGTCTGGCTTGGCAGTATAAGAAACAAAAACAAACTTACACTGATCCTCTGAAGAGATTAACATTGTAATCATAAACTGATGATCTTCCAGGTCCAGAGAGCTCAAGCGCGCAGTCTTGTCCGAATTCTGTGTTTATATTCTGTCCAAAAGGATGAAACTGTCCCTGTGCAAGGTACACATTTGAAAATGCAATAGCTAATACAAATATTCTGAAAATAAAAGAAAATCATTTTTTGAGAATAAAACATCATCAATTTAATCTGTTCAAATTTAACCATAATCATCAAATATTAAACACTTCCTTCTCTTCATGTAATTATTAAAGCATCATCATCAAAACAGTGAAAGTACCTAGAAGCATATCAACCGTAAGTCAAATCAAGATATTAAATATAATTTTGTTTTTGATTAATGGTTGAACATGTGAAACACGCAAAAATATGACACCTGACGATTATTGTTTGGTTTGGATTAAGTGTGTTTGTTTGAGTTGTCAGAAATGCCATTAAAAAGGTAGAAATGAAGATCAGCCTATAATAGGGTAATTTTTCAAAAAGAATTGCCATTTATAATGGTTTCAACATACTCGTAGTCATAATATTCCGTTATTCAAAAACTAATAGTTGTAGGTTGACAACATGATACTTAAATATGTTGTTTCTTGATAACTGTCTTCAATTATTTTTACTTACATCTTTAGCCAAACTTTAATACTAGCGCTCTCTTTGGTTTTTTTTGCTACCAAGAGCGAATTGAACATATGAAATAACTTAGGTAAGGGAAGGTCCAAAAGAGGACCGATCTAATATTAAAAATTCACCCCCTAAAAACTTACACGTAGAACCAATTATGCGAATTGAAATCTAAATTAACCCATCAGTTATGGAAAAGAATTCTCCTAAAAAGAGTTCCCGTCTATTAGAAAGTCCAGGGCATGTACATTTGTACATTTTACATATGAGGTGGAGAATTGCCTCCTCCACCGCTTTGCTCATACAGCTTCAGCAAAAGTCGTTTACGATCACGATTCACGAGATGTCTTGTCGTGTGTCTACCTACGAGAGATTGTAATGACACCTATTATGGACTAAATGTGCTGTCTGCTTAGAGAGACCAAAGCCCTAGAGCGTTTCGGATCCAGCTTTAGCCAAATCCGTTTTGTCGCTAGACCATGTGTTACCACCTGCCCCTGTCCACGTAAGGTGCGTTCTCTCATTATCATCTTGCTTCAGCAAAAACTTACATGCGTAGCGATGGTAGTACACAGAAAGCTGTGTTTACTTAAATTTGGTAATGTGGGCGTAGTTAATAGGGGAGGACAATAACTGGTGGCAACAGTTTTACTATGGTCTTTGACAAATGATCGATATAGTGTACTTTTGGGAACTTTTGATTCAATAGTTCCCTCCATTGTACTTTTCAGTGACTGCGCTTATCAATTTTTAAAATATTATAAATATAAACAAAGACGGTATACAAGCAAAAACTCCCATATAGAGAAACGGTTAGACCAAAGATCCTTCATGAAAAAGGAGACACGGTTTAAGCATTATGCGCGATTCAAGACATTTATTTGAATAGAACCGAAGTACATACTTCTGAAGTGAAAAAAATAGAGCTGAATAAAAGTACGGATTACCCTGTTTGTCAAAGTTTACAAAAAGCATGATTGTATGTATTTCAAATGGCACTTGAGTATGAGGGGAAGAGTTTAAGTTATTGAATTTATAAAAAAAAAACTAGCTGTCCCGGCAGACGTTGTTCTGTTCTCCGAGCAGATAGCACTATGATAAACATACTATTCAAAACAAAATAGAGCGTACAGGGTTTGTAGGCAAATACAAATGGTTATTTTATATTTTTCTGAAAAATATATTTAAGCTAAGAATTAAGAAATTGAGTTCACTTATCCTTTAGTGAAAAATGTTATATCATTATCTACGCTTGAAAAATGAACTTTTAAATTTAGCTCTCTGTAAAAATGGGATCACAACAGGCCGTACAAATTTAAAATAAATCTTGGATTGGCCTTATTTATTTTCGAGTAGTTTATGTATGATACACAAAGCTTTTTATTTGAACTAATATTTGTTTCATTTTCTTCAAGCTCACCTTCAACTTCATTAGTAACCAAAATTGCAACTTCTATTCAATTTCGTTAAATCAAAATTATGTAGGATATTGTTGTTATTATGAAGAAATTTATTTACCATGTTGAAATATTTTTCAAAACTGGGGACTTCATTAGATGGTGTTAAAAAAGCATTTTAATTTTCTATCAAAGAAAATAAAAAAAAATCAATAGGATACCTACTATAGTACTTTTTTTAACCCATTTCACCCAATAAACAGTTTTTAAAAAATCGAATAACTTTTTTGATTGGAACCCATTTCACCCTATAAACAGCTTAGCTTGCAAAACATAATCAGCCCTCAAGCCACCCGCAAACTATAACATTTCAAAACAAAAAGAGATTGGAGGGGTTTCTGATAGATAGACTAATAGAACTTATTCAAGGACCCGGCATGTATTTCATTTCATCGTGGCCAAACTACATTATCGACTTTGATCAAACCTTATAGAGTTACTCCCGAAATAATACCAAATGTTTCCTGAAAGTTTGAGGTCAAATGGATGGGTGGGTTCGGAGTCCATAACATATTTACAAACAAACAAACAAACAAACATCCATTTTTATACACATATGTATATATAGATAGAAGAAGATTTAATATATTAGGAAATGCAGAGTCTTAACCTAAAAAAAAAAAAAAAAAAACTACATAGATAGTATCAAGGAAACAAGAAGATTAAGCAGTCTAATGAACATAATAAAAGCTAAGCCAATATTAATCCGCTGCTGAAATAAAAAGTCATTCGAATTAAAAACTTCAATATATTATGCATAAAGTTAAATTAAGCAAATTAAGTCAAATTGAACGCGTGATATTGCAAACTAAGAACCAAGAAAAATATTTATTAAAGAAATCACCTTGTGTTATGCACTTGATGCACATAATACCCACTCAGACGCTAGCTAACTTTCAAAAAGAAGTTGACCTTTCACTCCCAAATGATTTATAATTGCACTCAGTTGTTAACAATATACATATTTAAATTCCAATTTCATAATTAAATCTTATTCATGGTAAAAATACTTAATCAAAGTAGCTCCCAAGCAAACCAGTCCTGACTTACCCATTTAAAACACTTCAATTACATTAATAATTGATTCCGTGTAAGTTCAATTTACTGATTTCTGTTGTAAGACTAAGACTTGAACTAACAAATTTAAATCGATGTCAGTTCACAAAACTCTTCTTACCTTATGTCTTCTTCACTACCGATTTCGACCTCAAAATAAAATACTTATAACAAGTTCCTCACAAATTACTTCTCCAATTGTGAACGGTACACAGTTTTTTCTTCAGCTAAATCCATTCTTGTTGACTTTTAATGACTCTGACTTACATTAAACTATTTTCCAACTTAGCTTTTGTCTGTGGTAAGCAATAACTACCGACATCACCACCGACGACGGACGGACGGATGGAAATTGCAAAGTCGATCTATTGGCACATAACTACTACTGAAATCAAACAAATGACTGCTGTGTCCACTCAACACACATTTTGAGCCCGTTTATCACAAATACAGTTGGGAATGAGATATTAATTTTTTTTTATTTTTTTAACTGTAACGTATAAATTGCGAAACGCATTTGCGTGTCACTTGCCTATTGCCTCAGCTACAACAACAAGAGACACTAAAAATTCGTTTAGAATTGGACTTATTTGTCAATCTTAGCCACAAAACGTCCACCTTAAAACCGCTTGTGCCACTCCCTAGGTATAGCTTTGAACATGTAAGCATTGTTGGTGGATTTCGCTTAAATCTATTCATATGTGAATGTAAGTGGAGTCCAAGAGCCACATTATCCAGCAGCTCACAGTGTTGTTTTCTTAAGGTTCAAATGTTCCACAAATTGTAGTGCCACCTTTAGTGAATTGTACCTGTGAAACATAAATAATATCCAAGTCTGCGACTCCGACTGACTAATCAGGGGTCAATAAATAACTTCACTGGTCTGTTGTAGAACAAGAAAAACTATAACTTTTATCTTCCGAAGGTGATCTGATAAAATTGGGGGCGGCTACGACTCGAAAACGGATTTCAGATTATTCAAATATTTTTTGTTTGTTTTTTTTTTTTTTTTGGCTTAAAGTAGTGGACTTTTAAAATATGGGCTTGTGGTAAACCTACTACATTCAAAATTGATTCCTCTAGAGGAGTCTTCCAAATAAGGAACTTCTGTGTACCTATGCGCTACTATGCGGCAAGCCACGAAGTCAACCTTCAAAATGTGGCGAACGGGGTAGAGCTGCACATAGCTGTAGAAAAGAGGTAACATTCCTTTAATAGTAAATGCCAAGTTGGTGGTGGACTTAATGCTTTTGTTTGTCGATGGACGTTGTTATTTTAAAACTATTCGTTCACAATCAAATGACTTGGAATGGTTTCAAGATCGAAATGTGACTGTCTGACGGAGTCTAAACACATTAGGCTCAATGTTTGTTTTGACTCTTAAATTGATCTGAATCCTTTTAACCTAAATGGTCAATAAACCTTGATTATTCTCTGTTGGCATCATAAGGTGCGCTATTGCTAAATATTTCTACCACGTGCATTTAACTAATGATTAGTCTTTCAATGTCACATTAACCACATTTGGAACGGTCACCTAATGGAGCAGTGTAATAATGGTAGCAATTTTAATTTTTCCTTTTCAGGAGGCATGTTTGTGTCGGCAAAGAAGTGGTAGTTTTTTTTTTTTTTTTTGATTTTTAGTAAAAAAAAAAATACAAAGTTGCGTTTTTAGCCTGAAATAAAGTCAATGAAGTATATCGCCATTAGTAGCCCAAGGACAGACAAAATTAAGACCAACAAATTACAATTTTGTATTTTTTAATTCAGTGCTGAAAATATTGTTCAAAATAAATATTGTTTCCAGGTTAGAAAGTGATGAAAGACAATATAATTATTATTTTTGTAAGGTTCGTTAAATGAACCGACATTTTTGACTTACAACAATAATAAAAAAACTATGTTTCTTAAGTAATGTGTTTAAAAAACTAATCAAACAAGCTATATTTAAAAACGAAAAACTCTTTTTACGTGTTTCTATGAAACCTGGACCTGTCCTTGCAAGCGATCCGATATTTTAAAAGATGTGTAAAAAATGTATGAGTCGTTGGCCGTGCTTACAAAAAAAGTTGAAAATAAGGAAAGGACTATATTTGTAGTTAATCCCCTTAATATTTTTAAGAAAACCGGCTCTTATGAGTCATTTCAATGTTTATGACAATTATTTTAAAAGGAGTCAAAATGGGCAGTTATACTGAAGGTGCCTTTCTAATAACGGATAGCATATTAAGGGAGTTTTTTAACTTGGACATTAAGTTGGCAACACTTTTTTAATTGCCAGTCGTTTTTCATCTGCCTTGTGATTTATTATTAAAATAAAATGCACGACTGGGTCTCACGAACTTGCTCTAATGTGTGACAGTGGTCGGGCTTGAGATTTTGATAAAAATAAAATTTTCAAAATTCTTAAATAAATACTTAAACTAATTTGAGCTTAAAAAAAAGTACACCATTTTATTCTTGGATAAATTTGAATTTATGAGGATAAATTTCTAAAAATTTGTGGAGCGGTTTTTGAGAAAAAAAGTTTTTTTTGAAAAACTTTTTGAAACAAATTTTCAAAAAAAATTCAAAAACGCCAGTTCGTCGGTATTCAGCAAACACATTTATTCATAATTTTTAGAAAAAAAATCAATAAATTGTTTTTAAAATATTAATTTTTTAAATTTTTTTTGAAAAAATGCTTTCAAAAATTCCAAAAAAATATTTTTTTAAAAATATTTGCTTGCAGTACAAATTGAGCTACCTACACCTATATATGTGTGAAATTTCGAAACAATCGGTTGTGTCGTTTTCGAGATAGTCGAAAGCAAAAAAAAAACGGTCCTCTGGAAAGTACCGTTCTTAGACATTTTTTAAAACTTTTTTTCAGCCTAAAAAGCAACACTGATTTTTTTTCAATTAAAATTGTTAGAGTCGTTTTTGAGAAAAATAAGATTTAACGTAACGGTTATATGGCAGGTACCTACCGTTATTTTTTGAGCTAAAAAAAATTCAATTTCCCCTCTGTACAAATACATACCTAAAAAAACTCTATATACAAAGTTTGAAGCAGTTCGGCTCACCCGTTTGGGCTGTAGGTGTATATACATACAAACAGACAGACATACAGACGGACAGAATTCTTATACCATCTTTTTTCGTCTTATCATCGTAATGTCATGTTTGATTGTTATCTAAAAACTTTTTTTCCGACGAATGTATAACTTGCCTAATAGTACCTATAATCGCAAGTTAAAAAGGACTAACACCTGAACGGTGAAATTTGGAGCCCAAACGAGATTGCTGTTGATCCCGATTTTCATAAAAAAAAAATTTGTTGAGCGATGAAACGCAGTTTTGGTCAATAAGCGAAACTGCCACATTTATTGATGTGTGGAATGTGGATAAGTCTCTTACCATTGTTCAGACACCGTTACATCCAGAAAAACTGACATTTTGGTTTGCTTTATGGGCTGGCGGAATTATTGGTCCTTTTATTCTTTAAAAAACTGCTTTGTAAACTATGCCGGCCAGAGTGTTAAAGTTAACGGAAACCGTTAAAGATCCAGAAGAAGAAACGCTTGCCACAGTTGATTTGTCGAAGGAATGGCTTGGTGAGCGTATAATTTCGCTCTTTGGACGGGAGCGGGTCAAAATTCTGGTTTCAAAAATCTGCATTTAAAATGAAAATTCTGCTTTTCAAAAGGGAGCGGGTCGAAATGCAGTATTATAAAATATAACTATATAGGACAACAAAAACAGGGTTCTACTTCAAATCAAGGATTGCGGGTAGGAGAAAAATATGCATCTTTTCCATATCTACCGCAGCATACCTTCTTCAGGTGTCAATTGGACGTCCACGAGAAATTTTTTTTGTGGTAGTCCCAAAAAAAAAAAAACCAAGAACGGAACCAAAAACGGGCCAAGACCAAGCAAAAACAACAGGTGAAGATACCAGCCTCTTCATTAGGAATTGATGATCAACAAAATTTGTTTCCCATTTGTTGTGGCTCTAATAATTCTTGTTACAACTTACCCCTGCCTATGTTACAACTGGCCCCACTGTCGCGGTAAGTTGTAACGACAGGTTATTTTTTTCTCAATGCATTATCTTATATCTTTTGAGCAGACTTTGTTTAACTTTTTTGGTGGATCTCGTAGCTGAAACATGGATCTTACTTTTAAAATGATTTGGCTGAATTATTTTCAAAACCTTAGAAGCAACATAGGTTTTCGTAAAAAGTGTTACTTTATTTTAGCCCCAATCTCCTCTATACCTAATTTGTTTTCCACTGAGCAGTTGCAAACAAAAAATAGTTTAAGATTATCTTATATTGTGGTTAATATTATCTTGGTTCTTTCTTACAATGTAAATATGTTTTTCTATGTTGAAACCCTTAAAAGACCTTTCCGGTAAAATGAAAGCATCTTTTTAGAGATGTTCTATTATTTTAGGATCTAAAAACAAAATAAAAAAAACGTCTGTAGTCTCTAGAGTAAATCTGACTAACACATTTGAAGAAAATCGGCCAGAAAGTTGCATGAATTAAAAAATTGGCCTTTCATCGTAATACCTTTAACTACAGTAGTAAGTAAGTAAGTAAGTAAGTTTCATTTATTGAACTTATAAAAAACAATACATTTGCATATTTATAAATGAAATTATAAGCTATGGCTTTGCCGTCAGCTCGATTGGCAAAATTAAACATTTTTGTTTTTATTATGAAGCTATTTTAAATTGTTGAAAATGAAAGTACACATAGTTTAAATATAACTATTCAAATTCATTATTTAATAACATACGATAATTATACGCACTTTTAACAAAAGAATAAAGTTTTTTCCAGTTCAGGCCATTAAGAAAATTTTTAGTTTCCAGCATCGATAATGTTTTCTTTCCAAGGTATGCTTGCCTTTGCGCTCCATAAATTGGACAAACTGCGATTAAATGGAAACAATCCTCCTTTTCTTTGAGATTACACAAAGAACAAAATTGGTCGAAGCTTCCATTATAAGGTGCTCCATTAAGGCCAAGAACTTCACACCTGGCTTTGAAAATCCATGAAATTTCTTTGTAGTTAAAACAATCATTAAAGTAATTTTTGTGCATCAAGTTGAAATTAAGTTGCGAATACAATATTCTACTCTCAGATTGCTGAGCTTCCGCTTCCAACAGGACTCTTTGATTGTCTTCAAACTTTTGGAGGATGCGATAAAGACGTTCTTTTAAGAGGTTTAGATCACTAGGGAATGTATTTAAATCTTCACCATACACTTCACTAAGATTCTCCCATTTTGCCATCCACCAGTCCTTGTTTCTGATTTCATAGACTAGCATTTTCTTTGTTAATCGTGTATCTGGTAAATCGAGTACTTTTAAAATAAAATCAGCTTGAAGTTTAAGTGTGCTTACATATAGTCTCGCCAGACCAGTTTCAAGATATATTGCATAGTTTGGTGTCTTAATAGGCAGGTTAAACAATTTCTTGACAAAGTTTCTATTCAGCTTTTCTGCATCTTCAAACTCTTCTGAACCCCAAACTTGTGCAGCGTAGAATAAGGTTGATTTCACCACCGAATCAAAGATTTTATACTTTGTAGATAACAATATGTTTTCATTATAAAAAATATTTTTCCAGGTTGAATTTATGAGATTTTGTGATGCCTTTGATTTTTCTTTGATATGCTCCTTGAAATCTAAAGATGAATTAAGAAGCACTCCCAAGTACTTATATTCTTTTACAATATCAAGACGATTTTCATTAATGAACCAATTAGAGTTTTGTAAAGCTGTGCCTCGATTAGATGTTGAAAAGATCATTATCTTCGATTTTTCTGTATTTATTATAAGACCCCACTTTTCACAAAATGAAGAAAGACGATTTATCATTAGTTGCAAATGTTGGGGGGTTTCGGCTAAAATCACTAAATCATCGGCATACAGCAACACATTTATGACCAAGTTTGCAATTCTTACACCACCAGGAAGTTCAGATACAATGTCGTTAATGAAGAGTGCAAACAGTAATCCACTTAGAGGGCAACCCTGTCTAACGCCACTACTTGTTTCAAAATACTCTGAAAGATTTGAGCCATCCCAAACAGCTGCCTCAGTTCCAGAATACATTTCTTTCAATATCCGTATAAGTTTCGTAGATATTCCTAACTGCGATAGTTTGTAAAAAAGAGCATTTCTGTTAACAAGGTCGAAAGCTGCCTTAAAATCGACAAATAATGCGTATACCTTCTTTTTCCTAGCTTGAAATCCTCTTACTATTGATGTAAGACTAAATATATGATCCAATGTTGAGAAATTTTTCCGGAATCCAGCTTGTAAATCAGTAAGGATGTTTTTTTCTTCTACCCATTTTTCAAGTCTATTGGAAAGTATTGTACAAAATAGTTTGGCAATAGTATTCATAAATGATATGCCACGATAGTTTTCAACTCTTTCCAGTGGGCCTTTTTTGTGGATTGGGAAAATCACTGACTTTTTAAATGATTTGGGTACAACTGTATTTTGAAAGATATTGTTGTAGACTTTAACCAACTGATGAATAAGAGTCTGAGATCCATTTTTGAAAAATTCGTATGGGATCCTATCCTCGCCTGGTGCTTTACCGTCTTTGGAATATTTCAGGATTTGCTCTATTTCCATCAAACTTATTTCTTGATCCAGGATTTCGTCGATTACGCATGGTTCGGCAGTCATATAATGAATATTTGTCTGAGATGAGAGCAAGTTTTGAAAATGAAGGGCTAAGTCACCCGCAGATACACTCGTTCCTATTGAAAACCCCGATCCATTTATTTCTCTTGCCGTTTTCCAAAATTCTTTTGAAGACTTGATGTTTACTAGCTGAGCAGCTTGCTTGTTTCTGAATTCAACTTGTTTGACATTACATAGACTTTTATAATGAGCGTTATATTCTAGATACCAGTCTCTCAAAACGTCTGAGTTAGTTTTCCTCCATAACTTTAGTAGTGCAAATGATTTTTTCCTAGCATTCATACATTCAGTATCAAACCAATTTTGTTTAAACATTTTATTTCCGGGTGACGATCGTATTTGTGCACAACTTCTTATACAATCAGTTATTTGCAACGCCTGTATCTCTACTGAATCTGTATTTGTAATGTTTTCGAAATAACTGTCAATCGCTCTATTGTATGCTGTAGCATCTTGAATTTTCCAGTTCAGTTTTGGTAATAGATTTAGAATTGCTCGATCTTCTGCGTTATGACTCTTCCATTCAACAATTATGGGCATATGATCGGAATGATTTTGTGCTTGAACTTCAAATTTAGTGATAAGATCAACCCATTCATTATTAACAGCGCAGTAATCTATTACTGACTTTCCTTGACCTCCAATGAAAGTATAATGGCCGTCTGTGTCTCCTTCAGTGCACCCGTTTAAAACAACTAGGCCATAGGTTTGAAAAATATCAAGAATATGTATTCCATGTTGGTTGCATATGGTGTCTTTCGACGTTCTGTTATAACTTTTTTGTGAAACAATAAAGGTTTGCAAGTTACCTATCCTTGCATTTAAATCGCCAATTACCAACACACTTTTACTCGATAGAATAAATAATAAGTTGTTTAATTTTTCAGCATCTTCAATCCACCTATTACAATTTATATAAACTGGTACTATATACATATTATGACGCAAAATTTTTACCACAGTACATTCACATATTTCCATAAAGTCGTATTTTTCTAAAAGTGTTGTCTTAATACCAAAAAGAGTTCCGCCGCTGGCTCGCCCTTTTTTAGAAATGCGTGTTGCTGATTTCCAATGTAATTTGAATCCATTAAAATACTTATTATACTTGTTAATATTTTCTAGTTCTACATGAGTTTCGAATAGAAAAAAAATTTCAAAACTTTGTACGTATTTAAAAAAATCTACAAACAATAATTTATTATTTAAACCTGAGATATTATATGCTAATACATTTTGTAAACTAATACTATTTGAGCTGACGGCTAGTTTGTCTCAATTTTGCTTAGAAATTTTCACTCCACTATTGATGTTAGAAGCCATCCCTGATCCTGATGCGCCATCTGTTTTTGAGTTTGTGCGACAATCTAACCTCTCCATCTGTTTGTAAGCTTCAAAATTCGCCGTCTGTTTGACAGCTTCAAAGTTTAGTTCGCCATACATTTCAACCAGCACATGTTCACCGTCTTTATTTTTGTGTTGTAAATTGTTATTATTTGTTAAATAAAATTCTTTATTTCCTATTAATAGTGTGTTGTTTTTAATTGCTACTAATTCTTTAGGACGTTTTGACTTAATGATTTTCCTATAGCCCAATAAAATACGACGCTTTAGTTGCATCTGTTTGGTTAAGTCTCGCTGAATATAAAAGCCGGTCCCTTTAAGCTTTGGTGCATTTTTTAACATTCGTGATGCTATCATATTCGATCCAGTGTTGATTTTCAATTTTATTATAGAGGAATTTTCGGTTAATTTGATAGCTGGTGGTATTTGGTGTTTTATCTCGGTTCCAAGTAAAAGATCGGTAATGCCTTCTACTGTTTCTTGTGGATCGGTATTAGAATTTGGTAGTGTTACAATTATATTCGCACCCTTAAGCTCACGGTTTTGTGCTTCCAATTCATTTTCCAAAACATTACATCGAGACTCAAACTGTTCGATTTTTTTCGATAGTTCTTCATTTTGTTTCTTCAATACATCTATCTCGGAGGTCAAAAATTGAAGGTCATCCTTGGTAGCAAGTTTCTCGATTTTCTTTGTTATTTTTGAATCGATTGCTCCGTCGATAATTTCCTTTATTTTAATAAAATCTGATTCGGAGATAGACATTTTATCACGAGATTTAAATAGTTTTGATGCTTGTTCAGGAAAATCTTCAGATGGCGGCGTTTGACACTTCTTTCTCTTGTTGTCGTTCATGAGATGAGCCAGGTGCAGTACAATTCACAAAAGACGTATTTTCAAGGCTTAAATACTATGAATACCTGGTGTAATGAACTATGATGATTTTGCATCACAATAAAAACTTTTCTAAATCACTTTTTGTTATTATTTTTAATTTTGTTCGATATAAATTTCAAATGTTTACAGAGCAAAAAAATAGGTCAACACTTCACTTTTGCAACAGGGTTGCCAATCCAGTATATATAAGCAATTTATGAGAAAGGTAGAATTAAGAATTAAGATCATGGAGCAGCAATGCATACTTAAGACTTAACTGCTACTGCTCATAGCTTCTAACTTCTAATTCTATGTTTTGATAAATTCCATTAGAACAAAATTAATTATGAAATCAACACTCTAAATTCCTTTTCAAAGTAACGATATATAACGTAATGTATTGAAATAACTATATACGCAAATAACTCAACCCACTCACCCGAATTCATGGTGTGTTGATTGCAATTTGACTCGCACGTATACAAATTACAATCAATCAGATTTTATCAACTCCTTTATGTAACTTACATGATCACTAATTAAATAATACACCATTTATAAAAAATCAATTACTCCGAGAAATCACTCTCCATAAAAACAAAAATAAAAATTCATTAATTTTTCATCAAACTCTTGGCAATCGGATTTTTGAATTTATCGCCCATTCGATTATATGACGATCTAAACACCTTGATTACGAAGTCTTGGAGTGGAGTGTGCGTCTGCGTCTGCATCTATGTCTATCTATCTCCTCCGAGATCAAAGTAAGTCACCTTGACTTTATTTAGTTGCGCTTGTGCGTACCGCAGAATTTATCTATGATTCTCTTAGACGGCCGTTTATCGCAATTCTTAGCACATTATATATAAAATTTGAAAGTCTTTTTGGTAAAAACTAAAAATATTATAAAAATTATCTACGCGCAATGAGTGAAGAAATTAAGAGCTCAACACGTCCTTGCGAGTGAATAGTTTAATTTGAGCTTGATTGGCGAGTGCGAGGTAGGTACGTATTGAATTAAATTGGGCTGGGGGATAATTATATTATTTTTTAAAAATTGGTTGCAATTATTGGGACACACATGACAGCTGGTGTTCAAATATGCAAATCAACCGGACAATAATGTTTGTTGGTGCAGGAGGATATGTTGCGCAATATTTCAGGAGCCTTTTACCCCAGTCTGTTCGAGCTAAAATGCCTCACTGCCTACTCATTGCTTATGCGGCTTGCCGTGACTTGCCACTCTCATATTTATTATAGTTTAATAACCTGGTATAGGTTCTGTCAATGCATTAAGTAATATGTGCTTAGTTTTAAAAGCTTATATATTTCCAATGTATAATAAAAAACGAAAGTTTTTGTTTAAAATTTAAGTGTGCTCAAAGTTGTATAGTGAAATTCCGAAAGGGGAAAAGGTGCGTAAATAAACACATCACGGTGTCATTCAACTGGATTGTAATTAAAATAATTAAAATACTAATTGCCAAAGACATGATACAAATTAAGCTCCAAACAAAGTTTTTAGCTTTGAACAGGAAGACGGTTGGAATTATTTATTCAAAAGAATCGTCTTATTGAAACGAATTTAAGAGTGATCCTCGAGCTTGGTGGCACACTTTGACTTTCAAATTCACTTTTAATTATAAAAAATTTAATACCGCATGAAAGGTCTACTCTGTCCCAATGATGCGAGTGTTAATTCTTTTCCTACCACGATCTCGCCGTATATCTCAGAAAAGATGCTTATCTTATAAGCTTATACAAAAATATGGTCAATGTTCAAAAATTTTCTTCGATTTCTTGTAGTTCAGATTCAATGTCCATAAGCTAAGCTTATCATCTCTATGGTTTGTTTAAAGAAGCTTGAATCTATAAAATACTTTTTGACTTTGAAAGAATTTAAAATGCGCTACCTTACCCATGCAAACATTTCTATCGCATCACCCTCACACTGAAATCGTTGTTACAGGGAATTCAATATATACAATTCTACGTTTCTTCCATTCATTTTGTCACTAGACAGCACCCGAAGGAAGCTATACCGATATTTTTGCTGAGTTAAACTAATAGTTACAGCTTCTTGACGTTCCAACACGAGTGACATCGACTCCAACGCTGATATGATTGTAAACATAATTATTCTCTGTGGTATGAGAATGTTCGATCTGAACAAAACAAAAAGATTCAAATCGAAAGATCATTCGTGGTTTTACTTGAGATCAAAATGAGGTAAGTAAGATTTCGATGTTACAGAGGAAAACTGAAATAAGTTCAAACAAGTCGGAAATATCTGTAATCTTCAGTTTGAAAGAGCCAAAGTTTGGCATGAATAAAAATTGAAGGAACAATACTACAATGTGCCCTCCCAGGAAAAGTTTTGGTTATTTGAAAAAAAAAAACCTACTTAATTACACGTCTTTTCATTATATTCTCATTTTCAATGGCAATCTTGTGGTCAGCTTCCAAGCGGAAGCTGATTTATTCACAGTACAGATTGCTGCAAATTAGACGCTACCACAGAGTAATATTGCTTATTTTGTACCTGAAAGAGTAAATTCGAATTCGCATTGAAATTTCTGATTCACTTGAACATTGTGTAGTAATGTTTTAGTTTTATTGATACTTTTATAAACAATGCTGCAGCAAAGAAGCCAGATGTAGTGCTAGCCCCTTAAACGATTAACTCCTAAAACTTGCAATGCTAGGTATAAACCCATCAATTTACCCTCGAGTCCAATTTATTTCTAACGTCTACTGTTAAGTTAGTATAGATTATAGAGTTTTAGAAACATTAAGTTTGGATTTGTTGTTGTGTGACTCCTGCAGTTTCTTTGGCCACACACGCAAAATGCATAAATGTTATCGTTGCGACGCGATAGACGAAATATGAAATTACTAAAAACTCACTCAAAATCAAATCAAGTCAGAAATCGTCTAAATTTAAAATTTGTTTGTTTTCCTTTTCTTTTTTTTTTTTTGTAAAAAAGTCTTGGTTATGAAAATGTGATGTTTAATTCATGCACACAGCAAATATATGGAATTCGACTTTTATACATACGTATATGTATGTATAGTATATGATGTAATGTATATGTATGCACTACAGGCTTTTGAAGTACCGTGAACCCGGGTGACTTTGGCCTGGTTCGGTGACTTTGGCTTTTGAATGGATACATTTTTAAAAAAATGTTAAAATATGAAAGAGTTGTTTAATTTTTTCCAAGCTTCTTTGTAAATTTGTATAATTGAATGAATTAAAAAATGACCATACTAACGTTATTTTACTATATTTAGATAATAATATATACTAAAATTTATTTTTCTTGAAAATGTAAATAAAAAAATCCTCTGAAAATGCTGGATGGTTTCAACATGTTCCAGAAATATGATTACAAAATGACAATAACTCCGATATATGTATTATTTTCCAAATTGAATTCTCTTAATTCAACCCTTGTAACTATTTTATAAACAATACATTTTATTTTGTTTATAATTTACGCCAAATGGTAGGGTGACTTTTGCATGCATTTCGGGTGACTTTGGCTAAGTACCCAGTACCAGTACCTCTTACGAAGAAGTGCTGAGTGCAGCTTGGTAAATCCAGAGAAAAAAGACGTTGCACAAGTAAACAAAAGTGATCTGGAGCAAAAACTTCCTGTTCCAACAGTCGATCGCCGAGAGAGACTTTTTTGTCAATATCCTTTCAAGGAAATTAACATTTAATTTAAAAAAAAAAATATCAAAAACCAAAAATTCAGAGTTAACTCATAAAAAAATACCTACATATAAAAAAATATCTGGTCTTTCATTTGGGTTGGGTGAGACTGACTTGCTGCTTGTAATTCGCAGAAAAATGACGAAAACGTACTTCCGGCCAAAGTCACCCGAAATGCTAGGGTGACTTTGGCCACCCATATTTTAGCTTATATATATAGAACTGATCGATATATTTGTTCAAGACTTTATCATACCTATAGAGTAAGCGAAGTAGGTAAAAAGGTTCAAATGTTCATTAAAAAAAAATTATTGCAAAAGTTATTCACATTTTAAAATGAAAAAGCTCCAAAGTCACCCGGGTTCACGGTACTAACTTAATTGTATAATTTTAAAGAAATTGTATACTTTATTGTATTGTATAAGTCATTAAGGAAATTATAAAATACATTCCCTGTCCACCCAGAACGCAACTTACTGATATTTAATTAAAATCCTTCTAGTTCCTTTGGTTGCAATGTCATTTTTTTTGTACATACATATTTTTAACAACATAAATTACTCATTCTTTTGATTGTCATTAATAACAATAAAAAAACGTTACACTGAGAATTGATGCAGATTTATCAATTTTGATTACGTAACGGTAACACAGCCAAACTGTAATCAAACGTATTCCTTGCATACTTATGGCTACTTACTTACATTAAGAAAAATAGGTGCGGTATTATTGTGCATTAAACTGAATCAAATATATTTTTCTTTTCTTTAAAAGGAAGACAGTAAAACAAATATTTTATCTATAAAATTGTTCACAAAGAAAGAAAGAAAGACAGCTTGCCAACTAAAGGCAAATGTGTTACCACACAGCCGCATTCATTTTTATTACCATGGCTTGCATAATTTTGGTAAAAGCAAATATCTTTAAATTCTCAGTTTGCAGATATTACCTATATTGAAACATTAATAAATTGAAGTGTAGAAGAACACCATACAGATATGTATATGTATATGGAAATAAAAATAGTATTATTACAAATTCTGTACATAATTTAGTATAGTTGCAATTCGATTGGAATAATTAACCGCTTGGTATTTCTTGGGAAAAAAGATTAACATGTTAACTTTATTCCAAATATGGATCAGAATAACATTAAACATACCTACACTACCCAGGAATCATTCATGTAGGCATTGTATTGTCTTTGATAATTAAACATAATAAGGTTTTAAACCATGGCACTTTTTAATTCAACATTAGAGTTTGTGCCTCTCAGCTATTGACTGCCATTCCTGAGACAGAGTTTTAAATTTCCTGCTCTATAATGTGACCAGTGTATTCTCCTTCTTAGCCACCAATTACAATCATCGGATAAAGAATTTACGGACAAAGAATTATTAAACTCATGATTTCCTGAGAGAATTCGAAGAAAGGTGACAAGACTCAGAACTTTTCGATTACCTCGAAGATGTATACATTTATCTTCTGACCTAGATGCAAAAATCAATTAAACGCGTTAAAGAAGTCGCCAAACTTATCGATTAAAACCCAGTGACGACGAGCCACGTTATCGCATTGCTTCTTACGTTCTCTTCCTTGTCCATATTCCATATATTGCGAATTTTTTTTTTTAAATTCCCAAAATACAAAAATTCAAACTGTCGATTTCTTCAAAGAAATGTTTCATACCGATGTATAAATTTTGAAACAGCGAGTTTCTGGGAAACATGTTGCAAATGCTTTTGAGATATTACATTTATTATGAACAAAACATCGTGTGGGAATGTTTTCAAATAACGAATCTTAGCTGCTATTTGCCCATTTCAATTCTCACTCCTGAACGAAGTTTTTCATGTTTTAAAAGAGACATGTCCTACTTGCGAAATACAAAACACGATATAGTCCAGTCGACAGGTCGGAAAAAGTGGGTTTAGGTGGAAAGAGGTCGAAAGACAATGAAACTTGATGATTTTTTTCATGTTTTTGGCCTAGAGGACAATGTGGAAAAAGAGGAGGGGAGGAAAAACTCTGCAAAATCTTCGACCTTGTTCCGGTTTCCCCTAAATAACTTTTTTTTCTTACGAACTACGGACAAAATATATCGATTTCTTAGTAGAGCATTAATTTTCCTAAAATTTGGGTAGTACAAAAATTGGTGTGTTGTTTTTTTGAAAAATTGTAGTACCTAAATTTAACGATCTGCAAAAAAGTATACTATGCTTTAGAATCTAAGGAAATAAAATGCACGACTGGGTCGCACGAACTTGCTCTAATGTGTGACAGTGGTCTAAGGGTTTGAGATTTTGATAAAAATACATTTTTCAAAATTCTTAAATAAATACTTAAACTAATTTGAGCTGAAAAAAAGTACGCCATTTTATTTCTTGGATAAATTTGAATTTATGAGAATAAATTTATAAAAATCTGTGGAGCGGTTTTTGAGAAAAAAAGTTTTTTTTGAAAAACTTTTTTAAAAAAATTTAAAAAAAAAATTCAAAAACGCCAGTTTATAGGTATTCAGCAAATACATTTATTTAAAATTTTTAGAAAAAAATTTAATAAGCAGTTTTCAAAATATTATTTTTTTAAATTTAAAAAAAAATGCTTTTAAAAATACAAAAAAATATTTTTCAAAAATATTGGTATGCAATACAAATTGCTACCTACAGCTATATGTGTGTGAAATTTCGAAAGAATCGGTTGAGTCGTTTTCGAGTTAGTCGAAAGCAGAAAAAACGGTCCTATAGAAAGTACCGTTCTTAGCCATTTTTTAAATTTTTTTTTCAGCCATATGATTGGTCGTACCTAAAAATCAACACTGATTTTTTTAAATCGAAATCCTTAGAGCCGTTTTTGAGAAAAATAAGCTTTAACGTAACAGTTGTATGGCAGGTACCGTTATTTTTTGAGCTAAAAAAAAATTTCAATTTCCGCTCTGTACAATACCTAAAAAAGTCTATATACCAAGTTTGAAGCAATTCGGCCCACCCGTTTGGGCTGTAGGTCTCTATACATACAGACAGACAGACAGACAGACAGACAGACAGACATACAGACGGACAGAATTCTTAGACCATCTTTTTTCGTCTTCGCTATCATCGTAATGTCATGTTTGATTGTTATCTCAAAACTTTTTTTTTTCGACGAATGCATAACTTGCCTTATAGAACCTATAATCAGAAGTAAAAATGGGGATCACGACGTTATCCAGAGTGACAGAATGTAGAAAGAACAAAATCTATAAAAAAAAAAATAATATAGAAAGACAAAATCTAGAAGTAGTTAAAATCTAGAATGTATACAAATCTAGAAAGATGGAAATCTAGAATAATCTAGAAAAATAGTGTTCTAGATTATCTTAGAGGAATTCTAAATCTAGAATTAATATTATTTTTTGAAACAATGGTTACAATTCGCGCGCGTGAAAAAATAATATTAATTCTAGATTTTGTCCATTCTAGATTTTTTTTTCTTTGGTAATTCTATATTTTTTTCTAGATTTTCTCTTTCTAGAGTTTTTTTTTCTAGTTATCGTGTTAAACCCTAAAAAATGTTATTGAGGGAAAACCGGAGCAAGGTCGATGCAGTTCCTTCTCTCTCTCCTTTTTTTCCACAGGGCCCTCCTCGAGGTCAAAAACCAAGTAAAACGTTAATTAACTACCCCTGAACAACATCCTAGTTTCATTAACTTCCTACCATTTTCCACCTCAATGTACCTGTCGACTGCACATATATATGTATACTAGGTCAAAAGCGGCATTTATGAACAGTGATTAATTTTTTTTTTTTTTTTTTATTTTCTTTTTAAAAAATAATCTTAATTAGTGGATCTGTGTGTGTAATTTGACTATTTTCAAAATATTTATTTTAATCAAATATACTATCGAAAGCTCCCATCCGATATACATAATTTTCAGCGAAATCGTTTATATTTCGAGAAATTTAAGCCATTCAAGACGATAAGCATGCAGTCAAAAATGTACTTAAGTGCATTTTGCATGCATTAGGCTCCAATTTAAAGCTTCATGAACTCACCTATGTATATATATGATTTGATGAAGTTAGCTTTATTAAAGTGCCCAAACTTTTTAACGCCTATCATAATTATTTTGAAAAAAGCATTTTAACTGCAGTGTATACTCATCCCAACAACGGCCTGCAGGACTTTTTTATTATTGAAGTTAAGGGCTCATCGAAAAATATACCAAATTTTCTTGTTATCACTTACTCGCAAAATTACATTTGGCTCTCGGTCTACTACGCTCTCCAATCATTTTAAGCTAAAAAGTGTAACCTTTTTATAAAGCTTAAAATATATTTGTAACTTTCCCGAATGAAAAAATGTTCAATGTTAACTAGCAGTAAAAATTATATTTTGATGACAGTGTTTACATACAATACTTTGAATACCAATTCATGAAGAGCACCACATGTAACTACATAATACGTACACGTATGTATATAAAAAAAGAAGAAAATGTCAAGTCGCTAAACCAAAGTTAGCGATCATTACTTCTTGTTAACAACATTCCACTTAGTGAATTCTTCACTTTTATCAAAGTGAGGTCGAAGTCAATTAAAACTCTGCACGGGCTATAATTTTGTATTTTGCCTCCAATCAATATAAATTGCAACGAAGAGGAAGTTATTATGCTTATAGAAGATTACATAAGCCTTTAAAAAATATGGAAACGAATGTTTAAATTATCAGACCCTTTACTATGAATAAAGTATTTTTTTTTTTTCTCACCTTATTAACACTTTATACCTGTTGTATACACACGCGCGCGCCGTAAGGCAACCATATACATAAAAATACATACACCTACTCGTATATGTATACCATTTCCGTTTTAATGCTTTTCAGTTTTGCTAATTAATGAGCCCCAGACAGTTTGGGCCGAGCTAAGTCAACTCATCATGGTGCGTCTTCTGCACATTTTACATGAGCTATGCGCTATGCCGTCTTTAATAAAAAGAACCGCCGCAACTTGCTTATGTTATGTGTGATTTATTTCAGTTTAATCAGATTATTGTTACCAACCAACGGTCCGTCTCTCAGGTGAATCTTTTCTATAACTTCAGCTCTGTGTGGTTGTGGGAGCACGATCTCCGAAACAGTGGTCTCTGTGGTAAGTTAAACCAAAAACAAAACAATAATGTCTAGCTGTAAGTCTGTGAATATTTAATATATTATTGGTTTCTTGTTTGAATGCGTTTTGCTTCCACCTGTAAGTAGCTTGAGACGTGCATTTGCTTACGTAATGCTATCATTGCCGTTAGATTGAAGACGCCAACTGACTTATAAGTAGTGAAAGGGATTTTCGTTCACACAATTTAATCACGATCTATACATACATGCAGTCTGAAGTGAGTTATGTAGAGTTGCAATTTTGGGCTTGTATAAGCTTTAACGAATGACCAATCACGATATTGAGATCCTCTTTCGCTGAAGGTGGTATTATCAGGTTCAAATTTACAAGCCAGCACAAACTCATTACAAGTCCTGAAAAACATTCACTTATTGAAGAAGCAATGTTACAAATCTTTCTCCTAGAAAATGGTCTACTAAGAATACGTCTTTGTCTACAAAAAAAACTAGCCAAGCATGTTATTCAGCATGATGCGTACTATTGATTGAGGATAAATATGAAAAAACAAAAAAAAAAGTCCCATGATCTTCTCGAGAACACGTAAGAATGTTGACCAAATCTGGACTCTAGAAGAAAATCGCAGGAGTGTACCTTTTGTTCGACATTCCGAAAGTACAATCTGCACGACAACACTTAAAGCAGCTGCTGTAAGAAATATGATATGAAGATGCAATCGCAAGAGGTCCCTAGAACTTTTGAAAACTGCGTCTCCTCCAGCCTCTCGTCAACGTCAAGCCCGGCACCAGTGCCAAGCCTAGAGCACCTAGTGGCTCCTCACACACCTCGTAGTAATATCAATACAGACTGGATCAATTTTTACAATACTGAAAATGTGCTCGTAGCTAGATCGGTGCCGTGAAATAAGGTAGATAGCAATAAGGCCGAATGAGATTAAATCGACCTTATTTCCATCGCAGTGGAAATAAGGCCGAATTTACTTTTTCGTCATTATTGCCTAAACCGAAGGAAATAATGTCGAATTAAAAAGGTAGGCAATAAAAGCGAGGGAAATTTGTGTAATACCTGTTTTGGTGGGAAATTTTAAATTGGTTATTACATAGAAACATATGGAAATAAAACCGAAATATGTTTTATGCAAATGGTAATAATGACGAAATAGTATGGAATAACGCTGTATGCAAACAAATTGAAATTGGTGTTGATATCTGGTCAAACATAACAGGATATTTTCCGCACCTTCCAAATTCGTATATTAAACAATTGTTAAAGTTAATATATGTATATGATTATGGAAAAATAATTTTAGCATTATTAAGAAAGCTTGATTTAAAACTACGATTTATTACGGATTTTGGAAATAAACAGTAGGTAGTGAATTATATATTTGAATTTTGTAATCAAGCCTTTCGAATAAATAGTAGTCAAATATTCGCGCGCGCGAAGATATAAACATAAATTTTATTGGTAATAATGTAGAATTGTCTTTTTTTTAAATGGAAATAACATCGAAAATAATGGAAATATCATCGAAAGAAATTCCCTTGTGCATTGACTGGAAATAAAACCGAAATGGTGATCGACATTATTACCATTTTTGTTGGAAATATAGTCGACTAAGAAAAAAACTCAAATTCGCCTCTATTTCCATTTTTTTGCGAAATAAAACCGATTCGACTTTATTGCTATCTACCTTATTTCACGGCACCGCTAGATCAAGTCTAGCTACAAGCACATTTTCAGTATTGTAAATGCCGGTATTGTCATGCCGGCAGAGTTCATGAATGAATCCTATTTCAGAAATATGTGAATCGGTTTTAATCTATTATTTTTTAGCTCCTAAAACCTGGAAAGTCTCAGTGAACATTACAAAAAAATTGGTGCATATTTTTTGACACTGTTCTGGGCATATAACTGGTCATAAAATCCAATAAAGAACTATAGTGTCAAACAAATCAAATTTAAAAGATGTTGGATGCCAAGATAATGTCTCGGGATTTGACACCCATTGAGGAGCTAAATAATAGCATCGCAAAACAAGTATTCTAAAGTAATCGTCCGGGCAAGCGTTAGGCTATAAACCAAGCATAATATTTCAGAATCAGAAGTAGTAGGTGAACTGGAGCAACAAGAAATAAAATGCACGACTGGGTCGAACGATTTTGCCTTCAGGCTAGATAATTGCTTAGTGGCTGCTGCATAATGTATATTAAAAATAATTGAAAATTGATCCGAAAATTCTTTTATTTTTTCAATTAGTTTAATGTTTAGTTTTCTCGGAAAAACTAAAAAAAAATATTGAAAAGCGTTTGACCAGTTTTTTTTGTTTTTATGGTTTTTTTTTTAAACTTTTCGAACAAAATATTTGAAAATTTTTAAGTAGGTATGTCATTTTTAGATAATCTGTAGTTATTGTCTGGGAATATAAATTTAAAAAAATTCATTTCAACCGTTTCCAATATATATTTTTTCAAACCTATTTTTTTTAAATTAATAAAAATCAAAAATAAAGCTTTTAAGAATTTTAAACTTCCATTTGTACAAAATTTTATTGAAATCGAATGTATAGATTACGAGAAAGCTTGAGTTGAAAATTCCGGTTCATGAGAGGTACCTAAGACAAATTCTGAAAAAATTTCCAACCAAAAGAGACATTGTTCTAAAAAATAACATTCTGAAAGTTTTATTAAAATCGTTGGAGCCGTTCTCGATAAAATCAAGTTTTTTGTTTATAATTGTATTGCAAACCGTTATTTTTGGGCCTAGAGCAAAAATCAAAAATACATTCCAAGGCACGGCCAAACAAATACTAATTAACATATTTGAATCAATCGGTCCATCCGTAAAGGCTCTAGAGAACAGACAGACAGAAGGACAATTTTTTTTGCAAGAATCCATAACTTGCATTATAGTACCTTTAAGTAAAAATATGGTCAAAATTAAGATATCTCTCATGCCAATTAAAAAGAAATTTAAGTTGATTTTTTTCTTATGAAGTTTTGCCGTAAGTCTGCATATCGATTACCTTACGTACTGACTCAAAGAAATAAATGTTATCCAACCAACTTTCTACTTGATAATAGTGATTCCTCACAAATACTCTCATTTATCCAAGATTTTTTCTTTACGAATGCAGAACTCGGCTCAAACAAAAATTGTGCAAAAACGAGCTCACTTAAAACACATTGCAAAACACAATAAGGTGCACAACTGGGTCGCACAAGCTTTTTACAGTATGTGACAGTGGTCTCGGGGCTTGAGATTTTGAAGACAAACAATTTTCCGAAGTTCTTAAACTACTTTGAGCTTAAAAAATGTATGCACTTTTATTTCTTGGATTCATTTCAATTAATGATTTTTCAAAAAAAAAAAAAAAAAAAAAAAAAATTGAATGAGCTGTTTTAAAAATATTAAATTATTAAATTAAAATGATCGACTTGGTCGATCGTACTTGCAATAGCACGATGATTAAAATTTGTTTGAACAATAAAAACTATACTCTTTGTTATATAAAATAAAGAAAGAAGTTAAAATTCTCTGTTCAAGAAGTCAAGAAGTGCTTACGTGAAGCATTTTGAGCATATGGAAAGTTTTAAAAGATTCGTTTATTTTTCTAGCTAGCCCCTAAAATTTAACTAAGTTGTTTGTATGCAGATGTCCGTTACTTGCATTTTTAGCTCAAAATTAAGAACGCAGTTATCTTTAAAATGCTCCCAAAAAAGACACCCACAAAGTGAATCAAAATTGTTAAAGCGATTATGGGGAAATTTGGTGAAAACTAAAAAGTGTTGGCTAAAACTGAAAGGCTCGATATATGGAAGCAATCGTTAAGAAACCTTCAATATTTAAAACGTAGCTGCCATCTTTTGGGTGCTTTGAAAGATATATACCTTAGGATGTTTGAACCATTTCTTTCATGTCGTTGTCCACTTATGACCATTTTATAAAATAAAACCGTTAAAACCAAATTTACGTTATTATCATTTGTAGCCAGAAACTAAAAATGCAGTTTTCGACAAAGCATTCATTTTTTTTATATTACACGTAAAGTTTAATAAAAATCGTTAGAGAAAATTAGAAAAAATGAAAAATGTTATCTAAAATCTAGTAGCTCGTTGTATGGGAGCCACCATTTAAAAAAGAGCAACTGAAAAATGTAAATGCCATCCTATAGAAAACTATGAAGAACTATGCCAAACAAAGTTTGAAGGAATTCAGCAGACCCGCCTGGGCTTCAAATCTGTACATATGTACTTAGAGACAGACAAACAATAGACAGACAGAAAGACAGACATACAGACAGACAGACAGACGAACAGAATTTTTATAGACCAAATTTTTTCGTCTCCGCTATCATCGAAATGTCGAAATTATTCTCTTTTCGACGATTGCATAACTTGTCTATTAGTGCCTATAATCGCAAGTTAAAACGATGCGAACAAAGTGGATGTCACACAAACGCTTTGAACATCGAACAGACCTAATAGTGCAAGAGCCTTTCACATGAAAGAAAATCCATATTTTGTTTTGAAAAATCCTACAGATATACATAAACTGAACAAAAGATGGGCCTGCTTTCACAACATCTTATATTATAGTTATGGTTATGGCTATCTATAACTTTTCACATATTGCACGAAAGCCTCACCCAAGTATAGGGAAAGTTAATACAATTTCCTTTAAGTCTTGTTAAAATTAAGGTAACGGATGGACTTCCAATTTCATCATTATTTTAAAAGCTAAAAGAATACAACCAAATAGAAGCTTAAAGTTAAGGTACCAAAGAAATTGTTTAACTTAATAGAAAGCCATTAATTGGCCCCTCAAGGAAAATTATTGAAAATTTTACTTTTCTAACCTTTTTCACCTTAAATGGAAAATAAGACAACTGTTTTATGGCAGGACGCTGTATCATACCAACACTTTGGTGGCATGTTATTTATGAACTACCCAGCCAATTTAACACTCCATTAAAGCCTTGACACAAATTCCACTTTATGTGAAGCCTAAAAGCCGCACACAAAGACTATGTCAAATCCGATACAGATACAAAAATGTATCTTCTTGGTAAAAAAAAAAAAATAAACCGGCTGGAAGACATCGAGCATCAAGGCTTTGCCTTCTTCCTTTTTGCATTGTTTCGCATGAGGAAGTCATTGAAAATGTTCTTGCAACAGGTTTCTTTCACTTTTTGTTTTTGTTTTTTTGTTTTTGGAGAAAGTAACATTTGCGTCTTCATTGTGAATAAGTGAACGTCTTTCAGGGTTGTTGTCTCAAAACAGACCAATCTATATTTAGCTTTTAATGGTTTGTAAATTACATCTTTTCCTGAAGCTAAAAAATATGTCAGATACCAGGAGATGTGCCAATCAGACATTGTATGTGCATTTTCTTGCGGTATCGCACCAGTTCCATTGCTTCGCCGCTCAGAAATGTTTGATGCAATCTAAAAACAGTATCAAATTATCAATTTCAAAGAATGCATGCGGCATAAAAGATACATTTTCAGCTTTTACGACACACCAAAAAATATATACTCCTGTGCAATCTCCGATCTAGTGCGGTTAATTTGCGTGTGACTGCTAGAGACTTAGGTGTATCCGTGTTGTGTACTAAGCAGGTGGTACTGTTAAAGTCTAATACATAAGCATAAGCATACGTATATGTATTAACGGTGTCTGCTGGCTGTTGCCAGCACATGAATCTGCAATTGCATATATGGTGTATCTTATAAGGCAACCTCCAGCTTAAACTCCAGCTTCAGCCAAACGTCATGTGATGGATGCGGGATTATTATGCTCTCATTTTAGTGCGAATAAAAAATGCGTGCATTTCGCGTTTCCCTTGTGAAATGCGTCTCGGATTTCACGAGAGTGGCAAACGACTTTCTTTTGGAATCGCGACACCTCGCGGTATTGGTGGTCTTCATTTTATATCAACAACTACTGAGAGTTGATCTCCTTTATTTTGTGCTGTGGGAGCAATGACACACACACCTGATCGTTGGTTTCACTTAACTTTTTTACTTCATTATTTCTAATTTTTGATGGGTTGTTGGACTAAAAAGTTTCCAAAGTGAATAAGTGACTATAATTAACCTTTGACACAATTTGTTCCGCCAGAAATTTTGGAGCTGGCTGCGATTGGACGTTTAAGTTAAATTTAAAGATATAATAAAACAACAATTCCGCGTAAGTTTAAACTTCCCTAAGATCATAAAACAGTGTCCAAATTAAGAGTATTATACATGTTTTCTGGCCCGCATAACATCGTCTTATGTGATGTAAAGTGATCTTTGAGCATAGCAAAAAACCATGCCATGTTTCATGTTAACAGCACGTTGACAACTAGGCATGGTTTGGTTACACAAAGTTGATGTTTACTCTGGAAAAGCATGGTTTATAATATGCCTAGCTACTTATTTAGCTATGCAAAGCCCCTGAACATTTATGGGTGCGGCTGATTAAAGAGTGTGGTAATTTTCTTTTAAATATGGAAATAGGCCAACGAACTATCTTGTTTGGTTAATAAAACTAAATTTACATTATCCATTGTCATTCATTTCTTTTGAAAATTTACATTCTTACTAACAGATCAGAATCTTGTAAACTTATCTCCAATTTTAATTGAAATCAAAGTGATGCAATAATTTAAGGATATTATGCTATATTTTCTTGTAAAAATAACACTTGGCACCAAGTTCTTGGAACATTTATTATCAATGACAATTTGAGGCCATATTGGAAAGTAGGATCATTGAGTCTTTTTGTAATATTCTGCAAAAGTTTCAAACTGCAAGATGCTAGACATTTTTTTATATGCATACTTTAGTTATATATGTATAAACATTAATTGTTGCCCAGCGGGGTCTGGACTAATTGAATAATACTTGTTCACATTCTTGAGAGTCACAATGCACAATGTTTGCAGGAATGCAAGAGACGAGCAATAAATTATCTATCAAATCTTAACAGCGATGAAGAATAAGGACAGGCGTTAGGAAATAACGCCCAAGGAAATATCGCCCGAAATGATTTGGGAATAACGCTCAAAAAATTTACTAACGTCCAAAATCAAGAATGAAATGGAAATAAGATCCATTAATTTTGGCCTTACATCCAAAATTCTATATCGCCCAAGTCAATAAATGGCAATATCGCCCAAAAATTTTATTTTGTAATTGTTTTTGAAATAGTTGGGGGATATTTCCAAAATTTTAGGTGTAATTTTCAATCTCTGTTTTTAGTAAAAATGTTTGGTTTTCAGCATAATTTCTTGAATTTACTGTTTTTCTGTAAATCGAGAAAAACATATTGGTGAATACTTTCTCCCACCATTTCCCTCTGCATAATGGAGACAAATAGTTTTCCGCTTTATTTGACAAATTGTTCTAGGTGCAGTGTTCTTAAGTAATACCAACTATACGAGTGGAGTATGTAAAGTGCTTAGAAATATATGCGAAAGGTAATATTTACTTTTATATCTTGTAAAGTTAGTTGATCAAAACAATATCCTTAATAAATGAAAACAACATACGGCGCGGGGTAGGGCGAGGGGGGATCACGCTCGCTGGGTGGGCGGTTCCATCGCAGGGTGGCCGAACGAGCCTGCAGCTGTCGCCGCGACAGATATTTTTAAACACCACGTATTTCACTCACAAAGCTGGCATCACTTAAGAGCACTGCACAGCTAGAACACTCTGTCCAATAATGCGGCAAACTATTTTTGTCCGTTATGCAGGGAGATGTTGGTAGAAAGTATTCAAGTATTTGTTTAAAAATGAAATTTTGGGAGATATTTCCCACTATTTGGGTGCTTTTTCTTTTTGTACTCGGAGTTTCGGGCGATTATTCCTATTTTGGGTCTTAATTCCTTTTCCACCATTTCAGCTTTAAATTTCGATCATTAATGCCTGTTATAAAAATGAACTTAATTAACGTCCAAAATGAACAAATAAATACAACAACAATTTGTCAGACAATTTCTTGGGCGTTATTTCCAAACCGATTTGGGCGATATTTTCTTGGGCGCTATTGCCTAACGACATTCATGATGCGTTATTGGGAATTTTTGCGCAGTGTAAACGAAAATGTTACACAATATCAATTTTAGATAGTGATGACAGCAGTCACAATGAATGGATGAATAAAATTAGAAGTTGACTGCGACCTAAAGGTCTATCTAAAAGTTCATCGAAAGATGCTTGGTCTGGATATCTACGATTTGATTGCAAGTCTCTTTCATATCATAAATATAGATTGTGGCTTTCCCCACAGTTTTGTTAAAGTTTTTTTGCCAGAGGGCTGCACACAAAATCTATTTTTAGTAAAGGTTTCAATATCATCTCAGTGTTAGACTTGAAAATTAAACGAAAAACAACAAAAGTTTTTGCATTTAAATTAACTCGAGCATGTTCAATTTAACTTTATTAAATTAAAACATTTTGTATCCCTTGTAAACTTTAATGTTCTAGAAGCAAGCTACTTGGCAGCAGTTTGGACCCTATTTCAAAATATCTCTGTTAAATTCTTTCCGGCCCAAGTATGTTGATTATTTCTCACTTGACATATTATATCAAAGGTTTTATTTCACAGCTTTAGACTGAAGACTTCATCACGTTCAAGCTTAGGACTAATATCACTTTTAAGCTATCCTTTTAGAGAATTTGCATACAAAAAAAAAAACAAATTTGGGGCCATTTTCATTGCTATTAAATTTAAATTAGCTATTGTGCTTTGTGCATATATGTACATTACATATTGTCTGGGTAGCCAACGTCCTTGAGATTTGTAACAACTAACTTTTTGTTGGTTTTTAATGTTCCTCTAGCTTGATAGGTTGTACGCATACAAAATGTAAGCAAAAATTTAATAACTTCTGAAGTAATTCACCAGACTTAGCTTGAATATAATAGTCTATAAAGCTTTGTGTGCTTCGTCACAAAAGAGCTGACTGACTATATTTTCAAATACAGTAGAATCTCGAAAAGATGAACAGATATAAAACAGACCCCGTTCATCTTTTCGAATTGTTCATCTTTCCAAGCATCGAGCATTAGTTTAGGAAAAACATAAAGCTATACATACAAATATTGCATATATTTGTTAACAAATCATTTTATTTAAAAAAAAATTAAAACAACATAAATTCATACAAAAGTCGTTGATGAGAGGAAGTAAAAACTTATTTAGAAAGTTTTTTTTATCTATCTCTATGGTAGATTGTCACACTGGAAAAGCGTTCATCTTTCCGAATTGTTCATGTTTTAGAACCGTTCATGTTTTCGAGATTTTACTGTACGTTATTTCGGCATTTCGATAATTCTTGTTATTATTCTAAGGCATCTAAAGCTAAGCTCCACAGTGCAAGAACTTTACTAAGCCAACACAGAAACGCGATTTCTTCATATAGAATTGAATTGCGTACTAACGCTTTTATAACGACAAAATATGAAGACTCGGAGTCGCTAATACGTCCCACAAAAGTGTAGATTTTATTTTTCCAAACCTTCTTCCAGCTTTCGAGAAAAAAATGCCATTTTAATGAACTGCGCAACATTGTGTTTACTTTGTATAAACCAGGGCATTAATACCGTTTCTGTGCAAACTCTTTACCTTTATGGTACATTTCTCATAACCATATTCTTAAGTTCTGTTTTCCGTCTACACATTAATTATTCCCCATCAATCAGGATATCCATCAATAAGTCCCATTAAGTTAACACAAGAGCAGTTAGAAAATTATGATAACTATATAATACATTGTCTCTAGAGTTTTCACTAGAAGCCCAGGTAACAGTTAAATACATTATCTTAAAGATAGTTTAATAGTAGAGGAAGTGTTTGAAGGAAAGCATAGGATTATATTACAAGATCTCTTGTTTTTCCTGCACAATTGTGTCAACTTTATTGATCTTGAGAAAGGTGATTATTGCTTTTTATGAACGTACAGCTGCGAAATTGACAAACATACACAAGAGCTGACATGAGAACTTTATTTTTGAAATTGTTCTTGAGTAACATTTTAAGTGAAACAAGTTATTTAACTTAATAAGATATGTGTCATATTTTAAGCAAATCTATTTAATGAATTGATTAAAATTAAGTTTGTTAAATATGGGAGGGACCTTGTTTAGCTGTTAAGGACCAAGTGACAAAAAAAAATTGTTTCACCTAGAGTTTTCTAAGCTCTGTTTTGAGTTAAACCAAAAAACCAAAGCAATTAATTTAGACTCTAACTTTAGACGAATGTTAGCATTATGAATAAGAGACAGATCAAAAAGGACACGTAAGAATTTAATTGCAGTGTTCATAATGTAGTCTAGTCTATGGACTTGTGATAAGCTACCATTGCAGGTTTGCACACAAATGTTAAAGGGATGAACATCTGAAAACTTATATGGAAAGCAAGTTTAAACAGTGGACGTGAATTGCTACTTTGCTGAGAGAATTTTTAGAGCACGGCTTCTCAGTTGTTTAACGTTTTCAATATTCACTTACATATCGATAAGAATATAAGAAATTAAAAAAAGAATGAAATAGCGGATAATTTTCCTATAATTTGTTTTGAAAGTCATAACGCTTTTTAAGCTTCATTGAAATCATGTTCACAAAATTCTATAATAAATCGAATTCCTTAAATATAATTTTTGATCTCTTGAATGCATTTTTTTTTACAAAAAATTAACTTCTGAGAGTAGTATTTGATTGATTAATATAGATAAAGTAGAATGAGCTTTTTTAAAAATTCGAGGGAAAGATAGCGACCTCAATATTTTTTAGTGTAGCAGCCTTTCACAATTAACAACAGTAAATTTTGTTTTTACAGAAACCAACAGAGGCTATTATCAGCCCCTTTATAACTTTTACACCAGGAAACCCAGACACTTCAAATCCGCTTATGTACCACGAAAGAAAGTTTAATTAAATATTAATACAAAATTAAAGTATCCTCCGGAACAGAAAGTTATAATTTATTCAAACTTTCCAATGACTATTTTTGGAACAAATTTATATATATAAAATTGGATGTGTGTATGGACTCCTAAGCCACCCAACGGAATTTTTTGAAATTTGCAGCCTAAATATTGTTTCGTCCAGGGATGGTTCCAGTGAAGGTTTGGTTCCGATCGGGTGGAAGACAAAAATAAAATGCAGGCTTTTAACATTTTTTGGTCAATTTTTTTATTTTTTGGTTTTTTCATAGATTTTTAGGGGTTGAAACATCAGCGAATATTCCGGAATGGCCGATCGGGTCGAAGACAAAAAAAAAATGGAGGCTTTAACCAAAAGTATTGTTAATCCGCTAGCATTGAGATGAAATAAATAAATAAATTTAATTTCACATTAAATAAGTGCTTTTTTGGGCGTAGCAACGCGCGCCTTGTATCGCTAGTAACTTATATTTGATATAGTCTGTCTATAAAAATACAACACTCAGGTAAAAATGAATAAAAAAAAGAAAATATTTATCAAGAGTCATTCACCATTAAAAATTTAAAAAAAACATCCAAAAGTTATAAACAAAATCACAACGTTTTGTCTTAAATGATATTTTTTAGTTAGGTACTTGTGGTTATTCAAAAAAATCAAATAAATGAGAAACAATGTGACCCAAATTATTTGTAAGAATGTTCCATATCCCGTTTTTTTAAAGCTTCTTGTTGAATAAAGAATACAAATAAGCCTAAATAAATGTCGACCTTGTTCGCGTCAAATGACCTACTAATCGATTTCCAATGCAAATTGTGAACAAATGATACTGAACCAACCCATTGATTACCCAGCCAATCCTACTACGCTATAGCAAAGTTACAAAAGATACACACATAAGCTTACAGATCGATATCTTTTCTTCAGATTTCCATGATTATCTTTGCAACCGCATTGACTCAGTCACATAAAAAAAGGAAAAAAAAACTAAAACGACGAAAAACGTCAATAAAGTAGACAAGCAAATGTATATGGCTCCATTGACCCCATTCGCATCAAGCAAATATGATCATCTACATCTACTGACTGACTAAACTTAAAAGATCTAAAACAACACGTATTATAGATAGATAGATTCTTCTCTTAGTTTGTCTACATTTTGAAGAAAGAATAACAGAAAGATAATGAAGATTTCTGAGCTCTGTGGTGGCGCGGCGCGGCGCAGCGGTGCGGTGATGGTTACACAACCTACATAAATATATATCGGTGGCATAATCATCATCAAGCATCCACTTAGAATCTATGTGACACCTGTATGTTAATTCTATAACGGTACTTTCTGTACGAAAAACAATTTAAGATACACACATACCTAAATTCTTACCCAATAGATACACATGTACAGGACGAACAAATATAGCGATTAAGTGCAATTAAAAATGAAATGTATTAAACTCTACCTGACTTACCTTATAATCATGTTGATTTGGCTTTTAATTAATCCAATTATGGCAGTAGAGACAAAAAATAAGAAAAACGAAAAAGGAATGCACACAACAATTCACCGAACGATCTGATTACGCACGCTTTTCAACCAACGTTTTAAGATACAAAAAGTATCTTAATGTTAAAAAAAAAGAAACGACAATGATTTTTTTTTTTTCTAAAAAATTTTGATAACACAAAAAAGAAAGAAGAAAAATTAATTGCTTTTGATGGAATTAAATCTCATTTGAATTCAACACAACACTTCTTTAGGATACTTTGGGGATGGCGTTCCTTTTGGTTAGGTTTTGAACTATCTCTATTTTTTTTTTTTTGGTTATACTTCCTTTATTTATTCAGCCCGACCCAAATATCATATTGGTTACCTCAAAAATGTATTACTGTTATTGCAACCAATTTTATTAAAAATGGAAAGAAAAAAACCCGCATGCGATAAAATGTGTTAACGCAAAAACTGGCGTCCGTTGTTTGAAAAGTATATTTACTTTCCAACCATACCAGTGAATGTCCAACAATTAACTGACTTCTTGGCAGCCAAGTCATTGAAGAAAATCCTCAAAGTAACCATCGAAGATTGTCAGCAAAGCAGCCAGAGCCCACCGACACTAACAAAGTAAGTACAGTGGGACTGAATAAAAGAGTTATAAGCCAAAAAACTGCTGGCGCGCTGGAAGTTTAAGAGGCAAGCTTTCACATTGGTAGCAGATACTTATAGAGGTATATATATTAGATACTTTTGCACACTTAAGATGCCTCTTGGTTGTCTTTCCCTTGTCGTTGCATGCCAAGCTTTTGTGTTTCTTTGCTGTCAAAGAAAAAATTTTGTTTGCAATGCTAGAGACCATGAGTGATCTCGAATAAAGATCCATTGTAATCTGACGGATTAACTTTGGCTTAGTTGAAGTAATATGAAGTCATGGTGTTTGTTATGTATCTTTGAAAAGCTCGTTTTGCTTTTGTTTGGGTGAATTCTTAAGTGTGATGGCTATTTTGAAAGTGAAGAGAAGCGGGTTGCTTTTATGTTTTTGTTGTAATCGGTTAATAGTGCAAGTGTGAAACGTGTGGTGTTTATTGGAAGTGAATGGGTTGCTTGGAAAACTATTGGAAGATATTTATTTGGTGCGAGCCCACCACTTAGTATCACTTAAATTTATTTCATGAATTCATCATATTGTTTTTGTTTTAATTTCTATTAAGCATTTGAGGTTAACTATGGGATAGTAAGATTTGAATTGGGACATACTTTAAGGTATTTTATTATTTGTTGGTTTTTAAATTTGTAAGCTATAAGGCCCATAAAATATGCCTCTGGTGCCATTCAAGAACTCGGCAGTCTAAGGCTTTGAAAATATCCACAAACGAAAATGGGATAAAACTTTATTAAAAAAAAAAAACCAAATGCAATTTGATTTCCTTGTTTCATATTTCAAACACTAGAAATTTTAACAATCTTTTTAGAGGATTCAGTGATGGTGTTCTTTTTTTTAACTTCAATAAATTCTTTTAAAATTTGTCTCACAAAACAAACAAAATAAAATGCACGACTGGGTCGCACGAACTTGCTCTAATGAGTGACAGTGGTTTATGGGCTTGAGATTTTGATAAAAATAAAATTTTCAAAATTCTTAAATAAATACTTAAACTAATTTTAGCTGAAAAAAAAAGTACGCCATTTTATTTCTTGAATAAATTTAAATTTATGAGAATTAATTTAGAAAAATCTGTGGAGCGGTTTTTGAGAAAAAAAGTTTTTTTTGAAAAACTTTTTGAAAAAAATTTTCAAAAAAAATTCAAAAACGCCAGTTCATAGGTATTCAGCAAATACATTTATTTAAAATTTAAAAAAAAAAATTTAATAAGCAGTTTTCAAAATATTAATTTTTTAAATTTTTTTTTTAAAAATGCAAAAAACTATTTTTCAAAAATATTGGTATGCAATACAAATTGAGCTACCTACAGCTATATGTGTGTGAAATTTCGAAAGAATCGGTTAAGTCGTTTTCGAGATAGTCGAAAGCAAAAAAAACGGTCCTATGGAAAGTACCGTTCTTAGCCATTTTTTAAAACTTTTTTTTCAGCCATATGATTGCTCGTACCTAAAAAGCAAAACTGATTTTTTTAATTAAAAATCGTTAGAGCCGTTTTTTGAGAAAAATAAGCTTTAACGTAACGGTTGTATGGCAGGTACCTTTATTTTTTGAGCTAAAAAAAAAATTTCAATTTCCTTTCTGTACAATACCTAAAAAAGTCTATATACCAAGTTTGAAGCAATTCGGCCCACCCGTTTGGACTGTAGATCTACATACAGACAGACAGACAGACAGACAGACAGACATACAGACGGACAGAATTTTTAGACCATCTTTTTTCGTCTTCGCTATCATCGTAATGTCATGTTTGATTGTTATCTCAAAACTTTTTTTTTCGACGAATGCATAACTTGCCTTATAGTACCTATAATCGCAAGTAAAAATCATCTATCGACTTGTTTCCCATATTTTGCTGAGAACTCAAAAATGTAAGAACAAGAAATTTGAATTTAAACCTTAACTAACATATAAAGGTTTCGTACTCTACTATGGATCGTGTATGGATCGTGTATGGGTCAAAAGCGTGGATTCTTTCACAATGTGATGAAAAGTGACTGGGCTGCTTTGAGAGCAAGATATTCCGTCCTGTATGTAAAGGGTTTTCCAATAAGAGGTGTTATTTTGAATAGAATGCTATTTCGGTAGTTGTCACTTTTGAAGCTGCAATTTTTTGACATTTTACAAGCCTTTGATAAAAATGGAACGATACACGCTTCAACAACGCACTGAAATTACTAAAATTTACTATAAAAACATTGAAAATTTGACACGGGACGGTTCCGGAATTTCATCGAAAAATCATCTTGACAGATGATGCCCATTTCCATCTCGCGGGCGACGTCAATAAGCAAAATTGTCGCATCTGGGGATCGGAAAACCCAAGATTTATTGTTGAAAAGCCTTTCCATCCTCAACGAATAACTGTTTGGTGCAGTTTAGGTCCGGCGGGGTCATTGGACCTTACTTTTTCGAAAATGAGGCTTGAGCAACAGCTAAGGTGAATGGATTGCGCTATCGAGAGATGATTAATAATTTTGTATGGCCGGAATGGGATGGTATTGATCTGGAAAACGTTTACTTTCAACAAGACGACGCGCTATACGTGCCACACAAGCAACGAAACCATCGATCTTTTACAGGAAAAGTTTCCGGACCGTGGAAGTGATCACAATTGGCCACCGAGATCTTGTGATTTAATACCTTGCGACTTCTTCCTTTGAAGCCACGTAAAAGATAAGGTCTACACCAACAGCCCAGCGTCGATTCAGGACCTTAAAGATGTAATTCTTGAATCTAATGAGGGCATACAGCAACCACTTTGCGATTTGATGATGGAAATTTTCATGAAAAGGATATTGTTGTGTAAGCTTAAGCCGTGGCGGCCATTTGGCATATATAATTTTCCATTATTAATGGCATACATTCTTCTTTACATTGAAACAAACATCTGATCATTTATCTCAAAAAATGCAATTTTTCTTTGAATATCAAAATAACACCTCTTATTAGAAAACCCTGTATTAATGGAGTGTGAGGCAGAAGTTCCAACAGCGAACTTTAGGGGTTAGCCACAATGCCTTTGTAAAGAGCCAACAACTTTTTGTTTGATAGCTATGGTGCAAGTAGAGCAAATTTACGAAAACACACCAGCTTAAAAGTCCTCGATTAGAAACTTAAATGACAATTCCACAAACAAAGAACCCATTTAGGATGTGCGTAGCTAAAAAAAAATAGATAAGGACCAGACTGACAAAAGTATATCTTTTTAAATACAAGAGCTGATGTGCAAACTTTAAAATAACTTATTTCATAGTAAACGCCTTATATAAACATAAAGATACTCTTATTGCTAACACACTTTCGTTTTTCACAAAAAAACATGAGCATTAAGTCTGACAAAAATAAAATACCTGACCTTGTATAAAAATTCATTATTGTAACAATACCTCAATCGGCGAATCACCACATCTGGTTTCTTTATCTGTCAGATGGTGTGTCAAAGTCGCAAAATCAATATAATAGCTCCATCAAGGGCGGCTTATGTATTTTATTTTATACTTCAAGCAGCAATAATTATTCTATTGTTTATCTACACTCAGCTGCCTAATGAAGATATTGAAACTTTATGTAAGAAATAAATTAAAAGTCACTCTAACCAATCGCTAGGTGATCGTTTTCGAATCTGGAAAGGCGATAACTGAATGGGTTCGCAACCGAACAATACAAATGCCAAATAAAATTTTAATTAAGATCCACTAACAAAGATTTAACACAGATCAGATTCATTCTTTGTACTCTGGTGTATGTCTTATGTTGTCGCTATGCATGATTGTAGTGATGATGGTGACACACTCTGATGAAAAGCCACTATTTCATTTGAGGTGCGGTGCAATCGTGCAATGTCTAAGTCTATGTTGCTTCTATCAAGCAACAGTAAAATAAATTGAAATTGCAAAAATCATCAATAAATTGTTAATTGACTTTGTTAGGCTTAGGTTTTATGCAGTAAAAACTCTTGAAAAAAAATTCGTATGCCTTTATACGTGGGCTTTGTGATGGCGGAAAATATTTTCTGAAACATCACCTGTAAAAAGATGTTTCCTTCCATTTTTAGTTAAAAGCATGGTCGGTTTAATCAACATTCGTGTGTACTAACAACCATGGTCAATACAAAAAAAATTTGGCCTTGGGATGCATACTTCTAATATTTTGGCAGCTGTGGCAGTATTTCTGTGTTAAAAAGCTTATTAATTATGTTTGTTATCCTTTCGCCACTAACTGGGGCCCGAGTTATAGAAAATATTGAGTTAGCTACACCATGAAACTATAAAGTTTCTGCCCAAATTATAAGCTTTAAGTTAAGTCGATAAATATTGAAGAACTTGAAGTAGCAGCTGCCATCGATAATTAAACAATTTGGTGTTCTTTACAATCTGGAGTAACGTGATTATTTGCTTGGTATGGTTGAGATTCTTGGCCTGACAATGCAATCTTAGACTCTGATAACATCTCCACAAAGAGAAAATCATCAAATTAGCATTTGAAAGGTCGATGGTATGGTTATTTGAATTATTAAAAAGAGTCCTGATTTCTTAAAAGGTTGGGTGTCAATGATTTTAAAATAGCAGCGTCCAATAGTCTTAACTTTAAAAAGGAGTCAAATGGCTCAAAGGAGTCCGAAAAGTAATCCTTCTGTTTTCAGCTAATGTCCTGGTGGCCTTGTGAAGAAGTTAATAATTATGAGGTTTAATACCTAACGAACACATCAATAATGTCAAATGTCAAAGTTCAAACAATCGATATTAAAGTTTCATCACTGTATACATATACAATCTAAAGTACTCTGCCTGTGGCTTTTGACTGTGTTAATTCGAAGAAAGCATCGACGTCTATAGTACCCAGTGATCGTAACAGCAATTTACACTTTAAATTTATAGTGCTATAGTTTATATATCAAAGGTGCCATCAAGATACTTGCGATTGAAAGATTTAAAAATTCTATTGTTTGGAAAAATTTCGAAGAAACACACGTTTCCTTGGTATCTATTTTTAAATTTTTTTAGTTATAATATTAAATTAACATTAATTATCTTGATTTAAAATAAAAATCAATATTAAATTGAGATTAGTTATCTTGATTAAAAAAAAATCAATAGTCAAACAAAAAAGAAATAAAATGGTCTCGTTGAGGTAGGTAGTTCATTGTGCACTACTTTTTATTGCAAAAGACTCTTTTAAGTCGTAGAGATAAAATTACTAGCCATAAGCACCTCATTTAATGGCAAACTATTTAAAGTGTCCATAAAAAATATATAGGTCGCTTTAAAACAAACAACATAACGATTGCTAGATATTAATTTAGATGACTGTGCTTATTTCAAAGGCTTCGCAGACCAATTCGCTCTTGGATGTCGTGGTTACCTAATGGCAAGTACGTGTATTGGTACTTACTCGCATACCACAGAGGCGGTAAATCGCCCCCTACGACGCACGTCCACGATCACATGACTGCGCGTAGTGCGCGCGTATACCAAATCACTTTCTATTTCATTTTTTTTTTTTTTTTTGATTTTTGTTTTCGTATTAATACTTTTTGTAAAAGACTGGTCTGGTCAAGCTCATAGAGCCAAAGATACGCGAGAATAATTTGTATCTGTCTAAGAGAATACCAAAAAAAATAACAGAAAACAGTTATACTGCTTTGGTAATATTTTGATGTGAACTGTACCGTTTTAATTGGTCTGGCTCACATTTTATTGACCAATGTGACCTGACCATAATAATAATCTCTTAACATTATCTGTTATCTAAGTGAAAAGAAAGAAACATTGGTATTCCACCGCCCATCTAAGCTTATAGTGTAACGAAATGGAACGTGATGAGAATTTATTGTATTTTTGATATCTTAAGAGTGGTTCCAAAAGAAGAGCTTTGTGTTACAAATTATATCATCATTAAAGATTCATTGAGCATATCTAATAATTTTTGTTTGTTCGACATATTTGTTCCGGTAGGTTTCGTTATAGGCTACACTATTGTACTACAAAAACCATTCCAAATTAACAATTCATATATTTAAGCTCTCCATAGGTGAATCATAATCATATAACACTTTCGGTATGTGAGCAATGCAAATTATGTGAATCATATAGAATTGATTTTATGAAAGAGAGCATCAGTTTCAATTGCAAAGTTCAACAAACGGTCAGTGTAAAAGAAACACTGTTTGACAATCATTTCATTAAGCCCGTTCTAGCACAATGTACTGAAATTACACGAGAAGTTTAAGAATTCGTTGGAATTGACAGCCATGGAACCGGCCAGACTTTAAAATCAGAACAACAATAGTGTTGCGTGTTGCGAACTGATATTTTCCCTAGATGATAAAACTCTAAGACGGAATGCAAAAGTAAACTAAAATCTTGAAGAACCCTTTTTTGTTCATGAAGGAAGCTGTGAATTAATTAGATGTGTGATTTGATCAATTTCAATTTATTTGAATTATAATACACACATAGATGAAATTTTTTTTCCTCCGGCTTTTTGGTCACTTTTGGTGGCAATGAAAACAAAGCTGACATTGATTTTCCCAACGCTTCGATGGAGATTGCTGTCATCTTCGACTTCGTTGTTCGAAAAGTTAGCTTATCGCCAAAAATGATGGATTCGGTCTAAGCGTTTTGAATCAGCAAACTATTGCAAGAGCGCTCCTCCAACTGTAATTTCTCAAGTTGGTTTTAACATTTTAGTTCGAAAAGTTCATACATTAAATGATTCCTTTTTTCAATTTTTCTTTTCGATCATGTAACGATCTCACGCTCATTGTAAATCGAGCGATTTTAAAATTGATTTAAAAAAGTAATGCAATAAAATACAAAATTTGGTTTTGGACTTTATTGCATTGGACTTTATTTCATGGTACCTGCTCTTAGACCTTAACAAGAAGTAATCATCAATTTTAAAGATAATTTTTCAAGATGAAAGGTAATTTACTTTAATCGCATCTTTATTAAAGTCTTTTATTTTGAGGTATAACATTTTGTAATCAACAGTTCCGCATAAAATACAGATATTGTCATAAATGCCGCTTTAATCAAAGCTTTATTGTTTACAATAAATTATTCCATTAGTCTGTTGCTAGGTATGACTTATGTTAAGGGGCCTGTGTGTTGTAATTAATTTGCCTGCACTAAAAATAATCAATTCAGAATAAATTGCAGGGTCATTTGATTTTACATTAAGAGTAAATTTATTAAAATTTTACAAAAATGTGAAAATTTTAAATTAAAGCTTTTTAAGATAAAGATCAACTTAAGGACAATATTGAAAAACGCTATCATTCCATTTTTAATTCCAATTTAAAAAAATCCACAACCTAAATAGGCGAATTTCTTCAGCAGAAAGAAGTTTTGTGTCATACATACGAGAACGGGAACCGTCGTCATAAGGCTTTTGAGAAAAAATCTCATTTTCACGAAAAAGGCATGCAAAACTTTTTAAATGTAACGTTTGTAATGTAAAAAGCAATGTCCATATATTTGCTGGCCAAAAGAAATCTCGTGAGCGGTCTAACCGGTTTTGACCAAACTGTATTTTAAGTTACAAGCTTTTGTTAGCCGTTGATTGTGTAACGTTTGAAATATACAATAAACAATCTACATCAGTTATGAATTGTGACTGGACATTGGATGTTGATATCAACTTCAGGAATCGGAAGCTTGTTCGGCCATAACGTCACCCGCCTAAGAAATTGCAACCATGGCTACAGCTATACTCTGTCCAAGTAAATCGTTCAGTACAGGGAAGATAGGCCGTTTGCCTTTCAGTCTGGCTATATTGGCTTGCATACATCGGTCTCAAGTGAAAGCTCTCACAGGGTTTCCGTACTTTGCATAATAAATTGCCGCAAATCGAGTAAATTGTACATTAGGGCTACCATCTGCTGATTTAAAACAAAAAATCAAAAATTATTATTTATCTTTTTCCACACCACCAAGCGGCTTATTCAGAAAGGATACACAATCAAAAACAATTGACAACACCTCCCTTCAATCAAAAGCTGAAAAAGCTACAAAATCCAAATCTCAACATAGAAATGCAGTAGCGAGATCCTTTTTTTAAATCATGGCAACACCTTTTAGATGTGCTTTCGCTTGGTGCGATGACGATGAGGATGAGGGTTGTTTTTGTTATACAGTAGACGCTCGATATAGTGAACCTCTATAAAGTGAACTATCCAGTATAGTGAACCACCAAAACTTAACACAGACTAATCTAAATAATGAACTCTGAGGAT
Source organism: Platycheirus albimanus (assembly GCA_916050605.2). Classification (NCBI taxonomy): domain Eukaryota; kingdom Metazoa; phylum Arthropoda; class Insecta; order Diptera; family Syrphidae; genus Platycheirus; species Platycheirus albimanus. The sequence continues at coordinate 83,338,155 of OU696696.1, forward strand.
CTCAATATAGTGAACTTAATGTTTTTGGACGATATTCAACGAAAAAATTTCTGTTGCAATGCGCCAGTGAACGTCAACTATTTTGCCGAATAATTTACTATTCTTCTGTGTAATTTTTCACATTGTCACGATCAAAAACACAATTTTTTGATTTGGCTTTGCTTTTGATACAGATTAGTAGTCCTTCAAGTAAATTCCAGGAAAACGTCGAAGTTTGTTAAGTTATAAGTGTTTCATTGTTGTTCCTCTACGCGTCGACTTTGATTGTCTACCTTTCTACGTAGACAATTGCGTCAACAATGTAGACAATGAAGACATTCCAATCTGTCATTCTTGATTATTCTGTCGCATGGTTTATTTAAATATGTAGCATATTGCAGTTATATCGAGCTTCTTGATCCAGTCTGCACTTTAATAAACAGGTGTCAAGCGGTTGACTGTTCCGTTTGTTGATTAAAGATTGGGACTGTTTTAATAGAAAAATCAACATTTTTAAGATTCTTTATGAAAAAGATATTAAAAAACCAATTTTGTTTGGAATATGCCCTCTATAAAACATCAAAATCCTTCAAATTTGGCAGAAAAAAAACTTATTCTTATTCCAGCCTCTTCCGCTCAAATCAAAAGAGTTTTTTCACTTATACCAAAAAATCGCTTGACTTTTGAATGATCGTTCACCAAGAATTGAGGATAATCAATATAATTGTTTTGATGAAGACGTCGAAGACGAGTATGAATAAGACATCTTATTGTATAGTTATGAAGTAAGCATTTCCAATAGAAGTGTTTTTTTTTAATAAATACAAAATGCAGAGTGGAAGACTAAAATAAAACAAATTTATTTTGTTTTTTTGATTTAGAAGACAAAAAAAGTTGGAAAATTGAAACAAAATTGATTGTCTACATTGTCTACATTGACATGTAGACTATGATGAATTGTCTACGTTGAATTGTCTGCACGTAGACAATCGTGTAGTCTACATGTTTTGTCTACCTGGAACAACACTAAAGTGTATGAAAAGACATTTATTATTTAATACATCTACGAAGAAAAAATCAGACAATTTTGGAAAAAATCAATGAAAGCAGGTATGGCTTCTTCGCAAGTGATGGCTGCTTTGAAATAAATTTTTTTTAAACTGTTGAATTAATAAAAAAGAATTTTATTTATAATAAAATTTAGTGTTGGTAAACATTTAAAAACTCCCGCTCGAATTAGGGAACAATTTCGATATAGTGAACAGGCTTGGTTTTTATTAGTTCACTATATCGAGCGTATATGGTACTTAGCAAAACGAAACAAAAATTAGTCTGCTTTTTGCAGTTAAACTGAAAGGTCATGGGTTTGGAAAAATTTATAGAAAATCACAACAACAATTCTTGTGTAGTTCAGTGGTTTGTGTTTAATTTCAGAGGCAGGTTCTGCTTTAGTTTGCCATTAGGATTACCTGCAGGCATCATTGGCAGACAAAAAGCTCCCTCATAAGGCATGTACTGAACAATTTTTTTGAACAGAGTATAAGAGGTAAACTGCTAAAAACAGAGAAAATGCAAGCACGTGTTTAATTTAACGCTGATTGAATATTCATTTTTTCAGAGTAAAATTTCTATATTTTTTGTTTTAAACAACTTTATGATTCTTTAAATGCCCATTGTATAGTGGTTAGTGTATAGGACTACTATGCTGAAGATTCCGGGTTAAATCCCTGGTTCCATAAAGTCTTATTTTTTCTTTGACAACGCCTCCAAGAGAAAAACTTGTTGAGAAATCTGCCAAGCCATTCGGATACGGCGGTAAATTTAGTCCATTAGTCTATGTTTTGTAAGGACAGGTCATAGTCGCTCCTATTTTTCGATCACCTACCATGGGTAGGTACAAGAAAAAATCTTATCTATCCAGTTTTTATTAAAAAAAAAATTTCAATGCAAAACTGCTAGTTTTCAAATTCAATAAATTCTATGCCTTATTTCAAGGCACTTTCGACATTTTAATCATACACAAAATATATGCATGAAAGGCGAAGGATTTACTTCCATGCGCCTAGGCCACCATTTACTTACGAAAATCTTGTTAACACCTCCTTGGTCCAAGTTCCTTCCACGGACACACATTTTTGTGTATTCAATTAAAAATCGTTCTTTCATCGAATAGCTCAGAAAATCACTTATTTTAATTGGTTCAAGACATTATGCTGCCTTTTATCGAAAAACCAAATCAGTTTGAAGGCAAAATAAGAATCACTATAATTAAGTCTCATGAATAAACTCCTTTCAACAACAACTAATTGCTAACAGAACCTGATGTCCTCCGAAAAATAACGAGTCCAGGAAAATGTTTAAAAAGTAAACCTCAATGAAACGTTTTGCCCAACCACAAACCACCCATAGCTAAACTCGATCAAAACTACATATAAAGTGTACTGTACACGCAATTTTTGCCGAAAAGTAAGAAAATTATTGGCACAATTCAGTTTTTCTTCTCTCACTACAAGATGTCGGATTGTAGGTAGGTATACGCAACCGCAAGCGTAAAGTGCTTGAAGTCTTTCACAAAAATATTTGCGCCGCATTGCGAAAGAACAGCTTCCATGAAAAATCAAATGAAAAACACAAAATATCGAATTAGTATCTTGTTTATCAACGGGTTAAATAGAGGCGTACAGACGCTTACATACATATACAAAATAAAAAACAAAACAAACTATAAAAAACGTTAAGGTTACATACGAGTTTCTTCGTCCACTGCCAACCGTTGAAATGCAATTTTTGATATCGTAAAGTCCATTTATGGCTGTCGCTAATGAAGACATTGGAATTTTTTTTCATGCGTCTGGCCATTTCTCAAATATGCCTCGTGGTAGTGTGGAGTAAAAGTATACACGTTAGCCCATTGATTATTATTTTTATATCTGTCCACCCTAATAATTATGTGGTTTAAACGAATCATATTCTGCGAAGAAATAAATCATGACTTGTAAAAAGAATTTTAATTTTGAGTGAATGTTTCGTAAGGCCTTGGTTTTAGAGATATAAGAATAGTTTCCCAGTGACCAAATATATTGATCATTGGAATCTGTATCGAAATAATTGCTGCATATTCGTATTTCACAGATTGAATCGGGTAGACTTTGTTGTCATATAACCAATATTGGCTTATTTTTCTAGAAAACTACTCCAACTATTTTGATAACGTTTTAAAAATGAATTATTTAGGAATTTTTTTTTGATGAAAAGGTTGTTGTTCTTAATTAATGCTTCTGGTAAGCCATAGAACCAATTCTGATGGCATTTTGAAAAGAGGGAAGCTTTTTGGACTGTATTAATCTAATAATATTGTTCAAAATGTTCAAATAAAAGTGTTTTCTTTTTGAGTTTAATACATTCATTTAAACATTTTATTTTCCTTTTTTTGAATATTTTTTCCCCTATAGGTATAGACATTTGAGTAAACACAACATCAGAAATGAAACGTAGAAAAACGTTTGCTTATCACTGCTACTATCACTGGATTAAGTAAGCAAATGAGGAACAAAGTCTTATCGAGAAGAACCAAAGAGACGCTGTGCAGAACACTCATTATCCCCGTCCTGTCTTTCATGCAATGCAGGAGCAAGAATATTCTGCCGGACTAGACTAAATGAAATATAAAATACCAATACAAATTCCAATTAAGATAGTTGGGCCATGTAGATCGAATGGACCTAAGGGCTCCATATCGAAAAGTCTACAACGCCATTCCATAAGGGGTCAAAAGGGGTTGGGTCCGACTTGCCGATTTTTAAAATGTCGATTTGAAAAAATCGATCGTCATAATGTCGATTTTCGAAAAGTCTATTAGTAAAAATACCGCCAGATCAAAATGTCGACTTTTATAAAGTCGATTTTGCAAATATCGATTCGAAAAAAGATCGACAGTGGCAAAAGGAATGATGCGGCGCCGAATGCATGTGAACATCATTCACTTTGCCACTGTCGATCAGTGGTGCGGCCCTACAACTATATGATTTAAAAATAATTAAAAAATTTAAACTGTCAATGCAATCAAAAGAACTATATATTTTATCAGGATAAAAGTCGACATTTTTACAGACACTTTTTAAATCGACATTTTCATAGTCTGGACTGTCAACTTTTTTTCTGTCGATCAATTTTCAGTCGAAATTTTGATAGTCGATGAAATTTGTATTTATCCAATCGACATTTTTTTTTTTTTTTTGTCGACCATTCGTACGTCTCCCGGTCAAAAGCCAAGACAGCTACGAAGAATTAAATTTCCGACTGGAAACAGGAGGTTAGAGATAAATCTGACTGGAGTGGTATATAAAGTATGGGGATCAGCACATTTTTTAAAGCCATCGAAAGTAAAGTAGATATTCGAAACGCTGTCCTAGTGCCTATACTTAACATTTTCAAATTCTACACTTATTCGGTTAACCTTTTAAAAATAATACATTTTTTAACTATAGTTTGTTGATTTATCTTACGAATAAACATGGCCAGTTTTGATGTGACGAATTTGAAAATTCTAATTGAAATTGCTAGCAAATCAATAATCTATTTGGAGGACCTGTCGCCAATGCTTTTTACAAGCACTCTCAAGTCTCAAATCACAAGCGGATTACATAATTAAAATAAGTTCATATCCAGACTCTCGATTTACTATAACAAAATATCCAGTCCTTGTTTCTCGATTCAAAGGAAGCATTGGAATACAACATGATGTATTCCAATTATTATTACACCTGGGATATATTTAGTTTTTTGAATTTCACGTTATTTTCACATTTCTACGTCATCGACAATGGTGGGCGGTCAGGTCAGTTAGTTTCAAAACTTAGCCATCCTGAAATAATTGATAAGATGTCGCTAAAATTATTGAAAAATTTCTTACAATAGTCTTCTTTTCCATCAACATTCGGCTCTAGTCAGCCAGCATTGGATTTTATGATTTAGGTTTGCATTGCCTCCGAGTGTCGACGTCCCTAACTGGCTTAGAATAGTTTTTCAAGAAACAAATGTATTGTTCTTTATTGTAGCATCCCATACGACACTAGTTAAAAATGGTGGTAAGAGTTGAACTTCAGAATAATTTTCAATCAAAATAAAATATTTTATATTTTGTTGAATTTTAAGCAAAATTCTTAACCAAAATCATTCGAAACCGTTTGTTAATTTTGCTTAGCAGTCAGTTTCAATTACTTTTTGTAACACACAAGAAATTCCGCTACAGTAATTGATTGCTTCAACATTTTGTTGATAATCAGGTCACATTAGCGAAACTGTTCACTCAACTCAAATATTTTATCTTCAATTAAATACCCTCAAACTACCGCCCAATGAAAAGTATTTCAATAGACTATATGGAACCAATATACTACGCAAACTTACCGACCGTAAGTTTCAAGGAATGTACTAAGAAAAACCAACCTGATTATTACTCTAGCTCATATCTTACCAACCTTACAGTTTACAAATGAGCTCCTTTTTTTTTTTTTTTTTTTTTAGTTTGAGCCCGCACACAAGGGGTTATTAATACCCTTAATATGAGTCAACACAGTGCGAGCGTTCAGGAAATGAGGATAGGAGATAAAAGGAGGTGCCGGTGCACATTGGTTTTGAATGCCTGTATATCGCAATGGGAGGGAAAAATCGAGCCGGGTAAAGCATTCCACATTCTTGTAGTGCGGCTAAAGAAAGAGTCTCTATACTTAACAGTACGTCCGAAGTTAGGCTCGAGGGTAAATTGGTGGGCGTTCCTTGCGGTGCGGGTGTTACGGGGAAATTGTTTTAAGGGAGGAACGCATCTGGCTATTTCGCTGGAGCACTGTTTGTGGAAGTAGCGATAAAACAAGGTTAGACAAGAAACATTACGACGATGTTCAAGTGAAACAAATGTTTCGGTAATGGTTCTTTCACCTATCAATTTTAAGGCTCTTTTTTGAATCCTATCCAGTAGGCGCAAGTGAGTGACAGGAGCACCTGCCCAGATATGAGAATTGTACTCTAGCTTCGGGCGAATGAATGCCTTGTATATTATAGCCAGATCAGAAGGGGAAAAATATTTCTTGCATCGATTTAGGAAACCTAAGCAATTTGCGGCATTTTTGGCGACGTCAAATATGTGATCGTTCCACAAAAGATGATTTGTGATGCACATACCTAGAACGCAGAGCTGATCGGTTTCCTCAATGCAAGTGCCACTCATGGACAGTGGCATAGGGGGTAGGTTATGCTTTAACGACAGAAGACAGCATTGAGTTTTTGAAGCATTAAATTCCACGCGGTTGATGATTCCCCATTGGACAATGCTGTCAAGATCGGAATTTAATGAGCTTATCATACGATTTCGTTGCAGTTCCACATCCGAAGGACATGGATGTGAATCTGGAAACGAGTATGAAAAGCTGAGAGTACTGTCGTCAGCAAAACAATTTAGTGGATTAGAAGTATTAGACAAGAGATCATTTATAAAGATTAAAAAGAGAGTCGGAGACAGAACGGAGCCTTGGGGCACACCAGCATTTATTTTGTGGGTAGCAGACTGAAAACCGTCCAAAACAACGCGAATTGAACGGTCCGAAAGGTAATTTCTAATCCATCGAAGGAGGGGTTCATCGATGCCAAATGCACGCATTTTCGATAAAAGAGCTTCATGCCAAACTCTATCAAATGCCTTAGAAATATCAAGTGCAATAATCTTACTTTCTCCAAAACGATGTAAAGATTTGTTCCACTGTTCGGTGAGATATACCATCATATCACCAGTGGAACGATTGCTACGAAAACCGTACTGCCGGTCATTAAGAAGTTTCCGTTTCTCAAGATATTTCTTGATCTGAAAGTTTATCAGAGTTTCCATGACCTTGGAAAGAAGGGAAGTCAGTGCAATTGGTCGGTAATTTGAGGGGGATGAAGATACGCCTTTTTTTGGGATGGGCTGGACAAATGCTGTTTTCCATCCACTCGGGAAGAGACCTGTAGAATAGGAAAGATGGAAAAGCTTACGCAGTGGTTTTGCCAGCGTGGAAGCACACCTCTTCAGAACTATGGGAGAAATACTATCCGGGCCAGCGGATTTGTGTATGTTGAGATCTTTTAGTACTCTTGCAACTGTACGAGTGCGAAAGAAGATTTGTCCCATAAAACCATTCACGTTCTCAAGTACAGGAGGAGTCATATCACACTGGGGTAGCGTTGAATTAGCAGCAAACTTTGCTGCAAATAAATCTGCTTTCGCTTGGGAGCTTACCACAGGAGTGTTATTTTCAACGAGTGTCGGAACCGAAGACGTGGTAGAGTTACGTACATTTTTTACGAATGACCAAAAATTTTTACTACCACTGGGACATTGTAGTATTTTTTGCCTTATTTTTTGTTCATGCAAAAATTTGGTTCTTTGAATGTGAGCATTACAGGTCTTTCTAGCTTGTTTGAACTTTTTCCGGTTTTCCTCAGAAGGGTTGGCTTTATAACATCGGAAGCTTACTTCTCTCTCCTTGATAGCGTCTTTGCAGCTCAAGTCGAACCATGAATTCTCTTTTGGTTTGATATTTTTTGTTCTATTCGGAACAAAATGTCTCATCCCGCAGAGAATAATGTTTGTTATCATATCAGCGCTGGAGTCTACGTCACTATCGAGGAAGCATAGTGACCAGTTAAAGTTTCTGAAGAAATCATTGAGACCGTCCCAGTTGGCCTTCTCGTATCGCCATACGGTTCTCTTAGGGATGTTTTCTTTAACTGTACTATTGGAACACGAGAAAATTGCTGATATGATACAATGATCCGACGTGCCTAGGGGCGATAATACATTTATCGTGTATTTATCAGGATGAGAGGTAAGAAACAAGTCTAGGGTGTATGCGGAATGACCTGCAATGTCAGGGATTCGTGTTGGCTCGTCGACAAGCTGAGTCAAGTTGTTTGACTCAGCGAAGAACTCAGCATACCTTCCTTCGGGTGTTGTCTGACCAGAATATCGAAGCCACGAAGAATTGTATACATTGAAATCGCCCGTAACAACGATTTCAGTGCGAGGATAAAGGGAAACAATTCTTTGGATGGAGTCAGACAGTGCATCGAATTCGATAAAAGTCGAGTTACTGTCCAGATTTGGGCTTCTATAAATAAAACATGTATGGATGACGTGCTTTTGTACGGTGAATTTAAACCACATGAAATTGAAGTCTGTGTTTGAACACTGACCGTATTGTGGTAGAAGCTGGTAAGCAACGTCATTTCTAACGTATACGGCTAATCCGTGATAGGAAAAGAATAATGGCACTAAGCTGTACCCGTGTAGGTTAAATTCTAACGGATCAGAATTATCACCTATTTGGGTTTCACTTAGTGCCAAAACAGCTGGCCTGTACGTAGCAGTGTGAACATACGCGGCATAGAAATTCTTTCTCAGCCCCCGAATGTTGCTGTAATCGACCCTAAAGTTACCTGCCATTACGATATACAAACATATAGTGAAAACCAATAACGAACGACTATTCTATAATAGTTGCACATCAATCACCAAAAAGACTTCATAAAAACACACTAACATGAGTAATTATGCCTTCATATTAATATGTTCCTAATCCGCCCCTGGAAACTTACATGCAACTACTAATACATTCATCTACTATCATGATTTCAATTGATACCTCAATGCGTGTGTACACATTTGAATATAGCAATTAAAACCATGATAGGCTGTGTGTAAGAAGAGGGAAGGGAAGAAGAAGGGAACCACTCGATGCTAATCCACAGATGACAACGACACTGAATTTTCCTTGCGCGAACTGATAGCGGATTTTGTTGTTGGATTAGCTACTGTGCTTTTGTTTTAAATTTGGGTTTGGTGGTTGGGGCTATTTTTTTTTTTTTTTTAACTAAATTATTCGCAGGTGGTAGCGGTCGACTTTTGTTGTTGCATTTAATATTAACTTCGAACACTGGCACTGATCTATATTGCGCGCGCGTTATGTTAATATTTTGATGGGCTATTGTAGGTAGGTAATGATTTGCACTTTTTTTTTTATTTTTTTTTTTTTTTTTTTTTGGGCTATTTATAAAATAAGTTATTTATAAAATAAGTTTTGGACACAAGACACAACTTTATGGGGTGTAAAAAATAAAACAGAAAACACAGTTTGACAAGACGAGGGATCTTCGACGCCGACGACACACAGCGCGTGCGCTGCCGGTGGTAGGCAGTACGACACTGACTTAACTTAACTTGCATTATTTATGACGCTATTAAAAACCGATGAATAATTTATCGGGTTTTTTATAATCCATTTTTCAATTTAGTCAGACCTAAGCGGACTATGTCTGTGGGTCTATAATATATATGATGCAGGTAATTCAGATCATTCCACACTGCAATAGATCACTGAATGATTGGCATTTAAGACTTTGGGGATAAGTATGTCACAATAACATATTGGTAAGTTTTTTTTTTTTTTTGGAAAGCTTATAAATACCTAAACATGCTGCTTGCCCTGCAACCAACTTCCTTAGATGCAACATAGGTTCACTGTGGATTTCATAGTTGCAAAATTAAATTCTTTTTCCTCCTATTTATGTATCATATGACTCGGCTGCTGTATCGAGATTCAAGAAGCAAAGGTGAAGTAAAAGCAATGATAATGGTACTAAGAACTTGTAATTTTTTTTTTTTTTGTAAAAAAAAAAGCATTTTAATGTTTTAACTCCGCTGTTGACGCCGGCAACTTCAACTGAACAAAATAAAACACTATATTTAATATAGTTTCTACTCTGTATTTTAAATTTTATTTTAATTTTAATTTAATTTTTCTTGTTGCTAAGGATTGCTTATTTTCTGTTGCTAATGTTTTTTTGTGTTTCGTTTATTATTATTTTAGTGTGTTTTAAAAGGGAAACAAGTTGTGCCTGCGTAAACCAAGAAAATTTACAAAAAAAATATAAATCATTGTTTTAAAACAAAAAAGGAATTGGATTTGAAATGGAGCAAATAAAAACCCGAAAAGGTGATGTACATACATACATACAATATATTATACAGTCCACAGGAATAACTGACTATTGAACATCCGCAGTTGTCTTTTTGATGCCCAGCTATTAAATTGCAGAAATATTTCATTGGTAGCAATTACTAGGACAGACACAAGAATTGCTGAATTATTTTCCAGAGATTTGAAAGATCGAATAAACATTGTAAGCGGCACACTTCAAGTTCGTTAAATTCGAGGATATATTCAAATTGTCCAGTTGTCCATTGAAAAGGACGTCACTGCATTTATTGTACGCTGGGTGTGATTCATGATACGCAGTTTCATTTTAATGGCAACATTAAGGCCATCGAATTCTTCACTATGTGGAGTTTTGAAGGGTAATGTTGAATTAAATACAGTCGGAAGACGCTCCCTCCATATTTGTATGGTTGTTACTTGCTGATGATCTGTGTCACTTGTGGGTGGTAACTTTGATGGACATGTAGCATCTGCTGTTGCACTTGTTGTTGATGTTGTTGCTCCAGAGAATCAATGGCCTAAAAAAGCAAATGTAATTAAGTTGAGCATATCTCACAAAAGATTTGAGCATTTTGAAGTCATTAAAATATTTTCACCTTGTGTATTTCCCGCTCCGAATTAACGTCTAATGATGTGATGTCAAGAACCTTTAATGCAGAATGTTGTGGCTGCTGATGCGATGTTGTTATTGTTGTTGATGTGTCAACGGCTGCTGCGGCAAGTTGTCATTGATATTGTTTTCAGATAATAAATATGACAACGTATTGGCTAGGGGAATGATGCAATAAGTTCCTCGCTTTGAATGGTCTCATTTATATCAGAATCGTATTGTTTTTCAAAGTCGATGGTGTCATCTGTATACATATGTACATACATACATCTTGGAATCTGATTGGCAATTAACATTAATTTATCAAAATACCAAAATCTTCTTTCGGATTTGTCCTTGTTCATTCTCTTCTGGATTTCGCTCAACTTCTTTAATTTTTTCAACGAGTCAGAAATTTTGCGAATGGCAGTATTGTTATAATCCCTGTGTTTTACCTGCCACAAACATTTCTCCTTGCAAAAGATCTTGATAAACTCTGTTAGCCAAAGACGGGAGTATCTCTGGAAGCCATTAAAACCAATAAACCTTTTTAGATACCATAATATCACTTGTAGTTAGTTAGTTAGTTAATTGACTTTATTTCAAGATATTAACGATTATAAATGATGATATATATACTTAAGTCTAAATGATTTGGCCTATGGCCGTCTACCAGACTGACAATTTGAACATAACTATATCATATGAAAAAGCAAAAAAAGATCTTAGAACAAATATAATTATAATTTTGATTTTAAAAGTTTTCTTCAATTATGGATTTTCTATAACGTAGTGCAGCAAACACATAACTATTCAATACATCCCATCCAATTACTCCATTTAATACATCAAGCAACTCATCATCATTAAGGCAACTCTTCTTAAAATACCGCATCCGAAACTCCTTCAAAACAGGGCATATCGCAATGAAATGACAGGTATCTTCTCGCGTCTTCATATTGCAAAGGCTGCAAAGTATTGGAAGATCGGGTCTGTGTGGCACGAAGTTCAAGTTCAATAATTCTCCTCTCGTTTTGAAAACAGTGCTTATCGTATTGATTGAATTGCCGTTAAGTAGATACGTATTATTTCCAAGGTTGTATTCTAAGCGACTGTAAAAGCATCTAAACAACGAGGCTTTGGCATCTGATACGCTTCTAGCATACAAGACATATCCAAATTTTTCGAGCAAGGCGTTGAACTTGCATCTCAGTGAAGGCGTGTTTTCATTTTGAGCAAACATTAAATGTGTACCGCATTCGGCTGCCAGGTTCTCCCACTCATGTATCATTGTCCCTTTTGTCAGAATCATGTTATTGAGAATAATTTTGGGTATTCTTTCATTTTTCATCTCCATAACTTTAGCAATATAGTTGAAGTGCATGCTCAGTGTGTCCATTATCATAGGTGGAGTACCAGTTTCCAAATAAAGCATGTAGTTTGGGGTGCTTTTTGGAAGACGAAATATCCTTTTTATAAAGTACCGCAGAAATTTCTCTACGACTTCAAAGGAACGAAATCCCCAGACTTGCGCTCCGTATAAAAGAATTGACGCTACAGTTGAGCGGAATAATTTTTGCTTTGCACTATGTTCAATGTAAGTGCTTTTGAAACAGGACTCCCATACAGCACATATCGCTCGTTTTGCTTCGGATAATTTTCCATCCAGGTGCTTCTTCATGTTCAGGTTTGGAGTTATAAGAATTCCGAGATATTTGTACTCCCGCACAGTTTCAACAGCCTCTCCGTTAAAAGTCCATTTATCGTTTCTCGAAAGTCTTCCTCCACCACCTCTAAAAACCATCATTTTTGATTTTTGTAAATTCACAACCAGATTCCAGTGTTTGCAGTAATTTCCTAGCCTATTCATCATAAGTTGCATTCCGTCTACTGTGTCAGCAAAGAAGACTATATCGTCTGCATACATAAGTGCGGGAATCGTTGTTCCTCCGATTCGTATTCCGCCTCTGACTGCATCCGGTATGTCATTTATGAACAGTATAAAAAGAAGGGCGCTCAGAATACAACCTTGTTTTAGGCCCATAGTTGTTGGAAATTCGCCCGATAGAGAAACTCCATCCCATACGCATGCTGTGTTCATATTGTACAAGGATCTCAGAACATTAATGATCTTACTGGACAGTCCAATCTCAAATAGCTTGTAGAAAAGGGAATCTCGCACAATTGAGTCGAAGGCTGCACGGAAATCAACAAAGAACGCATATAATTTCTTCTTCTTCCTTAGGTAAATATCAGCAATATTATAAATTGAAAATATATGGTCTGTTGTCGAGTAACTTTTCCGGAATCCTGCCTGGAACTCAGACAGAATGTTTCTTTCGTTAACCCATTGTGTTAACCTGCCGTGTATCAACCCGGCGAACAGTTTGGCACTTGTATTAAGGAAAGAAATTCCTCTGTAATTTGATGGATCATCGTGACTTCCTTTTTTGTGGAGAGGAAATATTATGGATTTTTTGAAGCTGTCTGGAACTGCTGCGCTTTCGAAGATTCGGTTGTATGCAAAGTTTAGCGATGTGATAAAGTCATCAGTGGCATACTTATAAAATTCAAAAGGAATACGGTCATCACCAGGGGCTTTATTCATTTTGGAGTTCGCTATAACTTCTTGAACTTCCTGGATTTTAAAGGGAGCATCTAGAAACTCATCCAGGATTAGAGGTTCAGCATATTTGACCAGCAAAGAAGTTATCTCTGGATTGAGGAGACTACTGAAGTGGCTTTTTAGTTTCGATGCTTCTAGGCCTAGAGCGATGATATTTCTTCTGCCATTAACGCACTTAACCGCTCTCCAGAAGTCGGTGGAACAACGAGTACTATTGATAACTTCAATATTTTTTCTCACAAGATCTGCCTTTTTCGAGTAGCACATTTGTTTATATTCACTGTTTGCCTGACAGTATAATGCCCTGGATTCCTGAGAGTTGTGTCTCCGAAAATTCTTTAAAAATGTAAAAGATTTCTCTCTCGCTTTAAAGCAATCAAAATCGAACCACTCTTGATTAAAACTCGCTTTATTCCTCAACGATGAACTTTGTGGGTAAGAGTTTGTAAATTGATCTAAGAGCTCCTAACTCTTTGAATTATTCCAAAATACAACTGATTTTTATTTGTTTTCAAACATTATTTATGCTTAAAGTTTGTTTGCATTCGATAATCAAAATTAATAAATTATTATATTACTAGCTGACCCCGCCCAGTGTTGCTTCTTGTCCACACTAAAATTTTTCTTTGATGTTTTGAAAATGTCATCCTTAATGTTATGAAGTTTCAGAGATCGCACAAACAAAATAAAAAATGTACATATATAATTTACGTAAGATAAAACTAATATAATAAATATGTGTTGGTAACGGCAAAATTCGATATTGGCTAGACCAATTATGTCTGGTGGCTGTAAACTGCATAACTACTGGTCGAAGAGAGGTTTGAAGTCACCAGAATTTGACCAAATACGTTTATAAGTTTATTGGATTGTCATACTTCAGAAGATTCTGACAGAAATTATTCTTGATGTGGATTTTTAAAAAAATCGGACCTATTACAATAACATTAACATGTGATCTGTCATCTATCTTATATCATCTGTCATCTCGGGTGCATGGGGATTCACAAAATCGGCCCCATTACATTAACTTCCATTTTAGGAAGTTAATAATTCATGGATCAATAAAATCTATTATTGCTTTTTTTTATTTTCTTGCACATTTTCAGCTGTATCATTTAAGCCAATGAGTTTAAATATGTACTTAAATAATATTTTCTTAATCCTTACTATTTCGCATTTTCAAATAGGTAAACCTTACACGACAATGTAGGGCCAGCTTTCAATTATTATGTGAAAATTTTTTTAAAAAAAAATTCTCGTAAGAACCTGCTTCGTACATAAATGAATACTTAAAAAAAAAAGAATAAGCCAAATTGGTCCAGCTATCTCGAGTTTTGCCGTTATTAACATATTAAGCAATCCATTTTTATTTATATACTAGCTGACCCGGCGAACTTCGTTCCGCCTTAAATTGATTAAATGTCCCTTTCGAAAGTCGAGCCTCTCTTTAGAATGAATTAAACAATTGATATTAAATTGATTAAAATTACTTTTATTTAAACAGAAATGATTAGGTCACTGCAAAGCTTTGTGATAAACAACGTTGTTTGTTTTGTTGTCCGGTGCATAAACAAACAATGCAGATGGCTTTCCGACACCCGAACACGCCACGTACAGTTGTCCATGTGAAAAGCAAGGGAATTCAAGATTAAGGCCACACACTTGTAACGATTGGCCTTGCAATTTGTTAATTGTCATGGCGAATGCGGGTCGAAGGGGGAACTGAATCCGCTTAAACTCGAACGGCAAGTCGTTCTGTATCATGGGAATTCTTGGAATGAGAACTTTGAACTTCCCTTTGATTATTGTTGACGCTGTTCATGAGTTTCTTCACTGTCAACCTAGTTCCTTTGCATAATTTTGGTTGGTTCAGATTTCGCAGCATTATGATGACAGAGCCGACTTTGAGTTGCAAATTGTGCGGTGGTAGACCGGGAACATCCAACGAATTCAAAAATTCAATTGGATAGTTTGTTGATTTATCATCATTTGTTACGCGATCCACCGATTTAAACGAATGCAGTAGAACTGCGATTTTATTTTGAATGATGAAATTCAAATCATCGACGTCCTTATTTTTCGCAGCTAATATCACGCGTTCACTGAGCCAATCGTGGTTTAAATAATTGTGACCGATGTTAGGGAACACTTTACTGATGAGCTCTTCCTTCGATGATGTGAATTCACAAAAATTCAGTGGGAACGAAATCAGGCCAGTTGCAGCATCAACGGTAATTTGATCATTTCCAATTACCAACAGTTGTTTTGCAAAATCATCGGCTGATGGATCGTTCTACAACGCAACTCGCATGTTCGTCGTCAACTGCAGCTTCTTTACGTATCGCCAGAAATAAGATAATTTCAGGCAAGCGTTGAGTTCATCTGCAGGCATTGATCGCGGGATTACTGGTAAAATTTGACGTAAATCACCGGCTAGCAATATCATTGCTCCTCCAAAGCGGAGGCCATGTTTTCGGGAAAATTCGCCTGTGTGCGCCATTTTGCTAAAACCACAGCTACAACACATCGAGGCGGTTGAATTTAGAAACGGCTGCAACTGCAACCCTCTGGACGACATTTTTTTTAAATGAGTAGGTAAGGACAAATAAAGGCTTAAGGATTATCTACACTCCAAATGCAGGAATTTGGCTTATTGACGTAACCGAAAGTGAAGATCGGCACCAAAAGCAATCTTGTTTTGAGCCCATTCACCGAATGTACGCCGCATTGTTCAGGCGGCAGTCGATTCATGATGAAATGGCAAACCAAACTTAAAATAAATTCTATGGCAGGTACCAAATTGGTTATCAATAAAAATGGTGCTGCCAAATTAAAGTTCTATACGTCTAACGCCTAAGCAAACATTCCTAGGTTTCTTACGTTTTGATTCTCAATCCATCGAATATCGAACCAAACAAACCAACTCCTGTTACGTCAAAAAAGGATTAAGACGCTTGGCGCTCTACCTTGTAACCCCTTTAACAAGCATCTTTAAGCAATCGTAAGCAAATTTCGGTGCGATTTTATGTAATTTTATGATTCCAATTGCTTATACGTCTATGATGTTGATGATGACATTATCGAATAAAAAAAAAGCGAGTATTGAAGTAATCAAGTAATGGTGGCCGGATTTTTTCGGTTGTAAATGGTGACAAATTAAAATTAATAACGTCTTGAAAGAGCAGAACATCAATATCGCAGACTTGGAAAAAACTTCACCATGACTTTAAAGTTGTCGAAGACGTTATCTATTTAGGTTCTATAATATTATATAAAGCCTCTCGAAATAATAGCAATGCATAAAGCATCGATGAACTACCCTTGCCAATCGCGCGCCGTTTCCTTGGGCATAAATGCCTTTGAAGCCCTTTGTTGCTAAATATTCAATCGAATATATTGTAAGGTTTCCAACACGTGATGCGAAATATAAAACAATGTTAAATTTCCATTTCCATTTGAATTCGAATTTATGTAAGTTTTTTTTTAAGTGAAATTAGTTTAAATTTATAGATAAATACATACCTACTTGTTATAAAAGTTTGGTTAAATTTAAGCACGCATTCCGTTTCCGGATACCATCTAAAAATTAAATGACATAAGATGAAAACATCTCTGAATCATTAAAGCTTCGATCAAAAGGTTTCATTGAAACATCTTGTTGCATTGAGCGCATCATTACCATCATAATATTTATTTGCAAGCCTACCATCCCTCCTTAAGACGGACGGAAATTTATATTAGTTTTTCACTTTCACCTGGCTTTTATTGCGATGATCTCGCCTGACGACATTCCTAGGTATCTGGTTTCTAATGAATTATGGAGCCCCAGTGCACCCATTACACACATTATTTTTGCCGCAATTCAAATAGGTGAATGTTTTTTTTAGATAATGTTTCTGTTCCATCATCGATCGGCCAGCCGCAGCCAGTCATCTCGGCCAACGACGCATCCGTCCTACCTTATAACTTCCAACTCGTGTGCTCATCTATGACAAGTTGGACACAAAAGTGTGTCTTCCTACTAGCTGGACTAACTAGCCCTATAGGAAGTCTGCTTTTCGATATAGCAAAAAGCATCTTCACCCAGGAGGCAAAAAGATGTATCACGGGGCATAGTCATGTGACTAGCATTATTGTGCAGCCATATGGCTTCACAAACTAGTTGGCTGGTAATGTTTGCCATTATTTTGATGCATAGCTTCCGCGTTGCATGGTGTAAGCATCGCAAGCAAGTCAGGATAGACAAATTCGCCATCTTCTTCAACATCAATTGTTTAAGCTTTGCGAGATGAGTAAGAAGAATGGTTTTTTAAAAGTGAAAGCATAAGGTGAAATAAATTAATAAGATTTTAGAGTTAGTCCTACACAATCGCTAAATGTTGACGCTGGATTTTTTTTTTTTTTGTATTGGCAAATTTAGATCGCTTTCGATTAGACGCCTTTAGCTAAATGGGCAAATGAACGCATAGGAAATTACATGAAGCCAACAGGTGATTAATTCTCTACCAAAAGAGCTTATGTACCATGATGGAACTGGAACCTGGTGCCGGCATAAAACATAATAAACGGCGGATAAAAAACGATTTATTACTTGAAGTGCTTTTGACCACACAGCATATAGAAGGAAGCCAAAAGCGTGGCTGTCACACTTTTGGCCAAAGGCTTTGGTCTACCATTATCGCGATCGTGCGTTGTTCGTTAGACGATTGTCAAAATTTTGAATTGAAGTTTCTTTCGAGATCTTAGAGGCGCAAAATTTCAAGAAATAAGAGAAGGGTTGGGTAGTTGGACGGAGAAAAAAAAAATCGCCGCTACATTTTGATATTGATTGATATGGTAACACATTATTATATTACATAAGATGCAGTGAATTGCTTGTTTTACTATAACTTTCAATTTTTTTTAAATTAATTATACTTAATTGGGTATATCAGACGACTATCGTAAGTCTTTTGAAGTAGCATCTGCCCGTTATGGCAGATAGTTAGATAAGCAAAATATACCACTATATCTGAAGTGGCTTACAGCCTTTTTGTAAAACCCCTTCGAGTTGATATTACACATTGGAAAATTGTTATAAAACTGCTTAATACAACATTAGATAGATTTATTCAAAATTAATGGCTTTTAAAATTGAAGCAAGCGTTTGAAAACTGTGGAATAAAAGAAGTTCAAAGTTTAAACATTTTAGTTCCAGAAAATAACTAGTATTTGTATGACTTTAGGAAGAACAACTGCACAGTTTAAACAGTTGCTAATTGGGCGCCACTTAAAAAAATTAAAACACAATAATATAGGAATGTCTTGGTTAATCTCTTAAGTTTTTATACCACAAAACTCTAAATCCATACCATACGATGCGGTTAATAATAAAAAATTAAAAAAGAATATATTTCGGGACTTAATTTTTCGCATAGAAACGTACTTTTAAAATCCAAAGTATTGTACATAAGTTTGCTGCACTGGAACAGGGAACAAAACTATGTGAACCAAAAAGCAACAAATCAATACAAATTATGTGCTGCCCCCTCATCATTAAAAAAAAAAAAAATTAGTTCAACTAAATGATAGACTTCTTCAAAGATGTTAAGTGTTAGGGCTCATCTTTCATCTTCATTCAATCGGATAGCAAATGAACCCACTTTCCTTTCGTTTAATTCAAAGTCTGTGTTCAATGTCAAGGTATATTTTTCCATCTTTTTTTCTAGAGGGCTGCTTGTAAGATATAAAAAAATATTAATTTTTCATTTTCACTATCTAAAATAGGTCCATATAATTATTTTAGTTTGAGTATAATTTGTTCGATAAATATGATAGATCTCGAAGTTATATACGCATAAGACAAGTTTATAATCTGCATAATTTAAGTCCAATATTATGATGTGGCACACACCCAGTCATTAACTCTTAGGCTGCAAAGTAATGTTTAGTTTGTCTAGCATGTAGTCCAAATAATCTTAACAGCTCACTTGACTCCATTCCACTGACAAGAAAGCGATTATATCGAAATTGAGGTCGTCAAAATACGCAGCAATCAACGCAAACGTAAACGCATAAGTGCACCGCCTTAATTTTGCATATATACATAAATATGTATATACTTTCAAGTCGTCATAAATTATATTGAGAATTTGTCAGGCAGCTGAATAATTATGTTGTGTTATGTGTTATGAGTTTCAATCACTTGTTTAAGATTCAAGTTGCAGGGTAGCCCGAAGAAAGACTAAAACAAATTATTGCAAATTTATTTAATATCGACGCGCTGCACTGGTTTGGCTATGCTCGAAGGACAAGTGGACAGTTGTGAAGGAGGAGGAGTTATAGCATTCGTGTAACAAATTCCAAAGATATGTAGATTCACTTTTTGAATAGCCGCTTCTTAGTCACGAAGGTGCACCCGTTTTATTGAGTATGTGCTGTACTGTACCATTGCATGGGACGGGAATGTTCAATGTTTGTACCCACCTATATTATATGGCTATGGCCTGTGGTGCACAAATACTTCGTTTTATAAAATTTGCATTGAAACTCTCGTAGAGTTGCAAATAATAATATGAAACTTTGTCTTTTTTTTGAACTTATTGAAATTTTATTAATTATGCCAGTCCAACAAATATATTGATACCATTTAAAATTGTACGTTAAGAAAAAAAAAAAAGGAAAAATAAAACACTGAGGGCCCATAAAATAAATTGTTTACTTGGTCGCCGTGGATAAAAATCTGTTAACATTACGCGATATAACAAACATGAATAGTTTCAACTCATTGCAGAATATATCAAAAACAGAGTTTTAAGGTTTTAAAAAAGGCAAGTTTGCTGATTAACAAGCCAATCGTGAAAAGTAATGAGATATAAAAATAAGCCAATTTTAAAGACTCATAATACTTATTTATGCTTTTTTTAAGAGAAGCTAATAGATTCCACCCAAGTAACATGGTTGGAGCTGCCAGTAATTAAAATGTTCCTAAACAGCTCTTAAAGTGGAAGATGCCAAGCTCATGCTCCATTTCAAAGATATTTGCAGCTCTGGGGTTTTTTGTTTTAAATCTGTCTCTATATTGCAGTATAAGAACAATTCTTAGCTCTATTACTTTAAAAAGCCTTTAGCTTTATAAAAACACTCTTTAACTTCGTTTATAATGGCTGTATTAGAGCTCAGCCGGTATTGTCTTCTTGTGCTTTAGATAAGCTTTTTAGAAGTACGAAGAGTCACTTTAGAGCTTAAATAGATCTGTTTGTGGTTAAGACAATCACAATCTCAATACAAAAATGTATTGCTATTATAAAACTGTTCTAAATTTTAAATAGAGCATTTTTGTGCTACCGCCATAATAGAGGAAGAGAGAGAGAGAGAGAGAGATTATAGTAGTTAACTTGTAGTATGAAAATATTTGTCAAACGAATGAGTCGCTTCGTTTACCAACTTTGTTGTGTTTTTTTTTATTTGTTAAAATACGTCTTGTTCATAAAAAAAAAAAGACTCACAAACAATATAACATATTGGGAAAGTGTTTGCGGGGGAATAGCTAGACTGTAGACAAATAAAACTAAAAACAAAATCAATCAGTATGGAAGAAGATGAACCTGCGGCACTTTCACAGACCAAGATAGAATAAGTTTTAATGGTTTTTTTAAGAAAATAAACTATAAAATGAATATTGAATATGTTCCGAGAACTAAATCGGGATGAATTATGTAAAAATTATGAAATTTTGTTAATAAACGATTGAAATTTTTTCTGAAGTGTTTTGAATTTTGTATGAAAAAAAGAAAGTACATAAATAATTTAATTTTCGTCTGATTGCTGTGCGTAAAGAGTTCACCTATTATAGAGCTGATTTAAAGCACTATTATGCATTTACTAGTTCTTAAAAAGTTCGATAAGTGTTTGTTTTTTCATTCAAATCAACTGGCGCAATCGAATCCCTATTTAGAGCTTGTTTAAAACTTAGTAAAAACATCAGCCTTTTCATCAATGTGGCATATGTACTGTTTTCTTGTGTTTGTGTTATGAGCTTCATACGCGCTCCAAAAGGGTTCGTTGAGATAAGTACATTTGAAGATATTTTTTCACCAGATAATTTGTGTAGGTAAACAGGGTGTCATATGAAAAAATATAAAAATGACAAGTAATTTTTTTTTTTTTGCACTTAACACTACCAAAACTTTTCTAAGATATTAAAGTTAAAACCTTGACACTTTAAGGATTTCGGATTAAAATCTTGTTTTTTTTTTTTACTAATTCATAATATATTTGAATTTTCTATAATAATAATTATTATATATATATATATAACTATATGCCTGTAAGTCTTAAGGTCTTTTGAATGCAAATGAGAAGGAATAGAAAGATAGGAAATAATTTTTGTTGGTACAATAGATTGAGAACTAGGTGGTATTTATCTCACGAAAATCCCACGGGTGGGGTCCAGTTGAAGCTAAGGGAATATTGTAAAATTGCCGCCCAAGCTGGGGCTCGAACCCAGAACGTCAAATTAGTAAAGAAGCACTTATTGTACCCAAATGTTTTAAAAAAAAAAATTGGACTTCATATTCATTTATGTCACTTTTTGACTGTTAATGTCCTTCTTAGTTTTGTACTTGTCAGTAATGAATAGAAAGACTTAAAAATATTTTTGTTAAGTTCCACGAGACTAGGCTCAAAATGAAGAATTTGAAAAGAAGTGACAGGAATTACCCCTATAGTACTATACTTTATTAGTAATCCTTCGCAGTCTGAGTGTACTCAGGTTATATACGTGTTTGCGCTCAAAATGTATGGACAAACTGTATATGAAAAGAAATATTAACACCGCTAGAAAAATTAACAAATTAACAATTTGACCACAATGTTATAACTTATAAGCATATATGCATCCCATTTAATTACATATCCATATCCGTTTCCAGAAAAGTATGTCTTCATATTTGAACGCAAAATATTTTACAAACGCAAAACTTAAATGAAGTACATATTAATATTTCAAACGCTTTGTTGACACCCTGTATTTTTTAAATCTGTCATATCAACTTGACATTTAAATATAGGTTCTCTTAGCTCTAGTGCAACAATACTTGGGTCTCACGCCAATATAAGGGCTCGACAGAGCATGAAAAATTTGCTTCAAAAATGGTGACTATTAAAAAAAAAAACAATGCAAATAAAAAATATTTATACAAATTATTTGCTGAAAATCTCTATCTTCAAAATAAAACTTTACTAAACGTTCTTTACACTGAGTAAAACATTTATTTTAGTCTTTTCGATGTGATTTGTTAAAAAAATTTGTTTTTTGAATAAATAAAACTAAAAAATTATGCTATTTGATAACTTAATATTGATTATTTTGCTGGCGCATTGTAGTTTTTCCAGGTAACGTGTTAACATTTGTGAAAAATTTTAAATCGCACTAAGAATCCACTAGAAGTTGATCGTGGTTATTTATTTTTATTAATATCAAAATTGTTATCATATTCTTTTAGATATTACTGCAGGCATCTTTTTTTCTTTGTTCTTGCCAATAATAATTATTGATGGTATGCGAACATAAAATTACAAACACAAATAAAATCTCGTTCAAATACAATATTGACAGACTTTTTTTTACAAATACGTATTATATGTCTATAATATGTTACTAACACTTAAGCAAATCGTTTTTATATTTCGACTTCTCAGCGAAAAGCCTTATAATTGGCTTTTGATAATGTTTAATAGAGCTAAAAGTGCTCTAAATAAAAATGTAAATGTCATTTTGTTTCTATTGTAGAATATGCAGGCGTTCGAGCATCATGTTTGGAGCCCAAATCGTGCTTTCTTTTACTGAAAAAGAAGCTTTAAATTAGCAGTAAAGTGACAACAACATTTACAGTAATGCTATTGCCTACTACAACCGCTATGCAAGAACTAAAATGGAGCTCATATTAGCTCCCAAAGTCGAAAAAAATGCTCTAAATAAGGCTAACTACAGCTTTATTGGCGCTTATAAGGCTAAGTGAATTGAATATAGCCAAATAATGTAGCTTTTTAAGCGCTGATAGAGCTAAGAACGAACTGGAATTGTTACTTGGGCAACTTTTGGTTTTAAGAGAAAATGTTTTTTTTGTGCTTCCTAACTTTATTTTTTTGATGGTTGGGTGCTGTATGAATAGGGTAGACCCTAATTGGTATCAACATGGCGATGCCCAGCGTTGCAACTGTCTCATACGCATCAATTGTGCTTATTTTACCTCCAAGTGGTAGCCATCGGGTACTGGTCTTGTCCACCCGGACTTGACTTGCTGAACTTATAAGCACGAGTGTTGATCACAGAAAAATAGCAACACTATAATTGCCCTGCCATAAAGCTCCTCTGTTTCTCTTGTTGGGTAGCAGTTTATTCTGTACGAACCCCTCAGAAAGCAAGCGAGCGGCGGATGAGCTTCCAATTAAGTTAACCAACGGCGACGCTTACAGACAATATGGTAGGCACCCCATTGAGCTACTTCGACATATTCGGAGCTCAGGTCTTTGGGTCCTTTCACTACTATTAGTCAGGGTAGTGAAGTAGAGAAGGTGGCGGATGAGCCCATATAGGACCAACGGTAGCTCTCACATCCCCGTAGTGGGTTACTGACTCTGGATTTCTCCAGCTCCTTTTGTGCAAGGAGAGCAGCATAGGGCCTGGTCCCCCATGTTGGGGGTTGTGCGTCGGGGTAACTTCCCTACCACGTAAAAAACCTCTTGTTCCGAAACAACCAACTGCCTCGGATATGGATGACCCTACTGATGACGACCCTAGCAAACGAAACAAGGACAACGAATTTCGGTTCTGCACGTGGAATGTCCGGACCCTTAACAGACCACGTGCAGCCGAACAATTAGTGGAAGCCCTAGATGGTGTCAAAGCCGACATCACAGCCATCCAAGAAGTGCGATGGGATGGTGAAGGCACAAGGAGGATGAAAAACTGTGACATCTACTACGGCAAGTGCTACAGGACAAGGAAACAGCGGCTATTTGGATGCGGATTTGTGATAAGAGGAAGGCTTAGGCAAGAAGTCTTGGGGTTTCGTGGCATAAGCGAACGCATTGTCACAATCCGCATTAAATCCAAATTCAGCAACATCTCGCTGATCTGCGTCCACGCCCCCACGGAGGAAAAAGATGACACGACCAAAGAAGAATTCTACGATCTTCTCGAGAAGACGTATGATGAATGCCCGAAGTACGACGCTAAGTTTATTCTTGGTGACTTCAACGCCAAAATCGGAAAGGAGTAACTTTGGCTCGACAGTCGGAAAGCATAGCCTGCACAACAACACTTCCGGTAACGGACACAGGCTAATCGACTTTGCTGCGGGGCGAAGTGTCATCTTAGCTAGCACATACTTCCCACACCTCAATATTCACAAGGGGACCTGGCGGTCTCCTGATCAAAATACCATCAACCAAATTGATCACATTGCGATTGATAGCAGACATGCGTCCAGTGTCATGGATGTCCGCACTTTCCGAGGGGCCAACATAGACTCGGACCACTACCTTGTTGTAGCTAAAGTGGGAATGCGGATCTCCACCAGACCGCAGAACCGATCATCCACTGTGAGAAAGTTTGATGTTGCTAAGTTACAATCGCAAGAGACCGCCACAACCTTTGCCAATCATGTCTCCTCTTATCTCTTGACAAGCCCGGCGCCTGCGCCAAACCCAGAGGCCCAGTGGCAACATTGCAAAATGGCCATCAAAACCGCTGCCACGGATGTTTTGGGTTTCATTAGGCGACCACAACGAAACACCTGGTTTGATGATGAGTGCAGGCTCGCACACTTGGCCAAAGACGAAGCCTATCATGCAGTTCTGAATGCCAGAACTATAGCTGCCAAGAGCGCTTTCTGTGCGGTGTACCAGCAAAAGAGGAAAGAGGAACATCGGCTTTTCAGAAGAAAAAAAAGAGGACTGGAAACACGAATGGTTGAATCTATTGAGGGGTGCTACGGCAGAAGCAATGTTCGAAAGTTCTACCAAAGGGTAAAGCATTCGTCCAAGGGTTACAAAGCCCGAGCGGAACCATGTAGAGACGAGGGTGGGAATGTCGTTGTAGATACACAGTCGGTGTTGAGAATTTGGAAAGAACACTTCTGCAGACTGTTAAACGGCGAAGACAACCAACTAATCGCTGTCAGGCAGAATGATCCATTCGATTTGGATGATGATGAACAAAATTTCCGTCCTCCCGACCAAGAAGAAGTTCGGATAGCAATATCTAAACTAAAGTCCAACAAGGCTGCTGGAGCTGATGGCCTTACGGCTGAACTCTTCAAAGCAGCGGGAGATGACTTGGTAAGGAGCATACACCAACTCATCTGTACAATCTGGTCGGATGAAAGTATGCCTGACGAATGGAACCTCAGCATTGTGTGCCCTATCCACAAGAAAGGAGATACTCTAAGCTGCGCCAACTACAGAGGTATAAGTCTCCTAAATGTCGCCTATAAAATCTTGTCGGCCATTCTGTGTGAACGTCTGAACCCTTTCACACGTGAACTGATTGGCCCCTATCAGTGTGGTTTCAGCCCCGGTAAGTCAACCGTCGACCAAATTTTCACACTTCGGCAGATTTTGGAAAAGACCCAAGAATTCCAGATCGATACTCACCACCTATTTATCGATTTTAAAGTCGCCTATGACAACGAAAACAGGAACGGGCTATACAGAGCCATGTCGCTTCTTGGCATCCCTGCCAAACTCGTTCGATTGTGCAGGATGACTATGGAGAACTCTCGCTGCTCCGTCAAGGTTGGTAAGAACACCACCGACTCATTTAATGTCGAGAAAGGCTTACGACAGGGTGACGCGCTGTCATGTAACCTCTTCAACATCATTCTTGAGGCAATCGTACGCAACTCGCATGTCAACACCAGCGGTACGATTTTTTTTAGATCCGTTCAATTACTTGGCTATGCTGATGATATTGACATTATTGGAAGAACGAAGCGCGCTGTCAGTGGAGCATTCGCAAGTATTGAAGTGGAAGCGGCTCGAATGGGTCTGGCTGTAAATGAAGATAAAACAATAAGTATATGCTGTCCTCGGGTGAAGTAAATCATAACCGTAGGCTCGGACAAAACGTCACAATGGACAGATATAACTTTGAGGTTGTCAAGGACTTTGTTTATTTGGGTTCCACTATAACCTCTCAGAACAACATCAGTGAAGAGATCAGTCGAAGAATCACTCTTGCCAATCGCTGTTTCTTCGGGCTAAGAAGGCATCTTAGTAGTAAAGCCCTCTCTCAAAGGACCAAGGAGACACTATACAAGACCCTTATCATCCCAGTCCTGCTGTATGGGGCAGAAGCGTGGACACTGACACAATCGGATGAATACAGGCTGGGGTGCTTTGAGAGAAAGATTCTTCGGGTGATATTCGGGCCTGTATGTATCAATGGAGTATGGAGGAGAAGATTCAATGACGAACTGTACGGGCTATACAGCGACATTGACTTGGTTAAGAAGCTGAAAATTCAGCGGCTTAGATGGCTGGGTCATGTGGAGCGTATGGACGAAAACGCTCCTGCCCGACGAGTCTTCAATTCCAACCCGGAGGGGCGACGCAGTTCTGGAAGACCCCATGTAAGGTGGCGCGATCAAGTGGTAAACGACCTCAACCAACTTGGTGTGCGCAACTGGAGGCCACTGGCTAGGGACCGGCCTAGCTGGCGAGGATTGTTGGTTGAGGCCGTGGTCCACAATGGACTGTCTGCGCCACCTTAAGTAAGTAAGTAACTTTACTTTCGTAGCCCTAAAAAGTGTTGTGCTCCTGAGCCTCACCTTATATGCCCCTCCAACCAACTCAATCTCTAGCCCGCCTTCTCCAATATCCCTCCGCCATGTAGCTTCTTCGAAGATTATAGGTCTACTTTGGTTCCTAAATCCACGAGTTCTTCTATTATTATAACACTGTTAGCAAACTGCTTTGAAATCTAGGAAATTTCGTGGATCTCGATGCTAATTTTTTTTATTTTCTTCAGGGTTTGACGTTTTGTGAAGTTCCGTGGTCGGTTGTAGATTTTCCAGGTGTGAATCATCATTGGTGATCAATGATCATTAAGATCGTCAGCAAACGGGCTGAGACGTTCGGATAACGCTATGGACAAGATCTTATTTTGCAATGTTCAAAAGATGTTGATTTTGGTCGGGTGATGCAACACTTAGTTATCATATAGATTGACTTGTACCAATCGCTCATTGGCATCAACTGGTCACCATCGACTGTGGCTTTTCTATGAATGAACTGAACTGGCATGCATAATGCTGGACCATCTGCGGTGACCCTCATGTAGGTACCCTTGTGGGAATCATGTGCTGTTTAACCCAATGTTTTTACCAGCTAAAAACAATCTTCTCAGTTCGTTACGGCAAGTGGTGTTGTACATATAAGCTTAAATTGCTTTTAGGTTCAAAAATACAAATTTTTTTTAAATTAAAATTTCGCAGCTACATACAATAAGTGGCCGGTTGTATACGATTTTATCACAGATACTATAGTTCTATAGATATTGCATTCACTACAAAATAAAATAAAATGATCCTTTTTTCAATGGAATGTTATATAACTACAGTATTTGTGGTGATATTCCAATGCTATGTGATTTCAAAATTATAATTTGAATTTTTTTGGAGTGTACATGAAAGTTTCCGCACCTTTGGAATACAAATCGCCATTAATGTATTTTGCGACGTCACAATCATAATTTGCTATGATGTTGTTCATTAAGAGTGAAGACTATATTTTAGAATTTAGAATTTTAACGAATATTTTTCAACAGAACCCAAAAATACGCTTAACTTTATTTGTAAATTTTTGAAGTCAACGTGACTAGGAATAGGCTATTCTTCTGGGATTTTTTATGCCTAAAAGAATGCAATAATTCGATCGAAAATAATCAATTCAAATATAACGGTATTTCTAGCTTTTAAATGTACATTAAACATTAGTTCTTCATAAAATGTTTTATTAAAGACGTATTTCAGGCTTGTTTTTATTGTACAATTTAAAAAAAATTAAAGAACAACATCCTCTCGGGAAGTCAAGGTCTAGTAGCTTGCACTTATAATCATTACTGTGTGTTCGTTAAATGAAAAGTTCCTATCCTAAAATTTACCGACGGATCAGAACGACAATTTTCTCGACAAGTTTTACTCTTGGAGGATTTGCTGCTTCCGCAGAGACCCCCGGAAAAAAATTGGTTTTATCAGGGTTGATGCAAGTTTGCAAATCATTTCACTTCCCTAGAATTTCTCTTTGCTAGAGCAACTGGTGAATATTGTATAGTAATTTGACATTAATGGGACTTATCGTACCTAAACAGATTATGTCTTGGGTAAATATATAACGTTGATATGGGTTCCTTTATCGCAACCCTTTCCGCCTAGAACATGCCATTTGAATAATTTAAAATGAAAGGAGAAGTTCGATTAATAGCACTTTCCATTGTAGGAAAAGAAGCGTCCAGAAGCATCCGGAAGTCTTCTGAAACCATTCCATTAGTAAGCAAATGACATCTTTGATTCTGAGAAGAGAATTCATCTTCTGGATTTGAAGTCAGAATCCACTCAAGAAGCACAAGTACACATATGACTCAAATGTCTTCCATATAATATTCGCATGCAGCCATGCCGAAAGTTTTGGTAATATCGACAAATGTGACATATTGTTGAATCCAAATCTGATGTCCTGATGATAAAGGCGTCGATGGTCAGCAATGAAGTTGAGTGCGAGTGGTATTTAATACGATTAACTAGTAAACATCCCTTTATACCGCGAATCGGGCTACGCATACCACTTTGGATTTGGAAAAATTTGTAAAACGGATGCCTGCGAATACTACATTGTGTTAAAATTGAACAGAAGCGATTTCGCTTGTTCCTTGGCTTTCAGAATGAGTGGTTCCCCGAGTGAAACCAATGGAAAGTGCTATAAGTTCTCTTTGAATAAACAACTCCCTTCATTCCTCCATGTGTCTTTGAGGTGTGTACAAACGTTGCAAACGCAAATTATGCGTGCAAACTGCAGGACAAATTTTGCTAGTAAAATATTTTTTATTATATATTTTAAGTTAAAATAACATTTTTTGAAAGAATATTGGTACAACTTTTAAAAATTGCATCACATTCAAATTCCTCCTTTTTATTTTTAATCACACAGCCATTGTTCATGGACATTTCCCATCAGAAAACAAACTGAAAGCTGGAAAATCAAAAAATTATTATTTAGCTAGAGGTCAATATAAATTTCTGCTTTAATTCAATGATTACATACTTTTTCCTGTTTTGCAAACATGACTGTCCATCTCACATTGGTTTGCGAAAGTTTCCTTCTCTTCATTGTAGTAGCCACAAACCGGACTATTGACAGCTGGACAGGCTGAGTCACACAGCTTTTGGCACTTAGCTTTATCTAATTCTTTTGCTTCTATAAATGGAACACATTTTGTTGTTGACGATTTGGGTTTAATTGCTTTAATTTCTTAGATTACAAACCAGGTTCATCTCTGTTAACACGCTGACAATTCTCATTTGTCAAAAAGCATTGGTTCCTAAATACCTCACAGTGTACTCCATCGCTTGTTGTCCATACTGGTTTCTCTTCGGTAGAACATTTGACGGCTATGTTACATCGTTTTTTCGGTTCGGCTTGGGAATCACCAAAAGTGTGGAATACTAAAATCAAAGAAATTAAAAATAACGAATGCTTCATGGTTGATGATCGAGTGAACAAACGGAAGCTTACTGATGGAACCCTCAATGTGTTAACCAGATTTATAAATAATAATCATATTTTAAACTTCAACAAATCAAATCACGACCTTTAACAAAATACACATTTAAAACAAATACAGAAATACTGGCATAAGTATTTATTTAATTCATATTTAGTATTTTCTCTCTGCTTTTTCTTATAAGCTGAAAATCTGTGCTTTTTTTAGCGTTTGCAATTGGTATTTCAATAGTCGATTTCAATTATTTTTTTTAAA
This sequence comes from Platycheirus albimanus, assembly GCA_916050605.2. NCBI lineage: Eukaryota > Metazoa > Arthropoda > Insecta > Diptera > Syrphidae > Platycheirus > Platycheirus albimanus. Next base: position 83,368,400 of record OU696696.1, read on the forward strand.
CAAAAACATTATTTTTTTCCACAATTGAATATGAAATAAAGTGCACGACTAGGTCGTACGAACTTGCTCTAATGTGTTAAAATGGTCTTGGAGCTGGATGGATTATATTTGATGTGGCGTGTTAGCCACCTGACTACTTCTTAATTCCTTTTATAAAAAGTTTTTAGAATTTACTTTTTTTTTTTGAATAGTGGTATCAAATATTTTTTGTAGAACCCACATAATAAGGTCTTAATTGACTTTTAAGCCTTAATACTTTTTTGAGTTTTTTCTGGAAACTTTGTATCATACAAAGAAAGAAATGAAACAAAACAAAACAGTATGATACTTACGAGAAACGCAATAAGGACAATAATTTCTACAGAAACTTCCACTGGTAACTATGCTCCCTCGATGATAAAAAGTATCGAACTAAAAGACAATTCATGGTCAAACTTTAAAGACGCCACCAAGTTAAGGGATATAAGTGGGCCATGCTACAAAGCCAACCCTTCTGAAGAAAACCGGGATAAAAATTCAAACAATCTAGAAAGATACCTATGTTATATGTGTATATTCGAAGAACCAAACCAAAGAACCAACAACATGAAGGCGAACAAATTGTTTCAAAGGAAGTAATACAATATAAGCTTTTGGTTATTTGTTAAGAAAAGTACAAAAAGTTCAATAACTTCTCTTCTCTAATTACCACGCCCGTTTACATTAACTTCACTGTACTGCAGAGCGTAGATAGTTTTGTGTCACAAATCTCCTTAAACCTTCGAGCAGCTGCAAGATTATACTTATAAAGACCCCGATATGCACAAGTCCGCTGGCCAAGAGGGTTATATAATATATATTCCATAGTTCTGAAGAGATGTGCTTCCATGTAACGATTTCCATCTGTCCTTTTCTACAATTTCCTTCCCAAGTTGATGGAAAACAGCATTTGTCTAACCCGACGGACGGCAATACCTAAGAAAGTAGAATCTTTATCCCCATACCCCATCAAACTACCGACCAAAGGAAATTATGTTATTTCCCTCCAAGGTGAGGAAACTGTAAAAACAGATCGGTGCAATAAATACTTCCCTCATCTTATCTGGATGCTACCTAAAAAGCATACATCCGCTCCAAGCTGTGAGTTATAATTATTGTCAAATCCAGACAGGTAGTCCTTCCACTTCGTTTGTATTGCTTCGTTTCTTATACCTTATATATAATATTCGATGTGAAGATAGATGCGACCCGACAAAATTACAGCCTCATTATAATAGTATGGTAACAAAATCAACGGTGAATTCTATTCGTTAAAACTTTTAATTTGATCGAAGAATACCCTACAAAAAACAAGAGCATAGTCACGAGGGTATACAAAAATATGATTAGTTAATAACACGTTTCCGATTTTGTGTTAGGGGAGAGTGGGGCACATTTGAAAGCTGATAAAACTTTATGTATTTGACTTACTGGTCTGTAAGTTTTACTCACATGAAATATTGATATTGAACTTCGATTTTAAATAATACTTGGTTAATTGAACGAAATATTTATATTAAATTTAAATTTCCAAAACACTTGAGGTTCTTATGTGCAGAAGTGCCCCATGTATGGGGCAGTTTTGAACTTGGAAGGGGCACTTTTGAACAGCAATCTTAATCTTAATAAAAACACGTTTATTTTATTTTTTTTATTAATTTTTTAATAAAAACACAAAAGGCAAATTGATCACAAGCTCAAAATTGATACTTTGATTATATCACATTAATTTGATAAAAGAAAACAAAAAAACTGTAGGCATCTTTTTTAAAAAGTTTATGTTGTAGGTAACATACATGCTTCCATTTTTTTTTCATTAATTTCACTTAAAAACAAAATAAAATAACGAGCTACCAAATAAATAATGAAGCACATTAGCACATAAAAATTTGTTTAAAATAACTAACATAATGTCAGTGGGTCAGTTTTGAACATGTTCAAATGTGCCCCAACACAGTTGTTCAAATCTGCCCCAACGGTTGCAACGACATTAAATTTTGCATAAATATTAATATTAAACTTTTATATATTAATTTAAAAACCATGATTTAATTTTAAATTGATTTCCCCTTCGAACAGCAGTGTTCAAAGGTGCCCCGTGTTCTGGGACAAGAATTCTGTTTGTCACAATTTAACCTTGCAATGCATTTAATAAAATGTACTTAAAGCATAATGGGATACCACTTTTTTCAAGGTAGTTACATACATATATATTCTATTGTGTATGTGTTATACACCAAAACAACATTTTTAATTCACAGTGAATTTTAGTTCAGCTAACTTTGAAGACAGCGGGTAACGTGTAAACCAGTACCTATACTCACCTATACTGAAATTAAAAAAATTAAGAAATTAAGCAATGTTTTTCCATTCCAGATTTTTAATTTTCTAATATGTGAAAAGGGACCACATGAAAGAGCTACATACAATGAACAGTAATTGAGTGTAAAGGTGTGAAAAGCGAAGTCAACGTGTAAAGGTGTGAAAAGCGAAGTCAACGACGGCATTGATGGAATCTTAATTTTCACTCGAACATAGAACTCTGAATTGCACTTAAAACTCCAAAATCGGTTATTAGAGGTGACTGATTAGAAAATGGTAGTAAACTCATGGGCTTCTGGGAAAGAACTTCATTGTTCACAAATCTATTATTCGCGTATTATTGGCGTGGTAGGCTGCAATTTCAGCAATATATTCCCGTAAAATCACACAAATCTGGTGTGAAAGTTTACAATCCCTGTGATGCATGTGGTTACACCTACACCAGTTCAATATACAGGGTGATTCACCAGCGTTGTGCCAAAAAGCTAGAGCGTGTAGGTTAAGTTGAGACAAGAAAAAAATCGTATGGGAGAGGGAGGGTCTATTCCCCTCCGTTTAGCCGGGAGGGGCAATTTTCTGAAAAATTGACTTATTTTGTAAAAAAAAATATTTAAAATCAACGGGTTCGTTTACAACACCGTGTTATACCTTGGCAACAAAAAGTCGTAGAGCCATACGGTTTTCAGTGTTGGATTAAAGATTAATGGAAGCGTTGAATTCTGAGAACAAAAATTATACTTAATTACGTAAAATTTTGAAAAAAATTAGTTTTAAAATTATTTTTTCAAATTTTTTTTCAAAATTTTGAGTTTGAAAATTTATATTTTTTAAACTATTCGTTAAAACAATTTAATTTAAAAACAAAATAAAAGGAGAAGTTTTTGGCTTTCCAAAAAGGTATAACACGGTGTTGTAAACGAACCCGTTGATTTTAAATATTTTTTTTTACAAAATAAGTCAATTTTTCAGAAAATTGCCCCTCCCGGCTAAACGGAGGGGAATAGACCCCCCTCCCATACGATTTTTTTCTTGTCTCAACTTAACCTACACGCTCTAGCTTTTTGGCACAACGCTGGTGAATCACCCTGTATAGGTACTTATGCGGCAAAAACTGAGAGAAACAGCAAAAGGGGTAGGGCAACCCCAACGACCTCATACTCGACGCAAATTGTTTTGGATCTGGCCAAACAATATTTAGACCAAGGAAAAGGTTTTGCAGCCGCTAGCTTTTATACATCAGTGTCTCTAGCCAAACATCCCCTTGAACGGCAAACCCACCTTTTTGAGTATTTCAGAGTAATAGGGCAGGGAATCCAAAAAAGGAAACTAACGCTAGCTTAACAAAACATGAATTAAAAGGCATGGGAGACTCGGGCATTGTAGTTGCAAAATGGAGAGATGAACGGGACACCTTAAATTAGTTTTGTTCATCGAGCGCTGAAGTTTACGCTGGGGTCAACAAGAATGGCGCCCAAAGAAGTTGAACTACAAACAAGTATTTTATATGTATAAACACCAAGCTTTTGGTGTTTCCAAACCCAGAAAAAATTACTTAAACAAAATAATCAGCCTTTACCGTGTCATGTTAAGTCTTCTTTATGTATCTGAGAAAGTAAGCCAGTAAGTGGTGTGCGTTAATTTTCTTTTTAAACATGTCGAACTAAAATATTTACAACAAATTGTAATTTGTGATTATACGTTAGCGTTTGAGGTTTTCACAAACCAATGTTATACTTTGTGTTTACTAAGCCAAATGACGTACTTTATTCTATAATTCTAATTTCAACTGAATTGAAAAAAAAAAGAATTTTATAACATAACGTAGAATAGAATAAGAAAAAATATATCCAGTTGTGAAACGAAATTTTGCAAACTCAAATGAAAACACTTTTTGTTCTTGTTTCGGCCCAATGAAAACGTAGTCCATAAGAACTAAATAAATAAGACGAATATTTTGTTTGTTTGACACTACTATTTTTAATTATACTGGGAACAACGTTCTACGATAAGGTTCGTTTTCATAGTATAATTATTGGTTTTTGATGAAAACAGCAAAGTTAGCCCACTTAAAACATGCAACTTAAAATTACGACAAATTGCTTTGGGGTGGTTAAAGTATTTTAAGTTTTTAGCCAAATAAATAAATTTTCACTATAAGTGTGGTAAGAAATTTGAAATTGAAAAGGTATTAAGATTATACAACATGCATCTTCTGTAAAAATTTGAAAAATGACGTAACTGCTCCCCGCCTTCTACTTACTCTTTCACCATTAAGTTCTCCCAATAACAAGTTAACTTCTTCAAAGTTAAGACATTAAGGAAACGGGAAACTTTTTATTGGCTTTGAGCTCTTAATAACAAAATGTTTGTTGCAACAATGCCAGCGACTTAAAACTCTCATCTATACGAACTGTTAATAGATGTATTCTTTATCGTGAAGAGAAGCCAGAAGCCCTGAAGAATCTATGTTTGAACCCAGATCTAGCTTTAGATATATTGACCAATTTTGTGTGTTTTTTTTTTTATCTTGTTGGATTTTATTATTTAAAAAATGCCAAACCCTTACGTACAGTTGTTATTATCTTAATTGAAAATTGTTTTCCTAGATCAAACATGAATGAATATCAAATGCAAATTTAAGTATTTTTAAGGTTGATATAGCATCAATTATATACCGGTCAAACGTTGGGCGCATAAATAATTCTACAAATTATAGAAACATCGATAGACACTATACATTCTGTCTAAATATTCGGGGAAGTACATTGATGTAGGTGATAAAGGTGTTGTTGTTTTTAGTCATTTTGCGGCTTTCTACAAAAAACGAGTTCTACAGTAGTTGCTTTTTTCTAATCGTGATTATAAACTTACGTCAAAGTAAAGCTTTTAGCTCGCGGTTTGCTCATTTATTGCTAAATAAACAAACAATTGTAATTTTAAAGTTTTTTTTTGTTTTTGTTAGGGTACGTTTCGTTTGTCGCACGAATCGTAACAAAGAGATTATACAAAAAAAAATTAACAAGCTGTAAGCTGAAAAGTGTTTAAAATACTATATCCACCATGGTAATTTACCTTTACCATAATTTCTACTTTGAACATACAAACATTTCAGCTAAATGTCTCATCTCTTCATTTGTATCTTGTTTTTTCAAACAAATATCAGATAAGTTTTCACATTAGCTTCACCGTAACTGTATTCGAAATAGTGTTTAAAAATTATTCAATATTGTAAATAGTGTATGATTTTTAGTCATAGTTTCACATTGGACTTCGATTCTGGTGATGTGTTTTTTATAAGTTTCATTAGCCAAGCAGTATTTAAATGGAAAGTTCTAGTAGAGTCCCAGCAGTCTTGAAACAGCTCTTTTTAGAATCGCAATAAATTATGAAATTATATGTGCTATCCCTCACATTTTTCGTCGTCCTGAGTTATTTTTGTTCAGCTGCGGCGAAGGAAGTTAATCCAAGATGCTTGGTAAGGTCCAGTTGTTCGAGTGATTCTGACTATGTCTATGCATCTATTGATGGTGGAAAAACTTGTGAAAGATTCGGAAGCTCATGCACTTTTCATGATGCATGGTGCAACAATGATTATAACGATCTTCCTGGTAAGGATTCTTTGGATGATACTTTAAAAAAATTTCATAGAAAAACATTTTTTTTTCTTTTTTTATTTTAGAATTAAAAAAAATTGCAAAGGAGCAGTGTCAGAGCATGAACATAAATATATAAGGCATATTATGACTATACATTAAATTTTAAAAGTTAGTTATATTTTTGATATTAAATAAAAGTTGTATTTGTTTTGTATGAAATTACTAAAAATAATCGTTTTATTTTTTGTTTATCACGCGACGCCTGAAATTGATTCAAAGCTCATTGGATCTTACTAATATACATAAGTCATTTACAGATGATGTTGTGAGAAAACTTCAAGACTTGATTGACCAATCAAATTGATTTGAATTATGGAGGATTAAAGCTGGTCTGCTTTGTATGTCTGTGATCAACAATTTCTTAGTTCCAAATTGTCAACAGTGTCGACACTGCTGAAACTTTTTCAAATTGGCGTGTGGGTAGTTACGTGTAGTGTAGTTACGTTACTTTTGTGTAACGTCAACAAATTAAAAACGTCACAAACAAAAACTATTATATATATCGCTGTTTTGTTTCGTGATTTTCCTTATATTAATTAAATCTGTAGAATGGATAAAAAAAAGAGTGGAAGAATTTAAATTTATTTGGAAGGCTTCAGTGGTGAAGAAAATGAAAACTTTTATCCAATTCCTGAAGATTCTGATAAAGAGGATGAAGATGTGATGTTTTGGGGGCATTAGTGGAGGAAACGCCTTATAAAAAAAAAGGAACTGCGTAAAGGGCTACTTATTCAGAGACGTACATTTTTCCTTCGTACTCCAAAAAAAAATTTGTAATTTATTTTAAAATTGAAGAGCCATTGTTTGCAGACATCTGTAAAAATTGATCTTCTGACATCTTCAAAAAACTTTGCCAAGACAAAAGGATGAGTGCAGCGAAATGTATTGCAATGTTTATGTGGTTTGCATTCGCATGTCAATAAGCTTGCGCTTTTAGAGATTTGGCTGACCAATTTGAATTTAATTAAAAACGTGGTTCGTTGTTCCTGAGTGGACTAAGTCCAACTACGGTAGTTTGGTAGATAAGAGGCAATCAATAAACTGAGTTTTTACTTCATTTCTTTTTTCTAACGACGTAACTCATATCCAGATTGACCCACCATCATCATTTAAAGATGAATACATCGATTTCGATTGTGAAGGGAATACCACCTTTTCTTATTCCATTTCTTAGTAAATAATTGACATACAACAGTTTTCGCCCTATTTATATTGTAGGAAATTGAATGCTTTACAAAAAAAGGTCTTGCATACTTTTGCCGTATTAAGTAAGGAAAAAAAGTTATTGAGGGAAAACCGGAGCAAAGTCGAACATTTTGCAATTCCCCCTTTTCCTCTTTTTCCGTATCTCTGTAACGAAATGACATACAACTATTATCGTACTAACAATATTTTAGTAATTTTAACGCTCTACAAAAAAGTCTAGTGCATTTTCGCCGTAGAACGTAAGCAAAAAAAATTATAGAGCGAAAACCGGAGCGAACTCGAAAAGTTTGCAGTTTCCCCTCCTCCTCTTTTTCAACAGGGCCGGTGAGGTCCAAAACTTTGTCAAATGTTAATTCAATATTCTTGAACAATATCTCAAAATTTGATTAACTTCCGACCTTTTTCTACCTGCCCACTGTATACTAAGAACAAAGTAATATATAAAAACTACGGCGGAATGACAATAGTAATGGGCATGGCCTGGTACCTGGTGGGCTAGCGGGAATCGTTGGGGGGTGTAAAAAGTTGGTGATTTCAACAGGAAGCCATAAAAACAGCAATATTTCATGATTTCTCGGGTATATCCGAAGAAATAAGGTGGAATTCTTCATTTTTTGGCATTTTTTGGCGAATTTTGAAAAATGACCTGTTTTTCGAAGTGCCATATCTCGGTAACTAATCGATATACAAAATTGATTGTACTAACGAAATTGTAGCAAATTTTATGCTCTACAAGTTTGTCATACACGTTAAAATTATTGGAGTAATAGAAACCGAGATATTTGCGAAAAACTTTTTTTTAGGTTTTCGTGACCTTTTGACCTTCATAACTTTTTTTGCCGGCACGATATCAATGTCGATTTTTCACATCTTCATAACAATGCCGTAATAAAGGTATGTACCAAAATTCAGCTTGACTGGAATTTTTCCGCAGATTGGGGTTTAAAATGCCTAATATGACAGGGCTATTATAATGAATTTACATGTGCGAGCGAGTGGATTGAGATTTTAGATCTAACGAAACTCCCACATTTTGTCTTTACAAAGTGATTTTCACATGTGACTTTTTAGTTATCACCAGAAATAGTCACAAAAATGTGATTGTCACATGTGAGAATCACTTTGTAGAGTCGGAAATATTATACGTTGTGACTAACACTTATCACAAATCACCTTAGCCGATTCCATACGATTTTTAATGAAAAATTGATTATTCTTGATAAAACTTTCTACATCTTGTTTTTTTTTGTGTAAGCTTTATGTTTTGGTTGGAATACATTTTGTATTATAAGTCTTATAACGGTACCTCCCATAGGACCGGTTTTTCGGAACCGATTTTCTCGCAAATTGAATTGAATTTTTAATGTAGAAACCCTCTTACGACGAAGACGAAATAATACTAATTCTTAAATTTTCCAAAAAAAAAGATTTTTTGAGTTTAAAAAAATAGTGCATTTTTACTTGCTCTATAGGGCAAGTATTGGTTTCGTGCAGACAAAAATGAGGTTTTAATCAAACATGACATTACGATGATAGAGAAACCCAAAAAAGTGATTTTCGCCATACCGTCCGTCGTCGGTCTGTCTGTGTGTCTACTGTGCGGATGTGCGCTTTTTCACGCTATACTCCAGCCTAAGCCGCTTGACGGATTTTCTTCAAACTTGATATGTACCAGTTTGAAGAAAAACCGTTATCGAGGTTTTTTTTATTTCCTTTTAGCCCGGTTCAAACTTGTACCTTTCATGTAACGGTTTTTTTCTTTTTGGATTTTCTCGAAAACAACTCTAACTATTTTGATTAAACTCAAAATTTAGCTAACTAAGCATTTCTAACAAAACTGCGTTTTTGTTGTTGGATCAAATAGCCGTAACGAACATCAGGCTTAAAAGGCTTTTTTTAAATGTCCATAAGTTCGCAACGGCTTGATTGAATTGATTCAAACTTTGTTTGGCATAGTTCTTAATAGTTTTCTATTTCGTTTTTTTAATTTACTCAAAAAAGGCTTTCCCAATTTTCTTGAAATTTTGTATCTACATAAAACATTATTTAATGCTTCAAAGAAAACTGCATTTTAAGTTTTTAGCTATACATGATAAAAGCGGAAGTTGGTTTTGACAGTTCTATTCATATGGCTATAAGCGGAAATATCATTAACATTATATCACCCGAAAGAAGACATCTAAAGATATACTAAAGGTTACTTAACGTTAGATCCCGTATATCGGGCTTTTAAAATTTTAGCCAACATTTTTAAGTTTTTACCAAATTTTTCAAAAATGAGTTGTTCTTATTGCTGGAAAAGTTTTTTTTTCATTGTAGATACTGCTCCCCAGAGCAAGTACGTGCGACCCAGTCGTCCATTTTTTTTTTTTTTTTTGGTTTTTATAAACCATCTGATTTCTTTCACTGTTTTAAATTTTTGGGAACAAAATTTTAAATCGTTAGATCAGTTTTTTCAGAAAACGGGTTTTTAAAAACATTTCGAAAATATATTCCGAATTGTTTTTGAGTATGTCAACATCTAGCAGTTTGAAGTTGATACTAGAAAACAAAAATTTTAAAAATTTTGAACAAACCGTTTTTGAAAAAAAATCGGAAATTAAAATAAAATTTAACTTTTTTTTAAAAACTCAAAAAAAGTTTGTTTTGAAAAATTAAAGAATTAATATTATTAAAAAAGAGCTTTCACATTAAAATTTTCATCGAAATCCGTGAAGTGGTTTACGAGAAAATCTGTTATGAAAAAACTGGTCATATGGAAGGTACCGTTACAAGACTTTTCCTGAACAATTTATTCCAACTAAAACATTATGTTTACGCAAAAAAACACCATTCAGAAAGTTTTATCAACATCGTAGGAGCCGTTTTTGAGAAAAATGCATTTTCCATAAAAAATCATATGGCATAGGTACCGTTGGTCTTAGAGCTAGAATGCTAATTCTAAAAGCCCCCTCCGTAGGATGTAGGTACTAATAATACTATGTACCAAGCTTGAAGCAAATCGGTCAAGCCGTTTAAGGTGTAGTTAACTATACAGACTGACAGACATACGGACATACAGACAGACAGAAAGAATGGTCCGACCCACTTTTTTCGTTGGCTTCTTTATCATCGTAATGTCATGTTTAATTGTCAAAAAAAAAAAATGCATAACTTGCCATATAGTTTAATCGCAAGTTAAAATGTAGTACATCAATAATTAGGAATTTGGTTATTTTAGTTTCTTCTTTTCAAAAGGACAGGTTTGCCTATCCCGACCAGTTCTAGAACTACTGAGTTAGTTTTGTTTGAACCTTCTTTCAAGGCTAAGGTGATTGCCTTAGAAATGAGTTACACTGATAGATTACCCCGCTTCAGCCAGTTTCATTTGAATGTGCTGCCAAATTTTATTTGTGTTTTAAAGGCAAATGTTTTACCAATTTTAGTTACAAAAAATGAGACACATTTTTTTCCAAATAAATTGGTAGAAGCAAACAAACTGAAATTTGGGAAGTAAACGAGCACAACTAACGTCTTAATCCGCATTTTTCACAAACTCGCAAGAGGATCTAGATGTTTGATTCACATATCTGACTTTTTTGTAGTGTTCTTTACCTTCTCGGGTTTTATTATTATTTGTTAAACGCAAAGCCCTTACAGTTGTTATAATCAAATGCAAAATTCTTTACGAAAAATATCAAGAATGTATAACAAATGAAAATTATATTATTTTCAAGGTTGATAGTGCTTATAAGTACCAATCAATTAGATTATTTGTTATTATTCTGGTCTTTAAAAATCTCTCTAAACATTCGGGGAAGTCCATTCAAATAGGTATTATTGTTTTTAACTAATTTGTGGCTTTCGAATAGTGTGTTTTTTTTTTAATTCAAAACCATATGATTATTGATTATTAGCTTACGTCAAAGTAAAGATCGTAGCTAAGGGTCTGCTCATTTTGTTGCTATACAATACTTTAATAGTTTTTGTTGTTAGGGTATATTTCGTTTGTTGCATTTATTGTAACAAACAGATTATGTGAAGATTGCTATATCCACCATGTTCTTAAGCCATTAGGTACCACCAACTTTTTATTTTTAACATACCTTTCAAAGAAATGTCTCCTCTCTAAATAAATATAAGATGAGTTCCGCCGTCAGCTTGAACCTTCAACACTGGATTGAAAAAAGTATAAAAAAACAAAAACAAAATTACTCAATATTGTTAATAGTGTATAACATGTAGTCATAGTTTAATATTGGACTTCGATTCTGATGTGTTTGTTGATAAGTTTCAATAGCCAAGAAATATATAAATGGGATGTTCTTGTGGAGTCTCAGTAGTATTTATACAGTTCTCTTTAGAATCGCAATAAACCATGAAATTCTGTGTGCTATCCCTCACATTTTGCGTCGTCCTGAGTTATTTTTGTTCAGCTGCGTCGAAGGAGGTTAATCCAAGATGCTTGGTAAAATCCAGTTGTTCGAGTGATTCTGACTATGTCTATGCATCTATTGATGGTGGAAAAACTTGTGAAAGATTCGGAAGCTCATGCACTTTTCATGATGCATGGTGCAACAATGATTATAACGATCTTCCTGGTAAAGGATTCTTTGGATGATATACTTTACAAAATTTTCATAGAAAAACATTTTTTTTTCCTTTTTTTTATTTTAGAATTAAAAAAAATTGCAAAGAAGCAGTGTCAGAGCATGAACATAAATATATAAGGCCTATTATGACTATATTCACCTATAAAGTTGGTTACCTATACATCTATATTCTATACCATAAATAAAATTAAGTGTCTGTTAATAATTTTAAAATACCAACTTTTTACTTAATGCATATAAAAGAATTATTATTTTCAATACATTAAAGAGTTTTGGCGGTCAGCTTGAGTTTTGGCGGTCAGCTAGTTGATAGCAAAATTTGTTCTGTTTTGCATTCAAATTAACGGTTCAGTTATTATTTATCACGCTTGAAATTAATTGAAAGCTCATTTGACTTTATATATATGTATAAGCCATTAACAGACTGTTTTTTAAGGATCCTGCATGATTTAATTTACAAATTTATTTGATTTGAATTTTGGTGTATGAAACTTGCTTCCTGCTTCGGGATTTCTGGTCAGGCACGTCTACTTATTAGCGTTGCCGCTACTGATGTTTTGAGTTTCCCTGGACATTCACAGCGAAAAAGCTGGTTCAATGATATCCAGCTGGGGCACATATCTAAGAACGAAGCTGCTCGTGTGATCTACCAGCAAAAAAGGAAGGAAACACATTTTCAGAAAGAAAAACCGAGCTGTCTTTTCTATTGACGGATTCTATGGCAGAGGCAATGATCGAAAGTTATACTCGAGGGTTAAGCATCTGTCTAAAGGCCCAACCATAATACGCGAAAGAAAAAGTAAGCAAGTGTCAAAACCGAACGAATTGTTTCCTTCCGATTTGTAAAGTACATCAGTTGCCCATAATAGACTTTAAAAATAAGAAGAAAGAAAGCAGAAGAATACCCTTTAGAAAAGAAGGAATGTCAGATTTTCGTACGTAATGTACCTACGACTCAAAGCGTACATTACGTACGAAAACGCAAGTGAACGAAACTTGACGAAACTGAACAAAAAGTCATTTCGGGTTGGGTATACAAATCACATGTATTTCTACTGTTTCGTAAGGCAACGTACGTACGCGCTGAAACCTTTACAGATTGGCGGAATTTCGTAGTAAGCGCACAGTCCATGCCCAGAATTCAGAAAGAACACTTCTGCAGATCGTTACACGGTTAAGAAAATCAACTAATCGCTTCCAGGCAGATTGATCCATTCGTTTTGACGATGATGAAAGAATCTTCCTATGTCCACCCAACTAGGAAGAAGTTTGGTTAGCGATACCTAAACTAAAGACCAACAAAGGATGCCATGGAGGGCATGTCTATGATGAAAAAAATGAGTGCATCGAAATGCATTGAAAAGCTTTGGCTAATCATCTTTTATGATAAGACGTGTTTCGTTGATTTTGAACAGATGAATTAGCAAATTCGAAGGTAAATTTTTACTTTTGATTATGAAGATGCTATAGGCAAACATTGGGACTGCAATTTCTGTTGTCAAAAAAACTTTGGTTTAAAAAAAAATTGGTCGAACGATTTTCAATATTTTTATCCTATAGACATTTAGTAATGAAACTTTACCGAATGCTTAGTTTTTTTCCGAGAAAAGTTTCAAACCAATAAATATCTTTGTAATTTTGTCTTCAAAATTCATGACCCGAAAGTAATTATTAGGAGCAAGTTCGACTTTCGATTCTGAGTAAGAATATTATATACTTTCCTATAACTAACGGTATTATTTCTTTACGTTATAATCTCCACACAAAACACAAATAGGTATATTCATTCTTTGGAATAAGGTATAAAAAGAAAAAATATTCAATATTTTAAATAGTGATCACATGTAGTCACAGTTTCATATTTAATATAGACTTGGTGATGTGTTTTTTATCCCTCAGTTCTAGAATCGAAATAAACCATGAAACTCTGTGTGTTATCCGTCCCTTACATTTTATGTCGTCCTGACTTATTGTTGTTAGGCTGCCACGAAGGGGGTAAATCTAAGATGCTTAGTTTCATTCAGTTACGTGAGTGGTTCTGACTATATCTATGCATCTGTTGATGGCGGAAAACTTGTAAAAAAATCGAAAACAAATGCAGTTATCGTGATGCATGGTGCAACAATGATTATCACGATAGTCCTGGATTTTTTGGACAATATTTTTCAATTTTCTTATAAAAAACACAGAGTTAAGTAAGATTGATAAGAAGTAGTGTCAGAACATGAATATATAAGGATAATTATGATTTGTGAATATATAAACCTTTGAAGATAGTTATATTATTGATATTTAATTAAATTTGTACCTGTTTTGCATTCAAATTACTATAAAAAAAAATTGTTAATTACACCTGAGATTGATTCAAAGCTCATTTAGATTTACTTTAATATTAGTCTGTGCTTTTGTTTGAATCTTATTGAATTGTTGTGTAAGGGTATTGCAGTTTTTGGTTAGTTTTTTTTGTTTGAATATTTCTTTTATAAATAATTACGGATGAGTCATTTGTCAGGAAATGCCATATTAAACTGATGGTCGTATTTGCCATGCCTATATGAACAACATGTACATTCAAATCAGGAAGTGGCATTTATAATCCTTAATGTATCGAATTCATTGAAATACTGTGAAATGGTCAAAAGACACGAGTTCTACTAAAGCAGACAAAAGAAATCATAAAACAAAATGGTGACATCAGTCATTAAGAGAGATTTTGTTAAGATCTTACATTGTCATAGTATATATAAACTATATAGTACCTACTACCACGTGAGGTGCGACATCTATCGATGGAAAACTAAGCTCTTGATTTTAGAAATGTTTGTCTAGATTACCATGGGAAGCAAAAACCACAACTAAAATTGTAGAACGTAAAAAAAATTGTTGATATTGCTTCCCATGGTAATCTAGACAAAAACCTCTTACATCAAGAGCTTAATTTTCCGTCGATAGATGGCGCACCTCACGTGGTAGTACTATAGTTTATATATACAATGCCATTGCCAATACTGATGTTTTGCGTTTCACTGTACAACCACAACGAAAAATCTTGTTCGTTGATGATAGCCGGCTGGCAACCACAGCTTAGAACGGAGCCTGTTAGGCATTGCTTCAAGCCAGAAAAAACATTAACTATCAGAAAATAAAAAGGAAGAATACAACAACATTTCGGAAATAGTGAGCTCGAAAAGCGAGCGGTTGCTACGTCAGAGGTAATGTTTGAAAGTTAAACTAGAAGGTAAAGCATGCTTGTGCTGAAGCCTGTCAAGGTGAGGGTGGGAATTTCATAGTAGGTGAACAGTCGGTTCCAAAAATTCGGAAAGAATACTTTTGCTTATTCTTAAACGGCTAAGACAATAAACTAATCGGATTCATTTGATCTGACGATGATGAAAAAGACTTCCGTGCACCCGACCAAAAAGAAGTTCGGGTTGCGATATCTTAATGATGATCAGGTTCAATTAATTTGCGGGATGGTTTTGTGTTCCTCCAAGGAATCATAACTCGCCACCATAAGCAAAATGTATGGTTCTACCAGCCCTTTGTTTTTTTCACGAAAGGGAGGAGGAATGGTTGGTAATAAGTCCAAAACACTCCCCTGGAATTCGAACTTGACGATCCTCTAGACGAGCAATATGATCAGTTTTCAGACTTTATGCCACCTGGGCAGGTTGCTGGTTGCTTAGATCACATTTTATGCTCCAGAAATGTCGTTCGGACCACTCGTCGGCTTACTATTTTTCCAGGAATCATATACCGACACCTTTAGTTGTTTGGGACAAAATGGTCTAAAAACGGAGAAAGACAGGATGAGCTAGCATTATCCTCTAAAATAGATAATAGTGTCCAGACTTTATGCCACCTATATGCTGGTTGGTAAGGTTACATTGGAGATGTCAAAGAAGTCGGCCAAGTTAGGGTTCAGCCTAGGAATCTTCCAAAAATCTTACTCCGTCACCAAGGAGAGATGTATATGGTTCTCAGACAGGTGTTCTTGAAAAGGTTATTAGTCAGGATACGCGATTTATTCATAGCCATTTTTGTCGTTTTTACTTGTCTTCATTTATTTTTATGAATTAATAAAATAGTATTTTTTTTTTCTAAAAACAAACTTCCAAATTAATGTTGTCTTACAACCAAAGTTTTTGTGAAACTGATATATTCTTAATCTCGGCAAAAAATAACCTGGTTCCACAATGAGTAGGTAGTAAGTTAACTTGGCCATAATTTGCGACTATGTTTTCAAAAAAATATTTTTATTTAACCAAAATATTCTGTTATACTGGGCACAAGCCTTCCTTATATAGACTAAAAGCTGGAATACAAATTGAAATAATCAAACCCAAGAGAAAATTATGTTGAGAAAAAAATGTTTAACTTACGCTTGCCAGTGGAACAATTATGTTTTTCCATTTCACAACGACTTCCAAAGTTGCGCTTCTCATCCAAATAATATCCACAAATGGGAGCGCTTTTATGCGCAGGACAACAAGTTTTCTTACAAAGTTCCTGACATTTTTCCTGGCCTATATCTCTAGCTTCTGCAAATAAAGAACAATCATACCTAAGTTATCATTTGCCTGCAACTTGAGTCAATAATAAATTTAATTTCATTCGGTACAAAAATAAAAATAAAAGCAAAACAAACCTGGTTTGTTGTGGTTTTGACGATTACAATTTTCACTTGCGAACAAGCATCCATTTTGGAAAACTTGACAAGACTTATTGTCGGTTGTAGTCCATACTGGTTCCAATACAAAAGAACATCTGTACGCCACATTACATTTCTTAACAATGTCTTGAGAAGCACACAATGTGATAAACAAGACACACGATAAGCAAAATACTTTAAACTTCATTGTGCTTATGGTGCTGTCAAAAGCATCTAGATAACTAAAAGAAAATCGGTTAAAACACCATTTATATATAGCTCTGAAAGGTATGTACACATACATACATGTACACGTACATATGTACATCGATCACTGTGTTCTGAATTATCAACCTTTACCCCAGTTTCTCAAGAAATCGTTTTCAAGCTGGATTAAAGATTCAATGTATTAATAAATGTATAGAAGGAATCGTTTACCTTTCAAAGTACAAGAGCTAGAACTACCTTTCATATTAAGAATTTTTTGAAATTATCGCTGAAAATGATTCCCTTCATCTTTTGACAATATTTGTTAGGTTGAAAATTATACTTTTTGTTAATTAAATATTTAGATATTTAAATAGTTGTCTGTTTGACATTAAAATTGCGAGGTGCGGCGCAGTTGTTTTATGGAGCGAAAAATGGCACGAGTCACGAAAAATGATTAAATAGTTCCTTTATTCCACACGTTTTGTTGAAAATAAAGTAAATACAATATTTATTTTAAAAAAAAATTAGAAAATTCAACATCGGTAAAACCAGCTTTATTTACTAAACTTACTAATTAAAAAAACATGCCAAAGCGACAATCCAAACGAGTATAACGGTGCTGTCTAGAATTTGATTTGTGATAGAGCTTCGTAGATAGTATGCTATTGTTGTGCCTGCATATAAGGTCACCAAGAATTCCTCCAAGAAGCAAATCTTTACAGCACGATATTTTCTCGGGTCCTTCCAATCTTTAAAGAGATGAATGGTTTTTGGAAGTATATTTTAATGCGTCGAAAGAATAGCAGTGCAGAGTGAAGAGGGGAGGGCGGTCGGTGAGGGTGGCCGTTGTTTTTTTTTTTTTTTTTTTTTTTTTAGATTTAAATTGACTTTATTTAACATAAAATTAAGGGTGGCCGTTGACGCGGGTTGATTGTTTTCAGAGTTTCACCGGCGTCACCGGGCACCTTCGCCGACCACCCACCCCTCTCATACCTTTACACATAGCCCTTTTCCCTCTCATGAAGCTATTCGTTTGAAGCATTAAAATATACTTCCAAAACCCATTCATCTCTTTCAACCATGATTTGATTAACTTTTTTTCAAAAATTGGAGAAAAAACATTATTTTGATTATAAATGAGTTTCTAGATTAAAAATTTCATTGAAATCCGTTAAACGGCTTACGAGAAAATCGTATTTAAAAAAAAACGGTTCTGTGGGAGTATTGGTCAATTCCGGTCCAGTCGTTCAGGGTATAAGTACCGATAAAGACAGACAGACCGATAGATAGACACAAAATGGAATTGTCGAAAAAACTTCGACTTATCATAGTAATAATGTCGTATTTGATTTTTTATTTGCTGTTATTATAAATGGGTACTACATACACAGGGTCCGTGAAATGAAGTGTTGCCAACTCAAAGTTCAATAAATCCTTAATTTTTGGAGTTTTTCAATCCAAAGGAGGATGGGCAAATCGGCCCAACCCACCAACAGAAACAAGATATACGTCGTTGGAAAGGTCTTGTCGAGTACATCAATCTTTAGTATGGGCATCCAGCTCTAAACAATGGGAGAGCTGAGATAATGGTCATAATATGATGCATTTTTCAAAGTTAGGTATGGTTTGGTATCAATAACTTAAAGCAACAATATGTATGTCGTTGAAAAGGTGTGCACAAGGCGACGATTTTTTGCTATGGGCACTCAGCTCTATGTCAAAAGGCATCTGACATAATGCACTTAATTCATTTCTATCTTCTGACTAACTTAACATTTTTTTGGTAATATTAACCAACAGATATAAAATATACGTCGTTGGAAAGGTGTTTTTGGGTACATCAAACTTTAGTATGGGCACCAAGCTCTAAACAATGGGAGAGCTGAGATAATGGACATTGAAATTAGCTTTATGTTGTTGAAAAGGTAAGTGTATATAAAATCTATTTTTAAACATACACTTACTAAGCAGACGAGACTTGATTCCAACTTGAGCTCTGGAACTACGCGTATATTTGTGTAAGCGTTTGACATATTCCTCGACGGTTATGCGCCAAAAATATTTAAAGTGAAGGATGTATTCAAACTTAAGCTGAGACTGAGTATTGTATTTAACTATGTACAGTATCTCAGCTCTCCCATGGTTAAGAGCTTAGTGCCCATATTAAAAAAATATTTACTCTCAAAGACCTTTCCAACGATATGCATTTCATTTCTGTTGGTATGGAGGAAGGTCAGTACCAGGATGCACCCAAAAAAGACTGATTAACAATATTTTTTATCCCTGGTCTGATATGGATTACAACTTGATGCCCACATTGAAAAATATTGGACTTGAACAGATCTTTCCAATGATATTTTTGTTTTGGTTGTTGGTGGTAGAATAAGAAAATGCAGTTGCAGTAGAAAAAGGCTAATTTCAATGTCCTTTATCTCAGCTCTCCCATTGTTTAGAGCTTGGTGCCCATACTAAAGTTTGATGTACTCGAGAAGACCTCTCTAACGATATGCATCTCATTTCTGTTAGTATGGAGGAAGGTCAGTACCAGGATGCACCCAAAAAAGACTGATTAATAATATTTTGTATCTCTGGTCTGATATGGATTACAACTTGATGCCAATATCGAAAAATATTGGACTTGAACAGATCTTTCCAATGATATTTTTCTTTTGGTTGTTGATGGTAGAATAAGAAAATGTACGGGGCAGTAGAAAAAGGGTAATTTTCAATGTCCGTTATCTCAGCTCTCCCATTGTTTAGAGCTTGGTGCCCATATTAAAAAACCTTCCATTTGCAAAGACCTTTCCAACGACGTATGTCTTGTTTCTGTTGGTGGGTTGGACCAATTCCCATACAAAATTGCCCATCCTCCTTTATATAAATGTTTAATTTCTAGAATATAAATCAGTTTACTTCCTTTTCTTAAACCTTCACAAAATTCAAAGCTGCAAATTATATCAGTCGCACTTCCCATTTTACCACGCGTTGTACTTGACTTGTTCTTGTTACTCACTAATGAGAAGAAGAATGCGTGTAACGAATGTAACATAATTAAAAAAAGATAATGATAAGAATTCTAACGCCACAAACCGGTATTTTTGGCAAACAAATAAAATATTACATTTGCCCTTATGTCTAAAAAAAATAATAGCCTTATTTCGCTTTGTAAAAGTGGCCTTATGTCACTTGCCCTTAAGTCACGGCACCATTCACGGCGTTATCTCGAATGACAAAAGTCGCTAGTTTTCGGTTTCGAGTTTAGGTATCAGGCTTTCATAATCATTGCTAGCTCATTTAAGAGCGATCTTCCTTTTTCGCCAAAACTTAAATTTACATTAGGAAAAGTAGCTTTATTTCAGTTTTCTTGGTAAAATTGAAGCCAATTAATTAAAAAACAAAATATGTATGTATCTCTCTGTTCTATTCGCAACCCCCAATTACAACTGAAACAATAGTTTTAATACTCATACATATGTATATAATTGCTTTGTTTTAATTTTAATGAAATGAAACACAATACGTTATTGTTTTAAAGAATCTATACTATGTATGTTTTGGAGTAATAGTGAGGCATGATCGCTAAGATAATCCGTTTTTTTGTTCATAAATTAATGTAATTGTCGTATTTTATCGATTGTGTAGACACAGAGGCTCTATGATCAAAACTCCATTGTTCTATAAAAAGTTTCGTTAATAATCAGATGTAAATGTTTATAAAACCTGGCTCAAATCGACATTTCCATATAGTTAGGCAAATAAAGCTATTAAGAAACAAAATAAAAATACAATGAAGCGTTCAGTATTTTTTACTTTCTTATTTATTTGGTTAGAATCTTTTTGTTCATCCCAAAATCCTTTAAAAAGACGTTGCAACGTAGCATATAGCTGCTCTCATGAAGAGAAACCAGTTTGGGCAACTACTACCGGCAGTGATTGCCTCGTATACAGAAACGGATGTCATTTCCTGGAAGAGAACTGCAATCGAATAAATAGAAATGAAAATGGTAAGTATTTGAAAACTTTACACTTAATTTTGAAATGTGTTTTAAATTTTTCTTTGCATCTACATATGCAGAAGCAATGCCAATACTTAAGGAGCAATGTCAAGCTTTTTGTGGTAGAATATGTCCACCTTTACATAATCCAGTATGTGCCTTCCATGATAAAAATAAAATGAAAACATTTGGAAACCAATGCGAGATGGAGAATTATATTTGTAGAACAGGACTAAGTAAGTAACACTACACCTATATCAATTTTATATTTGGTCAATTCAATTAATGCATATTATCTACTTTTAAATATCAGCCTATAGTATCTTTCGTGCAGAACCATGCCCGGAAGAATTGGAATACAAACAAACCCAAAAGAAAGTTTATTTTGGATTGTGTACTCAAAATTAAAAAAAAAAAAAAAATATAGCAAAAATTAAAATAAAACAAGTAAGTATTTTGAAGAAAAAAAAAGATACAAAATTATTTAGAAAAATCTTTGATTTTTCTTATTGGCCTTAGAGTTTTTTCTTGGAAAAATCTAAGCATGTACATAGGTATGCAATTAAATGTCACTTCACTACAAAATGTCTATTTCCGAAAAAAGAAAATATTGAAAGTCGTTTGAACAACTTCTTATTAAAAAAGTTTTGTCTTTGAAAAACTGTTCGATTTTTATTGTGTTCAGGTAATTTTTTTTTTTATGTGTGGACTTAAACAATAGAAATCCATAGATTTAATGATAGTTGGGAAAAAAAGATTTTCTGTATTTTGTATACCTACTTAAGTTTCTAAAAACAGTTGACAATAAGTAAGGTTTTCAGTGGTTTGTTTGACTATTTGTAAGAATTTAAAAAACAAAAATAGTAGCAAAGATTTGAAACCGAAATTAATTAATTAGAAACACCAAGGCAATAGTTAATTCAGGGTACACCAAAGTAAGCCTTTTCTTAAATCCTCGAAAAATTATATCAAAATTGGAAATAGGCCCTTACTGTAAAGGAACCTATGTGCTCAAAAAATTTTTGCTTACGAACAGGCTACACCCTTGTATGATGGTAAAGTATGTTCTAAACAAAAGATAGATTGTTTTAACTAAACAGCACTCAGAAAGGTTTATCGAAATCTTTAGATCCGTGTTCGTATGGCATCTACCGTTTTTTTTAACCAAGAGTGAAAATATTAAAAGGCACGACTGTTTCGCAAGTATGTACTTGTTGGTACTAGTACTTACGATGAAAACAAACTTTTCAAGCAATAAGAACAACTCATTTTTCAAAAATTTAGTAAAAACTAAAACATTTTCTTTAAAACTAGAAAAACCGATATACGGGAGCTAATGTTAAGAAACCTTTAATATTTGAAATTAAGGAAAATCCAAAATGAAAAAAACCGTGACTTGAAATGTACCAGTTTCAGCCGGGCTAAAACGAAATAAAAAAACCTCGACAATCGTTTTTCTTCAAACTGCTATATATATCAAGTTTGAATTAAATCCATCAAGCCGTCTAGGCTGTAGCATGAAAGCCTACATCAGCACAGACGTACATCCGCACAGATCACTTTATTGGGTTTCTCTATCATCGCAGTGTCATGTTTGATTATAAAACCTCAATTTTTTTTTTCTGCATGAAACCAATACATACTTGAGCAAGTAAAAATCCTTAGGCTGACAAAAAGACCGATAGCCAGACAGACAGCAGGCGGACTTTCTTTTTCAACATCATGCATGCAGTACAGAGATACCGACTTAGAAAGAACATCTTTACGACGCATGCTTGTTGATAGCGAATACCCCTTACTACCCCTGCCTGAAACAAGGACGAGTGATGAACACGGCTCAATGAGAAGTTTGCGCAAGTTGATTCACCAAATATTCCGGCATCAGTATCTATTTTTTTTGTTTTGACCCATTTTTATATCATACCGGGTGCTCGAAGAACGATGTGTTTTAAAGATCTCCAAATCTTCCTTGGAGGATAACTATAGAGATGTTCCGTTTGAAGATTTATGTCGAGAAAGTTACATCCAGACCCGTACTAAATTCTTCAAGATTTTCCAAGCACTCGAGGAGCGATTAATGGTCCAATGAGTTTGGGTTCGGGGTTTCGTATTTTCGATGAACGAGACAGTGAAGGACGCCATCTTGATCCATTGTCTTTTTTTAGCTTTTGAATTTATGGTTTATTTCCTTTATTTTCGGTCACCAAAACAACGCCGCCTTAGATGATGCAGGCGTACAAGATTTATATAGAGATCATAAATCATTTTCCCAATTTTTACCGCATGTAAGTCGTACGACTTACGACTTCCACGACAGTTTTTTTTGTCTAGAACGATCTCTAGGTATTTTGCTTCTTTCGAAATAGAATTGTGCCATTCCATATAGAAAAGAAGGTTTTAGTTTCCTTGTTATAGTAAAAGGAACAAGGACTGTCTTTTTGGGGATAACGGAGTGACCAGTCTTATATTATGTTTTGATTGTATTATCTTTCTGGTGGTCCTTGTGCGACAATGACTTGATGGTTTGCGAAGCGCACTGCAGGTATTCTATGGAATTCACTAAGTGCTCATAGAAGACTGTCTGTCAACAAAAAAGGAATGTTGTTGGAAACTACCTCGATTTCAAGGAAGGCGATTTCACATATTTCCTTTTTATCGGTGGAGTAGGTACCTACCTATTCAATTTTTGGTTTCAAATCGTATAGTCAAAATGGTGCTTTGACGAAAGGGTTAAGAGCTTGGTTCCAGACGAGCTTTCTCTGAAGACTGAAACACAAAAACACTGAGAAAACCAATCATCGTAGGAATAAAAACGCATGTGTGGGTAGATATTGCGAATAACAAAAAAGAATATTCATTGTGTGTGTATGTATATTTTAAATTTTTTAGTTTATTTATTTTCCGATTTTGTTTATTTGTTTGGACAGGCATCATTGCTATACAAACTGAAAGCTAAATTAAATAATTAAAATTTGTTATTTTGCTTTGCAAGTGTAAAATATTATACTTACTTTCTCCAGTTGCACAAATATGAGTATGCATCGAACAATCGTTTCCAAAAGTTTTTTTTTTACCATTGTAGATGCCGCAAACCGGGTCATACATTTTCATGCACTCTGTTTCTTTACACAATATTTGGCACGTCTTTTTATCTATTTCTTTGGCTTCTAGAAGAAAGCACAAAAATATATATTTTTATATTTTTGTTTATGAATACATTTTTAAGCTTCTTACCAGGCTTATTTGCGTTCAGACGAATGCAATTTTCATTCTCCATATGGCACTTGTTGCGGAACACTTCACAAGACTCGCCATCAGATGTAGCCCAGGCAAGATTTTCTGTGTCAGAACATTTTTTCAACTGTTTTCCGCAACGTTTAGGTTTTATGGCTTCGGAATCACAAATCGTCCCGAGCAAGACGAATAAAACAAGACTAAACCCTGAAATCTCCATTATTGTAACACACTTGACGAATACTATGAAGAACTGGCAAATATTTTTCTAAATTTCAGCCTTTTAAACAATTCTATGGAGAAAAAAATTGAGTTCAGTAAACTAATAGGTACATAACCTCCTCGTACCTTACAGTTGGTAAGCGCTACCACTTTACTTCAATTGAAGTAGATCTGCTTCTTTTTATCAAAAAAATTTTAAATCTACTTCCTACTTCGCACTATCACCAAAATACTGAAATCTGCTTCATTTTAAAAATATCTGTTTCAACCTACTTCAATTTTACAAAAAAATGGCAAAATCTACTCCCTTTTTTCCATTTCACTCCAATTTTTGTTTTACATAATACACATTATGTAGAAATGAAGATGAAAATAGTTTTTTTTTTTGTTAAATTAATTTAAAAATTGTTATGAAACAATAGATATAAGAAGTCGGAAAGACTTTTAGTTTGGTTTTCGTTTGATTGAGTTAAGGCTATTAAAAAAAAATTAATAATTTAGAGGGTGTCCAAACCCAAGTTTTTTTTTCGGGCTCTAGCTCAAGGATTTCTTGGAAAATATTGGCTATACGTGATATAATCGCTTCCAGATTGTTGACATAACGTCGGACCTTCACGGTTTCCCACAAAAAAGTCCAAAGTATGCCAATCGCAGCTCGGAGGCGGTCAATCGATAACACGATTTTGGAATTTAGTGAGCAAAAGATCGATTGTAGAATGGACTGTTTTTCATAGCGCGTTAACCTGCATGAAGCAGAGGTCTTTTTTTAAAATACATGTCTTCACATTGCTCTGTAACACCCACAGTTGACCGAAACGTTGTTCCCATCCTCATTTTCGAAAAAAAATAGTCTAATAAACGATGAACTCATCACTTCACAATCCGCACCAAACTGTCACACTCTTTGTGGATGCATTGGCTTTTCGACAACAACGGGCTAGTTTTCCCGATACATTTTGTTTGTTAACGTAACCGCCGAGATGAATATGCGCCTCATCAGAAAAGTTGATTTTTCGCCGAAAATCGTTGTGCAATTCACTGCTCTTCACTGCAATTCACTGCTCTTAGCCCCAACGAACTTACACAGCATTCACTTTGGAAATAAGTTTTCAATATTTTCCAACGCTGTACAAGCATAAAGCCACTCATTTCATTCCGCGGAGGTATGATGCTAACTATCTTTCAAGATTTCGAGCGGGAAACAGCTGTCAATGTCAAAATAACCTACGATTTAAAAATAAACCACTAAATAGCCTACCCTAGATGTAGATTTTTATAAAAACGTTTAATTTTGAAATCTACTTCGATTTTTATCAATCTGCTTCACTTTTTTCTTCAAATCTGCTTCGATTTTTTTTTTCTTGAAGTGGTAGCACTCTTGGTATTTCCTTATTTGTACTTTTTTCTGCGAAGTGAACTATGTACTTACTTATTTTTTTTTTTTTTTTTTTTAATGTTGGTCTAGGTTATAAGTAAATTCTTTGGCATATGGCAAGTTGGTTTAATATTTACATTTTAAGTTAAAAATATAGTCCAACCTTCTATTGAATATTTTGTTTCAATAAAGAAACGAAAAACAAAGTCAAATCAATAGCAAACTATTTTGACTAGGTATGTATTTGTACGCTCTGGCAAGGAACTCTTGTTTTAAGCTATCAAGGTTATATTTGCTAAATCTTTTTAGGTTTTTAGGTTTTTAGGCTTGTACTGCAGGAGGCAGTTACAATGGAACAGATCAAGAATCTTGAAAACATTAACAAAACACCCTGGTCCGTAATTTCTCAGGTTCGGGATAATAGGGGCATAACCGCTCTCCTATTCTATTTATTGGGCTAGGTCTTTTCTTTTCAAGAACGATGGAAAACTAAATTTGTATGCAAACACCTAAAAAAAATGTCTCTTAACGTAATCCATCCCTTCCCTCCTTCCGGTTATCGTTCCAAGAGAAAACTATGGTAATATACATAACTTCCGATAGCTAGAGAAAACTTATCACGACTTTTCACACTAACATTATTTATAAAAAAGCATATTCGATTATATCGTCGTCAACTTTGTGGCTCAGTGTTAAAAAAAAAACCATTGAAAACATATTTTAACTGATTTTTTTCATTTTTGTCACTAGAGCGAAAAAAAAGTGCTAAGGTTTATTTTAAACCGTTGTATTTATTGAATGAAGTAAGATAATATTGATTTCAAGTTTGTTAAGTATCCACAAAAGACCAAACTTTCCAATTATTGTATCGGAAATTTTCTTTAAAATACCGTTTTAACTGCTTTAAAGTTAGTTAGGCCACTATGGCACTAAAGAAAAAATAAACAAACTAAATTAAATAGAAATATAGGCCAAAATTATAGAGCTATTTTCAAAATCATTTTGTTTTTATTTTCAAATAAAATCGAAGTTCAAAGTACATATTCGCTATCTGGTGTTTGGGATTAAAAAAAACACTTTATCGATTTTAAAACAATGAGATATAGTACAAACATTGTTTTTTGGTGAGATATGAATTCAAGAATAGCCATCAAATCTCTTTTTTTTAGTGCAAACAAACCTTCTGCCGGGTTTAAAATAACAAGAAGGAGGCTTGTCATTGTAAGTATTTTTGGAATACAACACTTTTCAAAAAAAATTCTTACAAAATTATAACCAAAAAAGTTAAATTTTTTGTTCATAATGAGCTTTCAAAAGGTTATTTATACCCAAATCGTTATGTAATAAAAACAGTACGAAGGATTAGAAAAGTTGAAATGTCTGTAAATCGTAATGGGAGAGACAAATCAAGATGGGTAAAGAATTTCACATTCGCGTAGTGCGGCCAAGGTATGAGTCTCTATACTTTACGGTACATCCAAAACGCATGTATAATGAAGACATCGTTTAAGGAGAGGAATGAATATGGCTGGGGCACGATTGTTTATAAGAGTATAGCAATAAAACAATTTGAGACAAAAAAAACATTACGACGCGACGTTGAAGTGAAACAATTTTTCCGCCAATCTAATGTGTTCCAAAATTTAAACTCCAGAATGGACATGAGCTGGATTGTATCTACACAGATTTCTCAAAAGCTTTTGACCAACTCTCACATGAATCATCATTTTCAAATTGAAAGCTCTAGGTTTCCCTGTAGGATTTGTTAATTGGATATATTCATATCTCCGAAACAGATCATACATAGTTAAATTCAGAAATTCGTTTTCTAACCCTTTCCCAGCAAAATCAGGAGTCCCACAAGGCAGCCATCTTGGTCCGTTACTGTTTATACTAGCTATCAATGACGTAACTTCGGGTATTCATTCTAGTGAGATCCTTGTTTTCGCTGATGATATAAAAATTTTCAAATCTATTAACTCAGCTAATGACCGCACAGAATTGCAAGCCGACATCGACAGATTTGCCATCTGGTGTAGCAAGAATTGCTTAAGCCTGAATCCAGCGAAATGTCAGATAATGACATTTTCAAGGAAACGCGTCCCAAGTACACACGGCTATAACATTTCACAACAAGTTTTGCATCGCGTTTTTAGTTTTAAAGATCTGGGAGTAAACTTTAGCCCAGACTTGAGTTTCACGGAATACATCAACTTTATTGTTAAAAAAGCTAATTCCATGTTGGGATTTGTTAAAAGATGGTCGAAGGAATTTCAAAATCCTTATGTAACCCTAGCTTTATATAACTGTCATGTTCGTCCCCATCTAGAATATGCATCACAGGTATGGTCTCCTTTCTACGAAGTTCATAAGTCTAGGATAGAGGAAGTTCAGCGTAATTTTATTCGATTTGCTTTAAAAGGTCTCTCCTGGGCAGATCCATACAACCTCCTACCTTACGAACACCGGATTCAACTTCTACAGATCCAAACTTTGTCACAAAGGCGTATTAACAATGATGTTATTTTTATGCACCAACTTTTAACGGGATCTTTGGACTCACCCGATCTTCTATCGTGTGTAGGTTTTAACTATCGTGGAGGGGCTCAACGCCAAACCCGAGGGAGTCAGAAGCCAAGGTAGACCTCATCTTCGATGGAGTGACCAGGTAGAGGGAGACATCCGTCAACTTGGAATACGAAATTGGAGACAGCAGGCTAGAGATCGAGCCGGCTGGAGGGGCATTCTCAGCAAGGCCTTGGAGTACCACGCTCCAGTGGCGCCAACATAAGTAAGTAAGTAAGTAAGTAAGGAGGGGCTCATCATCTTCGTAGATTAGAGCTATTGCATTGTCCCCAACACCGTACTAATTATGGCATGAATGAACCTCTTACCCGCATGTGCAAACTTTTCAACTCAAATAAAAGTATTGTTGATTTTAATATTAGTAAATCCTCTCTAAAAAAAACATTTAAAACCAGTGCACCACGCTAGTTTATGTTTTGTATGTTCTCAATTTTTTTGTATCTATTTTGTATAAATATATTTGTTTATTTATTTATTTTTATTTTTTGTGCTTGTATTATGCTATTTGTATATTTTGCTTACTAACAACTAACACCTGCACTAAATGATGTAGCCAGTGAGCACATAATATGTGTTGGCGAATCTCTGATTGTAAGTTAATGCTTGATATAAGCTTCTTACTCTCGAGAACTAATAGTGTAAAAAAAAAAAAAAAAAAGATCGTAGACTTCTTTTATTTGAAGTTGATGGAACTTGTATAATTGTTTTCTCCTTTTTTGCCAATTGAATTATTGGGACAGCTGGTCACAGGTGTAAATTGGACCAGACTTTAAGCACCTTGCTTTTGTTCAATAAGGGAATGCATATTGTCACCTTTCATTTTGGGTGTGGCCAACGATCAAAAATTTTTGGGTGATGGACTCTATTGTCGATTTTTATTGGTCACGTGAGATCAATCTTTCTCGATCTAGATCGATTTTTTCGATCTGACAGCTAGATTTTTTTGTTATGTTGGTCAAAAAATCAATTTTTTTTTCGATCTGAGATCAATATGTTAAATCTCATTTTTTTTCGAGATTTAACGCATACCATCACAATACTCTCGAACAGCTGTTTTTGAAGTTTTGTTTTTGGCATTGCGACATTGTGAAAATTAAATTTGTTGGTGTTAAGGAAAATTGTTTTTAATTATAAAATAAAGTTTTGTTTTTGATAAAAGAATTATTTTAATTATAAAGTGAAGTTTTGTTCTTGGCATTGCGAGAGCTCAATTATTTTTGGCAAAATAAAATTCTTTCTTATTATAAAGTGAAGTTTTGTTTTTGTTATTGCGAGAATTCAATTCTTTTGGTAAAGAAAATTCTTTTTAATTGTTTATGATTATTATATTTTCATTAAAGAAGTATATGGAATTGAATAGATTTATCAAAATGTCCATGAGATGTGAAAGAAGTGGCGTAGGTTTAATTTGTCGGTAGTGTTTGTTTAACGGGAGAGATGCAGAAAGTAGCGGGCCTACAGGCAATAGTGTCAATAGTCACAATAATGTAAGGCCACTGAAATGGATACAGCATTGTCTGCCGGGCCAGAATTGCTTTTGAGAGCAGAGAAATATTACAACTCTGTAGGATGACCTTTCGTTCAAGACATCAATTAGCAGTTCAGGACCTAGGCAGATGAGCAGTTCACTTTATTCCGTATTCTCCAGGCGCAAGTCAGTCGGTCGCCGGATAAATATTTCATCATAGCGGGGATCCCTGATTAGGTTTCGACTAACCAACGGGTCATATGGCTTCCCTTGGCTCTCATTCTCAAGAACTAAACTTCTTCTACTAATTATCTTGGAGAGTTGCTGATGAACCCTCTGATAGAGATTCTAGTGTCGCCGACTCCTTCAAACCCTTGGAATTTGCTCCCAAACTCATATGTTTTGTGGAGTAGATCACAGGACGTGAGAAAAGTGGAATCTTTATGTGTAAGCACTTGCCAGCGGGTGGAATATCAGCTCTGTAGATTACTGAATAGCACATTCATTTCAGTCTCTGTCTGTCCATGTCGGGACTGAACTTCCTTTAGTAGCTTCTGATAAAGTCCCAGAGCTTTACATTCGTTTATAATACAGTAACATAGCGGAAGACATGTATCCGAATTTTCAGGCAAAACACGCCTGCAATAGCCGTAGATCTTGTAGTTTTGATCGTCGGTCAGAATCAGACAGTATTCTTGATTTTCCTTCCCTGTTCGCACGAGATCAATGTGGGGGAAAACCAACTGTTCAATAAGCTTTGGACACTGGGACTGTGATGCTTCCTTTTCTTTTTCAGCTGCTGCGTCTGCTGATTTTTTAGCAGCCTCAGTTGAATCCAGTAGATCATCTCCAGGTGGTTTTATTATTTGAGGACTATCCGTTGAACTTTTGTTGCGACATTGTCATTTTGACACACACACACAATTACAAAAAAATCAATCTCGTTTCTGTTTTTCATTGCACAAGAAAAATCAATCTTGACAGTAAAATCTGGGAAAAAAATCAATCTGACGAGATTGATCTAACGTGACCAATAAAAATCGACATATGTCGCAAATCTGTACAAGTTGGATCAAGAAAAACAAAAGATACTTGTTTTCATTTTGTCCAGAGCAGTTGTCCGACTAAATAATGAGATGCTTTATGTTTGTCAATTTATTTACAAAAATTTTAAGGCATGCTGCGACTTTTCGTCTGATCCTCGACATGCAATGCCTTCATGCCAAAGAAAACAAAACCCTTCATTGGAAAAAAGCTCAAAAATGGTAAAATTAAAGCATATCAGCCTTCTTTTAGGTATAATAAAAAGACGAGACGTCACCACACAGAACAGGTATTACCTACGGCTGTAAGTTCATGCAAATAACTTTGATAGTTTTGTTTTTTTCACATATTTTTTTATCTTCTTCTTTTTGGTGTCTAGACAGATCTTTTTCGAGAATGTGTTTCGAATATTCATTTTGCATATCCGTTTTTCGTTCCTCGAATTAGTTTCCAAATTCGAAGCATTTAATACATTGGCCCTTCTTGGGTTTGAAAAACCCAATGTAGAATTCATAGTTGAAAACATTTTCGTATGCATGTTGCTTTGCAAATGGAAGCCCGTCACTGCAAGTTTCTTTGTACATTCTGAACATTACACTGATGTTAAACCCTCCATCAATGTAAGTACTCTCGTTTTGTCTGTTGCCTTAAATAATGAGACTCAATTCTTTGAAAACTGTTGATATGGCTTCTTATAGCGTTTTTAACGTGATGCGGAATCGAACTGTAGTTATTATGAATTCCTCTTAGGTCGGGTTGAATGACGATATCAACAAATTTACGTTGAGCTGTCTCAATGACTTTGACGGAAATATTTAAGGTTTGTTTCAGAAAACTTTGCACACACACGAGCACGAGCTTCATCTTTAACAAAGTAAAAGGAGCGTTTTTTTTTGTCGGTTTGAACCGTCTCTGGCATACCAGTACTTTGGGTTCACTTATTCGATGCTGTTACATATAAATTAGCTCTATTTCTAAATGTCACCAAGCTTCTAATACATACTGAATAATTCTTGCCTTTGGCTGTCCAAGAAGTTAGTTGAACAATTTAATGAGCATTTTTGAACACATCCCACTTGTACAGACTTTGCTCCAATAATCTTTGTAGTTTTTTGGTTAATATGACTTTCACCTGAGTTCCTGTTGGCCTTGCTAATGTTTCTCGCCCAATTTTTCTGATTTCGACCACGTTTTTTAGTACATATCTATGAACAATAATTATTTCTAAATACAAATTTTACGAATATAAACCTTCATTCACTTCTTCCGTTGGTGTAGGAGTTCTACTGCCTTCATCAACATCTGACCTAGCTTCAGCTTCAATTTGAGCAAGAATTTCCGTTTCAATATTTTCATCAGAGGTTCTATCCAACTCCAAATACTCAACCTCCTCGACCAGAATCTCCTCCTCCACAATGCAATCTTCAATCTTGTCTACGACATTATCATCAATCTCCAAGTACTCTTCCTCCACAATGCAACTATCCAACTCCTCTCTTCGGCATTTTCAGCACCATCACCAATAGCATCAGTTACATTCCGATCGATTTCCATATATGTACATATATGTACGTATCGTATATATGTATCTTTCATATGGGTACCTATTGTTTGTTTAGTTTTTTTTACCTCAATTTATATTATTTCGCCAAAGTGGTTTTGTTTTTTCGCTATTTCGCATTTTAGTTGTTTAATTTTTCGTTTGTTTTGTTTGTGTTTATTTCGAGAAAAAAATCATTAGTCTTCTGCTTATATCGTTTTAAGTTCATTTTGCCTTTTATTATTTAGTTTTTTGATCATATCGGTTTTAATTCATTTCGATTTCGATTGTTTTGACATTGTTTGCTTCGTTACTGTTTTGTATGTAAAGAAACCCAGAGCATTAAAATTCGCTCAAATTTTACCTACAAAACAATAACGAAACAAACAATGTCAAAAATGTTCGCCAGAATTTGAAAAGTATTGACAATATTCATTTCAAAATTAACATTATTCCACAAAAAAGAATTTATTGAAACTAAAATTCTTCTACAAAAAAGAAATTGATATGCTGTTATAATTTAGTTTCAATTATTAACAACAATATTACAAACATAAAAATTTTGTTTAATGAATAAATTAAGTTAGTTGGGTTTCATATCATAACCGATTCCGATTAAACCTGAGGAGAATGACCTGCTCTCAATAATAAACTTGAAACGAAAATAAAGTAATCGAGATAAGCTTTATCTTAATGCTTAATGAAGCTTTGCTCTTTTGACTGAAATGCAAAATAACCAAAACCAAAATAACTGTAATAAAGTGTCAGCAGGGTGAAGTGATCGAAAGGCGAAGTTAAAGAAAAACTAAATAAGGTTTTGGGAACTAAGCCAAAAATATATCATACCTATATATGAAAACGGAACAACTGATTTCGAATTGAAAAAAAAACCAAACACCCCTTTTCATAGCACCCAAAAAATGGCATCTGATATTTTAAATATTTATGGTTTCTTAACGGTAGCTCCCGTATAGGTGTCGGTTTTTCCAGTTTCAGTAAATTTTTTTTAGATTTTACCAAATTTTTCAAAAAAAGAATTATTGTTAGTTAAAGAAAGGATACAAATTCCAATTTTGATAAGCCGTCGTAGGTTTGTTCTGATGAACAATTTTGTTCGAGATGGCTACGATATTTTTTATCCTTTAAAGAACATTATGTGTGCATTCGGAATCCAATTGATCAGGTGATGCTGATCATATTTCAAGAATTAGTACGACGGATGATCTTATCACCTCCCACTCGGGAGATTTGTAAAATGTTGATAAAGGCAAAAGATAATTACCACCAAAATGGGAGGTAAAAAAATTAAATTAAAATCAAAACTTTATTAAATTTTGTCAATTTCAGATAATCACATTCTTGGCACATTTTCGTAGAAAAAAGCATGCGAGACAAAATATACTTAACAACAAAATTAATAAATTTTTAAATTTTCCCTATCGAAACAAAAGTTTTTTATTAAAATAAAAAGCGCACAAAAAAAAACCTGCTCAAATTTACGTAGTCTACGCTGAATGAATAAAACTAAATTGATATGTACATACATATGAACAATATTTTTT
Source organism: Platycheirus albimanus (assembly GCA_916050605.2). Taxonomy (NCBI): domain Eukaryota; kingdom Metazoa; phylum Arthropoda; class Insecta; order Diptera; family Syrphidae; genus Platycheirus; species Platycheirus albimanus. Next base: position 83,402,081 of record OU696696.1, read on the forward strand.
TTATTACTACATTTAAAAAATATCATTTTTCAATAAATGACGACGGTTTTGGTATATTTCATTGATCTTCTTCAAGACCACAATCATTTTCCTTGGTTTGTTTCCATTCTGAATTATAAAAACGAAAACATTTATAAAATGTTTTAACACAAATAATACATCATTTCCACACTTACTGTTATTTGTAAAGCAATTTTCCATTTCATAAATGCAATTGTTGCCAAAAACTTCTGTTTGATCCCCATTTGAAGCACAAACTGGATCGTAAATAAACGGACATGGTCTCAGGCACTCCTGCAGAACTATGGGATCAATCTGATGCAAGCACAAAGTCATGTGAGTCGGTGTCCATGCTTTAAATAGGGCAATCAGTATAAATTGAACAAAGTTCAATATTTCCTCTTCAGAACTTACAATTTCCATTACGACATTTGTTGTATCTCATTAAGCATTCATTATGAAAATACTTGAACTTATTGTTCCCGTCAAATGCACAAAGAGGATCGATGATTTTGGGACAAGTTTCAGGACATTCGTAGTCCAGTTCATTTTCAGTTTTATAACAATTCACGTTGAGAATGAATACACTCAATATCAAAACCAATATTCCTTTCATTGTCACTAACGCAGCTTTAACTGAGATCTGAACCTAATAACAGCTGGCTTACTGCATTTATATATTTGCTTCTGAAATCCGCAATCAATCAATCATCAACTATATACAATACACATATCCATGAAAATTAATATGCCGATAAAGATGTCTTTATTGAGAAACAATCTTTAGTTGCTATAACAACAAACGACACACCCCTTGCCTTTGGTCTAAAGCCAATTAATTGAATATGGGCGCCAATCTCAGTTTATATATTTTTGTAAACATTGGGTTTATATTTTTATAAGATAACTTCGATTCTTGATCTCTTTTTATCAAACAACGTGCAATGTGATGCATTTGAGGTCAAGTGGTTTCTTACCTACTTACAATCGGAAAATGTTCGTAATTCGCTTAACAAGACCACAAATGAATGTTTTAAAACATTGAAACTTAATAAGCTTAAGCTACGAGGTGTTCAATCACCACAGTTTTTTATTGAGAAATATAGAGAATCTGTTCCTGAAAATTTTTCCAATGCAAACGTATAAATAAGATAAAACCCACGTATGTATGTATAGCATTCTTAAAGAACATATTTCGGTCATTAAAGGAGAATATCAAAAAAAAACCCCAGAGTCGATAGAAATAAAACATAATATGGTTTGAATTTTGAAAAGGCATACATTGTAGATTTCAAATATGTAATTACTTTCTTTCCAATACATCCCCAGGCATGACCATTTTTCCAACTTCAATATATAATCTATGCATTTCTTCATATTAATAACAATTATTGGTTTGAGTACCTACTAAGAAAAGTCACATGTGCATAAAGGCTCGTCCATATTATGCCGAATGATGTTGATCGGCCTGTGCCGACCGGCCAAGCAGAATAAGTATGGATATGGAGGGACGTGTCGAAAGCCTTCCCGAACCGAACCGAACTCAAACCGGCATAGGCCGATCGGCATCATTCGGCATAATGTGGACGAGCCTTGTTGCGACAATTTGGTCGCAACGAAGACTTGTTCTTGAACGAGGCAAAACTACAAGTTTGGTAGCTTTACAATTTGTTAAAAATCCTTTATTGGAGATAATAAATGTTATAAATGTACATTTGTATACAAAGGTTAACTCACTTAGTCTTCTTTTAGTTTAATAGCCACCGAGTGGCCGGCAAAGTACAAATCTAAATTTAATATTTAAGTTAGAATTTAAGTAATACTTAAGTTGCCTCGTGGCTTTCAAAGGAGAAAATGGCAGATTGCCAATTGTATTAAGAAAAATGAAGTAAGTTAAGTTGGTTAATGTAGATAAATTTGTCGACGGAATGTTGGTAAGAATGTGGGCTGTAGCTCCCTCTCACAATTGGTGGGGAAAACTACTCGCATTAAGGTGCGTACGCATCCTTCTCAACACTCCCCCCCGGTAGTTTCTCCTGGGCAAGTGTTAGGTGGAGTCCTGATGTCGAGGACAGCCAGCTTGACTGCCGGTCTTTCGTACACTCCTTTCGTCGTCTGGATGAATGCGCTTCGAACTTGGTTGTCTTTGGAAAGTTTCACTTTCACGATACGCCCTTTAGGCCAGCTGTTCCTGGGGCTATTCGGGTCAACGATAATGACTATATCCCCGACTTCTAGTGGTTTGGCGGGTGCGAACCACTTCGTTCTTCTGCTAAGCGTGGGCAAGTATTCTGCAACCCAACGCTTCCAGAAGCGGTCGGCGAACTGTTGTGAGGTGAGCCAATTTTTCCGAAGTATAACTGCGTCGTCATCTAATTCCGTTGGAGGTTTTGAACCACATGGCGAACCCAGCAGAAAGTGGTTTGGTGTAAGTGCTTCAGGGTTAGCAGGATCGATTGGAATATACGTCAGAGGCCGGGAATTCACTATATTCTCTGATTCTATTAACATAGACCGAAGAAGCTCATCGTTTGGGTGTCTCGTTGGCATAGAAGAGTAGAGAACTGTTTTAATAGACCGTACAAGACGCTCCCAGCTACCCCCCATGTGCGGCGAGCCGGGTGGTATAAATTTCCATTGAGTACTTGACGAGTTAAATGTTTCCAGTAGTCTATCCTTCTGAATATTGGCAGCTGCTTCTCTTAGTTCTCGCTCTGCGCCGATAAAATTGGTGCCGTTATCGCTGTAGAACTCGAGCGGTGTACCTCTTCTGGCCATAAAATTACGAAGGCAAAGGATGCAGGAGTCTGTGGTCAGCGAATGAGCGACTTCAATGTGGACTGCTCTGATAGTGAGGCAGGTAAGGAGGACACCCCATCGCTTTTCGATTCTTCGCCCTATGGTCACAAAGAGGGGACCAAAGTAATCCACGCCAACAAAGGAGAACGGTCGGCAAAATGATGCTAGCCTCGCCCGAGGTAGGGGCGCCATGATCGGTGGGTTTGGGCGTGCTCGGTTTAGTATGCATTGTGGGCATGCTTTCTTGACAGCCTTAAGCACGGATCGCATGTGTGGGATGTAAAATTTTTGACGGAGAGTATTGATGACTGTCTCGTCATTTTGGTGTTTGAAGTGGCAGTGAACATCGGTGATTATTAGTGTCGTAATTCGATGAGATCTTGGGAGAATGATAGGTAGTCTGAGATCTGAGCTGAGCTCTTTTTTATTACAGATTCGTCCGTTGGCTCGAACAATGTGGTTTTCATCCAAAAACGCGTTAAGATTATAGAGAGGACTACTTTTTTCGACGCGGCGGTTGATTGCTAAGTCTGCAACTTCTTCAGCGTATACGCTGTTTTGCGCCTCTTTCACTAATGCAGTCTCGGCTATCTGTAATTCTTTTCGTGATAGGGAACCGACCAGCTTTGAAGTTTTCTTTACCTTTGTTGAAACATTGTTCACGAACCGAAAAGCGTAGGCTGTACTCCTCATCAGTTTTCGCCAGGTGGATATTTCATCGTATCGAAAAATGTTTTCTCGGACGGTACTATGGATGGCTACAAAATTAGTTTTCAGCTCTTCGACTGTAGAACCCCCGATCGTCTCCTGAGGCCACTTATCTACAGTTGATTTCAAGAAATTGGGTCCGTTAAACCATCGATTAGTTGCTTTCAGCTCTGGGGGCTTTTGCCATTTGGTTGCTTCGTCGGCAACGTTCATGCTTGTAGGAATCCATCTCCACTCCGCTGCATCGGTGAGTTCTAGGATCTCACTAACTCGAAATGCCACGTACTGCCGGTATCTTCGGTGGTCTGAGCGAAGCCAGCTCAGGACAGTTCTTGAGTCTGACCAGAAGAATTTTCTATTGAAGGCGATTCTGTGTGAGTCCACGATGCACTTGGCGAAGCGAGCTCCGAGGAGTGCGGCTTGTAATTCCAGACGGGGGATCGTAAGCGCTTTAAGGGGGGCAACTCGAGTTTTCGCTCCTATGAGGGCTGTCTCTACTTGTTCATTTCTGACAGTTCTAATGTACGCTACGGCTGCGAAACCATTTTCGCTGGCGTCGACGAATATGTGCAATTGTATCTCGGATCCCCAGGTGGAAGAAATGTAGCATCTAGGGATTCGTAGCTCTTCAATTTTAGAGAGATGCGATGTCCATTTAAGCCATTTGTCGTATTCTTCGTCCTTGATCTCATCATCCCACTCAATCTTGGAGCGCCAGATCTCTTGAAGTAGGATTTTGACATACACCAGGAAACACGCAATGAGGCCAAGTGGATCAAAGATCGTCATCAGTACTCTCAAGACTTCACGCTTCGTAGGGCGCTTAGAATTGAACAGAATTTCGCGTTGACTTGGATTTGAGGTGATCTTGAAGGTGAGGCTATCTTGGGATGTGCACCACCACATTCCCAGCACTTTTTCCGTCCCTAACTCCACATTCAGGTTCATGCTCAGTTCTTTTGTTGGTTGCGATTGTAGCGCCTTTAAGACTGTGGTTGAATTCGAAACCCAGTTTCTGATGTAGAATCCACCTTGATTGTGTATATGTCGTATTTCCGTCGCTAATTTGATCGCCTCCTGCTCTGTCGACACGCTGTCCATTAAGTCATCCACATAATGATTGTCTTTGATTGCCCGGACTGCTCTTGGGAATTCCGTAGCAAATGCTTCGGCATTTGTATTTTTGACAAAGTGAGCTGTACATGGAGAGCATGTCGCCCCGAACGTCATCACGGTCATTATGTAGATGTCAGGGTGTTCGTTCTCGCCACCGCCCCACAGGAATCTCTGGAAGTGTTGATCGTCTTCGCGAATACTAATCTGGTGGAACATTTCCATAATATCTCCACAGATTGCGATCTTGTTTTCTCTGAATTTATATAGCACCGAAGTTAACGAGGTGAGTTGATCTGGGCCTTTCAGCAGAAGAGAATTAAGCGAAGTACCATGCACCGCAGCTGCCGCATCCCACACAAGGCGGATCTTCCCAGGTTTGTTGGCATTTTCCACTGGGAAAACAGGTAAGTACCATGAGCGTTCTTGGTGTTTCATCTTCTCTTGATCGGTTATCTTGCGCGCATAGCCTTTTTCGACGTACTCTCTAATTTTGTTGTTCAGTATATCAGTCAGAGCCGGGTCGCGCTGCATGCGCTTCTGAAGGCAGAGTAACCTTTTTCGTGCCATGGGATAGCTGTCTGGCAGCTCAACAGTATCAAATCTCCAGAGAAGTGCGGTTTCGAATCTTCCGTTCTTGCGTATGGTATGCTTTTGAAGCAGGTCGAGAGCTCTGGAGTCTTCATCAGACATTGATACCTTTGCTAGCTGTTGGGTTCCGAAGTTGTCGTCGCAGATAAAATTCTTTACTAGACTGTCCAAGTCTACGCCGTTGCATTCACAAGCATGAAGGCTAAAAGATGTATCCGGATGCTGTTCTCTTTCAGAGTTTCTTCCGTGAATTACCCATCCAAGTCGAGTTTTGGTTGCAACTGGTTCATATCGGAGACCCTCTTTGGATTTAAGTGGAAATCCAAGTTGGGCGTTGTTGACTCCTATGAGTAGCCGTGGGGCAGCTTTGTCGTACGCGGCGAGGTTCAGTCCCTTCAGATGTTCAAACTTTTTCTTCAGCTCATCAGGGTTAAGAGTTTGTTTTGGCAAGCAGAGTTGATTTACTGTGTGAATGTCTGTCAGTTGGAATTTTTCAGCGTTTGTCGTCGTACTGGATATTTGCAAGTTGATTAGTTCGGAGTCACTCTCATATCTCGAAGTATTTCCGGTCCACTTCAGACATAGGGACCGAGGAGTTCCTTGCACATTTAATTGTTTAGCCAGTTCCTTGTCAATCAATGTTACTGACGATCCGTCGTCCAGGAATGCAAACGTCTTAATCTTTGTTTCTTTTCCGTAGAGGAAGACTGGGACTATGCGGAATAGAACAGGATCGGTTTTGAAGCTTTGGCCGTCTGATAGCTCCCTTGAGTGCACGCTTACAGTCCCATTGGCTTGTGGGCCGTACTCAGTGCGGTCGTTGTGGAGCAGGCGGTGGTGTTTGAGGGTGCAATTATGTTCTCCACATACCGCTTCGGACTGGCATCGTCTGCCTAAATGCTGTTTTAAACATTTGCGACACAATTTATGCTTCCTTACTTCTTCCCATCGGCCCGTCCTGTCAGCTTCTTGAAACTTCTTACATTCAGAGACTGAAGTACAAGCGCCACCACATATGCAACATTCACTGTCCACTGAACTTCCGATGTAATGTGTGTTCACAACTGCTTTGTCTTTCCATCGCTTTTGTTCTTTCCTTTCGGGCACGTATGTAGAAGGAGCAGTAGCCAGGACTCCATTTGCGGCCTCAGCTAGCGAGTACATCCACCTACTGAAGTGCACCAGAGTACATGAAGTCAGTGATTGTTTGTATATTGCCCAATTAAGGCGAAGGCTTGGCGGAAGCTTTTCCACGAGTTCCTGCGTAAGCATCGGATAGCTTAGATGGTCAGTCACACCACACGCTTCAACGGTAGAACAGAGGTTCTGTACTGCAATGGCAAAGGTGACTATGGTTTCGAGTTTTTCTGCTTTAGGAGGTGGCGTTGAACTGATTTTTCGAATTAGTGTGTTGATAATTAACTCTGGTCTGCCGTACAGCATCTTCAAGGTCTCGATTACGCGTCCAACACAGTTGGGCTGAATTATTAGGCTCCTTACTGCTTCCAACGCACATCCTCTGAGAGCTTTGTGTAGTCTGATGAGATTTTCTTCGTCGCTAAATCGGCCCAGTTCCGTACTCCGGTTAAAACTAGCGATGAAGAGTGGCCACTCCGATGGGTCACCGTCAAAGACAGGTAAATCTCGGATCAATTGTCGCGCTGCTAAATTGTTTTTCGTTAAAAAACTATTCGAGTGCATAATTTCTTGCGTGTTGTCGTACGCGTGTGGTTGTTGCATAAACGCTGTGTTGTTTTGGACCGAGGGTTGCACTGCTGTATTATTTTTCGTTAAAAAATAGTTGGAGGGCATACTTTCAGCATTGTCAAACACGTTCTGGCGATCGCGAGAAAGAGATTCCGAGATACATACATTTGGCTGCTGTTGGATTCGATGAGGAGGCGGGACGGGTGCTTGGAAATAATTATTTGTGTCCTGGATAAATGATGGTCGTTGATGGTCGCGATTAGGCAACAAGGCGGAGTCACTAGCCTTGACAGATTGAGGATGATAAGTTGTGGCGGCTAATCCTGAAGGCTGTTGACCTGCGTTGAACATTGGCTGTGTCCCAGCGTCACTCCATGGTTTGTAAATAAGTAGGTGTTGAGACATTGGTGGCATGAACTGGCTCGAGTGTGCCTCAGTGTTCGTAATAGAATGCAAGTAGCCATTTTCGGATATTCCTTCATTCCACTTTCGTGCACTCGTAACAGCAGCGTTATTTTCTTCGATGCGTTTCGCCACGTGAGCAATTTCGCCTTCATCGTCGGAGGAACCGAGAACCAGACTCATCATCTTATATTTTTTGGATATATATTCGGCATCTCTTTGGCGTCGCAAACTTAGTTCTTCTCTGTCATGGATTTCCCTCAGCTGTCTCTCTTCTTCAATTTTCTGAAGCTCGATTTGGAGTCGCTTTGGTGATGAGCCTTTTGGTGACGTCGAATTGCCAGCTTGGAATCTCAATTGTTGTGAAGTTTCAATGACACAGTCTTGGGACGACACAGGTTCTTGAACGGCAGCTTTCCTCATCACTTGAATGTTTGTATTACTTCTGAAGGAAGGCAACGGCAGGTTATGAGAGTATGTCATGGAAGTCGAAGCATATGAATGTAATGTTTCTGTACACGGTGGCAGCAGTGAGTGGAAATGTTCACGGTTGTTTTGTTGGTGGAAATTTGCTGTTGAAGCAATGAAAGCAGAAGGATTTCCACACACGGCAGCGACCTCGGCTGCACTATGTCCGGAAATTGCAGAAATGGTGACTGGATCGGATGTTGATCGACTTTGTTGATGAGCCGAAATCTCACCCGTCGTGAACAATTCGTTCCCACTGAATGCGGGGAGTCGCAGGGTGTGTGGCTGAACGGAGCTGATCGGTGTTGACATGGCTAAGCCCCCACGCATGGCGGCAACGTCGGTCGCACTGTACGCAGGAAACCTGGAAACGTCGGCCGCACTGTGTGCAGGAAATCTGGGAACGATTGGGCCAGTGGGACTAAAGGTTGTAGCTGTAGTTGGATTCCCACGCATGGCGGCAACGTCGGTCGCACTGTACGCAGGAAATCTGGGAACGTCTGGGTTGACGGAACCACGAATTGGCGTCATGAGCGATCCCGTCAAATTTAAAGGTGTCGTAGTTATGTTTGCGTTTACGTGAGCGGCTTCAGAATTCGCGGAGAATATAGCAGTAGTTGTTGCTAGTGGCGACTGAAGCAATTGGCCACTCGTACGCAGATTGGCTTGTGTAATACCCCACCCCACAACAGATTCGGATCCCGCTCCTGAAAAGCAAGCAACAGACATACTCTTACCTTGACAAATTTGGCACAAGAAAGATTTATCTTGAATACTGGCATTCACATTAGCACAGCTGAAATGGATCCATGCTTTACATTGGTCGCATTGCACCATGTCGCTCGCGGAGTCTGGCCTGTCACAGCAGGGGCAGTTGAATTCCTCGATTGGCTCAGATGGCTTCTTCTTGGGTGGCATTTTAGTCCAAGCGTTGAATTTGCTTAAGATTTTTAAGATGTTGCGACAATTTGGTCGCAACGAAGACTTGTTCTTGAACGAGGCAAAACTACAAGTTTGGTAGCTTTACAATTTGTTAAAAATCCTTTATTGGAGATAATAAATGTTATAAATGTACATTTGTATACAAAGGTTAACTCACTTAGTCTTCTTTTAGTTTAATAGCCACCGAGTGGCCGGCAAAGTACAAATCTAAATTTAATATTTAAGTTAGAATTTAAGTAATACTTAAGTTGCCTCGTGGCTTTCAAAGGAGAAAATGGCAGATTGCCAATTGTATTAAGAAAAATGAAGTAAGTTAAGTTGGTTAATGTAGATAAATTTGTCGACGGAATGTTGGTAAGAATGTGGGCTGTAGCTCCCTCTCACAATTGGTGGGGAAAACTACTCGCATTAAGGTGCGTACGCATCCTTCTCAACAAGCCTTAAGGTAGATGAATTGTGATTTACTACAAATAAATAAAACCTCTGTTAGTAGGTACTCAAACCAATTATTGTTTTTAATATGAAGAAATGCAGATATTGAAGTTGGAAAAATGGTCATGGCCAGTCCTGGGGATAACTTGGAAAGAAAGTAAATACATATTTCAAATCTACAATGTATGCTCTTTCAAACCATATATGTTTTATTTCTATCGTCTCTGAGTTTTTCACCCATACATTTTTGGGCATTCCCCTTTCATCGCAACTCTTCAGTTAGAGGACTACCATTACTACATTGCATTCAAATAAATTTATAAAGATAAGGACTTTATTACGAAAGCAATTCTTTTCTTACGATCCTGATTTCCAGATGATCCAAAACTCGCTTGTCACAAAGCTCAAGCTTTATTTTCAATATGTTTAAGTTTAATATTGCATTCAGATCCAATTGAATTATAATCGGAAATTTTAAACAGTATCGGAGTGCAATGAAAAATAAAGTGCACGACTGGGTCTCAGGAACTTGTTGTGTTGACATATCCTTATGGCTTGAAAATTTCAAAAAAATCTTTACGGTATTGGACTTTAAAAAACAAATCTTTTATTTAGTTTGAAAAACTTTTCGAAAACATATTCCAATTTTTTCTTGTGAGTATGTGAATTTCTTAGATTTTGTAGTTTTTAAGAGAAAGAGAACTAAAGTATGTATTCAATATTTGAGAATGGTATGAATAAATGTAGAACATCACAATCACTTGCGGAATATCGAAATAGTAAAACGAAACGTTTGTTACGTGTGTACATAATATATTTCTTATTGAAAAGTGACATCGACATGGACGTCCAAAATGTATAAGCAATATGAATTTTTCCGTTTACTTAGCGCAAAAAACAACTGTAAATGCCATGTAACCGTTGATTTAAATCTTATAATTCACGAAAACGTCTCTAACGATTTTTATTTAATGGCGATTTTTATTGGTCACGTTAGATAATATTTTTTGATCTAAGATCAATGTTTTTTGATGTGACAGCTAAATTTTAACTTCCTTTGGTCAACAAATCAATTTTTTTTTTTCAATCTAGATCAATATCTTAAATCTCATTTTTTTCGAGATTTAACAAATACCACAATACTTTTTGACATTTCTCGAACAGCAGATTTTGAAGTTTTGTTTTTAGCACTGCGAGAATTGTCATTTTGACACACACAATTACAAAAAAAAATCAATCTCGTTTTTGATGAAACATCTGACATTAAAATCTAGGATTACCAATAAAAATCACCATAAGAAAATCAGTTTAGGTTTTTGGGTATGTCACACCATATGGTTGGAATTTTTTTTTAAATGGCTGAGAACGGTAAGTACCTACCTCCCATAGGACTGAATTGTTTGCTTTTGACTATATCTTGAAAATGGCTGAGCCCATTCTTTCGAAATTTTACACATAGGTAAATGTATTAATATTTTTTGTTTGTTCTTAGAATATATAACCCAAGAATCATACCATAAAATATTTTTGACAAATTAATGGACACCCTGTGTATGGAGAAAAAAAGATAAGGTACTAAGGAATACTAGCTCCATGAAGTTTTTTTTTTCTTTTCTTTTGAGAAAAGCATCATCTCTTAATATTTTTAGTTAAGTTGTTTCATTTTTAACTAAGTACCTACCTAGTATTTTTGCTGTCGAATAAAACTCCTTGACATGTACCTACCATTTATCCAAAAATCTAACTTGCAACCCTTACTATACATTCTTTAGCACCAATAACTGCGATTAAGTAGATTATTGCTATTGAGTAAATGTTTTTATAAAATCGAAAAAATAACCGACAGATGATACAAAATGAATTGTCTTCCCTCCCATTGTTGTTGATTATTTTGCAATACAAGTTTAAGGGCCCGGGTAGCTCAGTCGGTAGAGCGTTGGACTTTTAATCCAACGGTCCAGGGTTCAAGTCCCTGCTCGGGCGAACTTTTTTTTTTTTATTTTTTTTTTCGAAAGTATTGAAAGAAACATTAATTTGACAATAAAAAAAATTGTTTCGATTGGGCCCATTTTTTAACAAAATTATTTTCAGTACTCCAATATAAAACTATCAATAATTCTTTAACATATCGAAATTTTTCGACTTTATTATGTATTTTCACTTAACTTTTTTTCGTCCTATGACAAAAGCTATACTACTCAATTTTTTTGTAAACCGTTAAATTTCCTCAAAAACTATTAACGAAATATGTATGTATGGCGTTTTGAAAAACAGGTCATTTTTCGGAATTCGCCGAAAATTTCGTAAAATAAATTGTAAAAAACCACCGTAAAGTTGATATGAATCGCTAGCATGAAACTATAGGTAGGATCTATCAAATAGCGACTTCTGAAAGTCGTCTAATTTTATGTTACATATAATTTTTTACAAACCTACCTACACATTTTTCGGGGTGCCTTGAAATAAGGCCAAATGGAGAGATTTCGCCTTATTTCACTTTTGTGAAGTGAAATAAAGCCAAAATTTAACGTTTGGCTTTATTTCACTTTGTTTAAGTGAAATAAGGCCAATTTGGCAATATTTCACTTTTGATTGCTTTGTTTACAGAAAATAAACTGAAAACCATTTCAATAAGGTCAAAGCGTTTTTGTTTCCATTTGTATTTCTGCAATTGGTTAAATCGTGATCCAATAGCATATCTTAGAACTTAAAAAACTTGTCCCGATTATGAAGGTATGCTATCGAATCCCTCCAAGGAGCTGCCAGTCCTATATACATATACAAAGCTTTATTGCAGACATTTTCTCGGGCCCTAAAGAATATAAATAGACGCGTGCAGGTATGTTTACATTTTTTTATCATAATTTGTCCTTATAGGAAATGTTGACTTGCGTGGTCATTATGAGCAAAGTATACAATTAATAGCTGTTTAAAGTCGCAAGATGGAACCACATTGAAAGTGCCACCCAAAAGATAATTTTGGGCGGATGATTTGGGTAGTTTTTGAACTGCAGTTGCAATGGTCGGAGACAGGAAAATGAAATGCGAAAAACCCTCCTCAACTAAACAGCGCCCCGTTAAAACAGTTTGCCTTATTCCATTTTTGTATAGCATTTGGCCTTGTTTCACTTTGAATGAGTTAATCTATTTAGTTTTATTTCGCTTTAACAAAGTGAAATAATGCCAAACGTTAAAATTTGCCCTTATTTCACTTTAACAAAGCGTAATGCTGAAAACAGATGTGCATTCAGAATGCACGCGTGACTGCATGCATCAACGCACCTTAAACAGATGTGCATATTCTTCGAAAAATTTGATGCCCACTTCTGTCAAAAATATTTTATTCTTTGTCTATTCGTACGCACTAGTGTCACCAGTTTCAAAAAAGGTACGCTAATGTGAATAGCCATCTTTTGTGAATAAACTTATTTTTCGTAGTCAGTCCCGTCCCCCTTATGCAATATTGTTACTTCTCTAAAGTTGTCTGGCTAGCTCCCTACTGCACAGTTTTTCAGTTAAAAAAAAATTAACCGTGTCGACTTTATCGAAGCTGGTGTAATATAAGACACTCGTGCGTGCGAATACATGCTGCTTTTGTTTGAAGAAGGACAGGTACTGTCAAAATAAGTGATGCCAGATAGCAATTATTTGCATTTTTTTCGTTTGTTGTTGTGGCTGCAATGAAACTAGGCATCCAATTTAGGAATAGAGACATCGTGCATTCTGTGCAGTCAAAATAATTTACACAGGGTCTTATGGGACATCCCCACCAAAAATATGCAGGGGTTGCAGTGAATGCACGATGTCTCTATTCCTAAATTGGATGCCTAGTTTCATTGCAGCCACAACAACAAACGAAAAAAATGCAAATAATTGCTATCTGGCATCACTTATTTTGACAGTACCTGTCCTTCTTCAAACAAAGGCAGCATGTATTCGCACGCACGAGTGTCTTAAATTACACCAGTTTCGACGGTTAAATTTTTTTGAATTGAAAAACTGTTGAGTAGGGTGCTAGCCAGACAACTTTAGAGAAGTAACAATATTGCATAATGGGGACTGACTACGAAAAATAAGTTTATTCGCAAAAGATGGCTATTCACATTAGCGTACCTTTTTTGAAGTACGAATAGACAAAGAATAAAATATTTTTGACAGAAGTAGGCATCAAATTTTTCGAAGAGTATGCACATCTGTTTTAGGTGCGTTGATGCATGCAGTCTCGCGTGCATTCTGAATGCACATCTGTTTTCAGCATAATAAGGCCAATTCTCTCCATTTCACTTGGCATTATTTCACGGCACCATTTTTCGGTGCCGTGAAATAAGGCTTAGTGAAATAAGGCCAAATGGAGAGATTTGGCCTTATTGCACTTTGTTAAAGTAAAATAAGGCCAATTTCTAACGAGAATTGATCTAGAATTGCTCTTTTTTGCAACGAAACTTGCAAAACTGAAAAAAATCTTTTGACAGAAAGAACAAGTCTTTTCTTGAATGAATCTCGCTATAACAATAGTTTCTTACATATGCATAACTTGCCTTGCAATTGTCACCAACTACAGTCCAGGTGTTCGTATAGACACGTACTTAATCCAAAAACAAAAGAAAGAGCAAGACTATATCAATTTCTCAAATTGCTTATCTTTTGTTGTTAGGAAATGTTTGGTATAAAGAGAAACAGAGAAAATAGTAATTATCCATGAAAGAGAAAACATTTTAAGGATGTTGTTTTCCTTCTATCTCCTCTTAACTTCTTTCAACATACAACATCTTTTTTTCCCTTTCAAACACCCTCTTCTGAACAATCATGCATTTCATTTTCACTCTCAAGTCTCACTCTCAATATGAAACAGCGACGCAAAAACGAAACTTAAAGGTTAAAAAAAACACATTTTCAATGATGCTGTTCTGTTCTGTTCTGGCTGGCTTTGATTTTTCTCTCTACTCTCTATTTTCTACTCTACTCTACTCAGTTCTTTTCGTGTTGTTCTTGCTCTATCACTTTTGCTTTTGCAGAAAAAAAACGGGGTGCAACATTTTTCAATTTGACTGTGGTTCTACTGTATACAGATACAGATCCAGAAAATTTTCTAATTTTCCTTAATCTAAAAAAAAAAAAACAAGTGCAAATAACTCAATTAAACAATGAAATTTATCATTAAAAAGTACAATTCTAATGTAAAAATGTATTTTTGTGAAATAGAATAAATAAAACGGTGAAAAGCGGAGGTGTTTACCAACTGAAAAAAAAAATAATTTTGTGAAGTCTAAGTAGGTACCTACCTATAAAAAGAAATAACTTAAATGACAAAGATTCTATAAATCATGTTTTATAACATAAAAATTGTTTCTCAAAACCAGGTTATTTATCAATTTGAAGAGAATATTTTCACCATTTCACCCTTGAAACAGTTTCATTAAAAAATAAAACTCGCTCGCTGCCTTAAGCAAATTATTCGTCCTTAACTTCACTTGGTGTGGTGGGCTATGAATTCATTTAAAAGAAAAAATCAGCCCCACCCACCCCTTTGTGAAGCATGGAAGTGGGTATCGCAATGTATGTTAATTTTCGAGACATTCATGTAGATAAAATAATAATTTCGCTTATCACTGATGATGGTGAGTCAGAAAGTACCCATTTTTGGAAGAAATTATTAATTTTGATCAGTTTGTAAAGTTTAAAATGTTTCTCAAAATCTAGTGTAGACTTGCCTTCGAATCGAAACATATTCTACCTTACATTATTTAAAGTAGGTAGGTAGGTACATTTATATACTGTTTTGCCAATTAGGATAATGTCGCCCACTCAGTTGTCAGGAGGCGCACTAGGGATCAAAAACCAACACACACTGGGTGGTAGCTTTTATGAAGTTCCTACATGTTTTCAATCATCCTCCCTTCTACAGTGTTCACTTTTATTCAAGTTGTTTGCTAAATCCCTCTTTCATAAAAATTAGTAGGTACATTGCTGATATCCATATCCCTAAAAATTGCAATTGAAAACAATGCGCAGAACAAAAAACTGTAGAGAAGAACACCATGTGGGATAGATGACCTTCATTCATGTAAGAGTGCAACATATCGACATAAATTAAAAACATGGTTTGATGATTAATGTTTGAAGGAGGATAATGTTAACACTAACAGACGATTCAACAGGATAAAAAGCGTGGGATGATTACCTAGTAAGACAGATACAAACAAAAGTCGCTGTCCAAAAAGTGAGACCTTTCTTGACGTTCTACACACCTATCAAAAAATAAATAAAAGGAAATAGAGAATTGTGAGTTTCTATACTTTGTATGAAGACAAACTTCTGAGACATCAATAATTACTGAAAACCGTGTAAACCCGGCATTGATTTGCACAAGAAAAGTTCATTGCAAAAGTCTAGCAATCATTAAACTAGGTACAAACCTACTTGGTATAAGCAAACGTCGATGTTTTTGTACCTACCTCCCTTGCAAAAAAAGGGGATAATATTACAATTTGTGGTCTACGTCCAATTAATTGAAAGACCATCATTATCATTAGGTATCATAATTCCCAGGATTGGGGTTATAAGTAGGTATACTGTTTTTGTATGTAAAGAGACCAAGAGCATTAAAATTCGCGCTAATTTTAATACTTTTAATCTCTCTCTTTTCCTACGTGATTGATTCTTGGTTAAAAATAGAGTTAAAAGTAAGGTTGCAATCAATAAAATGGTAGGTATATGTGGTAGGCCATTTTGCGGATAAAGCAACAAACATTCTCCCCCCCCTCCCTCGCAGAATAACCCAACCTTACAATTTTCCCCGCCAATTTTAGCTTGATTTTTAAATCTCTGATGTTGTTTAGGAAACGCAGAAATTAAAAAAGCATGTATTTCGTCTCTTTGGTTGTTTAGTTATCCATCACTTCAAGATAATTGCAGCCACTACAACACGACTTATAATCAAAACCTAGATGATGAAAACGCGTGATGACGCGAGTACGCGTGTACCTATGAATTTAGGCTTTTGTATGGGGTTTCCCCATTGGGAGTCATTGGTCAACTAAGTTGATTTTTAAGTCTTCTGAAACAAAGATTTGATATCATAAACTTCATCACAGTAATGTTATTTCAATATTATTGTTATTATTTTTATATTATAACTAGCAGACCCGACGCACTTCGTCGCCCAAATTTAACGACTTCAGATAATCTCCAGAGTGATAATGAAACTACAGTTAGTTCAAATTATAGTTTGATTTATTTGAACGGAATCGAAATCAGTAGAGAGCGATCAATGTTTTTCGATTTGTTTTCCGACTCAAAAACGAACAACGTAGACGGTTTGCCAACACATGACCAGGCAAAGTCCAGCTGACCGTGCGAAAAACAGGCAAATTCGAGTTTAATCAGTCTTCAAACAATTGGCCTTTGCGCCTTTGTTATTTATTGGTTGTCATCGCAAAAGCCAATCGAACGGGGAACTCAATCCACTTGAATATGTAGGTATAGAAGATCACTTAGAATATTCGGAATTCCTCTCCCATGAATTTGCCTTTTATGATCGTCGCTTGAATCATATTGTTCATCAGTTTCTTGACGGACAATTTCGGATGGTTCAGATTCTGCAACATTATTATGATCGCTCCCACTATGCACCGAAGTTCTTAGCATATCGAGAGAATTCTATAAGTTGGTCACGCTGTCAACGGATTTCTACGAATGCAGTTCTCCAGCGATTTAACATTGAAAAATGAAATTCAAGCTACCGATGTCCTTATTTTTCGCTACTAGAGTGCTAGTATTGCCCGCTCACTAAACTAATAAAGATTTTTAAATTTGTTGTTCAATGCGGGTTAACACCTTGATGATGAGTTCAACTCAGTCCAAAATGATAATTTTACATTACAGCATCAATTTCGCTGTTGTCGAATTCTTGATCATTGATTCTGAAACATTGTGGCAGCAATTCTAAAGGATCCAACAGCCAATACAATTTGAAATCTTGACCGAATAATTGTCAAAATGAACGAAATGACGAATGTCTTGCCTATACAGAAAATAAATACCTTCCTTTCCATCGTCAACAATAACCTTCATCAGCGAATCGTACACCTTCTTGTGCTCGCCATTCAACAGCGGCTCATTTGTTCTAACTCTCTCTGCGAGCTCAACTTATTAACGTATAAAATTAAAACAAGACCTATACGCAAAACGCTTTTCACAATTATTGGAACAATTGAACAAAGAATTCCATACAAATACTCAATTTCCATTTTTTTTTCAATTTCACGACTTTTCCAGATGGTTTTTCTAAAATTTTCTTTCATAGAAACCTTCTGGCAACTACAAACAACTGAAAAAAAAATTTGAGCCAAATCAGTATAGCCGTTCTCAATTGATAAATTACCTACTACATATACATTTTTCACACCATTTTTATATATTATATATAGATAATTTTCTATGTCTTTATTTTCACTCACAGTTGGACTAGTCGTGACCAATAAATCCAATCATTCAGTAGATTGGTTGATCAAACAAAAAAAAGAAGACAAATATTCAGCAGAACAAAAAACCTT
Organism: Platycheirus albimanus; assembly: GCA_916050605.2. Classification (NCBI taxonomy): domain Eukaryota; kingdom Metazoa; phylum Arthropoda; class Insecta; order Diptera; family Syrphidae; genus Platycheirus; species Platycheirus albimanus. The sequence goes on from OU696696.1 coordinate 83,419,798, forward strand.
TTTAAACAAAGTGTTTAACTTTACATGTTCATTTTAAAAAAGGTTTGTGTACTGTCTGCATTAAAAGTTGCGTCAAGCTACGCAGAAAGGCTACAAAAATTTCTAAGAGAAAGTATGAACTTGTGTTCATCACTCGGAACAAATACAAACAGTGGTGGTGGCGGAGCAGCTGGCGTATTAGGAATTTGTAGTGCTAGTGGTCAAGGAAGTACTAATAACTGTAACGACATGCCTCCAGAAAATCGCCCCAAAGTAGTTACTGTCAAACACCCAGAGTCGAACAAGCCAAAGCCAACCACAAAAAAGGGCAAACCTATCCCCGCCGATCAAGACGTCATCAAAGCACTTCAGCGTTGTCGTGATGAGGGCATCAAACGCTTGGATTTGAGTAAATCTTCAATCGCAGTGATTCCGTCAACAATAAAAGAATGTACTCATTTGACCGAACTTTATTTGTACAGTAACCGAATTGTAGCTCTTCCAACGGAAATTGGTGCGTTAGTTAATTTGAAAACTTTGGCCTTGAACGAGAACTCACTTACCACACTACCACATTCACTCAAATTTCTCACACAATTGAGGGTACTGGATTTGCGGCACAATAAATTGGCCGAAGTTCCTGAAGTACTTTACCAATTAAAATCATTAACAACGTTGTATTTACGATTCAATCGGATTCCATGCGTTGGAAATGGAGTCAAGAATTTGACAAATCTTACTATGTTAAGTCTGAGAGAGAATAAAATCCGTGAGCTGAGTTCATCTATTGGATATTTGGTTAACTTGACTACGTTGGATGTTTCACACAACCACTTGGAACACTTGCCCGATGAAATCGGCAACTGTGTGAATCTGAATGCTCTGGATATGCAACACAATGAGTTGTTGGATATTCCCGAGAGTATCGGAAATTTAAAGAACTTAGTTCGCCTAGGCCTGAGGTAAACAAGCTATAAATAATATTATTTTCAATCGTTTGATTTTTTATTTTGTTTTAAGGTACAACCGACTATCTGCTGTTCCAGCTTCTCTAAGAAATTGCAAATTCATGGACGAATTCAACGTCGAAGGCAATAGTATTGCCAATCTACCAGACGGGCTTTTAGCCAGTTTAAATGCTTTAACAACAATAACATTGTCACGCAATTCATTCCATAGCTACCCATCAGGTGGCCCAGCACAATTCACCAACGTAACATGCATTAATCTGGAGCATAATCAAATTGATAAAATACCATATGGTCTATTCTCCAGAGCCAAAGGCTTAACAAAGCTTAATATGAAAGAAAATGTTTTAACATCATTGCCACTTGATGTTGGCACATGGGTCAATATGGTTGAACTTAATTTGGCCACAAATTCCCTCTCGAAACTACCCGACGATATTATGAATCTTCAAAATTTAGAAATTCTAATTCTATCAAATAACATGCTCAAAAAAATTCCCAACACTATTGGAAATCTGAGGAAACTTCGTATTCTCGATTTGGAAGAAAATCGCATTGAAGTGATTCCAAATGAAATTGGCTTGCTCCACGAGCTCCAGAGGCTTGTACTCCAAACAAATCAAATTTCTGTTGTTCCCAGAACAATAGGCCATCTCACAAAACTAACTCACTTTTCAATAAGTGAGAACAACCTACAGTTTGTACCTGAAGAAATTGGATCACTCGAACACCTGGAGAATTTATATCTCAATCAGAATCCTTGCTTGGATAAACTTCCCTATGAGCTGGCCTTGTGCCAGAATCTTAAGTATTTGAACATTGATAAGTGTCCATTGAATACAATACCACAAGAAATTCAAGCCGGTGGGCCGTCTTTGGTCTTGCAATGGCTCAAAATGCACTCGCCATACAGATCAATGTAAACTCTGACACATCATAAAAAAAAAAACAAGCCGATTTCGGATTATAAAATCAAGTTGAAAACAGGATAACAGCAAAAAATATTTGTTTATTTTCTTTATTGAAAAAGAAAATCTATTTATATGTATGTAAAGTGTGTGTGATTAAAACAAAACAAACAAAAAGCTTTAAAATGCTTGGAAACAAAATTAATTTAATATCATAAAAAGCAAGAATAATAATTTTAAAAAATACAAGGGATGCGATGCTCCTTGGAGTTGGAGTTTAAAAATAAAAACTTTCAGTATGAAAAAGAGTGCCATTGTGAAGTTTGAGTTAAAATACAATCCGATTGGTTTGCTCATTTCCTTTTGACTGTGCTATAAAATGACGATCGATCAATAATCAAAAGTAAAAAAAAAAAACAACATAAGCCACTGAGAAGTGGATGTATCGAGGACATGAAAGATGATACTAACAAAACTAATTATTTTATTAAAAGAAGCCGTGGAAATATTTTGTATCAATGGCTCCCACTTAAGGACTGTGAATTTAGTGCTAAGGTGAGTAAATTATATATTTCCTTTTTTTATGTTTATAGAAATCCAAATGCACGACTGAGCCCTAAGAACAAGAACTCGCTTAAAATTTTGGCAAGTTTCCTATCTGATTTATTTTGGTGTTATCATAATCTACCAGTTTTCTTTTAATTAACGGTGGTTTTTAGCAAAAAAAAAAACCTTGCAAACTTTTTAAGAATCGGTTCATTAAGTAAAGTATATAGCCTTACTTTGTGGTACGCACTCTAGACTTGATTTATTGCCACCAAAAAAAAAAAAAAACGGTTGCTCAAGAGATTGATTAAGCCCCAAGTATTTTGCTTTGTCAGATGATTTAAAACCTATACTCTTGAAACAGGGAGGATGAAAATGATCAATTTTGCTCTTCCTTATAAAGATAACAAGTTAAACTTTGTGGGGCTTACAGCCTATCCAAATCAGATCGCTAAGTTAGTTGGCAAGTTGAGTGCAGATTGATAAGTTCACAAAAGGCAATGGCAACGTTACCTGCTTAAGCACTAAGCTCCAAAGGAGTTGGCAATAGAACAGCACCTTATGCCGTACCACTTTTAACAGTTCGTCTTGCAGGTTTTGCACCCCGTTTGGAGTTGATAATTCAGCTTATCATTATTTGAAGGATACGATACGGGTTATTTTAAAATATTTCATTCAAAACTTTAGATATAACTGCACCATGCCAAACGTCAGATCTTATCATCCATACATACTCTGATGGAAAATCACATCAGTCGAAGGTTGCTACGATGAACTGCAATCAACTATGTTAAGCAAACTGCAAGCTCTAAGAATGACTTAAACGGACAAAATTTAACCCTGGTTGAATTGTCTAACTGTATAGCTGCGACTTTTTTGGGGATGAAAAAATTATACATATTCTCTACAATTACACAATACTCCAAAAAAAATATTGTGCTGATAGTTAGTGCAAACAAGAGGGTTTTTTTTAGATTTGAGACTCTATTAAAACTTTTATACGCCATATTTTGAACTTCTGAAACCTTTTGTTTTACCTATTTCGCATAATGCAGAAACATTTTAAAATTAAAAATCTTAACAATTTTATCTATTCCAGATTCAAAATTAAAACAATTAAATATCGCATTGCGAGTATCGTCTGTTAATCGTCATCATCTAGTCATTTAAGACGAGATTATTTAAAAAAATTAACTTTAAATTACTCTGCACGAAACTTGTTTAATGTCTAAAATGTATTATTTTTAATACAATGTAGGAGGTGTGTATGTTTTTTTTAGCACATTTGTCTTTTTTATATTTTGTCAAAATATTCCAAAAATTATTCATACATAATTTCTATTTAGTTATGAAATGACAATTCTTTTATTTAAATTAAGAAATTAGGTGCAAACGGAATTGTTCATAGTAAAAAAAAGTATGAAATATTATAAAAACATCTAGGTTATAGTTATTAGAAAAAATAAATAAAATGCATTTAATGTTAAATGTTAAAATTTATATAAAAATATATATGCATATGTATATATATATACATATACCTTCATTACATACAAATATAAAAAATAAACATCCATGTTTTTACATTACAAATTATATAAGAAAGTAAAAAAAAAATTGTTATTTAACATACATAAATTAATAACTCAATATTTAAACTTTTATCTTCTATCTAAATTTTTTCCTTTGTTATGTATTTGAAAATGTTCGTTTTTAATGTTTCCACTTTGAGTTTGAAAATAAAACCGACAGAATGATATATTCATCAAAAATTTAGTTGAACAGTATTAAAAGATGTGGGTTCTTCAAGTTATCATATTTAAAATAAATGCAAGTGCCAGTCAAACTCATTTTCGTACCGAAACTCAAAAATAATATTAAAGCTTCCTTCAATTATAATAATTTGTATAAATAAATGACCCTATCCAATTTAGAAGAGTTTGAGTCTATAGCGTTTTTTGGGCAGCGCCAGTTGTCACAAAAGAATTTCAATTCACATTAGGCGGGTGCATCCAAAATTGTGACGAAGGAGCTTTCATAGCCCTTTATTCTTCATTTCTGGGTGGATTCTTTAGAGAATTTGGTATTCGGTATCGTAAAATTAAAATAAATTCTCAAAACTGCCCGTTTCAAGTCGGCTAATTCCAGACATTACAGGCAAAATACTTATGATCTCTATAAGCGTAGGTTGAATGGAAAATCGACTATTTTCTGTGATCCAAAATTGCCCACAACGCAAAAAACTCACATACGATTACAATATTGTTCAAGGTACGAAACTTATCAGAGTTAATTATGGACTGCTGGGATAAATATTCTTGTCATGAGCGCAGTCAGAAGTAACAAAGCTGTATAATATTGGATACAGGAATCCGAGGAAGACTTCACGTCAAGAATAGTATCATAGAAAGGTCGGATGGGCTTATTGTCATGTTTCAAGGAGAGAGATTCTTTTACAAAACGTGTACCGACATCTTGAAGGAAAATCTTCAAGCGAGAAATCACAACATTATGATCGATTCCCTGCAATCGTTTAATAGCTATACAAAACTGCACCTTGCCATCAATAGATTGACTTAACTTAAACAAAACGACATTTTTGGAATCAATTGCAAATAGTATAAGCCACTCGATTTTAAAAACGTGTTTAATTTGTATGGAAAACTCGACAAAAAATATTCGAACATAAGCTCTACCGACTGTATTTAATTTATTCGATTGTTTTTGTAGGAATGCATACTTTAAAAAATATCTGTATTGAACTTTTTATTCGTTTTTAAGGAACTAGACACGCTTCAATGGCTAAATAAAAGAACCTCTGACATCAACTCAAATGTCTGTTTCCAATTGAGTGTCATTTAGCATCATGCTTTTTTTCACTAACGTAGAACGAAGCTTAAATTTTAAATTTAAGTTTTTTGGGTCTTATTATTGTTTGCTTTGTTTATCGGAAGACAGATGGTTTTTAGATGAGATTCTTGGTTTTTAAACATTTGGAATCGGACTATAATTGAGCTAAAAGTAGTAGCTGGCTAGAGCGATCTCTTTTATATTTATGTGAGTGCATGTACGTTGAAAACCCTTGTATAAAATTATTTATTTAATTTTTGTTTAGAAATAAAATTATGTATATGTTTGTGATAAATATTATTATATTTTTAAGAAGAAATACATACATACAAGTTATTTACCACATTTATATTGAGGTTTTTAAATAAGTATAATAAAATGAACGCACATATGTATTTATAAACTAAATTTTTATTAAACAAAGAAAATGATGTGTATTTTTTGTAGGAATATAAAATTTAATGTATCCAACATTTGTTTTCTTTTTTTTTTTTTTAATAAAATATTTTTCTATAAACAAAACCAAGAATTTTTTGTCAAAACTATTCTCTAAACTTTACCTAAATTAAAATTAAAACAAAAATATATGTCTTTTGAACTTATACTATATGTATATTTTTTCTACCGCAAACTTTCTCTATTCAACACTGATAAAAAATGATAATAAAGCAAAGTTTTTGAATTAAAATCTTACAAAAAGTAATAAAAGTACATATATATGTATAAAAACATAAAACAGAAATAGACAAAAAAGACGCATGTAATGTGTTAAACAAAATTAAAGGTATGTATCTATAAAAATACTATTGTTATATTTTTATATTTGTACAGATAAAAAATAAAAAATAAAACTCAACAAAAATAATTGAAAAGGAAAAATTCAGTCATATTATGAAAGACATTAAATAAAATAAAAAGTATATAATAACAAACAAATTAATACCTATATCTTAAAATATACGTGAAGTGGTACCTAATTCAGCACAAAGAAATATGAATGAAAAAATTAATAGGTAGGTAGTGTATATATTAACTTACTTACCCTATATAAAAAAAAAAAACAATTAAAAACAATAAAATATAAAGATAAATAAAGTACTATTGTTGATAATCGTCTATAAATGTAAACTGGTGTTTTAATTTTTACAATAAATATAAGTTTCGCAGAATTCATTGATTAAACTTGATTTGGCCAAGAGCCAAGACCAAAGACGTATCGTGACATAGGAAATTTATACCTTGCTGCTATAATTATTATCAAACTTAATAAAAAACAATTTTTTAAAAAGAGGTTAAAACAAAAACACCAACTTTTGGTAGGGGCATTGACGTAAATACCTAACACTCACACTAGTAAAGTGCACGAATGGGTCGCTCATTCTTGCTCTGTGGGTGACATAACACGCTTATAACTAACAATAACTATTGTAATAAACAAAGAAGTTTATTTTTTTGGCTTAATCTGCTAAAGCGTAATATTTTCCTTGTTATGTATAAGGTAACTATATTTATATAAGAAACCTTTGATTTGACAAAAACCGATGCCATTTTGCAGAAAATTCTAGACTACACATTACCTTGTTCAGTCAGTTTCATAAAAAAAGCAGTAGATTTCCATTATTTTTACTATAAACAAAAAACTAAAATCTTATTATCCCCCTATCATCGTAACTGATCGGACAGAAGTTTCCTCCGATTCGGACGAAATGTACAAATTTTATGTGGTAATCGTTCCGATTGATCAATCGGACATCCTTCCAAAAAAATGTGCGTTTAAAGTGTAAGAACAACACCAACGCTTTGCAAATTCATACAGCCTGACAGAATCAAAGCGACGCACATTGAATTCATGCGATACATCACGTCTATTTGATTTGTGTTTCTTCAGATTGTCTCCGACAAATCACATCCGGAATTTCGTCCGACGACGGTAACAAGAAACACATAAACACAAACAAAAAATTAAAGGAAAAAGTCATTTGAAATTTTATTAAACATTTAAAAATTACTAGTTAAAACGTTTTTTGAAAAAAATTAAGTATACCATCTGATTTCTTTTACTGTTTTGAATTTTAAGGAAAAATGTTTATCAAAAAACGGTTTTCTTTTTTTTAACTTTTCGAAAACATAATAATCGTGGGAGCCGTTTTTGAGAAAAATTAGTTTGTCATTAAAAATCGTATGTCAGGTACCGTTAGAGCTAGAATGCTAATTCCAAAAATATCTGTAGGACATCATAATAATGTGTACCGATGTTTTATTGCTTCAGTTTACTAGCAACTACCTTTCTTCCCGTTCAATTCAAGTTGTTTTGGACGGCTAATACGTAAATGCCGGTGTTCTGTCTCCAACTTAGTTTCTCATTTTCATTAATGTCCTCTTGTCTGACACTGCTAGTCTCCTAAATAATTTTGCCGACGAGTACTGATCAGCAACGGTACTTTCACCGAGGAGACGGAAAAACTATCGATCCTTGGTATGTGCATTACTTACCACCTCCTTTGGAAAGATCATATATTAGAAATTGCTAAAATCGCAGCCAAATTTCTAGGTTTCCTTAGAAGATGAAAAAACTTTTTTCCTCTTCTAATCTGGCAACACTATATGAGGCGTACATACGTCTAAAGGTAGAGTACAATTCCCATATCTGGTCTGGAGCTCCAAAAACATCATTAGCTTTCCTAGATATAATTCAAAACAGAGCCTTAAAGCTCATAGGAATATTTGTTTCGGACGTACCCCAAGTACCTACCTACAGCCATTGTATTTAAAATCTATAGTATTCCCAAGAAGCGGAACGTTTTGTGCGCGATCTATGGACGACGTTCACAAGCTTTGATTAGAGAGTAATGTTAGTGCTTTTTGTCTTAACTGCTATGGGAAGCAAAAACAACAATAGAAGACATTTGATGTAAAGTAGATAAGATAACTAGCGCCGCCATTGACGATGTTCAGAACTAAAATAAAATGTTCCATAAAATTACTATAAAATATAAATACAATGCTACAGCCATCCTATTTTTATTCGCACTTCACAATTGTGGACTTCCCTATCCAACTCTAGTTTTCCTTTCCATTCCGATTTCCATGTCCTCCATTTTCAATCATTTAAGACAAATGTACATCGTCATCTCCTACTCAATCCTTCCTCTGTTTCCGTAACACTCGCACTGCGTTACAGCTTAACATAAGGTTAGTCTAACCACTTGAGTGCGCGTTAATTATAAGAAAAAAAACTTTAACACAACTTATCTTAAAATAAAATAATAGATATTCCTGGCTTTACAAAAAGGTAGCATCGTATTAGTCATTTGTTCGTTCGCTTAGCGCAGTCGCTACATTTTGAAGTTGATCAATAAAAATGGTTAAATAATCTGACGACAACAGCACTACGGCAGCACTTGACGTGTGCAGATTTAAGTTTCAAGTTTGCAGCCGTTCTTTGTTTACATTTGTTTTGCAGAGATATAAACAAAAAGTTTATTTTGTATGGGCACCTATGTATGTTTATATCTATGTATATGTATTTTTGTGTCTACTTGAGAAAAGTATATTTTTGTACTTTGTCGTGTGTATTATGGCACGACACAAATGGCATAGTCTCTATAAATGCATTAGTATTAGTAAAAGTGCTTGTTAATGATATACAAAAAAAGATAAGCCTCGATCAGCTGGTTGTTTGAGTTTAACTTTTTGCACTTTCGTATTGATCATCACGCGAACTGCGAACAATATACAATCCGATTTCATCGAGGATCGTTGTAATATCTTGGGATTGGCGTTGTAGTTTACTTTTAAATCAACCGGTTTCTTTTTGTTTAAAATATATTTTGGTGAGTGTTCTTTTGTTTGTTTTGTTTTTTGTATCTGTGTACATGGTATTATGATTTTTAATAAGTTTTGAATGATTAAATTCATTATCAGTTGATTGGTGTTTCTTGCTTTGTGTTGCTAAAGTGAAAACTCTCACTATAATAACATAAATAAGTTCGTGGATATGTAGGTACGTAGGCATTTTGATTAATTTTTTTTTTTTTTTTTTTTTTTGTATTTTGCGACGTATGTACCTATACATTGGTGGGTATATCAGAGGCTAAATATTTCCCGGGGATGTCATTGTTCTTGCTCGAACAATGGAAAGTAAACTTTTGTCATAAAGAATTGCTCGAAGATAAAATTCAAATACTGTTTGTTTGAAAGGAAGTAAGTACCTATAATGGCAGCATATACCTACATTATTGTTGAATCGGATCTAGTTGAAGTGATAAGATAAGACTTATTTAGTAGAACATTTCAAAAATATCTGTTATGAATTAATTTAAAATATAGCTTTCTATAAGCGCAGTAACAAAATGACAATGCTTTTTCAAATAGCCTACAGTGGGCATAAAAAATGTGTGCACACATAAGATTTTCCGTTTTGTATTTGGAAATTAGCTTTGTTCGCTAACTCAATAACCAGATAGAGCCCTCGTTCTTTTTCATAAGTTTAAATTAGGGGTAGGTACCTACCTACATATATTCCAATCATGCAACTTCCTAACGAATAAATTGTGTCGTTAATTTTGTTAACGGTATTGTGACATACAGTTGTGTTCACCACATGTGAGGGCAGATTATAATCTTTTATGTTTTTTTTTCTTTTTCTGTTGCTAGAGTTGGATTATGTTTTTACTACTGAGAGGATAGTTCGATTACGATGAAAGGGGGCGTTTATGAAATATGCGTCGTATTGGTGGTATGTATATTTTAATCTTGCGACGCCAGACGCTTTTTCTTTGAACTTTACCTAGAGTCGACGCACATTTTTTGGAACCCCATAAGTTTTAAAAGATCCTGGGTTTTTCGGTTCTTAAAAAAACATATTCGACTGCCAATACTGGCACAATTGACGACCGTCTGTACTTATAGCACTTTCCATTGGTTTCACTCGGGGGACCACTCATTCGAGAAACCAATGGAACTAGCAAACTTTTGTTAAATTTAAGGTGACTTTACATGAAGTTGCAAGCCATTATCTGCAAAAAAAGAGAATGCAAAATATATAAATCATGTTTGTGTGATAGAGAGGGAAAGCAAAAATGCAGACGTCTTCATGGATGCAATAATTATAGGAAAATTATGGATGCAGCTTGAAAATTATAGTGAAGACGAACACGTTCATCTTCATCGTTTGCGCTATGATTGTTGTTGCTTTTTCGTCTGCACTATAACATGTTGCAGCTCCCTGTAAAACCACTTTTAAGCACAATGGCTATGCACATGCACAAGTTTAAAAGTTTTAGCAGAAGTTTAATTTTTGTACCAATGGAATGTTTTCAGAAGACTTCCGGATGCTACTAGCATTGTATACCTATAGCCCATATTAATATCACTTAGGAGTTTTGCTGCTCGGCCGCGGAGGGCAAAACAAAGCATTAACTCATTTCAATTTGTTGGTGAAGAAGGAAAAGATGGAAGGGAGAAAAGAACATGCTGAGAATATTGTCATAATGAAACGAGAGCTCTACATTAAACGATTTCAAAAAGTGACAAGTATTCAAGGGAGGAAAAAATAAAACAAATTTTGTTTCTACACAGCTGCGTCCACAGCGCTCTTAACGGCAAAACAAGACATTACTAAAAACTCCCAAGTGATATTACTATAGGTTCTAGGTATATACAATGCTACTAGACGCTTCTTTTTCCTTAGCGGCGAGTGCTGTTAGCTTCATAGATAAAAAAAACACATTGTCAACAACAACACTATTAAAAGTTATCATCACCTATACATTATGTAGGTACTGGTACATGTTATGAAATATGAAGACACTTAGACACTTCAAGTTCAATGCAAAACGATAGTCGTATTTGGAGCTCATTATAAATTATTTTATTCTATTTTCGTTATTAATGGCTTGAGCTTTGACTTTTCTTTTTGGAGCATGGAATAGTTGAATTGATAAAGCAAAATGTACGTTGACGGGTATATGTATAGTATACCTAAGTAATTCAAATTTGCAATTTGGAGTACCTATACTTGATTTTCAAGCAATGAAAAAGATTAGGTAAGCATTTTATTCAAAATGTTTTCCCATAAATCAAAAATTTTAAATTCTTAGGGATGAGCTATTGTCGCAAGCGCATATGCAAATGATCGAGTAGACAGTAGTCTCCCCAACAATTGTACAAAGAAGGGACGAAGGCACGGAGGTCATGCGCAATTCATTAAATAATAAGCTTGAACAAGTAGGTACAATCTGAATCGTACTACCATTTATGTTCTTTTTTGACATTTAGGCGGAGGGAAGTCTGAAAGGACAAACAAATTTCAAATATCGAATTTGCAAGTTTCGCTTTTTATTATTGGTGTCGAATAGTTGTTACAGCTTGTAGGCAAAGAGAGAAAATATAAAGAGTTGGGGGTCTGTACCTGTATGTATCTGTATGGTTATGTCTACTTTAATTTTGTTGCTTTTTCCTCATCGTGGGAAATAAGTTGAAACAGAGAAATAGGACATTTTATTTATTTTTCAAATTCCAAAAAAGTTTCAGGCTGTTGTTAGTCACGGTTTACTTAAACGGAATACTCCTAAACCACTTACTGAGAAAACAGAACCAATGATAACAGTTCTGGGTTATAAAAATATAGTTTCTTTTGAAACTTTCAACACTACTGGCTGCGAAAAGTCACTCCCCGAAAATTATCTCTTAATTGAGTTCTGATTGCAAACCAAGGTCGTATATGTTAAAAATGATGATGGTGTTATTTGTTTGTTGTTATGTCAATAATTTAAGTGTTGCAATAATAGCTTTGTTTGTTGAGCCCTGAAGTCACCCTGGGGTCGCCCTAGGATCGCCACAGCGCGTTTTTTGAATTACCTCAACTCGCCCTCAATACAAAATTCTCTGTTTTTTGAAACCTGGGGTCGCCCTGAAGTCACCCTGAAGTCGATCTCGCTATTTAGCTGGGGCGAGTTGAGGTAACGAATCAGCTGTTGAAGTGACTTTTGCTGTCAAGCATTTCTTGTGTATTTTTCTTCTGTATTTGATTTTTCATGTCTTTTTTTCGATAAAACTAAATGAAATGCAAGTGAATGCATTTATTTTGATAAAAGTAAATACAAATCGAACAAAAAAAGCAAAATGGAAACTTTTGATTTTGTGCGTTGTGCAAAATATACAATCAGCAGCCGTCATGCGTTTTTTGAGAACCGAAAAACCCAGGTTTTGTTGACAACTCTTGGAGTTGTCAAGAAAACCCAGGGCGACCCTGGGTAAAGTTCAACAAACAAAGCTAATGTCATGTTAGGGACTGTTACAATTTCATTTTCGAACGACAAATGTTGACCTGTCAAAACAAACAAAGTACATAATGCTAAATTTTATAAAAGGAAAATGAATTAAGTCAAGAGACTTTTTCTTAAAATAAAAAAAGATTCGACCTATTAATGCACAGAACCGAAATGTCAAATGTTTATTGGATATTGTTACAGAATGTAATCATTCAAATTTGGAAGATTTGTTCTCAAAATCGAGAATTGCACTTTTTAATGAAAATTGTTTTGGCAATTTGACTTTTTATCATTTGGTTTTTGTCATTGAAATTGCTGACTTTGGATTATTGCTAATTGATAATTAATTGAATAATTAAAGTACATATTGTTCTTCGTTCATTATTTGTTTATTTTTAATTTTTTTTTTTTCACAGACTGGCACAATTTCACAACAAACGACAAAAAATAACAGAAATGTGTTCAGATCGATTCTTCCACCCCATCAGATATGCATTCTTTCGTGTTGAGAATTCATCTAGAATTGCCCTTTTTGAATGAATGAAACTCTTAAAAGTGAAAAAGATCAAATCTTTTGACAGAAAGAGCAATTCTTTTCGTAAATGAAACTTGCTATAAGTTTATGGTGCATAAAAGAACGATGCGAATGTTACAAAAATCGATTGAACGAACGGACTACTGTGAATATTATGTGAAAAACAACAATCCCTGCGCACAATGGTGTAGCGGCAGCAGTAGCACGTAGCAATGTTAAATACAATGTGCAGTTTTCCTTGATGTTTGTTTTGTTTTTATCAAGTCGTTACTTGTGTCACTCTGAAATGATTTATAAAAAAATAATATCTAGCGAACTGATTTTATACAAGTGAACAAATCATGAATCATTGTGGTGTAGTTGAAATGCAGTTCAATTACGTTAAAGTGCAGCAGCTCAAGAGTAGTTTGGAAAAAAATTCGTTTCCTCTGAAGTGCAGTGGACCAGTTGTAATCTTGGATACCTGCTAAACTGCATCCATTGGTTTAGTTTAGTATTTTCGAAATTATCCGTTTCAAACTTTTGGTTCTTTCACGAAAGAAAAAGGATATTATTTATATTTTATTATTAATACTATTGCTATTCAGTTTTAAATGTTTCATTCTTTTATGGCAACTAATTTAAAAGAATTTAAATTTGTTTAGCATTTCGCAATTGAATAAGTTAAAGTTCACACTTCGAAACAAAAACTAATAATTAAAAACATAAACATATTCGAACATCTTTTCAATGATTTGTTTCCTAACCATTTCAGATTTAAATGGAGCTCCGATTATTTTCATTAGCCATTTTATTGGTGGTATGCCTTGTAACTAACCCTACCCAGGCTCGTTATTCAGCTAGTGAAGATATTAAACTTATAGCAGCTTTTCGGCAGCGCTCATTTCAACCAACTGATCATGCCAAAGTTGCCAGGCAATTGGTGCATTCAGTGAATTGGGCATCTGTTGGAAGCATTTCAACAGATGAAAAAATCAAAGACTATCCCATGGTGAATGTTATATCGATATCCGATAGTGCTGTTAATGATCCCTCTACTGGCAAAATATACTTCCTCTTGGTAGATTTAGATTTTACTGGACAAGATTGGAAAAAAGTTAATAAGGTGACATTTACTGTTACAAGTGAACAAAGTGGAAATTGCTCGAGGATAGATGTTGATCCTATGGAGCCAGTTTGTCAGAGAGCATATATTAGCGGACAAGTTGTTCAGGTAAGATAGTTTTCTTCTGAGATAATTGATGTTGCAGTAAAGGTGGCTTTACATGAAGCTGCGAGCCATGATCTACAAAAAAAGAGGATGCAAAATATATAAATCATATTTGTGTGATAGAGAGGGAAGGCCAAAATGCAGACGTCTTCATGGATGCAGATTATTATTTAATCATACAAGCCTCTTTTTCTTTGTAGCTTAAAAATGGCACAAGTGAGTTTGATTTCGGATGGAATGCGTTTATAAGTAGACATCCAGCAACTACCAACTGGGTTGCAGGTAAATATGTTTTTGAAAAAATATTAGAAAAATAATTAACGTTGGATTCATATTTTTAGAACATAGTTTCTATCTTTGTGTTCTGGATATTCAGCATATTTACGTTTTGGATGGATATGGTGGCCCAAAAGATATCCCCATCGATGAATATTATAGTGTTGTTTTGGAAGATGAAGACAATAATTCTCAAGAATTGTAAACTTGTTATATCTTTTTCTAATAAAAAATAAAGTCTGAACTGCTGTTTCACAAGGGTTTTTTATAAATCATATAATTTCTAGAGCTTGCTAGGAAATAAGTATAATGTCTGTAATTTTAAGCCTACCCAGCACATTTTGGGTTATAATGCAACGTCGTAATATTATAGTATAAGCCAAATCCTAGAAAATAAAAACATGTTCAAATCCCAGACTGCGCAAAAATAATCCTGCCATATTTCCTAACTTGTGTAAACACAGTATAGCCATTTATTATATTACAAAAAGTAAAATAAATTAAACGATTTATGTTAAAAAATATAAATTATTTATTTTATCTACACATTTTTTTTAAAATTTTATCACAACATATTTAAAAACGCAACATGGAGACTGCACCAACAACAGAAATGTATAGCCGTTAACAAGCTTACGACTTATTGTAAAACAAATTTCCATATGTCGTCGGAAACTTTCCCACAGTTACGAAGCTTAAAGCCATGATGTGTCAAATTGGATACATTTGATCCTCTGGCAGATTTTTCGCATTTACGTCGAAATGGGCAAAATTTTAGTCTATTGGTGTGAAAATACAATCTCAAATCTCTATAAAATAATTCCCATTAAAAATTCTTTTTTACTTAGTCTGTGAACACTAGATTTGTGAAAAATAATAATTTGATAAATTAAATAAAACTCCATCCTTTTATTCAGTAGTACCGATCACACAAGTTATCTGCTCACCTCCGCCTATATCACCCTGTTTTTTGATTGAAAAATCAAAATAGACGCTTCCAAATAAAATTCTGTAGCGGACATTGAGTTATATTTCTATGTGTGCTTCTTCCCTGCAAACCAAACCGCAGTAGTTTTCTAGAAAACACTACTACAACTAAAAATATATCCTTCGAATGTGTGGGTTTTTTATTTACTACTTCCCCTTTTTGATATTTTGCTTTTTTAGAAAGAGATAGTGCCTTCATATATTCTTATATACAGTAGGTATATAACTGAATTTTTTCCTGATCGCCTATCCTTTTTCAGTGGAAAGGAAGTACTTCTTTTACGTACATATTCCACTGGTTATTTCTGTACTTCTACGTTTGCAGGGTTGTTAGAAAAAGATAGTGCCTTCACGTATTCTCATATACAGAAGGTATATAACTGAGTTTTTTCCCAAGCGCTTATCCTTTTTCAGTGGAAAGAAAGTACTTCTCTTAAGTACATATTCCACTGGCTATTTCAGTACTTCTACGTTTGCAGGGATACTATTGTTCGAAGAAAGGAAAGATAAAAATACAGAACATCTTGATAAATCAAGATTATAAGATGACGAGAAATAATATGTGTTCATCTTTTCACTCGTCTGCATAATGACAAATAGCTCTCTCCCGCTTTAATTTTCTACTTCTCTTATCACAAGATGTTGCAGAACAATGTTAATCCACCATCAAACTATACGTTAAATTATACTCGTTATAACAAATGTGTTACTCGTTCAAAAAATAAACTTTGCCATCTCTAATAATATACCAACGAATAAGTGTCAGATATGGGGCATTGTTTTTGACAGTGACGTTTTTCATCTGGTTGGTAAAAAAAAAAGAAAAAACTCGGGTTGGTTTGGTTTGGTCACAAATTTGCTTACGAACATGTGGAATTTAAAAAGAATTTCGATAGTCTGATGCCAATAAATAATTTTTTGATTGCATTTGATATTTCATTTTTCTGTATTTCATATTAGTTTGAAAAAGCCAATTCAAGTTATGTCTGGAGTGAAGTGCAAAAATTGTGGATCGACAGACATCGAAGTCGACAATGCTCGTGGAGATGCCGTCTGTACGAATTGTGGTTCCGTCCTTGAAGATAATCTTATTGTATCGGAAATACAATTCGAAGAAGCTGGCCATGGTGGCTCTGCTATGGTTGGTCAGTTTGTTGCTGCCGATTCGACGGGCGGTGCAACAAACTATGGTTATGGTAAATTTCAAGTCGGCTCGGGAAATGAATCGCGCGAGGTTACCATTAAGAAAGCCAAAAGAGAAATCACTCACTTGTGCCATCAGCTGCAATTAAATCAGCATTACATTGATACATCTTTAAACTTCTTTCGGATGGCTCTGATGCGACATTTGACTCGTGGTAGGAAGAGCACTCACATATATGCGGCATGTGTCTACATAACATGCCGCATAGAGGGAACTTCACGTAAGTTCAAATTAATCAAACTAATTTAACTAAATTTATAAATTTAATTTTCTTACAGATCTGCTGGTGGATATAAGTGATGTACAGCAAATTTGTTCATATGAGCTAGGACGAACCTATTTGAAGCTATCGAACGCATTGTGCATCAACATTCCTTCCGTTGGTAAGTGATGCAAAAAAAAAAAATTAAACGACAAAATTTATATTATTGCAAGTAGAGTGGGTGGGATTTTTTTTATTTTTTTTTATTATTTATTAAAGAATTATGATTAAACTTT
The DNA here is from genome assembly GCA_916050605.2 of Platycheirus albimanus. Taxonomy (NCBI): domain Eukaryota; kingdom Metazoa; phylum Arthropoda; class Insecta; order Diptera; family Syrphidae; genus Platycheirus; species Platycheirus albimanus. The sequence goes on from OU696696.1 coordinate 83,437,033, forward strand.
TACCCCAACACCAACCTGTTATAGTGGTGCGAACGATAAGTGTTCTGTCGGCACGAGCGCCGTGTCATGTTCGAATCCCATTTACGTCATTAATATTTTTTTTTTTTATTCTGTGAAATGGTAAACATTTCAAGAATACATTAAGTTATGCTCGATTTAATTTATAAAATAAAATATATACAAAACATAAGATATGTTTTTAGAGAATTAAGCTTGAGATACCCATTAATCATAGTTTCAATAGTTTGAGTTCAACAGAGTATTACATTCCACATTTGTCCAGTTCCAATAATAAAAACAAGGTTCTGAATCTCATAAAATAAGTCCATATTTTAAGTTGAGTTATATCATCAATTCCCTACTACTAGGGCGATCAATTCACTACTGCTACTTGAACTTCTGATATGAAAAGAGTTTTCGGCTTATATTTAAAAAAAAAATACAAAATTGTTCTAAGGTATTGGCCTATTCCTAATTTTTAAATCTTTTACCTAAAATTTAAGTAGTGGCATACTTTGCCTTACCCTCACCCATGTCAACGCAAAAAAATTGTGAACAAATATACTAGTGAACAAAATACCATTATGAATCAAAGTCAGAATGGAAAAAGTAATGGTAATTGCAGTATAATTGTTTCCTTTCATTTTTGCTTATACGAAAATTTATGAAACAGATATTGTTTAGATTGTTTCTTATATTGTGGTCTATTTTTGTTTTAGGAAAAGAACTATCCGGATACTTTTTAAATCGTTCCATTGGCACAAAAATAATTGTCTGACCATTCTCCTTCTTGCTTTGCAGTCAGGAAGTACAAGTAAATCAAATGCCTGTCTCGGATACACACACCACACTACACACTAGATCTTTTAGAATCAAGAAATTATTGATACAGTTGCCTGCCTGTGGTTCCCTAAATAAAAATAATGGAAAGTGCTATATGGAATATGCTATACTTCTCTCAGCTTTATAGATTTTTAACTACTCCGGTGAGTTTCTCATATTGCTTTTGGATATCTAGAAACCCAGAGAATGAGAACAGCTAGCCTTATTATTTTACACTTAGACCTATGTATCTAACCCGGCGAGTGACAAAATTAATTATCAGAGTTCTGTTGATTTTCTAGATACCAGCAACCTGCATAGGTCTTTCAATTTACCGTCTCGAAACCAACAACCTGTCTAGGTGACATAAAGTCTAGAGTCTAGAGTCACATTGATCATCTAGTTCATAGTCCAAATTATTGTTAGACATAACCCGACCAACTTATTATGTCTCACCAAACCGTTAATTGGGCTATACGTTCTTGGCTCATAAACAGCACCGATCTTCTTGGAAATTCTGATTGTTGCAAACGAAAAACCCTACTACGGGTCAACATTATCTGATACAAATACCTTATTTACTACATTACATATTGGCCAGACCTACGAGTATAAATTAAAAAACGGTGCATTAAATGGGGTACTATGATTTTTGATGTGGTAGCCTAAATATGCTGACTAAAGCTAAAAGTACCTTACTTGAGCACATAGGTTGTGTCAGATGTGTCTTCAAGTAAAAGTTCAGGTCTACATGAATGTCATATGAAACATGAATTCAAATTTACTTGTATGAATGAGAAGTCCACAGAAATGAAATTAATGTCTTCTTAACTTATTATCACCAGTCCCCAAATCCCAGCTGGATTGCCTAGTCGTCATGAATTTCATTCCTGTTTCCAATTCGAGTATAGCGGCTCAACAGTCATTTTCTTGGTGCTGGGAAAGATAGTCTCTTTTTAAGACCACGACACAAAAACCCCTTTAGGCTTGTAAAGGGATTGTTTTTTTTTTTTTTTTTTTTATAGAAATATAGAAATTCAAATTGAAATTAAACACAAATTAATGGTGTTAATTATCATGAATTAGAATTATTCGAAAGATAATTCGTTTCCTATTTGTATTTGAATATCCGCAACTGGCTCGGAAGAAGTCCAATAGGGAATTAAAATTAAGATAAAACAAAATTTTCATAAAATTATGATAGAAATTGTCGGTTTCACTTGCCTCCCAAGATAAAAATCCACTTGAGAAATTAAAAATACTAACCTATAAAATAACTTCCTTACTTGCTTAGTTATGGTCGTATGATTTAATAATATAGTAATCGGGCATAAGTCTTATTGTCTGGTAAACTGGTATCCATTGTCGATTCGTTCTGCATTACGCCGCGCCGTGGCCTTAACATCTGAATGCATGTTTTTGACTATGCCCGTGTAGATGTGCAGCACGTAAAGTTTGTCGTTGTATTGCATGTTTGTTCGTTCTTCTAACAAACACGTCCAGAAATCAAACTTTTCTCTCCAGTCCTAGCATCATTACACTTGGGAGAGGTATGCAATTTGTTAAAAATCTAGGTTAGGTTAGGTTAGGAGTTGTGTTAAGCCTATCAATGATTAGGTTCTCGTTTATAACCGGCACCTTTTCTCAGCCGCCTGGTGGTATCGAAGGCAAATTTCAACAAAGCATCGAAAAAGTCTATTACCTTATGATCTACAAAACAGTAACTTTTAATGAAGATCAGTAAAACACAATTTTGTAAACTAGATAAATGTTTGAAATTTTAATGAATATCATAAAAGTACAGAGCTTGGATTGAAACTTAAAAATAACGACGCTTTGTTCTCCTTTTGTTTGCGATCATTTTATTTGACATTATTTTTATATAAGTTAATAATTTTATTTGGTCCTTTCCTCAGTGAAAAACTAGTACAGTATATAAAAAAACGAACGCCTATAACAAAAGATCGGTATAAAAATGCAAAACTGATAATAATTATTGTATCATAATAAAAGACTATTTGATTAACTGTGATTATAAGAACCTACAAATGTTGTGCAAGAAATTGAATACGTTTTATTTGTTTATTATGGTCGTTTTATGTATCGTCTGAACAATAGATTATATTATATGCCTTGACACACATTTTTCGTCACAATTTTTCATCCAATTTATTGTCCAAACAATACCTTCGACGACTGCAAACGCTACAAAGTTTCTAAAATAAGTTAATTATAACTTTTTAATTTGAGTTTAAGAACTTTAATTTATAATTTATGTTTTTAACAATTTTTCTTTTTGTTTGTTTTACTAATTTTTTTGTTTTTTTTTTAGTAAATATTTCTGTTTTTGTAATAAAATTTAACCTTACACAACTAGTTTGGAAATACATAGCGTAATTCGATTACTTTAGTTTAACATTATAATATTTTTGTTTATAATAATATATGTAATAATTATTGTAGATAGATAAATATGTATTTCGTCTTCTATTAATTTTATCTCCGCTTACTTTGCTTTGTCTTTTAGAATTTTCATGTTTGATTGCCTTTTTTAAGTTTTTTTTTTTTAAGTAAAATAAAATGTAAACTTAGTTACTTGCCATAATGCAAACAAAATAGTTGTCTTTAGAAAAAGTTGAAACGTTTGGACTCTCAATGCAATATCTAGTTGGGTCAACATCGCCTTCGAAATGTACCAACTATCACAAGCAGCAATCGTTTAAACTCTTATGCGACTCAATCAGTAGGTATCAATATCAATTGAAGAAATGCCACTGACAGGAATCAAGACAGGCTACGTAATAATATTAAATAGTATTTTAACTCCTGCGAACGATTTCAAAACGTATGAAGGAGGATAGTTTCACTAATTTCGATAGTGCCGACACATTTGTATCCAAAAAGTTTTTATATAGGCTCACAACCCGATCAGAGAAGTTTCCTGAGTGGTACTGAATACTAAGAAAGATTTAAAATATTTGTATGTTGCGTTTTGGGCTGCACAAACCAGTTTGATACTGGCGAAACATTTTGCAGAATCAATTTTAATTGCTCTATTAGTTTTCTGATCACGAATAGTTACCGATTCAAACCAATAACTAGCTAGATATATATGTGATATACCTGTTTATTGACTAGACAAATTTCGAAGTTTTAAATGCAGCTACAGACATACTCTCTCCAAGCAATACAAAGGACAAATACGCTTCTTGAGTACTCAGATCAAAATAAATGGGATGCAGAAACGATCTCCAATTTACAAAAGTTTAGGGCAGTAGCAATAGAAAGATTCATTCAGGTTTTTCTACAGAACCAAATAACGAATTATTTTAACAAGAATTGCTATTATGCCGATTTAATTTTTTGCGTAATGTGTAAGTACATACTATGCATTTTTTTTCAACTTTTCAAATCGAAAATAAGAACCGAAGAAAATGTTCCAGTAATGTGAATGCGAACACCTCTAAAATCCGAAAACGTTATGTTTTAATTAGATTATCTGGCCAAAGAAGGTCCAAAACAAAGCACTAGCCAAACCAAGATCTCCTTTAATTTAAAGAAATGCAGGTGAACATATTTATACTTGTAGTTTTTCAAAGAATGACCTCGAAGATCTCAGGGAAAATTGACGAATTAAAGATATATATAGTATTCCATATATCTGTTCTGGTTGGAATCCACTAAGTTCACATGGTTAGAATGGACCTTTTAAAGTTAGAATAATTATTATTGACAAAGTTGGTCCGCCACAATTCTAGTAGATATATTGAACTATACGTATTTTGTAAATCTTGATAAACCTATTCAAGAAATGCATATTAAACGAATACGAAGGCTGGGGTTTCAAAGAAAGCATAATCCTTGGTAGACTTTGAGGTCATCAAGTTGAAGTTCTCGGACGACATGAATTACATAATTGCAGACGGCAGGCTAGAGAAAGATAATGTTCTTAAGTCTCAGCAGAACAACTCTTCACTCAAACAAACAAATATGAAGTGCGATTTTAGTACCTAAGCAATTTGAGTCTAGAGCAACTTCAGAATCTAAAAACAAAAAACAAAACAAAAATATGTGTACCCCCTCATTTGAGACTTCGAAGTTCAATACCATAGTGATAAAAAGACAATCATCTACGTGTTTCGTGTTTCCTCATTTCAAATATATATCTTAAGCAACAATTAACGAACGTCTTCAACAGTTGGCGCAATAAAAAACTGACGATGTCCCGTATTTAGCCAAATAGTATTCTCATCTATCATTCCATATTTATAGAAATGGTAGATGGTTTAAAGCTCAGATTTCATAAACAACCAAGAATAAATATGTTCTTTAAGAAAAAGCAGTACCCCACAGGAAATATTTTACAAACAGTAATTTGTAATTAAATTAATTCTTAGCTCATCATGCTAATGAACATCTACTCCTTAAAGACCCTTTTTTGCATTTTGAAGTAAAGGCTAAGTTTCTCTAAGAACCTTCTTCTTAACACCTTTATAGAGTCTATATAAATGTGCCAAAAAAGTATAATCGTTGAATTGATTACTTTATTTGTTTACTACTAAAAAAAATACCCATAACAAATCTATTATGAAAAAAGCGATTGAACTAAGCTGCAATATAAGAACACTGCAAGTAATAAAAATGTTTTTTTGGGCAGAAAAATGCATACAAATTATTAGACCTAAAGTATATCGTATGTATATTTAAAAAAAAAAAAAACTTATTCGAGTCTTTTGTTCTTTCATAGTAAAAAAAAATTACCAATAATTATAATTCTCCAAATCAAACTTAGTTCGCAGCCAATGCACCTTCATCGCAATTGCCTGATGGTGTTGTGCAATGTGAATTAGTTGGGCTGTTCATTGGTGAATTGGTCGTTGGCCCATAAAATATCAATTCAGGTATTTGTCCACCTTGAACTCCTGTGCCATTTGTACTTTCCGACGAACATTGAAACTGAAAAGTCACATTACCCATGCAAACCTCAGACATACCCTCCTGCCCAAAGAAACTCAATTCGTTGCCATCGAGGATCACAGACGCTGTATAATAACATTCCGGTTCGATTTGAATTGGATTCTCAAAGAAGACATGAAATGTGTTGCTCGATCCATCGGAAAAGAATTTCGTATCATTCTCAGCGAGAGTTCGACCCAGTCGTTTGAGTTCAATTTTAACACTGTAATTGGCTGCACCAGTTGATGAGCCATACAGGCCAAATCCAACTATAAAAATCCTTCTGTCTACAGAGAATTGAATAGAATCACAGCGTCCACGATAGCGCCACTGATTGGAGCGATAAGCACACGATTGAAAACGATGGCAAACCTGAGTCTTCAGTCCTGCACGACATTTTGTCGGATAGTTTAGATTTGGTTTGGCCTTCGCAGTGAAGTGCAAAAATATATCGATTGTCTCTGGAGACGTAAGTATGCCAGTCTGGGCAACACCATTGGCGAATTCCTCCAAAGTCATTGTGGGAATGCGAATTAAATGCAAAGCCGGTCCTAGGACATTCCTTTTGTTCTGTGGAGTCGTATCAATTTCCATCTTCTGACAAGCATTTAGAGCCCAGTTGAGAGCTGCTTCGAAGAGATGAATTTCCTTGCAATTGAGCGTTTCTCGTGATAGAATCGATTCGAATGTTTTCAAATCGATATCTACGAAGCCTTCGGATTTAATAGCCATTTCCGCCTATTTTAAAATACAATATTATATATGTTATGTATTTATGATAATTTTTAATACCTGTGCGTCTATTACTTCCCAGCATCTCTGCATCAGTTCTGGCTCCTCGAATAGACGGGATTGACTGAGAAGTAGACAGGCGTTTTTTGCCGTCAAACTTACTTCTAAATAATTAACACAAGCCCTTGCTAAATGCGGCACAATGTATTTTTTGGCAGCATATAACGTTGCCAGAATGTTATCAGGTTCCAATTGAATTTCATCACAATACAAATACCTATAAACAAACAAAAAAGGATATTGAGATTACTTTTTTTTTTCTAATGTGAAACCAGGATTACTTTAACAATGTAAGAAAAGCTGAAGGTTCAACATCGGGCACTTTGATTTCTTGTTTGTTTTCTGCTAATCCTCCGTAAAACATGGCATAAAACACTGAGCTTCCGGTTGCGAGGATGTATTTGTGAGCGGGAATTGTTTGAATATTATCTAAAGAATACAAAATTAAGTAAAATTTACATTTGTATACAAAAAAAAAAAACTCACCATCAGATCCAACAACAAATTTAACATCAGACATTAACTCATTATTGAACATAGCGGCATTACGTTCAAGTACAGTTGCTTTGGTTGCCTGCCAATTTGGATCGGCTGTATCAACTGCATTGGATGATCCATTACTTGATGGAAGACAAAATGATGGTGAACTGCTTATGGCACCAGGCGATGCCAACGGTGAAGATGGGGCGCTAATTGGTTGTGTGATTTGAATATTATCACGCTGATGATGCTGTTGCTGTTGTTGTTGCTGCTGTGGATTTTGCTGCTGCTGTTGTTGTTGGTGTGTTGCAGAATTGTGCGGGGGCGACAACAGTATCCCTCCATTGTTGATTGTTTCCACTAAAATTGGGGTAGAATATGAGTGGTAAAATTAGTTGTGTGTGTGTTTGTTTGTCTTTTTATATAAGGAATATATTAACTTCTTTTTTTTTTTATTGACATCGAGGATGGTTTAAAATAATTTTAGGTTTGTTTGAAGATTTTTTTTTATAAGTAATTTAAAAATTAGTTTCGGAAGCTTTGTTTTGAAGTACTTATTTGTTTATTTTTTCTCTTATGTGGAATTCCTGCTAAAAATTTCTACGCACTAAGAATTTATCAAATATTTTCTGTTCTATAGATACTTCTTAAAGATGGATCTTTTTTGTTATCATCTCGAGCTGGTGGTTATGAATAGTCTTATTGTATTCAATGGGATCACCATAGTCTTATTGTATTCAATGGGGACACCAACATAATGAAAAGATCTTGTATATTGCCTAAAGCTAAAGAAATCGCTAAATATTTTTGAATAACTTAGTAAATTTGTGATTCAATGCGAAGGTTCAGTTTCCTCATCGAGTGGCGACCCTTGCTCTATTTATTTTTAAAAAAAATCCACTCATTATCAATATGATTATATTGCAATAATTTGACCCCACTAAACAAGTCAGAAACTATCCTTTGAACAGATGACGATGTGCAAACACAAGGGATAAAGTTGATACTTGAAAATGTACGTACCACAAAAGGAACACAATTCAAATGGCTTAAAAAAAAAGTCATGCAGGTTCGCAGGTGTCCAAGGTATTATGCTTAAGGAGTCCATTATATTTTCTCAAAAGGATCATTCATAATACTCCAGCTTCTGGGCATCTTTTCTTATAGCTTGTTGGATAAGTTTAATCAGCTTCGCGATTTTGTAAACTTTGTCTCAAAGACCAAGCAGGTGCAAGTGTTTTTGCATTTCTTCTACCAAGAGTTAAGTTCTGTATGTTGCAGCAGTATCCAAAATATTTAATATTCGGATTGATAAGTTTGCTTTTGCTATAAAATATATTCAAGACTACCTTTTTTACTTTAAAAAGAAAGACCTGCTAGACAGTCAAAGCCTTAACTTGTGAAGAAAAAAATTGTTTTTATACATTATGAGAGATAAACATTCACAAAATATACCAGTGAAGAGTGAAGTGACAGTCTTCTACGCAGTTCTGCACGTTTTATAGTAACGTCTTTCTCAATGGTGATAAGTGATAACAACTGATAAGACACAAAAACTTTATTTTTGTTTTAATTTAAACTCAAATAATGTGGAACATTTTAGAAAACTTGACTTTTTGCTATTTTCTAACAGTCAAATCAACTTTTCTGTTCCAAAAACAAAATAAAAAGGAAGCCTGTAAGTGCTTACGTGACAGCAAAAGGTTCATAGTCAAAATGATATTGCGTCGTAAAATTGCCCTCTCAGATGCACCAAGATGTACCTTACTTCAAGCACCAGAATGTTATCAAAAAAACTTCCTTAATTTGCTCGTATCAACTAAAGCTTGCTTACTTAATCAAACAATAATAACAAAAGGTAAATCTAATTGCTTTATCATCATGCGTTTGTTGTTATTAAAAAAAAGTATATTTTTTTTTCAGCTGAGGTAGTTACTTGTTTGTATTTCAAGGTTAACGTTTTGTTTATTTTATTTTGTTTTTATTTTGCAAAAACAACTTTGAATACGACGCAGTTCAGGGGGGAAGGGAAGAGAGAGAATAAAGTTAGGCAGTCAACCTCTTATGAATTGTGTGAACTGAACTTGAATATTGATTACGTCGGCGTGGGGTTTTCTTTCATGTTTTCCATTGCTTCCGCTCGCTGGCTGGTTGAGGATGGGGAATAAAAATCGATAAGCTAAACGCTTGCTCGTCGTTTTCTAAATTTTTTTAATACTTAAAAGATAAACACAAACTCAAATGAAGAGAATAGAAAACATGAACTTTTCCTCTGAACTCTGAACTCACCATTCATCCAGGCTTGAATTTGTGAATGAGACATGCTTTCTTGATTTCTTTTTACAGATTTTAATGGAAGTCTTGAATTTGGTGTTGCCATTCTAATTTGCCGTCAAATGCTTACAAATTTACACTTTTCACATAATAATTTCATAGTTTTCAATGTGAAAAATCAAAAATAATAATCTTAAAACTTATAATTAATAATTATAAATGCACAAATCTTTTTAATTGCAATCGCACCAGACAGAAAAAGAAACCATTTTTACACTCGCACTCGAATCAAAAGAAAAAGTGGAGAGGAAAATTGTTTTGACTTTGACAGCATGAGAATAAAAATAAACACCCCCACTTTAGTATTTGTGGGGCATTTTTAACTGTCAAGTACCAAAGGGGCATTGTTGTAAAGATAAAAGTAGACGATTTTAAAATGTAGTAGATGTAGTTGACAGTATTTTTTTTTTATACGACGGTTATTATTTGAAAAATTATTTAGAAGTTCCATTTTTTTTGATAATACATACCTACATTTCGAACGAAAATATTTAGAGACTCCTAAGATTTGTTACCTTAACAAAAATAAAAAAAACGTGTGCGTCTCGGGACGCTCGACAGAAGTGATAAATTAAACTAATCGAAGTTGAACTATTTAATGTTGAAATTGTTTAACTTGAGAAAAGCTTAGGTTATTACTTAAACTTTATGTATATTAATAATGGTAATGTGAGGAAAGGTTATATTTATTAATAAAATCTTTTATTGATTATAAAATGCGTTGTGGGTTAAAGTAAGAGAGGATGAGCCTGCCTACTGCTGCCGTATGCGTGAGAGAAAGGAAAGCCAGAGAGAGTGGCGCACAGTGGTTTGAGCGCGGAAAAAAATGCTTTTTAAAAAGTTTTACGTAGCCTTTAAATTTTTATGTCTAAGTACTCTCGGATAACCCCAGCATATAATGGAAAAGAATTTTTTAATTAATATATTTTATTTACTATTTACAAGCCCTCAAAGTTGAAAAAAAAAATTATTCAAGTCGCGAACCACATTTTCAACAAACTTTTAGATGTCTTTTTCCGGAGTTCCTTAACATACATTCTATTACTTTATATATCATTTTATTGGTCTGTTTTTGAGTATTTAAAATTAAAAAAAAAATTTAGTGAAATTGATAAAAAAGCCTTATATAAGAAGTCTCAAACCTTGGTACTTAAAAAAAATGGCTTTTATGAAAAGTTTTTGAGTTTCAAATTTAGCTCCACTTGCCTCCACGTAACGGTATATACCAGCATATGCACCGCACTTTCAAGTTACAGCACAGAAAAATCCATCTGCGATTACCTGCGATCTTCGGAGTTATGTTCAAATTTGTCTCAATGAATGAGGTCGCAAAAACCGCGGTTTTGACGGTGGTATATATGAAAGAGTTATAATTTCTTCGGCACTGATTATCGTAACGGACTGGTTTAGCCCATTTTTTTTTAGATAAAATGTGTACCTTTGTTTCTAAAGTAAAATAAAATTCATACATAAACCCATGCCTGAGAAATTGGACTTTTCGCGGAAAAAATTATTTCTGCCTGCAAAATATTTTATTTTTCAACTCCATTTTCTTGGAAAAAATATAAGAAAAGTATTATTATTTTATGATAGGTTTATTTATATTATATATCTTAATAATAAATAAACAAAAGGATTCGGGATAAAATTGCAGTTTTTTTTATTTAGCGCAAAAACTTGGGACAGGTAATAATAAAAAAGAGGTGTTTTTTCAGATTTTTGCCTGTATATGAGGTTTTCCCTATACCTGTTGCGTTTTTCATATAAATTAAAAACAAACAATTTTTGATCATTTTTAAATTTTATTGCCCTGTTTTTGTTGTGTATTGTTTATTTTTTTATGACTTATAAGGATTAGAGATGTCTTACAAGACTGTTTAAGCACTTACTTTAAACTATATATATGTTTAAAGAATTTAAAAAATAAGTCAGTATTAAGTGATTGTGCATTTGTGCCAGAATATTGTAAGTCTTTGATCAAATAAGTGAAATTGAAGTGAAATAAAATAAATACAAGCATCAGATATTGAAGTAACAGTGAATTATTGAACCTGAATTGTTCTAGCTCCATAAGCATGGATTCAATAGCAATTCGTTATTCGGTGTTGTGTAGCGAACTTTGGGCTAATGGTCGTAATATACAAAATCTACGACCATATTTTGAAAGGGAATACCCCAACTTAACTTCTGAGCAAATAGAAGTAGTGATATCAGAAGTACTGAAACGTTTTTTTCACATTTTTCAAGTCGATGGACCTCAGTAGAGAGAAAATTGAGAGTAGAGAGAAAATTGATCCATGGAGAAGAAATCATTAAAAATTGTGCCTTTCCTGTTGGACCACTCTCTGAGGAAGCCCAAGAATGCCGAAATAAGGATTATAAAATCTACCGCTGTTTTAATTCGAGAAAATGCAGCCGAATTGCGACGAATGAAGATGTGATGCATCGTATCCTTATATCATCAGATCCACTAATAACAGGGTTAAGGCCACAGGCAAAAAAGAAAATACTACCAGTCAGCTAAAAACCTCATTTTAGCACAGTAAAATACTTACCTACTTAATTTATTATATTATTTATTAATTGAATGCAAATGTTTTATATATGTTTTTAATTTTATATGTTTGTTTTTATGTTTGTAATATCGGTATTTTATTTATAAAATTTTATTTATAATAAAAAGTTCTTTAAGAAAAAAACTTTCATTTTAGTACAAATTTTACAAAAATGAAAAATGTCAATAACTTTTTTTCTAGTCATTTTTTCTTTACACAATTTTTACCAATTATTTACAAGGACCATCTTGACATCTGTGCCAAATTTTATAAAAATCCGTAATATAGTTCAGATTTAAGAAATTCTTTGCCGCTCTACCATACAAACCAAACCCTCAACATTTTAGAAAAATCTCAATAACTTTTTTTCTAGCAATTTTTTCTCAACCAAATTTTCACCAATTATGCATAAGGCCAATTTAAATATCTGTGCCAAATTTTATTAAAATACGTTCAATAGTTTAGATTTTACAGATTTTTTTCCGCTCTCCCATACAAACCAAACCACTGTGTGGCGCCGTAACGCGTTACGTTACAAATCGGTTTACCCTCCCATAAGAAGTTATCCTTACCATCATCATTATCATAATTTGCCACTTTTTGAGCAAATCTTAATTTTGTTTTACTATTTGCAAATTAGTTTGAAGTTCATTTGTGAAATTTGTTTTATTTGAAGCGTAAAAAGATCTTTTTATCATCTTCATAAATTATTTTTGAAAATATAAATTGATTCTTGGCTTTTAAAAAAGCTTGATACATGGCATTTTAAAAAATTTTTGTATAAATTAAGTCAACTTCTTAAGAAAATTTCCCCTCTTGCCTTAACGAGGGAAAGAGACTTGTTTCTTGTTTTGTTCCAAGTTATACATGAAGTATGCTAGGTATTAAAAAAGCACAAATCTTATGGTGGTAAAACATGTTTAGCGTCAAAGCGGATGCGGCAAAAGGTGATATCTTTGATATCTCTAAGCAGACAAAACATTTGCTCCGTTATAAGTGTCTTTACTAGACACTGTCTAATAGGAAACCACGCCTCAAAACTTGGCGTGCTCGCAAAAGACTTTTGCAGAAGCTTTATGGATATACACCCTGAACTTGCTTATAGACGGATATTCTATTTAGGAGAATCATTTTTCAATGACATTGATGAACTAATAAAACACATGTAGAATAACAACACGTACAAACAAACTATGTATGAAGAAGTTTACTGGCTGCGCACAATGGTGTAGCAGTAGCAGTAGCACGCAGCAATGTCAAAGTAAATGCCAAAAAAAGTCGCTCACAAAGCAGCATACACGAATACAATGTGTAGCACTGAACTCAAACAAAAATCATGTCTGCCCTTTTGGTTTGTTGTTGTTTTGCAGCGCAGCAGGTCGTGAAGTTCAAGTCGAGTCGACTTCTACTTCAGCGACTCTCTCTGCTGCATCTGCTACTTCACATTGTAGCCGTGCAATACGATTTACATACATTTAACTTTGACATTGCTGCGTACTACTGCTACTGCTACACCATTGTGCGCAGCCAGTTAATCAAAATCGTAAAAGCAATTTTTGAGAAAATTAATTTCAATTTAATGTTATTTTAGGGGTTGCTGTTTGTGGTTATAAAATCGATTTAGCAAACGGACTGATAAAAATTCGTCGCTGAAAAATGTTTTTATTTTGCCTATCATATTTTCATCATCATATTTCTTTGTGTTCTTGAGTTCTATTTCTTCAAAATTTCAAAATTAAATTAACAATTTAAAAGATATAAGTTATTTTATTTTAATTATAGCAATTTTTAAATAAGTAATGCAATCAAAGAATTTAATATAGACGCCGAAAAATAAAAATTATTTTAATTTGGAAAATAAATTTCATAACCACCAATTTTTGTCGGTTTAAGAAGGTTGTAGGTTTATTAATTCATTCATATCATATCTAGTAAAAGTTAAAGACTCATACGTGCTTCCCAATCCAAATCGTGTTATTGACCGACGCTATTTAATGAACAAAACAAAAATGTATTGTGTTTACAATTCCGAACCAATAATTAAATGTTTGTAGTGTCCAATTAGTGTCTCAACAAAATCCCAAGCTGTGAACTTGACCTTTTCAGCTTCATAGATTTGTCCGTTATTATGTACGAGTATATGTAAAAGTGCCAACGGTGATATTACCACGAATAATAAAAAAAGATAAATAAAAGGTTCGTATTTCTTATCTATTTTGTGGTTAAAGATTGCGGCCAAGTGGAACCCATACCAAACACAGTATTTGCAATATTTTATTTCCCATCCCAAAAATATTAATAAATTTGTACTTGCTCTATAGGTTTTCGGCGGCCTAAATGTGTGTGCGCTTTTTTGCGTTATGCTACAGCAAAATCGGCTTATCCTTTAAACACGGCTCAAACTGGTACCTTTCAAGTCTCGCTTTTTTTCGTTTTGAATTTGCTCAAAAATGGCTCTAAAGATTTTGATTATACTCTAAAAAACCTAGGGCATTTTCGACAACATGACAAATATCAGGTTCAAATGTTTTTTTCATATGGTCATATGTTGGCAACGCCCAACGCCTTGATCGAATTGACTCGAACTTTGTTTATGATAGTTAGATATCGAAATGTTTTCAGTAACACCTTTTTAAACGATACCTCCCATCTCCATACAACGAACCGTTCAGTTTAAGGCGTATTTTTTGAAAAGTTTTTTCTAATTTTCTCAAAACCTTTGTTCTTAATAACACCAAAAAGATGACATCCTTACGGTAGCTCCCGTTTATTGAGCATTTTAGTTTTGGCCAACATTTTTTTAAGTTTTTACCAATTTTCCCAAAAATAACTTTAAAAATTTTGATTGAATTGTGGGTATTTTTTGGGAGTGTTTCAAAGATAACTATACGTTCTTAGTTTTGGTACACAAGCATCTTAATTTCTTGGTTTAACGAAATAACGGTCAATATGCTCAAAATGTTGGACATAAACACTTCTTAAACAAAAATATTGAACTTCTTGCTTATTTTATGCAACAAAGGTAGTTGTTATTGCTCGAATTGTTTTCATCGTGCTATTGCACCCACAGAGCCAGTACATGCGACCAAGTCGTATTTTTCATATAAATGTACTCGATTTAATGTCTCATTTAACATTTCATATAAGCAATCTACATAAAAGGGTTGAAATTGAATTTCTTCGCACGTATTCCATTTTTTTTTGTATTTTTCAAAGCACGTATTTAGCGTTATTAATGTGATAATTTCTAACGTCAAACATCTCACTCAAAAGATCAATAAACCACAAAATGACAGCTCGTTTTAAAACTTATAAGGCAGGGTTTTCCAACAGATTTGCATCGAAAATGAACTAAGCGCAATTAATCAAAGGTCAAAACAGATGTGCAGATTTGTTCGTGCAGTCAAAGTAATTTTCACAAGTTCTTTTGCACCTGGCCTTTGTATATAGACACTTTATATACAAAGATCTGGCATAACTAATTTTGACAGTAGGTACATGTTCTTTTTTTTAACAATGGCAGCGTCTGTTCGTACGCACCAGTGGCTACAATTACTTCAGTTTTTCTACAATGAAATTCACAAAATACTAAAATTCAAACTTTACTTATGCGATATGTCAAATATATTGTAGTGTGTGCAAGTGTAATTAATCTTGATTGAAAATGAGATTTCTGATTGATCTGAAATTTGATCTGAGATTTGAAATGAGGCGGCATTTTGTTTTGCAAATTGCACTTAAATTAAAGCGGCGTTACAATACATAGGTATATGACAATGAATACCTATACGTACATTTTGCAAAAATGCATAAACAGTTGGGTCGTATACAAAGGCTGACGACCTGTTGGATACACACGAATTTAATATAATTTATGTATCAGAAGATTCATTTTAAATAATACGTGGCGTGTAGTTTTTTTGGAAATTTAAAAATAATCAGTTTCGATACACAAAAATATAAGTTTCATATGTAGGTATGTATATCGTATATGTACATGTGTATGTCTTTTTATATCTATGTATGTATGTATGTCTAGTTCGGAGGAAAAAAGAAATAAATATCTGAAAGTTTTTCTGCAGAAAGGCGCGATAATCCACGAAATTTCTTATCATTTACTTGAAGCGCAGCGGTAATATTGTGTTT
Source organism: Platycheirus albimanus (assembly GCA_916050605.2). Lineage (NCBI taxonomy): Eukaryota > Metazoa > Arthropoda > Insecta > Diptera > Syrphidae > Platycheirus > Platycheirus albimanus. The sequence goes on from OU696696.1 coordinate 83,453,118, forward strand.
CAAGTATCTTTTTTGACGGTTTCGGTGCTACACTACCTACTCGTATATGTATGACAGATTTGATCGAATCATTAACTTTTTCGCAGCGTCATTGTATTTATGATTTACATAATATAGTATTCCCAATAAGAGGAACGTTTGGTGCGCCATCTCTGGACGAAGTTCACAAACACGCGCCGCCATTAACAAAGTTCAGAACTTAAAAAACATGTTCTATGAAATTACTATAAAAATGTATATACAATGGCAGCGTGCAGCCCAACTGCAACTTTGTGCGGTTTTGTCGGGCCGCAGGGATAATGCATAATGCAGTCTTCAATCGAAGTGGAAAACCCTACAATGGCATCCCTGTTATTACTATTGTCAATGTATGCGTGACTGTCAAAGCCGACGAAGATGTGTCCAACAAAAAAAAAAACTCAACATTGACTTTGACTATAGCGATAAATTGGCCCACCTTATTTTGTATTCCTATAATGCTGACTCAAGTTCATAACTGGCATTAATTGCACAAATTAATAAAAAAGATACACACACATTTCCTTATACTGCAACCTGTCTAAATAAATAGGTAACAATAAAAATAAAAATAAAAATAAAAACAACAAGTTTAAGTCATCTATACCGCTGTGCCACCAATATTTGATAATTGGTAGATACTAGCTCAATTAATGGGTTAAATTTGAATTTTCAACATACAAAATGTTAACCTCAAAAATGGCGTAACGTTTACTAAACAACAAAAAATTGTTTACATTTCATATTTGAATATGCTGTCGTGATTTTGTTTGTGTCACTTTCTTAAAACAAATTCATTTGTTTATCGTTTGGTTTTAAGTTGAATTTAAGCAGAAAATACCTGTTTGCATATCTGTAACTGGTTTGTTCACCCTGAATTTGATACATTTCAGAAACAAAATTCCAAAAAAAAAAAAAATATCTAATGAATAATTTAATTATATGCAACAATTGTTTTGTATCTGGAGGATAAGCACGCCAAACCATAGGAAGCAATACCTAACGACTATCTTGTTCTCAAGGTAGGTATTTCCAAAGTTGATGACTGGCTGTCTTCCGGACACTTCCACTTCCATTTTGATCACTCCAAAATATTTAATAGGCATCGTGCTAATTGAATCTTAAAGCAGATATGGGTGCTTCATGATGAATACTTAAACAAGCTTAGATACAATAGGCTTAGTTATGGGCCAGGCATGCGTCTAGGTGTATTATGTATGTATGGGTAAGTACCTACTCATTTTGCGTTTTTCAAAAAATACCGCGATAATTGCATTGGAAACTTAATCAACTCACGAAATCGGACGTCTGTTCTTACTTTTTTTTTCTTGAGATTGATAATATTTAAGACAAAACCATTGACTTAAAATTCTTTGGGTTAATCCAAAAGCCGTCACAACAGACAATCTTTAAATTAATATGCTAGGCACACATGATTTTTTTTTTGTTGCCAGAAAATGATTTGCTTGATATGCACGTGTAACAGAAGATAAATCCTCCGCCCTGACTCACGCCACTCCATAACGTAGTATATAGTATTACCTTTACTTAAGGAATAAATAACCCCCTTAAAAGACACTAAGTAAGATTGGATAATGAAGTAATTGTGAAAGTGGTTAAATAATAATATTATCTTAATTTACGATCAAAATTATGGAGAAAACACAAGTTAATATTTCGATTCACTAAGTGAATAAAGATTCTTGATGAGTGTGCTTGGTTTTTTTTTTGCAGTTTTCAAACTGAAAATTATTCTGTTTCGATTTTTGAATTAAAGTTCCTAGCCAATATTATTAAAATTACAAGTATGCACAATGTAGAAGTATGTACATGTACATGTATACATATTTGTTAGGTTCAAACTTGAAAGCATTAAAACAAAAATTAAAGCGAGCGATTAATTATATTATTGTACCTACTTGCAATATATGTAGACACTTAACACTATACAGGTACATACAAGGTGTCTAAAAGCACCTAATGGTCCAAACTGAAACTTATGAAAAGCGAGGCCATAGCTTTACAGCTAAGGTTTGGGTGGCTGTCATCTAGAAAGGTATAATACTCTCGCTTCTAAGAATGCTTATTAGTTTACAATGTAACCCAACTTGACGAACGGTTAAGTACAGAGATTCTTATCTACTTAACACGATGGACATTAATATTGGTTGCTTTGAAGTGTAGTTTTGGTGTTGGAAACATAGAAAGATATCACAAAAGAGTGATAGTAGTAGGAGTATGTTTTCTGTGTTGTCACTGTGCATCTTATATAATTATGGGAACGGTCTCAAAGGTCTTAAATTGTATTACATATTGTTGTTTTTCCACCGAGTTCCAGTAAATTGGAAAAGGTGGAGTCGTGCATTGTAGCTGACACGCATATTTTTGATATGTAATTGACTTTTCGAATCCATGTCATGTCATTAATAATTAATTTCGAAAGAATTATGTTGCGAATAACATAACACAATTGCGAATAAGTAGTATCCCGTGGCATAGTGGTTATTGTGTCGGACTGCCACGCCGAAGGTTCTGGGTTCGATCCCTGATGACTCCACCTAAAAGTTGTTTTACGGGGTACTGCCTCTTGCGAGGAAGTGACAAATTCTCCAAGAGTAATTAATGTCATGGAAAGTGCTTCTCTGTTAGCCGTTTGGATTCGGCGGTAAATTGTAGGTCCCTTCCATTCCTGCAGAATATCAACGCACATACAGTAATGGTTGAGAGTGTAAGTCACAGGCCCCGGCCCCGCTTGGAGCTGTTGTGCCAACAATTTTTTTTTTTTTTTTATGTTGCGAATAAAGTGAAATTATTCTTTAATGTAGGTAAGGTACCTACTAGACTACTATTCAAAAAGGTAAAAAAGAAGGATTATATTCAAATGCCCAGCGAAATTAGCAAACATACCTGAAAACACCATTTCTGAATATTCTAAAGTTAACTCATTTATGCTCTATGCTTTACTACATAATAATAATACTATGAATACCTAAACCTATATTATATTCATATCTCTAAGGGCACATGATTACACCTAAAGGTAGTTCCACACTATCCCACAGTGTAGTACGACATGTCAAGAAAAAGTGTGAAGGAATGTGTGATGGTTTTACATTCAATACTAAACAAATATTTCAGATCTAAAAACATGTCAAATCGTATGAGATTTGCGCTGTCATATTCTGTTTCCACACTATTATACACCTGTTTCATCACACATTTTTGACATGTCGTTTTACACTGTGGGATAGTGTGGAACTACCTTAATAAAGATTTATGGCATTGCGCATAATACAATGCAAAATGTCAAACTCCATTGCGCACCGGTGACGTAGAGCGCACAACACATTGACATAATTTATGTCAATGTGTAGAACGTATAGAGCGTAGAACAAAGCAAAAATTAAAACGGGAAGACGAAAACTCCATTGCGCGCCGATGACGTAGTGTGCAGAACGAAGAGAAATGAGAATTTAAATGCGCTATCTTGTATATTTGTATCATGCTAAGGGCACACTAATTATAAACAATCTACAAACATCAGACAGTTCTATATCCACACATAAGTATTCAAAAAATATTTCAAAAGCACTTCATCAAATTTCCAATATTGAAGTAGGTACCTATAGTTGATGTTGACGTATGTTTCAAGGACAACATACAGACACTACAACACTTCCATCCATAAACAGCCATTGCAAAATTAACTAAAACTAAAAAAAATATACCTACCATATACATATATATATATGAGCTTATGTAGGTATGTACTTAGCACAATTAAACGCCAATTTCTATATATACATACTTACTATTATTGTTACTATTTTGTATGCCTCTGCTGTCGTTGTTGCTAATTCTATTACTATTCCTTCGGCTACTGGTAGTGTTGTTATTGTTATTATTATTTGCGGCACGTATCATTTGCAGGTTTTCATGATTCCCGTCAGCACCGTTCGGTTCGTTTGACACATAGTTGTGGGCATACGCACTGCCCCAGTGCACATTAAAGTCCTCCTCGTCCAGTGTTAAAAAATGGTCAAGTACTTGAACACCACGTTCAAGTGGTCCATGGAATTTATTTATTAAATCCACACACTGTCTTCCAAGTTGTGATATATCCGATTGACCTGTGGCCCAATAGAATATATGACGTCCCAAATGACTGCCCAAGTGATTGGCAAATGCTTCAATCATTTTATTCGACTTAAAACATTCATAATGCCGACGACGTCACAATGTTTGAAACAGAGTTTTTTTTGTTTTCAAAATAAATTTAATGATGACACGCAGCGCACTCTATAATTCAAAATAATAACTCAAATTTGTAAGTTAAAAACACGTAATTTGATATCTCGCACAACCTGGAGACTTTCACTTGAGCTAATTCATAATAAAAAAAAGTAAGGAAATAAAAGATAAGGAAAAGAAACCATCAAATGCTCCAAGCACAACACCACCACCTTTGTGCCGGCTCCAGGCCACGCGCAGGCGCTATTGGGATTGAGAGCACCTTCTATAAGAGTTATGCAAGACTTGAATAGCGCACTTGAGAAGCCAATGTGCTCCCACAGTCACTTCTTATTGTGAATTAACTTTTTCCCACTTTTCCAGTGTTATTTGTTATTGTTGTTGTTTTTTTTTATTATTTGGGAGCTTGCGGTCTTGTGTGACTATTTGGAATAAGGCTTTGTATATAAGATCTTCGCAAAAGACAAAAGTTAGTTTGTTGTTGCAATTAGGTATTATGAAAACTTTGTCCACGTTCTGTTTCGTCGAGTGCCTAATTGTTTGTTTTTGGGACAAATGGACAAAATTAGCGCACATCATTAGCAACTTGCGAAATAATTTGTTCGTTGTCACTGTGAGAAAATATTTGCTTTAAATTATATAAGTTTCGAAAAGTTTTAATTTTTTTTATTTTTAATAATAAACAAAAGTTATTAACTCTTCGACTAGGTAGGTACTCGTACTTGAAACTTTCTTGTCACTAAACAGTTTGGTTGCTGATTTAACTAACAGGGCTTATGTCTTATGTGTCGGTGTGATGACCGATTTCCGTATATGTATAGTAATCATACAAGCAACCAAAATGTTTCGTCATGAAAAGTATTTATAGCAGAAATCTGTCCTTAATTTCCTTTCAAATTATTTATCAAAAAAACAGTACCGATTAAAGAGGCAAGTTTACGGGAAATAAACTCAAACCGATCTGGCCATAGCAATGAAAGCTATGTTTTCATTAACAATTGTCTAGGTAAACGCATCAATGATCTCGGTTGCATGACCAAGTATTGCGTTATATTGAATTTGTATTACCCTAATCAATACAACTTGTAGACGAGACGTATTGTGATGGTTTTATTAAATTTTTGACCGCCTATTATTTGTAAATATTAATTAAGAAAAATAGATAATACTTTATAATTATTTTTCTTGTAAAATATAGCTCCCTATTATGCCGCCAAAAGAGCCACACTGGACAATATCAATTATAAATAACGTTTATTGACAACCATGAAGTACTTAGTTAAATAAAATGCACGACTGGGTCGCACGTACTTGCTCTGAGGGTGCAATAGTACGATAAAAACAAAGTTTTCGAGTAATATGAAGAACTCGAAAAATTGGGAAAAACCAAAACAGTTTGGCTAAAACTGGAAAAGCCGACATACAGAAGTTTATGTTAAGAAACCTTTAGTATTTCAAATTTAGATGTCATATGTTTTGGGTGTTAGAAATGATATAAATAATGTCCGCTTATGGCTAAATTAATAAAATTGTTAAAACAAATTTCCGTTATTATCATTTGTAGCCAAAAACTCAAATGCAGTTTTCTTCAAAATATTTTGTATATATTACATATTTTGTATATAATATTATAAATCGGTAGAATCTTTTTTGAGTAAATGAAAAAAAAAACAAAAATACGTAATTTGGCCAAAACCTAGTGGCTTTTTGTATGGGAGCCACCATTTAAAAAAGAGTAACTGACAAAAATGCAATGCCATCTGATAGAGAGTTGTAAGGAACTATACCAAACAAAGTTTGTTTGAATTCGATACAACCGTTGACAACTTGTGGCCATTTGAAAAAAAGACGTTAAGATCAGATCTCCGTTATTAGCATTTTTTGCCAAAAACTAAAAACGCAGTTCTCTTAAGAACACTAAAAGAATATATTACACCAAATTTAATCAAAATCGTTAGAGCCATTTTTGAGCAAATTAGAAAAAACCTAAAAAAGTTGGCTAAAACTGAACGGCTCGTTGTATGGGAGCTACCATTTAGAAAGGCTTCACTGAAAAATTTACAAAACCATCCTATAGAACGCTATAAAAAACGATGCCAAACGAAGTTTGAGTCAATTCAATCAAGCCGTTGCGAACTTATGGCCATTTGAAAAAAAGCCGTTTTAACCTGATTTTCAAAGACCGACGTGACAGACGGTATGGCGAAAACCACTTTTTTGGGCTTAACTATCATCGTAATGTCATGTTTGATTAAAACCTCGATTTTTTTTCTGCACGAAACCAATACTTGCCCTATAGAGCAAGTAAAAATGAATTTTAAAGAAGAGAGAGAAGACTTTTGAAAGGTGAACAAATACCTACATTTATTCTAAAGTAAATATATTGCTTTTTCTTATAAATATTTTACTCAGAGTGTTTTGCAACAGAAACACAAAGGACTTAACAAAGGAGTCTACTATTGTGAACTACAGGGAGAAGTTAACTGCATTCCCGCGAGACTCATCTCAAAGACACTAGAGACACCATGTTCAACTGTCGTTCTGACAGTTTGTATGTAAGCTGGATCATGAGTTCTGTTTGATTTGAGATTCCCGATTGCATAGTTTTTAGCTTTTTTCTTTGCAAATAAAGTTTTATGCACAGGAATTGCCCCATTGCGTATAGTAGTTAGTGTGTTGAACTGCTATTCCGAAGGCATTTTGACACTTGAAAGCAAGTGGCAAATCCACCAAAAATAAAACTTTTCAAGAAACGTACCCTTCTGATCCGGCGGTAAATTGTAGGTCTCTTGCGTTTCTGCAAAGTATCAACGAATATACGAAAACGGTTGAAATTGTAAGTCACTAATCGGAAACAGGTGGAACAAATGTGTTCGAACAGACTCCGAATGTTGTCCTCAGTGATTGATCGCTAGACTAACTCGAAGGACAATAGATAAGGTTAGGTTAGAAGGGGTAGTGATCCGGTAACCGCATCTATTGTGTTCCTAAGATAAAGGTTGGGAACATAAGTAAAGTGTGAGAGAGGCGAAGAAATTGAAATGTTAGCTATGTGTGATTGAACGAACTAAACTTTGAATGAACTCAAAAGTTTAAGCAAGTGCACTCTATTGATTCCCTCTTCATAATTCAGATGATAAGGATTTTTCAATGTAATTCAGTGATTACTTAGTGTATTTTTGTACACAGTTGGCGCGTCGATCGCTTGTGTCTCGAATAAGCGAACTTCCGAATTTGCTTATAAACTGATTTGACCTGTTTTTGTTATACCTTATGTTGAAAAACAGATTTCGTAACTATTAAGCATGGCGTAATCTGCACTTAAAATGAGAACTCTTTGTAAGTCAACGAACTCTCTACGTTCTTTTTTGGTAAAACATTTATATTCAGTCAATTCTTCTCCCTACTGACATTTTATTATGTCTCATGACACTGAATCCTTAGTCAAAGTGCAATTTGTATTCCAGCAGCGTCTTCAAAAAAAAAATGTCTTCTTGAAACGTTCGGTATTCAAAAGTAGCCCGTATCTATCTCGCAGACGAATGTTTCTTTCAATTTATAGAAGGTGTTTATTAAATTTGCTACGATTATAACACACAACACACTTGCTAAGTGGATTCAAGCTTTAGTTAGCAAATATCAATGTTATTACTTTTGTCAATTTAATCAATTAATTTATTTGTTGGTAGTTTCAATTTCCTTTATTTTAAATCCCTCCTATCAAACAGAAGCAAACAAATTCTCTAAAAACATCGGATGACCATAGGAGGCAGTATAAAAAGAATTTAAAGTTGGATTTGATGCAAATGTACAGAAACATTTTTGGCGACCGGTTTTTTTCTGTTTAAATTATAAAAATCAACAAAAGTTCTAGCCGGATGCTAGAATATATCTAACAAATCCTACCCTGCCGGTTATACAATATAACCCGAAAAATAATAATTAATTTTTTAAATAAACACAAAAGCACTTTACTGTTAGCTTTCACTTTCATTATCACAGGAGGTAAATTTTTTTTTAAATTTGTATTTGAATTTGAAACATAACAATAGCGAAGGCGATACGAAACGAAGCGGAAAAGCGTTTACGCGCCAAGGAAATGCTTATTTTATATTTCTAACTTTTTTTGTATTTTTGATCAGATTTGGAAGCGTGACTTCGATTAAAGATGTTTCACAAAAATGCTCAGTTTATCAGTTGTACGATACGCAACCGAATTGAACGCGCGGTAGTGGTATACATTGCCGTCGAGACGAGAGACAGAGCTCAGGTGTTAACGCGCCAGACGACACTTTGCAAATGAACCTCATAGCTGATCGCAACGATTGCCACTGCCCCACCGACATACATTCGAAACCAGTGTAGGTCTCAGTCTCATCAGCTTGGTTGCAGTTTTGGCGGTTGTGGTGGCAGGTATAATGGATCGAATTATGGGAGTACCTGTTGAGCTTGTACCGGCGACATTGCGCATCGAAAAAGTAAAAAAAAAGATTAGCAATGAAAAATCAATCGAACCGGGTAAGTGAAGTGTACAGACGCAAACGCAACGCTCGCGAGGGCTTGTTCTTCGTTTTTCGTTTGCTCTTTTACTTTCTGACAGTCACATATTATGGCGAGTAAACACCATAATATTGCTTATGGCCAGCAAAATATGTCTAAGACATTTTTTTCAATGACAAAAGAAACTTGCTGGACGTGAGCGCGTGCAAACTGTGGGATGACATTGAAAATAAAATATTTATTTTACAATTTCAATTTGAAGATAAAAGTTGAAGAACTCCATATAAAATTGAAGATAAACCACATGAAAAACGTACCTCTGCTCGTGATGCTTTTTAGACGGTTTGGGTAGGTAGTAGGTACCTACTAGCTGATGAGGTGTAGGTTTCTAAAAAATTGTTAGAGAACATTTACGATTACGTAATGTATTATCGAGACTGAATGAATTTACAATTTTAAGGTCTTTTTCGTCGAGTTGTTGTCAATGACCACTTAAAAGATTTCAACGCGCCCATAATGCTAATTGGCCTTATCAATAATAACACCTGAGTGTCGTTAAACTGTGAAGATCTTCTCTATAAAGTTGAACAACCTTATACAACACATCGTTGATACTTAGACTGGCTGTCAAGGCCACATCACTCTTAACAACTGCATCATTGCATTCAATTACCCCGGTAGTATATTTTCAATTTAAAAGAGGATTTCTTTTTTGTTTATTTGTATCTTAATTTTAGTGAACCATAATCAGTCATTTATGTTCAAAAATGTGCCTTGATTTTTTGTTTTCTTAAGAATTCTGGTTTGCACTGTTTGTTTATTGTAAAACTTGTTTTATTCCAGGACTTACACTACACTTTAGTGTAGTTAATTAACAATTTAAACAAGTTATTCTGGAGGCTTGGTGGAGTTTAAATATATCCGAAAAATGGACATCTCAACCACAGTGAGTTCTTCACCCAAAATAACATCAATAAAAAAATGTATGAATATTTTTGTTGTGTCAGTGACCGACCACGTAAGCGCTTACCACATTTTCACAACTCAGTCGGCTCTGTGGCTCTATAGAGTATAGCTCGTTAGAACTCCTCAAGTCGCAGAAGAGCCATAATATCTTTGTTAATTACAGCTTTTCCAAACTTTTTCGATTGTAAAAGGTTATGTTTAGTTCATAGAAATTTCTCCTCACGGCTGCCAAATCTTTTCTACAGAAAATGATGAACTTAACCTTGCTCAACTGCTTTTTGAGCTTTCGTTGATTTTGATAGCAGCCTTACTATCGATGCAAGTGTCTGTGTAAGTATATATTCGTCGATTGTATAACAAGGAATTATGGCGAAATGTTTAAAAGTAATAGCAGAAAGGACTTTCCTGAGTAATAGCAGTTAACAATCAAGTCATTACCAGAAAGCCTATAAGAGTTTCAGCAAAAACCAAAGAGAGAAACAATCTCTTAAAATTTTCTTTAATCTCTTCCAGGATCCTTTTGTCAGCGTTTGTCGATCTATCGATAAACTTGAAATGCTTTTAGATTTCTTTTCGTCCCTTGTGTTTAACCTATTCTCATCAGATTTGCTGTGAGGTTTGTAAGCTGACTTGCAGATTAACACCAAACTTCATCATTTTAGCATAAAAACTGGATTGTGTTGAAAAAAAAAACTAACAAATTTTGCTTGACAGGTACGATTTGAAACTGACCTTATTGGGCAAAGAGTAATATTATTTAGTCAAACTCAGGAAATTTTGAGATTTAAGGAATTCTTTTATTTTCAAGCGATGACCAATTGCTTCTAACTCATCAAAACGGTGTTTAATATCACTCAAAAGTTTTTTTTGAAACTTTTATTTCTACCTATCCGATCCGATGAAAACAAAAAAAACTCCAATCGCTTTAGGTTCTTATACGAAAATAAAATGAAAGGTCAAAGTTGATCTTGCTTTACAACGTACTTACTTACTTACTTTACAACGTACTATTCTTTCAATATTAGCTGATATAATTTATTATTAACAGTATGATCATAAGTTGAAATGCGAGGTTGAAACGTTATGTATTTTCTTCTTCTTATTTTCCATTTATTTTGATATCGATAGTATAAGCTTTTACGAAATACTAACCCGACTTTATAAGTGCATAATTGCATCGAAGAGATCACGAGATATGATGTTGATCAGAGCAGTAGGTTAAGAAATACATAAATTTTTGTTGTTGTTGTTCTCTTCTCGTAATAAATAAATTTTGTTTTTAGTATAAAACGAAAAAAACTTGTGAAATGAGATCGACTGCCTTCAACCTTTCATCTTTTAAGTCGATTAAACCCAGTCATGACTAGTGGCTATACGGTTGCATTCGAATGAGTGAACACAAAGTCAAACTTCAATGTGTCATATTGGTAGCAAAATTTCCCCCACACATAATTTTTTTTTTTTTAATTTTTGATTTGTTGGTCAAGAAGCCACTTGCATCATAATGCTAAAGTTGAAGTGGACAACCAGCAAATTCGTAACATTACTTTTGTCCCACAAAAACTATACGACTGCGGCTGTCGAAATGTTATTTTTTAACTTTTCTTTTCATTCCAAGATATGTTGTGCTGAAGTCATAAGCTGAAATTGGAATAACAAAATTAATTTCTTGCACCTACGACTTCTTCAAAAAAAAAAAAAACTGTTATGCTTCACGATGAAATAGAAAGTTTTAGTCTTGATGGTGGTGCTTAAAGTATGAAATCATCTAATAGATACAACCGTTAAAGGGATATTCACTTATGATTAATTTTAAATCATAATTAAGGCAAAATCATTAAAAATAAATTACAATACTTCAGGTTGTTTGATCTTTCAAAAATAAATTACTTGTATATTTAAGTTTCATGACTCGGCGGAGCAGTGGCGCGACCGACGGTTTAATGCGTTGGTCACGTTACATTCAGCTAATAATTTTTCTATTGCTTCAAAAACCAAAACATCTCTTAATAAATCACTTAATTACTTAACAATATAGTCATTAGAAAAGTGTCTGGCTATAAGGGAAAGTAAAGGTTTTGTAGAGAATTCTTATATAAATTATAAGAGACACTAGTAGGTATAGTGTGATTTTTTAACTTCACATTATAGTTTTCATTGAAAGCCATTTTGTAATATGAAATCTGATTTATCTTTACTTTGGTGTACCATTTCATCATGAATCGGCTGACGCCTGAACAACGCATGCAAATTGTGCAGATTTATTTAAAGAAAAAAAGAAGCTTGGAACGCGATTTAGTCCGGCCAAGTTAGCCCGAAAAACAGGGGTACAATTGCATAAACTCCCAAGAAGCTGAAATTTTGAATGAACGTATAATGGCATCCCTACATTATGATAAAATTGTAAAAAGTCCCCATCGATCCCATGTGTGCATTCAAGGCCAAATGTCACGAAAATGTTTTTTTTTATTTGCGCAAAAACGGTTTGTTCAAAAAAAATTGTTCCACAAACGTATAACTCATGCAATTTCCAACACAAATAGTTCACATATTTTTTTCCGTCACATTTACTGTTAAAAATTTACTGTTTTGTACAGCGATGAAGCTCATTTTTGTATGAATGGCTACGTCGCGTCAGTTAGCAAAACTGCCGCAGTTGATAGTCCTCAAGCCATTGTTGAGACGCCCGCCCGCCGCGCCATTACATTCAAAAAAACTGACATGACGGTTTGGTTTTTGGTGTGCTTTGTAGGCTGGTGGAATCATTGACTTTTTTCGTTCCTGTATTGAATGACCTTCATGGGTTTTAATAAGATCGAGCAACATGTCACAAAGCGCGTGCCACATTGATTTGTTAAAGGAAACTTTTGGTGAACTCATAATTTTGGGCCTGTTTGTTGGCCTCCAAGATTGTGCGATTTAACAAAGCTTGTCTAAAGTCTACACCAATAAGCAAGCGATGATTGCCGACTCGGAAACAACATTTTTCCGCATTATTGCTGATATACGACTCCAAATGCTGCAAATAGTGATTTGAAATTGGACTTCAAGATTGCGCTTCATTCGAGCCAGCCGGGGTGGGTGGACATACATATGTCAGAAACCATATTCAAACAATGAAAATTTTATGGCGGTTAATATACAATTATTCTCTGCTTTATTTCATTTCATACATAATTCTATACCTTAAACAAACACCCTTTAGAAGCATATTTATTGACGCAGTACGACAGTATTTTTTACTTGCAGCAAGTATTGGCCTTATGCAGACAAAAATCGAAGTTTTAATCAAACATGACATAACGATGATAGAGAAGCCCAAAAAACTGGTTTTCGACATACTGTGAACATATCGTATAAGAGCGGCTCAAACTGGTGCCTTTCAAGTACCTAACACTTTTTTCTCGAAAATTGCTCTAACGATGAAACTCATATAATTTAACAAACTTATGGCATGACGAGAAAGTTGGCAACGAGAAAAATAGAAGTGACCACAATGGACTCGGACGCATTTTTACTAATTATAGAATTAAGAAGTTTATTACTACACACGATATAAGTCAAAGTAATTCCAAATAGACGATTTTTCATTTTTTTTTGTGAGTTCTTAGTGCATTTTAGGCACCCGCCACGCTGCCCAAGTTTTATTTTAGGACCACATTTGGGGCGTCGCTGTCGATCGATTAAGTCTCAAAACTATAAAACGAATAAGGATTAAGTATTTGTTATCATTATAAGCGTTTAGCACAAGTTATGAACTTTGAATAGTACTATTTTATTTGCGGATTTTTTGAGCATTTACAAATTACAAAAACAACTTTAGAAGGTACCTACCGTTAAAGCTTTTTTCATTAAAATAATTCAAGATCGACAAGTTTTTGAAAGCTGGCTCAGCTTATGTGTTTTCACTTATCTATAATGTCCATCGATTGATCTTTCGGTACCCACCAAATCTATGTCAAGTGCTACACCTATTCAATCGGATTCTCTTGGTAATTATTATGTCACGCTCTTTCATGAGAAGCCAATAGACTTTAACATCGTCGAAGCACCAGCAGCAATATCTCAATGTCAGAGATTTTAAATATTTTTTTTTTTTTTTTTATTCATGCCGGTTAGAGAATTTATAACTATATATCTACAGTTGGTGCCTCTGGCCACATAGATACATCTATGCAAGATAGATGCTGCAAAGGTGTAAACTAAACTGCTGGCGCTGTATATGAGACATCCAAGGTTATTCATCTTTTCAATCTGCCATGACCGACCGTTTGTTGTTTGTGCTAGAGCAGCACACACAAGCATCAAAGCATCATAATGGAATTGACTTTGGTGAATTGGCTTACATGGCTTGTCCAATATCATTGGAACTAAAATAATCATTTAGCCATTTTAGCGCACTAAAATGTTTAAATAGCGTAAACTTAGAGTTAATATTTGTTTGAGTTCAATATTCAATGGATGACCTTTGAGAATGTGCTTGGAGGACTGTAAAAAATTATATTTAACATGCTAGATCTAGGAGTTTTACTTTATGAAGTGACTATTAACAGAAAAGTAGGCGAATAAGTGGTTTAAATGGAACTCAGATTCATTGACCTGCAGATTTTTTTGTCAAAAAAACCTGGGTTTCTCGGTTCTCAAAAATAAACGCATCAGGGTTGCTGATTGTGAATTTGCCACACGCCACAACATCAAAAGGTTCCACTTTGTTTTATTTGTTTGATTTTGACTTACTTTTATTAAAATAAATTTATGAATTTGCATTTATGTATTTAAGTTTATTCAAAAAAAAAATTTAAAATCAATTCCAGCGTGTGATCCCACAAGAAATTCTTCAAAGAAAACGTCAGAAATATTATAAGCGACTTGGGCGGAATGTTATATTATCTAACTTCGTGGTCATGTTTATTGATGTGGGTTCTTCTTTTATCTCTCTAAGTAACGGCAGCAAAAAATTCGATTCAAAATGGAGTCTTCAATCGAAGATGATTTTTTGGCTGTACACTGCCATGTTTGGATCAATTACCACTTCGGGGATCGATTGTCAAATTGCCTAGACTCAACAAAGTCTACAATCCTGATGAGGTTGCAAAAAAGTTCAAAGAACGGCCAGCATTGGCATCACAGGACCTTATATCCTGCCTAAGAGATAACCTTAATGTTATCGCGATCCTTCTATCTCAATCTACACAGGAAATACTTGGTGTCCTGCAAAGCAAACTTTTAAGACTTAAAGACGCTTGCTGTTGAAGGTTAATACCAAAAGGTAAAACCAAGTTTTCGAATCATTAAGCTGCCGATTTAGCTCCCGACCCTTTTAAATACTGCAATCTCTGAGGCTCTGTACGGTTTTTATAGTAGATTTCCCTTTCAGTAAATATAGAATAAACGAAAAAAAACTTTGCACATGCCTCGAAAATTAGGTGAGGTTTTAACTCATATATTTTTTGCTATCAGAATATCCAGGGCACTATGCGGCATTCTATTAAACGAACGAGCAGCTGATGAGCTGGCCAGGCAATTTGATGAACTGCATCACATCTAGAAAGTGTTACCTATCTTAAAAAAATATTCTAAAAATAAAAAAAAATAAACTCTGTTAAAGCCGATCTGACATAGCCAGGGGCGTAGCAATCAACGGCAACGGCAGATAGGTGAACATGCATGCCGCTAGGATAGAAAAGGAAAAGGAGACTGCTTTTCATTTTCTATTTCATTAGCGTTAGCTAGCGAGTAATAGGTTGCGGGTACATGGTGAAGCTTTTTATGAAGACCATGTGTAACTCTCCCATAAAAAAATAAAAGACTTGATGACTTTTCTAGATGCGATTTTCGGAAGAACTCCCCTTCTTCGAAAAAAAAGAACACCAAGGAGCATTTATATCGAGCCCAAAAATTAGGGAGCAGCCGCGAAAAAAAACATTGTTATACTCGTTCTCCCTGATCCCTAATCTGATGTCATGAAATTTACATATTTGGGGTTAACAAAGAAGTACTTGCAGTGGAAAATTAATCATTGTTCCAATACTATACGGTTTTCAAAGCTTAGTAGGCACCAAATATATTGAAGGTCGTGGATTTTGTAAATAATGCTTTATGTAGACTTGGATTCATCAGTTGTTTCAAGAGACAATTTAGAGATCCATGTGTTCTAAAAACTCTTTATTGTTCTCTGGTGAGATCAGTTCTTGAATACTGCAGTTGCTTTTGGTACCCAAGCTATCAAGTAAATATTAACCGTATTGAATTCGTGCGAAAGCAGTTTCTCCCATTTAATCCCAACGCACACCTACCATTATAATATACATACTGACTTAAGCTGATAAATCTTTCAGCCATAGAACTGAATTTTAAAAGCTTAAAATGTATAAATTTCTTGCTTAATAAATAAATAAGCTAAAGCCATCAACAATTATACAACTACAATTATGATTTTGTTAACTTTTTATTTCATCAACTAACGCATTGTAATTTTTTTCAGATCCTTGTATATATATTATGAGATTCGCCAACAGGCTACAATTTGGCAACAAAACTCACGAAGTTTCGAACACTGCACTTCGAATAGTACAAAGAATGAAAAAAGACTCATTGCATTCAGGCCGTAGACCGACAGGACTTTGTGGTGCAGGTAAGTAAATTTATTTTAAAAGCTTTCCTTTATAAGATTTTATTCTTTCTTAATTTTTTCGCAGCTCTGCTGATAGCTGCACGAATGCATGAATATAGTCGAACCATTCATGATATTGTTCGAATTGTTAAAATTCATGAATCTACTGTACGAAAAAGACTGGTTGAGTTTGCGGAGACTCCAAGTTCTGCTCTGACTTTAGATGAATTTATGTCAGTAGACCTGGAGGCTGAACAAGATCCCCCAGCATTTAAGGCAGCACGAAAAAAGGATCGTGAACGAATAAAAGATGTTAGTATCCAGGCTATAACTAATGAAAGTCTTTTATCATAAACATGTTTTAAATTTTTAGATTGGAGATCACGAACTAACCCAACTTCAAAAAGAAATTGATATTCAGCTCGAAAAGGATATGAAAAAAATCACCAAAGGACGATACAAGAACCTTGCTGGCAATGATGTTGAACAACTTGATGCAACAAAGTTTATAAGCGAAGCTAATATGGAAATTCTAGGCGAATGTTTAGCCGATGATCCAGATGTAGTTGACATTACTGGAGTCCATAAACCAATTGTGATTGAAGGCCTCAAGCCGGACATTGTGTCTATGTGTACCCCATCAGCGAGTGAGTTGCAAGAAAAAGAACCCGAAGAAGGTAATGGAGACGAACAGGGTGAACTTGATCTCGAAGGACTTGACGATGAAGAAATTAACAAATACATTCTGACACACGAAGAGGCACAATACAAGAATGATATGTGGATGAAACTAAATAAAGAATATTTAGATGAAATGAAAGTCAAGGAGGAAAAACTAGCTAAGGAACGCGAAGAAGGAAAGCCGGAGAAGAAAAAGCGACCGCGAAAGAAACATATTGGGCCATCTAGTACTCCGGGAGAGGCTATCAAAAAAATGCTGCAGGAAAAAAAGATTTCTTCCAAAATCAACTACGATATTCTTAAAACTCTCACAACTGTTTCCAAAGGAGATGAAGAAACTCCAACAGAGGTGGTCGTGCAGGAAGTTGTGGAAACAAAACCTACTGCTGTTTCCACTACTTTATCAACTGCCAGGTAAGTTGTCCATTAAGTTTTATTTTCTCTTAATGCCTATTAAAACTGTTATTTCAAATCATATCAAAGTTTCGCTTTGATTTAACACTCTGATCTCTGATGCGTCGTAGTGCAGAGAGCGCACCAATGCATCAAAGTATTAATCAGCTTCTCCAGATAAAGTAAAGCTGATGCATTTTTCGTACGCCTTGTTTATAATGCTGGTACTGCGTTTTAGCAGTGGGCCACACAAACAATGTTCTCTTGTATACTGGAAGTAACTTACTTTTTAATTTCGATAGCGCTTATAAACGTGTCGTTCCTGTGCCTCGCTCAAATGATCTCCAGCCGGCTCAATCTCTAGCCTGTTGTCTCCAACTTCGCACTCTAAGTAGTCGGAGATCTCTCCACAGTCCACATGGTCTTTATATGGAAAATGAAGCCTTTCTTCTCTTTTGACTCTGTCCTATATGGCGTACAAGCTGGAGCCTTGATGTCTATTCGCTCTACGTAGGCAAACAAGTTCAATGACTTTCTTGACTATCTCAAAGTTACGGGTATATCTATCAATGGGCATTTTTTGATAGAGAAGTTGATGGGATACGTTTATTGTTGATGAAAGCAAATGTATAGCTATTTGTCTAGCTCTCTTTTATTGTTAGTACCATTTTGCTTGCTTTTGGTTCCATGGTTGTTTGGTGGCATCGGTTACGGTTAGTGCTCGCTTTGCTCTTCCGAGGACGTATTGGTAAGGCAAGGCGCAAAGGTCTAGTCAGCAAACTGCGCTCGCCTAAAACTATGGACAGAATATTATAGTGATGTTGAAAAGGCATTATTAGCCTTTATAGTTGTCGCAGAAAAGGCAATCATACTTTTTTCCGACCATATTTTGCAGAATAAATAGGTTATGTTGCTGACTATCTCATCTCTAGCTTATTTCTATAGCATAGCCCATCCGCTCTAGCTGCCTTTTTCGTTTTTAGTATGGCGATGGTTGCTTTTATTTATTGTTCGGGCAGCTGAAACTTGGTTCTTGATTAGATTATATGTATGTGGTGCTGGATCTTTACTACTTAAAGAAGTCTCTCCAGACGATAAAGATCGACTGCGTACCAGCCGCGGTTAAGGAATCCTGATGTTGATTGTTTCATCTGCGTCTCCCCGGCACGTTTTTGGTGATCTTTTTTTTTTTTTTTTTTTTTTTTTTTTGAAGTGATAACTTTTTATGGGAGGGTAAACCGCTTTGTTACGTTACTCGTTACGGCGCCACTCTGTCTGGTTTCCTTTTCTCTCACGCATACGGCAGCAGTAGGCAGGCTCCTCTTCTCTCACTTTAAACCACACAGCGCTAGCCGTATAATAAATAACCTTTCCTCACATTTGGACGGTATGCATGCCGTCTTGAATTTTTTTTTTCTCAAAAGGTAGTGGTTTAGGTTTAGTGTTTTGCAGTCCGACTATCTGATTTATTTCAAAGAATTATTGAATGATAGATTGATAGTCATAGCTGTGCAAGTGTCCTGTTTTTGATTTCTCATGCTTTGGTAAACTTTGGTTTGGTTTTTTAAGTTTTATTTTATGATTTTTGACTTAGAGAAAAAAAGGAATATGATAAAAGGATGTATGTTTATGATACAAAACGAAAATTCGGATTAGGAAGATAAATTGATAGAACAGTGGCTAAATGTATCTACCTGTAATCATATTTAAATCAAATATAAAAGCATTTAAAGTATTAAGGACCATAGTTCAAGACAGCATACCTTCAGAGACACAACAGCTATGGGTAAAAGAAATGCATTTCCCAAGAAGGAAACAGGCCAAATTCGAGTTTGCATAGACGGTAAAATGGAAAGAGCAGACAATTTGGTTTATTTATCCTAAGGACCCTAAGAACAATAGAACAAACAGGAAGGCTAGAGAAAGAAAGAACAAGTCAGGATCGACGGGCGATACTAAGAGCTGCTTCGAATTCAAAACATTCTGTAAGTAAAATCAAACCAGAAACTGGAGTTAAGGCAAGAAAGTCTATTTATCGCGTAAAATAGAAGAACAATCATATTCCAAAGCAAAAATTAAGAAGAAAACAAAATTACCATCGAACGCAACACGCTAAAGTCAGCGACTTTATAATGCTATAAGTCATATCAGGTGTAGTCGATATTTTCGTATAAAAAACGTTTAATTTGCTGAAAATGCGATACAGAAAATTCCCTGGAGTAATTGTATTTGGAAAGCTTTTACGGACCTGCACCGCTTGATTTTCAAATCTAAAAAGTGACCACAATCACCTACAAATCAACACTGGAAAGGGATTCCCATAGTTTTTGAAGTATTTGGAGGACAACAATGGATTTTCCCAAGCACCGATATAAACCGCAAGGATAATGAAAACATGGATTCAGAGCCAAAATGCATTACTACTGGCATGGCCGCCACATTCAGCGGACCAGAAAATCATGCAAAACATGTGGGGATAGCTTTTAAGAAAAGTCTGGGAAGGAGTAAAGCAATACTTTTATATAAATCTCTTCATAGCAGTATTCTTGAAAGTTCTTAAATACCTAAATTCCAAATTTTTCTATCCCAACAAATTTTATGTTATTTTGTTACCTTTTGAGCAAGTATCAGGTTGATTTCGATACTGTTCGTAATAAAGTGAGAAGACTGATTTTATGACCTTATTGGGAAAGCATCATAATCTTCATTCCGAATTTTTGTTTTTATATCATTAACACAATATATTTTTCATTCATATTCGATTTTATTCTTCCCAGATTATCGAATTACATATTTAAAAAAAAAATCGTAAAACTAAACGAAGAACTACCTGTTCGAAGTGAAATGAATTAGTTTAAGAATTTCGCATGCTTACAGATTCCAAAAAAAATTAAGTCACCAAAGTAACAGCGTTAACATTGTCCTTTGCAAGTATTTCGTTTCTTTTTTATTTCAAAACACAAAGTTCAAAGCAATTATAAAAAACAGGAACATTACATGCGATCCTTGAAATCTAAATTTAAATTAAGTTCCTTAAACTAAATATTGAATTTATTTACGTACTTAATTTTAAAATATTTCCAGAAGCAAGCCACCAGCATACACAATCTTACAGCCACAATTCAAGAAGCCAAAACTAGAATTAGGTTTACCAGTTGCAACTGAAACTAAACCAAAAGTTGAAGCGGTCGTTGTTGAAAATGGTAAAAATGTTTTCTACTTTATGCTTAATAAGTTAATATTAAATGTTTTTTTTTTCTGCCAACATTTTTTGTAGATGACATAGAAGAAGAAGATGATACTGAGGCTGAACCTGAACCAGAACCAGAGAAGGAGTATTCTTCACTTAAGGATATGCTTAACGATGGCGAAGAAGATGATTATTATGGATACGATGAGGATAACTATTAAAAATCTATCTGGTTTTTATAATTAAGGATTTATTTTTAATAACATTAAGTTATTTTTTTTCACTATTGTTTTTTTTTTTTTTTAATTTTAGTTAAAATATTTTTAATATAAATTAAATATTTATACCCTTTTCAAATATTTGTATAAAAATACTGATTAGGTGGTATTCGATTGTGTGATCAAATAATTTTTTTTTAGTTTATGAATTATTACGCTATAAATAATATATAAAGTTGCATTTAAAGTCATTTTTCTTTATTATCCTAGCTTCCTTGCTTCAAGGTCTTCAGATTTTTAAAATATTCTGGTAATTCTGCACGGTAATACCTACAATTTCCCTGACATTAGGTGATAGGGAAGCGTACGAATGGTCGACAAAAAAAATGTCGACTATATAAATATGTTTGATCGAAAAAAAAAAAATGTTGACAGTTTTAAATCCAGACTATGAAAATGTCGACTGAAAAAAAGTCGGTGTTAATTTCGACTTTTATCGTGATAAAAAATGTAGTTATTTGGATTGCATCGACAGTTTAAATTTTTAAATTATTTTTAAATCATAGAAGTAGGGGCGCAACACTGGTCGACAGTGGCAAAGTTTGCAACTGTCGACCTTTTTTCGAGTCGATATTTTCAAAATCGACTTTATAAGAGTCGACAATTTAATCAGTCGGTATTTTTACCAATCGAATTTTCGGAAGTCGACATTATGACGAATTTTTTTAAATCGACATTTTAAAAATCGACAAATTGGACCCAACCCTAGATGATGTAAGAAACAGACACAAAAAGACGACGCAAGAGTTATTTCGGAACTCACCTCAATATTCCACGAAGGAAATTTCCGACCGATGTTAAAACATGAAGCTGAAATAAATGAAGGTTTTAAATATAATCTAAAGTGTTCTTCCAAAAACCCCATGTTCACCAGCGAAACCATTTAAAATTTATACTTGACATTTTTATGAATTTGCCAAATAGACTTTATGTTAACAACTTCAATTAAGCATAAGAAGGGAAATTCAATGCAGGACCACGTACGGTTCAGGTTTTCACAATGCGCATAGTATATGAGCTATTGAATCATTGCACATAGTTTAAATCATTTATTTGTATTAAACACACTTGAAAATTTTTAGATTAAGAGAAATGCGAACCATTTCATTGGTAGAGCTTTAAATTGTTTGCTTTACTTAACGCTTAACTGTTGTTATCGATTGAATTTAAAAACTACAAACGCCGAAAAATATTATTGTATTTCGAATTTTGATCTTGTTTTATGAAAGGGTCATTCGTTTTACGGTTTCGAAAGTAAAGCTAAATAAAAGACACATAACGATAACTTTTTGATGAAAATTTTGTTTGATTATAAAGTTTGGACTATGCCATTAAGTGTGAAAATAAATACCATTCAGCATGCGATTATTTTGAGTTAATTTTTAATCACTTTTTTGCACAAAAAGTATCTCGGCCATAACTTGAGGTCGGGAATTATCCGCGTTAACACATTCTTTTGCGTAGCCAATAGGAAAAAAATCTTTGTTCATGCGTTTATTTTTCTTTAGCTAAATTTCGTCCAAGTTTTTTTTTACTTCGTTCTATGAAATCTGTTTACCTATCTCTTCTTGCTAGTGTTCCCCTTATTCGTTTTTACTTGCGATTATAGGTACTATAAGGCAAGTTATGCATTCGTCGAAAAAAAAGTTTTGAGATAACAATCAAACATGACATTACGATGATAGCGAAGACGAAAAAAGATGGTCTAAAAATTCTGTCCGTCTGTATGTCTGTCTGTCTGTCTGTCTGTATGTATAGACACCTACAGCCTAAACGGGTGGGCCGAGTTGCTTCAAACTTGGTATATAGACTTTTTTATGTACAGAGGTGAAATTGAATTTTTTTTAGCTCAAAAAATAACGGTACCTGCCATACAACCGTTACGTTAAAGCTTATTTTTCTTAAAAACGGCTCTAACGATTTCGAATTAAAAAAATCAGTGTTGCTTTTTAGGTACGACTAATCATATGGCTGAAAAAAAGTTTTAAAAATGGCTAAGAACGGTACTTTCCATAGGTCCGGTTTTTTTGCTTTCGACTATCTCAAAAACGACTCAATTTGTATTGCATACCAATATTTTAAATTTTTTTTTTGTATTTTTAAAAGCTTCCAGTACCCGGCGTTGATGATTACGCCGAATTCCAAGCGACCGTCAAGAGTATGAACATCATGGGCATGACCAATAATGACTTTAATTCGATATTCCGCATTGTCAGTACAAAAAAAAGTTTAAATTAATATTTTGAAAACTGCTTATTAAATTTTTTTCTAATAATTTTAAATAAATGTATTTGCTGAATACCTATGAACTGGGGTTTTTTTTATTTTTTTTTTTGAATTTTTTTTCCAAAATGTTTTTCAAAAAAAACTCATTCTCAAAAACCGCTCCACAGATTTTTATAAATTTATTCTCATAAATTCAAATTTATCCAAGAAATAAAATGGCGTATTTTTTTTTAGCTCAAATTAGTTTAAGTATTTATTTAAGAATTTTGAAAATTTTATTTTTATCAAAATCTCAAGCCCCTAAACCACTGTCACTCATTAGAGCAAGTTCGTGCGACCCAGTCGTGCATTTCATTTCTCCTTATTTTGAGTTCGCAGTAGGATTGCTGATAAAAGAAAACAATTACTTAACCCTTTTTGATATCTAAGGGCCAGTTGTAGAATAATGTTTCATAGCTGAACCTCGTTTTAATTCTTGATCCGTTGATCAACTTTATTAAATCAATCTTGAACCACCGTCTTCATATTGATAATGCACACAAACCGATGTAAATCCTTTTTAAATTTTGATCCAAAGTCGATCCACTATTGTAACAAGTTGGTACACCAACTTGTTTGATATAAATTTCTTGAAACGATTACTCTACAAGGAAAATCTAACCACTTGGGGTCATATTAAATTGAAGGACAACGCAAATACGGATACCGAACTTATAGACGGTTTTAACTATTTTTTCTAGGTATTTTAACAAAAACTAACTTCCTTTTCCTTGAGTCTCTATGTAAGGACTTTAAAGAAACTTACTAATGTAAATGTAGACCTACATTTATATTCCATAAAAAATAGTTCATCAGAAATGTTTAAGCAAGGTATGTCACTGAACGGAAATACAATATTGTATGATGTAAATAAAACACTATATACATATCTTAAGCACTCACAACAATGCTACACCTAACTGTCACAAAACCTGAATTTACTTCAATAAAGTCCACAAAAACGAACTTCTTCCTAACTGTTGAATTTAAAAACTTAATTTGTATATTAATTACTATGCCGCCCTCTGTTGCTCAGCACTGATACTACAAAAAAGGTTTATACATTGGGATATATTATTTTTTATAACCACCAAAGACTCCAACCTTTTTTTTTTCATATTTGAAGTTCCTATTCGCCTGAAAGTCTGTTATTAGTTATTACGAATCAATGTAAAGATAGATTCATAGATTTAAGAAACTGTTGCCTTTCTTAGAATTTTTCGTCAAATAGAGCACATTTAATAAAATTTAATTATTGAAATAAGTACACTTTTACACATTCACAATTGGAAGAAAGCAAGTAATTGTTGTTAGAAAGAGCAACAGAAATGCTTAGTACATAGTTTTTGTTTCAAATAAACGTTACGATGAAAGGTTAGTGATTCCATTTTGCTTTGTCTAAACCTAAAACGTTTATTCAATATTCAGAGCCAGAGCAAAACAAAAATCCTTTCAATTTTGTGTATTGAGTAAAATAGGACACGATGTGGAATAAACTCGTTAGAAGGAACATACATATGTATATTGTTACATGAATAGTGTTTGTCTCAACTACAGTCTTATGAATGGTTTTTGTTTCTACTACAGAAATATTACTATATGGTTTTTGTCTATACTACAGTAAAATTCTGAACAATTCTGCTGAATGATTCTGCTGAATACCAATGTTGAATTTGAAAGCTCTGAAAGCTTTTAAAGCATCTTGACAATTCCGAAAGGTTCGAGACTTAGACTGTTCGAGAAACTTGATCCCAAGTATAAATAGGACATTTTATTCGGAAATGGACACAGTTTCATTTTAACCGTGGTAGCGAATAAATGGTGAATAATTAGTGGTGCTAAGATAAAGAAATAAATAAAGAGTTTGAACTTAGATAAAAGTGAGTTTCATTTATAGAGATAGTAGTGGTAAATTAAAAGTAAAAGAAAATAAGTTTTATTTTCGAACCCAAGACTAAAACATTACAGTGGTGTCAGAAGTGAAATAAAACTTAAGTGCATAATTCATTTGGACAAATAAAAGTGAAAAGTGATAAAGTGACTATGGGTAAACTTGTAAATGCCCTTAACTTGATTGAACTTAGAGCAGTGTTAAAGAATCGGGGTCTTCCTACTGCTGGAACCAAAAATGACCTCATTATTAGACTGCAGGAAAATATGACTCAGAAAAATGAAAATCCAGAAACATTTCTTCTGGATGTTGAAATACAAGACGAACAAGAGCAAGTAAGTACAAGCTCCGACATGTCTAATATGATGTCTTTCCTTCTCGAACGTTTTCAAGAACAGAAGAATCTTCTAGAAGAGCAAAGAAACGAACAAAAGAATCTTTTAGAAGAGCAGAGAAGTGAACAAAAAGATGAACAAGCGAAACTTCTAGAACGCCTTGAAGACCAGAAAAACCTCCTCGAAGGCAAGTTTGCTGCATTTGAAAGCAAGTTTGGTGCTGCTGAAGAGCGTCTCGACAGTATCGAAAAACAAATTGCAACCGTAGACGAAAGATTCGAGAAAGTTGAAGAGAAATTCGCAAAGGAATTGGAAAAGGTTAGAAAAATTAAAGTTAGGGAAAGTTCTGGGGACTGCATGCGAAGAAAGGAAATGCATCCGCCAACCTTTGATGGACAAACTTCTTGGACGATCTACAAAAGACAATTTGAAGCAGCTGCGACAACAAATGGCTGGGACAACGAAGAAAAGTTCGTTGCACTAACGCTTGCTCTCAGAGGACCTGCTGCAGAACTACTGCAAACAATACCGGCAGAGTTACATGGCAACTTCAAAGCTCTTACTCAGGCGATTGAAAAACGCTTTGGAGATGGCCATATGCAAGAAGTTTTCCGGGTCCAACTTAACACCAGGGTTCAGAAAAGAGGTGAGACGCTTCAACAGCTCCAAGCAGACATCGAACGCCTGGCTCACCTGGCATATCCAACGGCGGGTGAGGAAATTATCAACCAATTTGCTGCTGAAGCATTTGTCCGTGGATTAGCTGACATCAACCTCCAGCGAGCAGTACGAACGGCCGGAAAACGGACGCTTCCTGAAGCATTGGCGTTTGCCCTCACCATGGAAGCAGCGGAACAGGCTTCTCAAAGCATTCATCGGGTAAGAGAAGTAACTGTAGAGGAGTGCGCTTGCCAGAGAACGACATTTCAGAGCAACCACCGTGATGGACCTCTCCGATGCTGGAACTGCAACAGGACCGGACATCTCCAGCGCCAGTGTCGTATGCCATTAAGAAAAGGAGTTTGCCAACATTGCGGCAGCAGGAAGAACAGCCAAGAGGAGGCTCACAAAACCCCTGCTGGACCTGTTTCCCACTCGGGAAACGAGTAAGGACCAACTTCACGGGGCAGAAGCTGGTTCCGGGTATCGATGGCCCCAGAACTACGATCCAGGTCTCGCAGACTAAACGAGACAATAAAAGTCTGACAATGGAAGCAGCTATAAACGACAAGAAATATGTGGCAACTATCGATACCGGTGCCACCGCCTCCATTGTAAGAAGAGACGTGGTGAAGATGACATGGCTACACAACACCAATAGTTACTGTCTGAAGACGGCAACAGGTGAGTCAGCTAAAGTATATGGGGAAGTACAACTAGTGATCGGATTGGCAGAACTGGAGTTTTCACATAAATTCCTAGTGGCAGATATTTGTGATGAGTGCATTATCGGAATTGACTTCATGAAAGCACATGGAGTAATTCTGGATATCGGTAACCAGGTTCTGAAATATAGAAATGTCGAGATTCCGATGATCTATGGTAACGAAAACTCGTCACATCTGAGAACTGTCGTCAAAGAAGACCTACGCCTGCCTCCCTCTTCAGAAGTCTTTGTTTGGACAAACATAAAAGGCGATTCAGGGAACCATCGATACCTTTTTGTAGAACCGGACTCTGAACAACGTTCCCAAAACTACATCGTGGGAAAAACGCTTGCCGCACCTAAGAACAACATGGTGCCTGTAAGAATAGTGAACATCAAACCTTATGAAGTCAACCTTAAAGCAGGAGAAGTTATTGGACAATGTGGTCCAGTGGCAGCAATAACCAGAATCACCGATGAAGAAGTACGAAATCCTGTAGAAGTCAACTTTTTAAGGTCCAAAATTCTAAAATCCTGCAAGCTAAGTCAACAACAACAACAGGTTGCTGGAAGCCTTATTAATGAGTTTGCTGATATTTTCGCTTCAAAGGATAAACCATACGGAAGAACACAATTGGTGCAACATCGCATCGATACTGGTGATGCAAGGGCAATCCGTCAACCTGCAAGGCGCCTTCCACTAGCCAAACAGGCGAAGGTTACGGATATGATCTCGACGATGCAGAAAGAAGGTTTGATCGAGAATTCCAAAAGCCCTTGGGCATCACCAGTGGTCCTAGTCAAAAAGAAGGATGGAAGCACCCGGTTCTGCGTGGATTACCGAAGGCTGAACGATGTCACAAAGAAAGACAGCTACCCTCTGCCCAGGATCAGCGACACTCTGGATGCAATGGCAGGAGCTCAATGGTTTTCAACTTTGGACCTGAAAAGTGGGTACTGGCAGGTGGAAATTCACCCAGAAGATCGAGAGAAAACCGCATTTTCGACAGGTAATGGTCTGTGGCAATTCAAAGTTATGCCCTTTGGCCTGTGCAACGCTCCGGCAACATTTGAGCGTTTGATGGAATGCGTTTTACAAGGGCTTACTTGGAAGACATGCCTGGTTTATTTGGATGATGTCATCGTTTTTGGGAAAACATTTGACGAACACTGCAGGAACTTGAGAGAAGTTTTCCGGAGGCTTCGAGAAGCTCATCTTAGGTTGAACCCAGACAAATGCACCTTTTTCAAGACTGAAGTGAAATATTTAGGGCATATTGTCTCGTCTCAAGGGGTACAAACCGATCCAGAGAAAGTGGAGGCTGTGAAGAACTGGCCAACTCCACAAGATAAACATCAGCTGAGAAGTTTCCTTGGGTTAGCCACATATTACCGGCGATTCGTGAAAGACTTTGCTGGAGTTGCGAAAAGCCTGCACCAACTTACAGAGAAAGGAAAACAGTTCAAATGGTCAGGTGAGTGCGAGAAAAGTTTCCAGGAACTAAAAGCACGCCTCTGTAACGCTCCAGTTCTGGCATATGCTACTCCTGGGAAACAGTTCATCATCGATGCAGACGCAAGCAACGTTGGAATTGGGGCTGTTTTGTCCCAAGTTCATGATGGCCAAGAAAAGGTAGTAGCATATTACAGCAAAGTGCTCTCGAAGACAGAACGGAACTATTGCGTGACCAGGAGGGAACTTCTAGCTCTAGTACTAGCTACAAAACATTTTCATAAGTACATCTATGGGCAGAAATTCCTCCTTAGAACAGACCATGGAGCGCTAAGGTGGCTTTTGAACTTTAAAAATCCCGAAGGACAAGTAGCAAGGTGGATTGAGAGGTTGCAGACATACCACTACGAGATTCAACATCGAAAAGGAAAACTACACTCCAACGCAGATGCATTATCCCGACGACCATGTAAATCGAACTGCAAGCATTGTTCACGTCAGGAAGAAAAGGAGTCCCTAGTCACTCAACGAGTGAGAGCCGAGCCCATTGCTGGCTGGAGTAACGAGGAAATTAGGAATGCTCAACAAGAAGATTCTGACATTGAACCCATCCTTGCATGGAAAGATCACGAGGAGAAACCACAATGGGTTGACATTTCCGATAGAAGCCCGGTGCTAAAAGCCTATTGGGCTCAATGGAACTCTCTCCATGTACAAGAAGGTGTACTCAAACGGAAGTGGGAATCCGCAGATGGCAGGTCATATGTGATGCAGGTAGTTGTGCCTCGGTCCAAAGTCAATGAAGTTCTCCGTGAGATGCATGATGGCACTTCTGGAGGCCATTTGGGAATTAACAAAACACTGGAAAAGATCCGAGATCGTTTCTACTGGCTTCATGCAAAAGAAGACGTCGAAAGATGGTGCAGGAAATGTGACACTTGTGCTGCTACAAAAGGACCAGGCAGAAAAATTCAAAGTGCGATGCAGCAGTACAACGTTGGAGCACCCTTCGAAAGAATTGCAATGGATATTGCAGGTCCTTTTCCTGAAACCAACGATGGAAACCGATATATTCTCGTGATCATGGATTACTTCAGCAAGTGGCCTGAAGCGTTTGCCATTCCAAACCAAGAAGCAAAAACGGTTGTGGATCAGATTGTCTTCAATTGGATAAGTAGATTTGGTGTACCTAAAGAACTCCATTCTGACCAAGGGAGGAACTTCGAGTCAAATATCTTCCAACAGGTTTGCTCGCTCCTTGGCATTCATAAGACAAGGACAACACCGCTGCATCCACAATCAGATGGAATGGTAGAACGGTTTAACAGAACGCTCAAAGAACACCTTTCCAAAGTAGTGGAAGACTGTCAACGAGACTGGGACCGATGCATTCCACTGTTTTTAATGAGCTATCGGAGCGCAGTTCATAGCACTACAGGACATACTCCTTATGAAATCTTGTTTGGTTGAACAATGCGACTACCAAGTGAAGTGAAATTTGGATGCCCTCCAAATGAGCCACAAAGCCAAGAAGAATATGTGGAGGATCTCAAAAAGAGACTCATGTACATTCATGAAAGGACCAGAACAAAGATAAAGGATGCCAGTGATCGCATGAAAACACGTTATGATGCACATGCAACGACGACAGGGTTTCAAGTGGAAGATCTTGTGTGGTTATACAACCCCCATCGGAAAAAGGGACTGTCACCGAAGCTCCAGCAAAATTGGGAAGGCCCTTACAAAGTTGTCACCAGAATCAATGATGTTGTTTACCGCATTCAGAGAGGTGTTAGAGGCAAAATGAAAGTTGTTCACAGGGACCGACTATGCCGCTACAATGGCCAGGGAAGTGATAGACTTGTTCGGGACGAACAATCTTAAGAAGGGGGCAATGTTACATGAATAGTGTTTGTCTCAACTACAGTCTTATGAATGGTTTTTGTTTCTACTACAGAAATATTACTATATGGTTTTTGTCTATACTACAGTAAAATTCTGAACAATTCTGCTGAATGATTCTGCTGAATACCAATGTTGAATTTGAAAGCTCTGAAAGCTTTTAAAGCATCTTGACAATTCCGAAAGGTTCGAGACTTAGACTGTTCGAGAAACTTGATCCCAAGTATAAATAGGACATTTTATTCGGAAATGGACACAGTTTCATTTTAACCGTGGTAGCGAATAAATGGTGAATAATTAGTGGTGCTAAGATAAAGAAATAAATAAAGAGTTTGAACTTAGATAAAAGTGAGTTTCATTTATAGAGATAGTAGTGGTAAATTAAAAGTAAAAGAAAATAAGTTTTATTTTCGAACCCAAGACTAAAACATTACAATATAAACTGTGTAAAAAATCAACAAATAAATCGATCTGCTATAGCTGCTCACGTACATATTTGCATCTTGTAACGGGAATAACCCTCCCCACAAAATAGGTAGTTCTGATGAAAGTGTTTGCCTTCTAAAACATGCACACAATTATAATAAATTGTATGCCTACGAATCATTGTACATACAGAATACAACAAATATTATGAATTATTATGAATGGTAATATTTTTTCTGATTTGTTTTCAATAATTTGACACTTCTCTATGTCGCTTCCAATTATTTATATTTCTAAAGCTTTAAAGCCTACTTCGCTTTCACAGAACTCAAAAGTTCAGACATAGGAATTCGTGTATAATGCTCACAATGAGGCCGTTGAGCTTTAAAGTTACGTTTTGATATCAAAAAGTACGTATACAAACCACGAAGCATGAAGCGAAAGCGAAGCAAAAGTCAAAATATTTGAACATTTGCGTGCGTTTGACGTTGTTCTCATAGATTTTTTTCTAGGATAGGTTTAATGAATGCCCGAAGCAATTCAAAAGATTGTGGAGACATCCTCGTTATTTAAAAAAATTGTTCTGGACCTTTTTCTTTCATCGCTTCGAAATTCAGGGCGAAGAATCCTTCTTCATCCCTTCTGAGATTTAACTACCAAGCCCACCAACGCTGATTTCGTTGGATATGCCAAATGATCCAGGTGTTCGATGTCTGCATCGAGCTGTTGAAGGATTTCACTTCTTTTCTGGACCTTGGTGTTAAGTTGGACCCGGAAGACTTCTTGCATATGGTTATCTCCAAAGCGGGTTTCAATGGCCTGAGCAAAAGCACTGAAGTTGCCATTTAAGTCTGCTGTTATTGTGGGCAGTATTTCGGCAGCAGGTCCTCTGAGAGTGTTAGTGCGACGAACTTTTTTTCGTCATTCCAGCCATTTGTTGTCGCAGCTGCTTCAAATTGTCTCTTGTATATCGCCTAAGAAGTTTGTTCATCAAAGGTTGGTGGGTGCACCACCTTTCTTTTCATGCAGTCCCCATAACTTTCTCTGCTTTTAATTTTTCTTACCTTGTCCAATTCGTTTTGCGAATTTCTCTTCCACCTTCTCTAACCTTTCGTCTGCAGTTGAAATTTGCTTTTCGATACTGTTGAGACGCACTTCAGCAGCAACAAACTTACTTTCAAACTCCGAGAACTTGCTTTCCAGGAGGTTTTTCTGGTCTTAAAGGCGTTCTAGAAGTTTCGTTTGTTCACTCTTTTCTGTACTTCTTTGCATTTGAAAACGCTCGAGAAAAAGAGCCATCATATTGGACAAGTCGGAGCTATTACTTACATGCTCTTGTCCTCTTCTATTTCAGCATCCATGATGATATCCGGATTTTCGTTTTGTTCTGTCATATTTTTCTGCAGCCCTATAACGAGGTTTTGGCATTGCATATATAAACTATAGTATTCCCACTTGAGGTGCGCCATCTATCGACGAAAAACTAAGCTCTAGAATACCATGGGAAGCAACAACAACAATTTCCACCATTTTTATTGTTGTTGTTGCCTCCCATGGTATTCTAGAGCTCAGTTTTTCGTCGATAGATGGCGCACCTCAAGTGGTAGTAGGTACTATAGTTTATTGAATTGTTGAACAACAACAACAACAACTTAAAGTCGCTACCACCAAGTATTTTTTGGCTGGAGAAGCCCAGTCATTTTAGGCATTTTAAACCCCAATCTGCGGAAAAATTCCAACCAAGCTGAATTTTGGTACACACCTTTATTACGGCGTTGTAATGAAGATGTGAAAAATCGACATTGATGTCGTGCCGGCAAAAAAAGTTATGAAGGTCAAAAGGTCACGAAAACCTAAAAAAACCGTTTTTCGCAAATATCTCAGTTTCTATAGCTCCAATGATTTTAACGTGTATGACAAAATTGTAGAGCACAAAATTTGCTACAATTTCGTTAGTACAATGAATTTTGTATGTCGATTAGTTACTGAGATATGGCACTTCGAAAAACAGGTCATTTTTCAAAATTCGCCAAAAAATGCCAAAAAATGAAGAATCCCACCTTATTTCTTCGGATATACCCGAGAAATCATAAAATATTTGCTGTTTTTATGGCTCCTTGTTAAAATCACGAACTTCTTACACCCCCCAACGATCCCCGCTTGCCCACCAGGTACCAGGCCATGCCCATTACTATTGTTATTCCGCCGTAATTTGTATATATTACCATTGAGTTTATATACATAGAGGAACCACCTCGTTGAAAACAGAATAGTGCGTTACTTCGTCACTTAGGTGGCGTTATGATTTAGCATAAGCACGAACCATTTTTGGATTCCATGTGGAATGTGGATATACTATCGACAAGCAGATGTGGACTGCTATCCTGCATCCTCCCTTAACGATCAACATGTGTGTAGCTTACCAACACAAAACAACAATAATGGACTGGAGTTCAAATTGATAGGTACATTTGTTTTTGTGTGAATTCTTGTTTCTTTTTTTTTTTTTTGGTTCCCTGTTATTTGTGCTGATATTTTTGTCTGGTTGCTCTTGCTTATCCAGAAAGCCTTTAGGATTGGCACAAAACTCACACACACACTTAAAAAAATTTGGTATATACCTGCGACCTGTGAGCTCACAGTCACGTGAGGCGAGTCTGTCCATGTCCCTTCAGCCCGCACCATGCTTGTCCATTACTTTTCTTCGAAATTTTTTTTATAGAAATATGTATGAGTCTGTGGTATGGGTATTCCATAAAAATATACAATCTTGGTCAAGAAATGGATAAACAAAAATGCAGAAAGTGAAAACTAATTTCACTTTGCAATTAGGTACATTATGTATATTGATCGTAATTAATTTTATAAAAATTGTTCAAAATAGAGGAAAACTATTTTGAGAAACTTTGCAATGAAAAAAAAATTGCTTTGAAATGAGGATTTTTGTAATAAAATATTTGAAACTTTCGTTGAAATTGGTCCAAACCGAGTGTTTAGCTTGTACCATGCAAATGAAGAGACGGGTTCTATACAGGGTGATTCACGAGCGTTGTGCCAAAAAGCTAGAGCGTGTAGGTTAAGTTGAGACAAGAAAAAAATCGTATGGGAGGGGGGGTCTATTCCCCTCCGTTTAGCCGGGAGGGGTAATTTTCTGAAAAATTGACTTATTTTGTAAAAAAAAATATTAAAAATCAACGGCTTCGTTTGCAACACTGTGTTATACCTTTTTGGAAAGCCAAAAACTTCTTCTTTCATTTCGTTTTTAAATTAATTTGTTTTTACGAATAGTTTAAAAACCATAAATTTTCAAACTCAAAATTTTGAAAAAAAATTTGAAAAAATAATTTTTAAACTAATTTTTTTCAAAATTTTACGTAATTAAGTTTAATTTTTGTTCTCAGAATTCAACGCTTCTATTAATTTTTAATCCAACACTGAAAACCGTATGGATCTATGACTTTTTGTTGCCAAGGTATTCAAAAATAACCGAACCTACTTCTTCACAAAAACAAGAAAACCTAGCCTTACGGGATGGCACAAGTGACCATTTAGCCAATTTTTTCGTGTTTTTGTGAAGAAGTAGGTTTGGTTATTTTTGATTTTTATTTTTTAATGTCAGTTTTGATGAAATGGTCTTTCGTTTTTATAAAATTTTATTTGATTGTTTCTTAGAAACCATTCCGTTACGAAAAATAAGACCTTTAAATAACACTCCACCGTGGTTTGATCAACATATTAAAACTCTTAAAAATAAAAGAAACAAGGCTTGGGTGAAGTTGAATCGATTCTGGAGCGTCGAGGCTCAAAATGATTACATTAAACTAAGAGATGAGTTTATTAGTTACTATAATTTTCTTTATTCGGACTTTATCACTAAAACTGAAGATGATCTTAAATCTAACCCCCGAAACTTCTGGAAATATGTCAATTGTAAAAGAAAATCTGATGGTTACCCAAATAATATGTGTTATCAAAATTCTGAGAGTCACAACCCAGAGGACATAGCAAATATGTTTGCCGAATATTTTCAGTGTGCTTTTGAAGTATCTACTTGCGATACAAATAATATTCCCTCTGTTGATGAGTTTTTACATCTTAATTCGATTAACTTTACTATTACTGAGGAAACTATCTTAGAGTATATTAAAAAATTAGATAATTGCTTAAGTCCTGGTCCTGATGGTTTTCCTGCTTTTATGTTAAAAAAATGTGCAATATATATGTCATATCCGTTATTTTTACTTTTTAATCAGTCTATAAATAGCTGTAAGTTTCCGACCCTTTGGAAAAACGCATTCCTTATTCCTACTCATAAGAAAGGTAAAAAAAATTTGATTTTAAATTATAGACCGATTGCTAAACTATCTGCTATACCCAAAATGTTTGAATCTATTATTTGTGATATCTTGTCTTTTCACTGTTCCTCCGTTTTATGTGAAAACCAACATGGCTTTGTTAAAAAGAGATCCACTATAACCAATTTGTTACAGTTTACTACATTTTGTATTGACGCGTTTGAAAAAAAAACAACAAGTTGACTGTATTTTTACTGACTTTAGCAAAGCATTTGACAAGCTAAACCACCATATTCTTTTAAGAAAATTGCAATATATGGGTCTTAACGATAGATTTGTTTTGTGGATAGCCTCATATCTTAAAGATAGGTTATATAGTGTTGTTTTTAAAAGTGAACGTTCTAAATGTTTAACTGTTAACTCCGGTGTACCTCAGGGTAGCCACCTTGGCCCGTTATTATTTGTACTATTTATTAACGATCTTCCGTCCGTCCTAGTAAATTCTTTGTCTCTTATATATGCCGATGATGTAAAAATTTTTCGTACAATCAACTCTGTAGAAGACTGTGATCTCTTACAAAAAGACCTTCAAAGTTTCTGGGAATGGTGCAATATTAATGGTTTAGTTTTAAATATTGACAAGTGTAAAACAATGTGTTTTACACGTAAGAAAAATGTGATTATCTATAATTATGCGATTGATTTGTCACCTCTTAGTAACCTGTCTTGCTTTACTGACCTTGGGATAGTGTTGGACTCAAAATTAACTTTTATTGACCATTTTGACTATATTATTAAAAAAGCTAACATGACTCTCGGTTTTATTAAAAGATTTGCTCGAGAATTTCGTGATCTCTATGTTCTAAAAACTCTTTATGTCTCATTCGTAAGATCCATCTTAGAGTATGGTTGTGTTGTATGGGCACCATATTATGCGGTTCATATAAATAGATTGGGGTCCGTTCAAAGAAGATTTATGAGATTTTGTTTAAGATTTCTACCATGGTCGAATAGAATTATCTTGCCACCTTACGCTCAACGTATTCAATTAATAAATCTTCCATCTCTAACGAGTCACAGAGCATATCTACAATTTTGTTTTATTGTCGGGATAATCAATGGATCCATAACAGCCCCATTGATACTTTGTCGATTAAATTTCATAGCTAGTCAGTATAATTTGAGAAGGCAGTTGCCAATTTCCAACATTTATAGTAGATCAAACTACGGTGCTAATAGTCCTTTAAATCTCTTAATAAATATTTACAATCAAAATTCAAATTTAATTAATTCCACCAATGACAATGTAAAATCACTCAACTTAAGAAAAATATTTTTTATTCAAAATAATCCATAATGTACATTAGATATTTAATGTTTTTTTTGTTTTTTCCTTTTTTAATACATTATTGTAATGGAAGTTGTATATTATATAGGTACTAGTTTTTAAGATATATTATATGTAATAAGAGTTAACGTTAGTCCTTTAACGTATTAAATAAATAATACCTTGGCAACAAAAAGTCGTAGAGCCATACGGTTTTCAGTGTTGGATTAAACATTAATAAGAGCGTTGAATTCTGAGAACAAAAATTAGACTTAATTACGTAAAATTTTGAAAAAATTTAGTTTTAAAATAATTTTTTCAAATTTTTTTTCCCAAATTTTGAGTTTGAAAATTTATGTTTTTTGAACTATTTGTTAAAACAATTTAATTTAAAAACGAAATGAAAGAAGTTTTTGGCTTTCCGAAAAGGTATAACACGGTGCTGCAAACGAAGCCGTTGATTTGTAATATTTTTTTTTACAAAATAAGTCAATTTTTCAGAAAATTGCATCTCCTGGCTAAACGGAGGGGAATAGACCCCCCCTCCCATACGATTTTTTTCTTGTCTCAACTCAACCTACACGCTCTAGCTTTTTGGCACAACGCTCGTGAATCACCCTGTATAATCAGATATAGGTACCTACACCTACATATTCAAAAAAAAATATTGTATGTACCTTATCTGTCTATACGCTTAATTCACCCGAAAATATGAATCTAGGATACCTACTTATGTTATTATACATATGTTAAAAAAAAAAATAAATCCTTCCGAATTTGTATAAAGTCCAAGTTTCAATTTCTACCCTTAAGCTTATTCTCTTATAGTGACTTAAGCACACATTGAATCGCAATCTACGCAAAATAAATAAACAAAAAAAAAATCATGACCTTAAACCAAATATGAACGAGTATCTAGGTACCTAGAATTTGCAAAAGTAATAAAAAAAATACCAACCCCTCGAAATCACATTCATTTTTTGTTTTGCTTTTTCACAAGTCAATGGGTTCCACAAAAAAAATATAAAAGATCTACAAAAATATAAAATCTTGATTTGGTGTACCTGGTGCCACCTAGTGACGTAGTAACGTAATGTTTCGTGATTCCTCTATGTATATAAACTCAATGATATTACTTTGTTCTTAGTACAGTGGGCAGGTAGAAAAAGGTCGGAAGTTAATCAAACTTTGAGATGTTGTTCAGGAATATTTAATTAACATTTGACGAAGTTTTGGACCTCACCGGCCCTGTTAAAAAAGAAGAGGAGGGGAAACTGCAAACTTTTCGAGTTCGCTCCGGTTTTCGCTCTATAACTTTTTTTGCTTACGTTCTACGGCAAAAGTGTACTAGACTTTTTTGTAGAGCGTTAAATTCACTAAAATATTGTTGGTACAAAAATTGTTGTATGTCATTTCGTTACCGCGATACGGAAAAAGAGGAAAAGGGGGAATTGCAAAATGTTCGACTTTGCTCCGGTTTTCCCTCAATAACTTTTTTTCCTTACTTAATACGGCAAAAGTATGCCTTTTTTGTAAAGCGTTAAATTTCCTACAATACAAATAGGGTGAAAATTGTTGTATGTCAATTCGTTACCAAGAAATGGAATTTGAAAAGGAGGGTGGAACTGCAAAATTTTTGATTTTCTCTGGTTTTCCCTCAATAACTTTTTTTCCTTACATCTTACAGAAAAAACGTTTTGATTTTCTTGTAGAGCGTTAAATTTTCTACAATTTAAATAGTTCAAAAGTTCTTCTATGTCCATTCTTTATGAAGAAATGGAATAAGTGGGGGAAGGTGGAACGGCTTCATTTTTGACCTTCCATTCCATTTCATTCCATTTCTTCATAAAGAATGGACATAGAATTGTAGAAAATTTTATGCTCTACAATTTTGTCATACACGTTAAAATCATTGGAGCTATAGAAACTGAGATATTTGCGAAAAATGGTTTTTTTTTAGGTTTTCGTGACTTTTTGACTTTCATAACTTTTTTTGCCGGCACGATATCAATGTCGATTTTTCACATCTTCATTACAACGCCGTAATAAAGGTGTGTACCAAAATTAAGCTTGATTGGAATTTTTCCGCAGATAAAACCTAAAATTACTGGGCTATATAGCTATTTCGTGCTTTGCCACTTTTGCACTCATCAGTCTCCTTTCTATTGTGGTGCTGAGCTTAAATCCAATTTTATTTGAAAAACTTATATGCACAAGAGATTAAAATGAGTATGTTCGAATAAGTTCGAACACTGCGATTTTTTCTATTTGATCGCTCATACCCGATAGTTTTGCTTCCATGCTCATAAGTCATTTTGGTCATGAATAAAAACAATCACGAATAAAGACAAACGAACTGATCGAACTCATGAGTATCTTCTGACCACGGACCAAGAAGATACAGACCGCCAACTCATCATATGGTCTCTCTTTTTGCCACCAAGCTAAAAATCAGCTGATATGCCATTTATTTTGAGAGTGTGACGCTCTCCCTTGCCTTAAAACCCATTTAGCAAACACACCTAAAAAATAAATGGCATACGCAGGTATGGTTGCCATTACAAAATACACAGAGAGAGATGTACACGTATTCACAGACTGGAAAAAATATTTCGAGGGTGTTTCAGGCAAGAGGAGTACGAGTTGGCGGTCTGTATATGGTCTGTGCTTCTGACTTTCATACCCACGAACAAAATTATTCGCAAACAGTTGTAACCAACCCCAATAACACAAGAAACAGAATCCTTAAAATACCAACCCCGAATACACATTTTACACAGCGAGTAGTCGAACGATCGCGATCGATCGCATTGATCGTGAACATTTTGATCATGACCCAATCTATTCCGGCGCGGAAAGTTTCAGATGTTCATACAGAACAGCCGACAAGATTTATAAATGATATTAAGGAGTCTATAATACTTCTGTAGTTGGCGCAAATCAGAGTATTTCCTTTCTAGAATATAAGGCACACGCTTTATAGGCTTTTCACACTGGATCAAAAACTCGGTTTTTGTCTAAAACCCCAAAACCTACCCCAAAACCACAAGGTTTCCCATACATTTTTCTCTTTCATTGTTGACTTCGTCAACTTTAAGAATGTGGCGGATGAGCACGGGTTGGTGAATAAAGAAAATTGCTTTGAACGCACCGATTGGAAATTGAACAATTTAATGTAATTTCTTTATTTTAGGTGGTTACAACCTTGAAGTTCAGTTTATTTACATATTTACAAATCATTATCTCATTGAAAATACTTACAATAGTTTTCTTTTAATTAGGAGTTTGAAGCTTAATCTTTTAAGTAGAATAATAATTTTTTCTTTATGGTGTTTGTGGTCAATGGCGTCTCTTGTGGTTCTCAAATTGTGTAAGGAAATAAATCAAGATGCCGGATATATCTCATCGAAGATGGCGGCCTGGGTTTTCCAGTACCACTGGAAGTACCACTGGAAGGTACCTACGACCTAGCGTTGCCAACACTCCCCCCAGTAGGTCCTTCTGGATTGGGGCCTCATTGGGGTTTGTGATATCCAGGACTGCCAGCTTCACCGTGGGTCGCTCGTATACGCCTGATTGCGTTTGGACAAAGGCACTTCGAACTTGCCCGTCCTTAGAGGTTCTGGTTCGACAACTCTTCCTTTGGGCCAACAATTTCTTGGACCCGTTGGATCCACAATATAGACCACGTCGCCCACCTCTATGGGTTTTGTCAGTCTGAACCATTTCGCCCGACGAGTAATGTTTGGATAATACTCTTGCACCCAGCGCCTCCAGAAGCGCTCCGCGAACTGCTGTGATTTTTGCCAGTTTTTTCTTAGCAGCCCAACGTCGTCGTCATATACTGCAAGTGGCTTTGAGCCGTTCGAGGATCCTAGGAGGAAGTGATTTGGAGTCAGTGCCTCGTCATTCTCGCTGTCGATCGGTATGTATGTTAGAGGCCTTGAGTTGACTATATTTTCCACCTCAATGAGCATACTTCTAAGTAGTTCCTCTGATGGATTTCGAGTTGGCATTATTTGATATAGGGTAGTCTTCACGGACCTAACAAGTCACTCCCAGCTGCCCCCCATGTGTGGTGATCCGGGAGGGATAAACTTCACTTGGTGTCGGTCGATGTGAATGCTTCTGCAATTTTATCCTTATTGATGTTTGTGAAGGCCTCCCTCATCTCTCGTTCTGCCCCTTGGAAGTTGGTTCCATTGTCGCTGTATATTTCGACTGGTGTTCCGCGCCGTCGCGTCCGATGAAATTGCGAATAGCCATAATGCAGGAGTCTGCAGACAAGGAGTGCGCAACTTCCAGGTGAATAGCTCTTGTCGTAAGGCATGTAAGAAGCACCCCCCACCTTTTCTCCGTTCTTCGAAGGATGCTTACTGTCATGGGCCCGAAATAGTCTATCCCGGTAAAGGAGAACGGCCTATAGAAAGACGCAAGGCGAGCGGGTGGAAGTTGTGCCATTATGGGGTGGTAAGGTTTAGCTCTCTGGTTCTTACAAGTCTGACAGCGCCGCCTTAGTGCCCCAAAAGCTGCTCTTAGCTGAGGTATATGATACTTCTGCCTAATTTCATTGACGACAGTCTCATGGTTTTGGTGGTGGTAGCGGTTATGTACGTCAGCTATTATTAGTTGAGTTACCCGATGCTCCCTCGGAAGAATAATCGGTCTCTTTGTGTCTTCACTTACGCTTGCTGACAGTTGTATCCTCCCGTTTGCCCGAATAATGCCGTTTTTGTCGATGCACGGACAAAGGTTGTGGATCGTACTGGATGTATCTACAGGTATATTGGCTTTTAGGTCTGCAATTTCCTCTGGGTAGACATACTCTTGTACTTCTTTCAGGATTGCTTGCTCTGCGGCTTGGAGTTCTTGTTTTGATAGTGGTCCCCTTGTCTTTTCGTATTCGCGTATTTGGCTTAGCGCGTTGTATACAAAGCGGAGTGCGTAGGCCGTGCTTCTCACCAGTCGTTTCCAGTTCTGGGTTGCGTCGTAGCGGAAGATCTTTTCTCGTATGGAGTG
The DNA here is from genome assembly GCA_916050605.2 of Platycheirus albimanus. NCBI lineage: Eukaryota > Metazoa > Arthropoda > Insecta > Diptera > Syrphidae > Platycheirus > Platycheirus albimanus. The sequence continues at coordinate 83,494,287 of OU696696.1, forward strand.
GGCGTTGATGAAGCACGTCTTAAGCTCTTCTCCTACGATTTCGTCTTGGTCTTTTGGAGTTTCCTTAGGCCAGTCGTCGGGTGGGAGTTTGAGGAATTGTGGCCCACTAAACCAGCGACTTGAGACACTGAAGTCAGGTACTTTCTGCCATTTTGTTCCTTCGTCGGCAACATTAGTCTTTGTTGGTACCCATCGCCAGCTGGATATCTCCGTAAGATCCAGGATTTCGCTGACTCTGAAGGCGACAAATTGCCTGTATCTCCGGTGATCCGAACGGATCCAACTAAGGACGTTTTTTGAGTCCGACCAGAAGAATCTTTGAGAAAATTCTATGGCATGGGAGTCCACTATGAATTTAGCGAACCGAGCCCCTTGAACTGCCGCTTGTAGTTCGAGTCTGGGTATGGATACATTTTTTAGAGGTGCCACCCTTGTCTTAGCTCCGATAAGGGAACACTCTACTTTGTCTGCGCTGGTGATGTATCTGATGTAGGCTACGGCAGCGAATCCGTTCTCGCTCGCGTCCACAAATATGTGTAGCTGTCGTTCTGAATTGGGATTTGTGTTATCCTTGACGTAGCAGCGAGGGATTTTAAGCTTTTCCATAGCCGGGAGGTACTTGACCCATGTTGACCACTTACTGTATTCTGGATCTCTTATCACCTCGTCCCAGTAGATCTTGGAGCGCCAGATGTCTTGTAGCAACACCTTCACATACATTAGGAAATGGGCCAACAGACCTAGCGGGTCGAAGATTGTCATGAGGATCTTGAGTACATCGCGCTTTGTTGGGCGGACGGTGCCGAAGAGGATCTCGCTTTGAGCAGAGTTTGTGGTAAGTTTATAGGTAAAGCAATCCGATGAGGTACACCACCACATTCCGAGTACCTTTTCCGTTGTCAATTCTACGTCGATATCAAGGTTTTTGCTATCCACAGGATCACTTTTCAACGCCTTGAGGACCAGGGGCGAATTGGATATCCAGTTTTTGATTAGAAAACCTCCCTGTTGGTGAATAAATCGGATTTCTTTGGCCAACTGTATAGCTTCTTCTTCCGTTGCTACGCTGTCCATAAGGTCGTCGACATAGTGGTTCTCTTTGATCGCTCGAACCGCTCGCGGATAGCTCTGGCTAAACTCTTCAGCGTTCTTGTTTTTAATAAATTGAGCGCAGCAGGGCGAACAGGTGGCTCCGAAGGTCATCACGTAGATATCTGGTTCGTGGTTATCGTCTGTGCTCCACAGGAATCTGTGGAAATTGCGGTCTTCCTTTCGTATCTGGACCTGATGGAACATTTCCATGATATCTCCGCATATGGCTACAGGGTTTTCTCTTGATTTGAAGATGACTGAAGGAAGGGATGTAAGTTGGTCTGGACCCTTGAGCAGCATGGAGTTTAGCGACACGCCGTGAACCGTAGCAGCTGCATCCCACACGATCCTAAGCTTTCCCGGTTTCTTTGGGTTTATTATAGGGAAGATCGGAAGGTACCAGCAGCGCTGGTTGTTGTTCGAATTTACGTTTAGATGGAGTTTTGTAGCGTAACCTTTGGTGACGTAGTCTTTGATTTTTTCCTCGATTATTTCGGCTAGGTGTGGCTCGTGTTTCATGCGCTTGCGGAGACACGACAGTCGTTTTCTGGCCATGTGGAAACTGTCTGGCAGCTGAACATTGTCGGCTTTCCACAGCAGTGAAGTCTCGAAGTTCTCGTCCTTCTTGGTCGTGTATTTGTTCAGGAGTTCTAGAGCGCGCTGGTCTTCGGTTGGGAGTACGATTTTATCGGAAGGTGAGGCTCCAAAGTTGTCACTGCAGATAAACTCCTTCACCAGTCGTTGCAGCTCTTCGTTATTGCAGCCGCAGCTGTGAAAGCTATGGTGATCGTGGGAAGATGCGTTGCTTCGTGTTTGTTGGTGATAATAGCCATGCAGGAGCCATCCTAATCGAGTTTTCGTTGAAACTGGTTCTTCCAGCCCTCCTTCTTTGTATCGTAGAGGCAGACTCAATTTGGAGTTATTTAAGCCGATAAGGAGCCGTGGAGTTGCGTGCTGGTATGACTGGATTGGTAACCCTTTAAGGTATTCGTATCGTTGCTGTAAGTCATCGAAGAATAGTGACTGCGAGGGAAGCTGGAGGTTCTCAACGGTGTGTACGTTCGTGAGTCTAAGCCGTTCTGCATTTGATGCAGTTCCGAATATGTGTATAGAGAAAAGTTGTGAGTTGTTCTCGTACCTCTGGGTGTTTCCCGTCCATTTGAGACAGAGGGGGTGTGGAGTTCCTTTGACCCTGAGCTGCCTAGCTACTTCCTCGTCCATCAGCGATATCGATGATCCGTCATCTAAGAATGCGAATGTTTGTATCTTTACACTTTCTTTATAGAGGACTACGGGTACGACTCGAAAGAGGATGGCTGTCGACTTGGTGACGTGAGTGTTGCAATGGTTTTGGTCGTGTGTTGATAGCCTTTCATCGTTTCTTTCGTCGTTATGAAGCAGCTTATGATGTTTTATAGGACATCCGCCTTTTCCACACGTTGACCTAGATGGACAGTTTCTGTTACCGTGTTGTCCTAGGCACCGTCGACATAAATGGCGTTCTCGGACGGCTGACCACCTCTGAGAGCGGCTAAGACTTTGGAATTCCTTGCAGTTGGGGACCGACTCGCAGTTTCCGTGGCAAATACAGCACTGGTGATTTGAGGACAGTGGGTGTTCTATATTAGTAGGACTACTATGGGCGTTGAGGTATCCCTTTTCTCTTTTTCCTGTAGACTTGTCCTCGGATGAGAATAGTAAAGCCTCAGGCATGAGGACACTATTAGCAGCTTCTGCTAATTGGTAGATCCATATACCAAAATGAGAAAGGTTACAGTCCGGTAACTCCCTTTGGTATTTAGCCCAATCTAGTCGGATGGCCGGTGGTAATTTAAGAACGAGTCGACGGAGCATGTCTGCATTGTTAAGATGCGCGACTAGGCCGGATGCTTCTATGGTGGCACATAGGTTTTGAACGATAAGAGCGAAGTTCACGATGGTTTCCAATTTGTCGGCCTTTGGCGCTGGTGTCAGATGAATTTTTTGGATTAGTGTGTGGATAATTAGTTCTGGGTCACCATACAGCATTTTTAGTGTTGTGATGACTCGGTGCACGCAGTTGGAATGTACTAGTAGACTTCGGACTGCCTCTAGGGCTTTTCCCTTTAGCGCCCTCTGCAGCCTCACCAGGTTTTCCTCGTCATTGAAAGCGCAGAGCTCCGTGCTTCTATTGAAGTTGGATAGAAATAGGGGCCATTCCTCAGGCCCCCAAATGGTTGTAAGTCTCGCGAGACCAGTTGGCGCGCAGCTAGATTTGCTCTTGTTAGTGCATTCATCGGTGGCACCGGTGAGAGTAGGCCAGCAGTTGGGATCGCTTGAGAGTGGTAATGTTGCTGCTCATTATTTGGAAATCCTTGAGTTTGGTGGTTCATCGATGGTTGTGGCAACGGTGGTGGATGGTGGGGCACGTTGTGTGCAGGGACACTCCAAAGTTGTGGCGCTTGCGACTTAGCTTGATCATGTGGTATTTCCATTGGCTGTGGTTGGTAAATCTTGTTCTGTTGTTGCTGTTGTGTGGGCTGCTCAGGGGGAATGTCCATCATCTTCGGCTGCCCAACGAATGGTGTCTGATGTTTTGTTACTCTGTCGACTGCTGGGCGTACTTGTTCGTCTGTTGGTAACTGGTTGATTGTTGACGTTGTGAAGCATTTAGCAGGATGGTTGCCGATCCAGTTTTGTACCTTGGTGTTTGAAGTAGGCATTTCAGTTTCATCCTCCTCGGATTCTGCAGAGTTGTCTTCAAATTGTTTCAGGATGTGTAATTTTTTCTCAAGATAGTCGCTGTCTCTCTTGGCAAGTAATTCTCTTTCCTTTTGGTCCCGCTTGAGTGTCAGTTCCCTCTCCTCTTCTAGGATTTGTAACTCCAGTTGCAGTTGCTTTCCCATGGATGCCTTGGATACTTTTGAGCTGGTTGATCTGCATTTATTTTGATGTGCGTTTGCTGTTGGATTCTTGACGGCGGCGGCGGTGGTAGTAAGATAACTAAATATATTTTGGGAAGACTTATTATAAATGATAGTAGGAGGGAATGTAGCATTGGCGGAGAAAGAAGGGTTTGCTGCCGATTGCGGTAAGGCAGTGGTGGTAGTAGTTTCAACTGCGTTAGCAGAGGCACTAAGGGTGGCGAAGATTCGATCGGCGTTGATAGGCACTGATGAATGGTAAGCTAAACCTGTGGTGGCGTTGAATGGAACGAGAGGAGCAAGGTGCATGTTGTGTAGCGAGTGAGCTGCATCGACATATCCTTCGTTGAATATTGCGCCACTTGTGGTATGGCTGCAAGTTGCTTCGGCGTTAATTTGACTCGCCGGGAGCATGTGCTCGTTGGGGGCGGGGGCACTTGTGTGTGACGACGAAGAAGCAGCAGCTTTGGGGGCAGTATAACCGGAGGTATGAGGGGCAGTATTATGAGCAGTATTGGAGTTGTGTTCTTTTTGGGCAATTTTATCAACAGCAGACGCAGAGACTACTTCTACTTTACTAGACAAACTGATTTTCTTACCTGTGGTTCACGTGGCGCATATCCAATTTTGGTACTGTACGTTGGTGTCTACTCCGGCACAGGTGTAGTGAGTCCACGAACCGCAGTCGTCGCATTGGACCATATCGTCCGCTGAGTCCGGTTCTTCACACTCGGGACAGTTGAACTCCTCTTGTGGAGTAGATTGTCGTTGTGACTTGTTGAACCGTTGCTTCGGTTTCGGCGGCATTTAGAGAGATGTGGGCGACTGGGTTATGGGCTGAGCAATATTGTTGTAAGATGTTGACTTCGTCAACTTTAAGAATGTGGCGGATGAGCACGGGTTGGTGAATAAATAAAATTGCTTTGAACGCACCGATTGGAAATTGAACAGTTCAATGTAATTTCTTTATTTTAGGTGGTTACAACCTTGAAGTTCAGTTTATTTACATATGTATTTACAAATCATTATCACATTGAAAATACTTACAATAGTTTTCTTTTAATTAGGAGTTTGAAGTTTAATCTTTTAAGTAGAATAATAATTTTTTCTTTATGGTGTTTGTGGTCAATGGCGTCTCTTGTGGTTCTCAAATTGTGTAAGGAAATAAATCAAGATGCCGGATATATCTCATCGAAGATGGCGGCCTGTGTTTTCCAGTACCACTGGAAGTACCACTGGAAGGTACCTACGACCTAGCGTTGCCAACATTCATAAACTAGTAGTTTTTGATAAAACTCCTCAAAACCTACTTACAATCGCAAGCACAGACCATATACAGACCGCCAACTCGTACTCCTCTTGCCTGAAACACCCTCGAAATATTTTTTCCAGTCTGTGAATACGTGTACATCTCTCTCTGTGCATTTTGTAATGGCAACTATACCTGCGTATGCCATTTATTTTGTAGGTGTGTTTGCTAAATGGGTTTTAAAAGCAAGAGAGAGCGTCACACTCTCAAAATAAATGGCATATCAGCTGATTTTTAGCTTGGTGGCAAAAAAAAAGACTATATGGTGAGTTGGCGGTCTGTATCTTCTTGGTCCGTGATCGCAAGTATGTATGTAAAAACAAACTGATCTTTTGGCACCATCAACTCGTCGATAAAACAGTGTAGTGTTCTTAGAGTATGGGATTTTTACCGACAAAAGAGAGAAAAAGCGAGGTGTATTTCTTATTTGAGTTGGATTTTCACTAAATGTCAAGGGATTTTTTTGGAAAAAGTACGTTTAGACACTCACATATTCATGAAACGTCAAACAAAACCCAGTTTTTGTTCAGTGTGAATGCTCCAACTAGGTTTCATAAACTTTTTGAGTTTTTGGTCCAGTGTGAAAACCCTATGGTTCCAATTGTACTACACGAGCTTGTACAGCAACAGCATCTCCTCCTCCTCCCGTTGATTTGAAGAGCTTGGATGGAATGCCATGTTATTCTTTAGTTTGGGAACTGATCCCGAACTTCACCATGGCCGGATGTCTGAAGAATTGTTTATCATCAGCCAAATCGAATGGATCATTCTGCCTGAAAGCGATTAGTTTATTGTCACAGTTTAACATTCTGCAGATGGATCCTTTCAAAATTTTCAGCAGTGAGTTTGCAGAATCGAAATTCGCTGTCACTGATTCTTCTGCTTAGGTCGGTCGTCATCAGTTAAGCCATCTATGTATATCCGAGGCAGTTAGTTTTTTCGGAACAAATTGTTATATTTACCAACTTTCATAATAAAAAGAATAGTATCAGAACACCCACATTCTCTGAAACTTCCAATTTGTCAGCAAAATAAAATATTTATTATTTACATAAACAAACATGAAACATTTATTTTATGTACATATATGTATACCTACATAATATGTATGTATGTACCTAAAACATTTTCAAATACAACTTACGCGCCAAGCGGGCGACAAATTTATGATACCATCTTTAAGCCATCAGATTTGTTCGGTTGTTGTTTAGGACCTTACCTACCGCGTTGAAATTCTTTCCAAGTCCAAGCCAATGCTTGTTGCATCGTATATGTAATGGAATAGTGTATAATATAATGAGAATGACAATTTTATTGGATTGAATTGAAAATTCCTTGCGGCATTTATAAATTCACACTACGTGAATGTAAAAGCATTTTTTTCTTCTAAAAAGGTGATTTACGTCCAGGTTATGGCTTCTTAATTAATCAATGTATCCTCATTCTGGAATATTAAAATATACGAGTATGTGCGACCACTCATGTTACCTACTGTCTGCTTGAGTTATGAGTGCAGTTGCAGTAAAACAGCGTGTAATTCGCTTCGTATTGAAACTCTGGGCTATTGTCCAATTGTGTTTAAAGTATAGAAATAAAATAAATTAGAAATTCGTCGTGGTTTCGATTTTTTGGATACCTGTTGCGCTTTATGGATTATATATTAAGTTTGAAAGGAGAAAACATCTATGTATATGTATGTACATTATTTAAATTCTTGTGGTGTCTTTTCACTGAGGCTACTGGTCTTCGTCTTCGTTTGGTAGTTGGGAAAGGGTTTGAAATAAGCACAATAAGTGATGAGGTTAAATGTTTTCACAGATATTTAATCACTATTATTTTGATTGATGTCTTAATTCTTAAGAATCTTACCCCTCATCGATTTCCAAAGCTAGAAAAACATTTGCTAACTCTTTCAACAAAAAAAAAATTTGAGTACCTACTACTTACGATGTAAGAAGTTAAGAAAATGAATCATAATAAAACTGGTAGTGTTCGGATACGTCGGAAGACTAGGTATTTCATATAACGACTAGGCAAGGTAGGTACTGCCGATCTTGTAGAAATGAATTAGGAGACAGTAACTCTCCAAATCCTATAGGTGAAGCTCTTTATAAAGACCTGGGAAACAATCAAATAAAATGATCAAAGATCTGATCAAATTCCTGGATGCGAAAAAAGGCTATGAATTAATTACTTATCCTGAGTAATTACCTCTAAGAGAACATTCGACCTCAACAATCAAATAAGGATTGGCAGAGAACATCTCGGCTAAATGGCAGGTTATGATTCTTGGAGGATTCCTAAGTTGAACCCACTAACTAGGCCCACCCCTTTGACGAATTCAATCTAACCATACCTACTAGTTACCCTTACCCGCCTAGGTGGCATAAGGTCTTGTGAGTCTAGTTGCATGAAACCGAATTAGGTTGGCAGATTGTAATCGCACCATTTCCTCCTTCACCTTGAACAATCAAAGGATTGGCATGGCAGAGGACCGGTCTGAGAACCTAGTGGCTGGCTATGATTCTTGGAGAACTTTTCTTGGGTGAACCTGCTCACTGAGCCAACTCATTTACCGACCCACTGTACCCTCACCAGCCAGCAACCTGCCTACCTGCCTAGGTAGAATAAAGTTTGGAGAACGTACATGAAATTGTCCTAGAATTGACTTGGCAGTTTGAGTGGATTTTCTATAGGAGAGTTCTAGCTCATCCCGTCCTTCACTGTAAACATTTTTCTCATTCACATTGGTCGTCTATAGAGGATCGTCTAGCACTTTAGAACAAATTCCAAAGGAGTGTAGTGGAGTTTGGACTCATTCCATCCGGACAAATGTTTTAAAATTATGTTCAGTGTGGTTGTGGGCAGTACAATAATACCGTTTTCATATGGAACCTAAATTACGAAAATTTAATCTACAATCTGTTCCATAATATTCAAAAACCAAAAAAGTAATGAAAACCAGGAAAAAGATTTTTAAACTTGGAAATGCTTTGTTTTGGTTATAACTAACTTTTAATTTTTTTTTTTTTTTTTTTTTTTTTAATCTTCGGATGACAACAGGGGTGTTCCAGCACCCCCAAAAGTTTTATTTTAACTATTATTCTGATTCCTATTTATTTATCTCTTTACCGCTCTATGTATTTGTAGTTAAATATTTCAATTATCAGTTGCTGATGAGAAGTCTCCGATCTCCGATGTAGGCTGTTATTTTGTAATACGGAAGGATGCGGTACGCGCTGTGGTAACATACTATCCCATGTTGTGTTCCATGCATGCGGAAGTGTTCAAGAATTGGATGAAGAAATATAGGGGTTCTTGGACACCCACAGGAGGAGCAATAAAGATGTGTTTTTAATTGTCCACGAAAACAAGATAGGAAAACCAAAGTTTCATGTAAACAATGAAATTGTCTTGTATGTCCTGAACACAGGAAAGAGATATTGATTAATTGCCTTAAGTAAATAATATTTCCTAACCAGAATTTTTTATTTTCGTGAATTTCCTGTTTTCTGTTTTTTTTTTTAAATGACTGTTTCAACAAATATTCTTTGTTATCCTTTAAAATGTTTTGTTTCCTTTTAATCCTGGCTGAGGTGCTGTATAACCCCTGTTGTTGTGCATGTTATTTAAAAAGTGTGATTATCGGAAGGTTAAATCCGTGGTATGCCTTACGAGGAAGTCTGATTTAAAAAAATGCTTTATTAGGAGGCACCTATGCAATGGGACATTCCGTTATTGAAAAACAATCGTCCAAAACAATCCGGAAAGCACCTGAAACCGTTCCATTTGTATAAAAATGACACTTCTGACGTTTCTGAAAAGACAACTTGATTTCTTGATCAGTCCAGAATTCACTCAAGAAGCACCAGTTTTGACACAGATATAACATATAAAAATTAATTGGGGAGTGACTATTCGCATGCAGCATTGCAGTTTTGGTAGTTTCAAAACAAAATGTGAAATATACCTTATGTTGAGTAGAAAACTGATGATGTAGGTGGCGAAGTCCTGAAACGAAATTACGGTATTGAATACAATCCTTTATTGTAATACAAATCGGTCTGCGCACTTTGAAATTGGTAAAATTTGTAAAACTGGTACGAGCAAATAGAACACTGTGTGCTTAACAAATTTTGCTAATACCATTCGTTTTCAGAATGAGTTGTTCTCCGAATAAAGCAAATGGAATGTCCTAAAAGATAATTCCCGAAAAACCCATTCTAAGATAGATTGTTCTGACCAAACAGTGCGCAAAGTTTTTTAAAGTGAAACTTTTTTTCCGTCGCCCGAAATTTTTCGTTCACCTGCTGCATGTCGCAAAATGGCGGAGCCGATCGATGGCTTGCATCAGCTGACCGTGTAGCATTTAAATGTATACTCATTTGTGCACTTGCTCCGCGGTAGGTGAGTGATTTGATCAGTGCAAATGTAGTCGTTGCCTTGATCGTGATGGACACCGATACAGCTAAGTGAGTCAAATAAACCGGTAAACAAGGGATAAACCAGGAATAGTGCGAAATGCCAATGATCCGAAAAAACTTTTACTTGCATTTCATAAAACCAAATAATTTTTTTCTTTTTCATAATCGTTCAAGCCATTTTCAAGATAATTAAGCTTTCTGTTGTTAATTGTATGGCATGTAGGTACTGTACCTACTGTTATTCTTGGAAATAGATAGACGGACATTATACTTATCTGAAATACATTTTTCTATTTCGTTATTCTTATCATCATTGTATGCCATAAATGACGGCGGTGTAAGTTCCGGATTCCACGGAGCTGTTCTTTTTTTTTTCCAAATTATACCTAACATTAACTTTGTAGGTTCTTCCGGCAAGGAAACTCTTTCCAAATTTAACGCTTTCCTCAAAACATTTCAAGACAATAAGCATCCACACCACCGATCTATAAACCATTAGCTAACGACTTAATATTACCAACCATAAACATCGCCAAGTGTCGATAATCATAATTTGTTTGTTACACTTGTTAAAAATAAAAAATGCGAATACAAATCAAAATGAGCACGGAATATGGCACGGTGTGGATATCGAAGCACTTCTTCGCATCACCGCCGTGTCGTATCGTTGTCGCTCGTCGTTATATTGGAAGCACAATTACGGCCAAACGCTGAGCTGTCTAATTTGTTGTCTTAAATAAGTTTAACAGCGCTGCAACATAAGCCCAAACACGATAGCCTGCCTACCTACTGAACGACACCACGATTATGGCGATGATGTGGCCGTAGTGCTCTTCTTCTGTTGCTGCCGTCCGTCCGTCTACGTCCGTCCGTCCAATTCAACCTCTATATACGACTACGACTACGAGGATGACGATGATGATGATGTTCTCTACTGAGTTGCCCGATCTGGATCTGAATCTGAATCTCGAACGTTGCGTGTGCACTTGGTGCAACCGTTTATATAAAATGAATTCAAAAATCATAAATTAACCCTTCTCCGTTGTAGGTTTATCTGTTCCATATCTCCAGGTGAGATCTCTCCCAGAGTGCTGTATCACCACCACCTTGCCAAATACAACAAAAATAAAACCGAACCCAAAAAAAAAAAAAAAAAAAAGGCAACAACAACAAAAACAAAACGAATGACGATTCTTCTTAAGGAGAAAAACATTTGATCCAACTGCTGTCATCACTTCTGTTGGTCAATGTTGAACAAGGTTTTGAACAGAAGATTTTCTGTGGAAAATCGCAATGATGCTGATGCAACAGGGTTGGACTTATTTTTAAGTAGAATTAAGGAAGTTGGGTCTGGCTGTAAATGAAGATAAAACAAAGTGTATGCTATCCTCGGGTGCAGAACATAACCACCGTAGGCTCGGACAAAACGTCAAAATGGACAGATATAACTTTGAAGTTGTCAAGGACTTTGTCTATTTGGGTTCCACTATAACCTCTCAGAACAACATCGGTGAAGAGATCAGTCGAAGAATCACTCTTCCCAATCGCTTTTCCTTCGGGCTAAGAATGCATTTTAGTAGCAAATTTGAAGCGTTTTATGAAAATGGGCGTTCAAATCAAAATGCATTTGGTGCACTTAGTGATTTTATTTTGTTCAGCATCAGCATAATCGAACAAATGAGTCCACAATCGGGAGAATTTCAGCAAACTGGGTCTATAGATGTGTGCAAACACCTGTGAATGCTCTTCCAGTTCGATATGAGGTCTTTCAAGCAATTACTCGCTATCGCTATCGCTATCGACAATTAGTGTCATTTGTCACACAACTAACAACAACGGCTCCTTTGCTCGAGAAATTCAATGGCCTCGACGATCATTTGATTTGACATCGTTGGACTTCTTTATTTGGGGATATTCAAAAAAAAGTGTACGTCAATAAGCCAAGAACAATTCAAGAGCTAATTGATCAGGTAATTCATCACATAAACGACATTGAACCTCAATTATGCCTCAGCTTCATTGAAAATATGAACTATCGGATTGAGGCATGCCACCGAAGCCGTGGCAAGTGTTTAGCCAATATTTTTTTTCACACATAATTGGCATACATCTTTCGATCATACTAAAAAAAAATTAAGATAATTCTTTGAATTTTTTTTGTTTTATTTACAACTAGCGGTACCCGGCGCGCGTTGCTACCGCAAAAAACACTTATTTAATGTGAAATCAAATTTATTTATTTGTTTCATATCAATGCTAGCGGATAAACAATATTTTTGGTTAAATCCTGCATTTTTTTGTCTTCGACCCGATCGGCCATTGCGGAGTTTTCGCTGATGTTTCAAACCGCTAAAAAAGTTATGAAAAAACCAAAAAAAAAAAAAAAATTAAATGACCAACAAATGTTAAAAGCCTGCATTTTATTTTTGTCTCCCACCCGATCGGAACCAAACCTTCACAGGAACCATCCCTGGACTAAACTATATTTACCCTGAAAATTTCATAAAGATCCATTGGGCGGTTTAGGAGTCCATACGCAACATACATACATATACATACATACAAACATACACACATCTATTTATATATATATATATATATATATATATATATAGATTAATATCGTGAGCTATGGTTGGAGCACCCTTTATATAGAATCCAAAGCACTTGCAAGTCTCATATTACCTGCGGCCTAGTTTATATATAATACACTGATGTGTTAGCTTTCGAAATCACTATCTCATGATAGTAGTATATTGTGTATACTGTACACATGGTGTTTCCTTATTCGTAGACAACAATTTGGGTTTAAGAATCAAAATTGTTCTACATCCTATCCTTTATACATTCTATGTCCAATTTTGATATCACTTACAAAATGCCTACTTTGGAATCCGCTGACCCATGTTTAACCAAAAAGCTCTTTTAATACTTGCAAAACAAACGTTGAGGGCTTACGGAAAAACCCGCAGCTTGAAAAATAATTTTTTTAAAAAGAAAATTGGAGAAAGCCTTTACTGTAAGACAATTTTGTTCTTCAAACACGTCCATTAACCATTTCTCAATTTATTGTCTTCGAATTAAGAAACGTCTTGTATAGCAAAGGTAAATTATACACACAAATAGTTGTCGCGACAGCCTTAAGTGCAGGTAGGACCTATTAAATTTCACTATGCTCGTTGTGCGACTTCAAAATTAGGAGATGCATGTAACTTTCTGCCGATTCCGCATGATTTAGAGAGAAATAATTTATAATGTCATGATTTAGTGACTCTTCTAAGCAGTTCATTCCACTAATTAACAAAAACTGTAGCATCAGGGATTGGAAGAAAGGCTACCAACAACCCACACCAACAAACGACTCCTTCAAAAGAAGTAAGTACATTTATGTATCACCAATTCAATGTATTGTAGTACTATCACGTCATGAGTTCTAGATTGAGTTTATTTGAGGTTACTACTTTAGAAACGATTTATAGGCATGCAATTTAGTTTTTAGAGAGCAACGTGAATTCTTTTCAATTTATTTTGTGAAGTGATTGATTTCTATGGTAAAAAAAAAAAAAATTGTTGGCACGACAGCTCCAAGCGGGGCCGGGGCCTGTGACTAACACTCTCAACCATTCCTGTGTGTGCGTTGATGTTCAGCAGGAATGGAAGGGACCTACAATTTACCGCCGAATCCGAACGGCTAACAGAGAAGCACTTTCCATGACATTAATTACTCTTGGAGGATTTGTCACTTCCTCGCAAGAGGCAGTACCCCGGAAAAAAACTTAGGTGGCAACGTCAGGGATCGAACCCTGAACCTTTGGCGTAGCAGTCCGACACACTAACCACTACGCCACGGGGTACATGATTTTTATGGTATTGGTTTCAATATTTTGAACTGGCAACATCTTGACACTACGTGAACTCCTGGAAAAAAAATCCCACGTGTGTGGTTGAAGCTAAGGAATATACAAAAATTGAGACCCAAATTTGAGCTCAAACCCAAAATTGAAGTTAACAACTAATCAATATATCTACTGTACCATTGCCAACCGCAGATTTTATCTTCTATAAGCGGTTACCCCTTCCAATTTCCGATTCATTGAGATTATATAAGCCGGGCTGTGTAAAATAAAAATATATGTGTGGGCTTGCTGACACATGAACACTGAACACGCTACGTATTGTTGATGATCGAAACATGGAAGCTCCAAGAAAATGTTACAAACTTCACACGACTCAGCTGGTGTTTTGTTGATTGTCACTGCGATTTACAGTCGAACGGAGAATCGCTGCTGATTAAACTTGAATGGCAAGTCCGTTGGAAACATTATACTACGCGAATCCAAAATATCATATCCCTTATAATCGTCATCTCGACGCGGCGGGTGGCAATGGTATAGTTGATGTAGTGCTGGATTGCTAACCTAGAGTTGTGAGTTCGAGTTTCTTTTCTCCCCGAGTTTCAACTGGATGCCGAACGTGGGATTTTCGTGAGATAAATATCACCTTAATCTCAACCCACTGCCACCCCGAAAATGTATTCCTTTCTTTCTAATCTTTCACTCTTAAAGGCTCGTGCCTGTTACCTGTTAGTCCATGAGAAGAGTACTTAACATTTTAAGTGAGAGAGCACTATTGAATAAAACTTCTTCATACGATTTTTCACATGAAGTCTCGTTCCATTGCACAGTAGAAGTTGAATAGGGAGTATATTACACAAATGTCTCCGACTGAAGTTTTGAACGGTCTTCGATGATTTTGTTTGAGTCAAAATTAGTCGCCATCTAAATAAAAACAATAATTAATTTTGTTTCGCTAATTCAAGCGATAGTTACGCCAACTCCGAGATTTATGTCTTGTCATTATTATAATGTGTCTTGACGTACAAATGGCCTTTGACATTAAATATACGGACCACGGATTCTGAAATCAAGCGCCTAGTTTCTAGTAAATCTTAGATCCGACCCCGACGATAAACAAACATATTTATACTTAGGGTACTATAGTGTATCAGGATGATATAGGTTATAAACGGTTAGAGTTGCCAGGTGAGGAAGGAACATATCAAGCTCCTCACTCCGTGGGTATTTAAGAGGAACTCGATTACAAATATACGCCTGGTCCTGGCCTGCCAGATAGAAATGTAGTTAATTCCGTTTGTAGGTACACACTACACAATCAAACATTGGCTACTTAAAAATAAATAACTAAATGCAATCACAGGAATTGGTGGTGTAGTGTTTCTTCCAATTTCCTTGCACAAAGTCAAAGAAGGGACTCTTGGTGGCTGTTGCTCCTGCTGCTGTTGGTCACTACCATCATCCACCATCATTTGCCGTGTCCCAGGCCTCAGATCGTGATTTCCAAGTTTCCATGCCGCCAAGTGGGTACCCTCACATTTGTACGTCGACATTCACATAATTCAAATGGCGAGGGCGCATACAAATTAGTCGTATGCAAAAATATTTTATTATTTGTTCCGCAGAGGCTTAAGTTTAGGTTTTATATGCCTTCGGGTCTATACGTGTGTTCGAAGTTGTAACCTGAAACTCATGCTCTTTTGTTGCCAATGTTTCTGTTTTTGTGTTTAGTTTTTTTTTTCTTTTTTTTTTTTTCATTTTGGTTTTTATGGATTCCGCCCTTTTTTGTCGACCAAAAACACACATTTAAAAGCACAATGTCGGCGGCGGCGTTTTGGCTTTTTTGATGCTTCAAAAGGTTTGACCGCCAAATGCATTGCTGAATACTAAAGGCCAAAACAAATTTCTGTGAATTTGGTCGTTTCAATTTTTTGGCAAATCCGCAATAATGTGCATTTATATTGTTTCTTGTAATTTCGTTTGGCTTGTGAATTTATAATTAGGAGGCATTTTTGTTTTGTTATCTGGTTTGGTTAACTTTATCCGGAGAAAGTTCTGATTGCTCGAAATGATACAGTAAGCTTAATTAGCTCGCTTTGACTGTCAATGAGGACTTTTATTTGAAAGATACATAATACTGGAGTCGTATTTATCACGCCAGCACTTTTAAACTTTTGAATATTAAATTTCGTATAACTTTCTATCATTCTCTCAGACCTGAGGAGCTAAATGAATGAAACTGTTCAATAAATTTTGGAAACCACCAGTTCAAAGAAGGCATTTTACACAGACCTTACACAAGTATTTAAAGTCCGCTGGTTCATCTGTCAAAAGCTCTGAAAATATGAAATATATACTTTTAACTAATGAATGTGATAACGTTGTTGACTTTATTATTATTAATTTAAATAATATAATTTAATAATTTATTTGAAGCAATTTTTTGTATATCTTTTTGTTTGTCTTCATAAAGTTT
The DNA here is from genome assembly GCA_916050605.2 of Platycheirus albimanus. Classification (NCBI taxonomy): domain Eukaryota; kingdom Metazoa; phylum Arthropoda; class Insecta; order Diptera; family Syrphidae; genus Platycheirus; species Platycheirus albimanus. The sequence goes on from OU696696.1 coordinate 83,510,345, forward strand.
TGTAATTTGGTAGACGATAAATAAATTAATAAATATTCTTTTCGTTTGATTTGTTTAGTACATACCTTACATCTGTATATAACAAACATCAAAATCTTCATTCCATTTTCTGACTCACATATGAACTTCTGGCCAAGCTATAGATTATTGCCAAGTCTAAATAAATATAATAGCTACTATGTAAATTACTTTTTACTTGCGATTATTGGTACTACTACTATAAGGCAAAATATGCATTTTTTGACAATCAAACATGACATTACGATGATAGAGAAGCCTAAAAAAGTGGGTCCGACAATTCTGTCTGTCTGTCTGTTTGTCTGTCTGCCTGTATCGGCACATACAGCCTAAACGCTGGAACAGATTTGCTTCAAACTTGGTACATAGTATTGTTATGACGTCCTACATAAGGGTTTTTGGAATACGATATTTAATGAAAAATTCACTTTCCTCGAAAACGGCTTCTAAGGATGTTATAAAATTTTCCAAAACATAAAGTTTATACAAAGTGAGAGACGTAAAAAAAATACTTTTTAAAAATCGATATAAAAAAGAAATTCAAAAGATTAAAAGTGATTTACCGAAATAATAACTTCTTTCAGATGAAGCTGACTTTGTATTTTCCCCGTAGAATGTAGGTATAGAATGTACAATTGACAATGCCTCTAGGAATCCTGTGAGTACTAATAAGACTTAATTCACTTTAACTTATTTGGCATGACTGGTTATGTTGAACAATTATCGATCCCAATGGGGGGATATATCCCCTTGATCCCCAACCTATCTACGCCACTGCTGTCAGTCTGTCTGCCTGTATGTATGTATGTATGTATGGATTGGCCGTTCGGCTTCAAATCAGGTATTTAGGATTTATTTGGCCGTCCCTCGGAACGTATTTTTGATTTTTGCTTTAGGCCCAAAAATAACGGCACCTGCCATACAATCGTGAAGAAGAAAATTGATTTTCTTAAAAACGGCTCTAAAGATATTGATAAAACTTCCAGAATGCTATTTTTTTAAGACAGTCTATCTTTTGGTTAGAAAAGATTTTTCAAAATTTGTCTTATAACGGTACCTCTCATAGAACCAGTATTTTCAAATCAAATTTTCTCGTAAACTAATTTCGGGCACAGGAAGTCATTCATAATTTTATTAATATGGCATTTAAAAATTTTCAAAAACTTTTTTTTTGATTTTTAATAATTTTTTCAAAAAAAATTTGGTTTTCGAAATATGTTGGAAACGGGTATATTGATTTTTTTAACATTATTTTTCTGATGTAAACTACGGATTGCCATATATTAACATACTCAAATAAATTTCAAAATATTTTTTGTAAAAGTTTTTCAAAAATAACCTTTTTTAAAAAAAACTGGTCGAACGATTTTTAATATTTTTTTTCTATATTACTTCTATTTCTTAGCTATATTACGAGAGACGACTCCTCAGGCTACAGGCTACTTCAAGATCAGCTGAAATGCGAGCGAAGCCGCGGGTAAATGCTAGTATTGTATATTTCATTAACAATATCATTCCTAGGTGACTCTATTGCCCTAAAACACAACCAATGAAAGTTGAAGTACAAAAATGTTACATTAAGTTGGTAACGGTAATGGGTGGTTTTGATAATTTTTCACTCATATGATATCTTTTTAGTTATATTAAACTTGGGAATGGTTTAGTTCAAAAAATAATGTACAGGATTAGTTTGTACCGGCGGCGGCGTTACTATTGTGTATTTTAACATGAAACATAAGCGAGAGCTATAGTACGTTTTCAACGAACTGTTGAATACTCTATTCCCTATATTTTTGTATTGTGTATGCGTTCGCCTCCCGCAGCCAGCCGCTGTTTCAGTTTCAGTTTCAGTTTCCAGGAATAAAATTTTTCTTAGCAGACAGGAAAAAATTCAATAACAATAATTTTGTTGTGGGCGGATGTTCAATAACCGCTGGCTGGAGAATTTTTATTGCCAGGGCAAATACTATGAGCTCAGTGATATTCAATTTTAAGCTTGCAGATCGATTTGAACAAAAACAAGACAAAACTTAAATTTTTAAAAATTAGATTTTGAATGGAAATAGGGATTATGGATGTGTTTAATAATTCTTGAACCACACTCTGCTACGTGATTAAGGAACACAAACCGAAGTGTTCATCTTTTTACTTCAAAACTGCGACGATTAGGGGGCACCATGCCCCCGTGCCCCCACCCACTTCACTTTTTATAAGTAGTAAGCTTTATGTACCCATGTAAGCAATTCACCGTATTTTGCTTTGATCACTTTCAGAATCTTTGTAAGATTCGTTTAACTATTGTTTTTGGAAGTTAGTTCCCTCTTCATGATCCGAAGTCTGTACTAAGTTCCCACAAGAAAGTGGAGCACGTTCCCACCTTCCATGGGAAATAAGTCCACTTCTCTTAAGTGGACTAAATTCCCTTTAAGTGGGAATGAAGATCCTCGGTGGAATCAGTACCCGGGGACTTATTTCCATGCACCCTTTAGGAAACCCTTAAGAAACCTTTAATATTTAAAATGTAGATGCCATCTTTTGGGTGCTATGAAAGATATGCACTTAAGGAAGTTTAAACCATTTCGTAAATGTCGTTTGCCACTTATGGCCAGCTTAATAAAACCGATTTCCGTTGATATCATTTGTAACCCAAAACTAAAAATGCAGTTTTCTTCGAAGCCTTCTATGCATATTAAATACAAAGTTTAATAAGAATCATTACAGCCTTTTTAAAAAAGTATAGAAAAAACGAAAAAACATTTAAAAAACAGGAACGGAAAAAAACAACGCCAATATTAAAGGAAGCTGTAAAGGAAATATACCTACCAAACAAAGTTTGAGTGAATTCGATACAACCGTTACCAACTTCTTATGGCCATTTGAAGGAAAGCCGTGGATTTCCGTTATTTGCATTTTTAATCAAAAACTAAAAAGCCGTTTCTGAGCAAATTAGAAAAACCACAAAAAGTTGGCTAAAACTAAACGGCTCCTTGTATGGGCGCCACCATTTAGAAAAGTTTTACTGAAAATTTGCAATACAATCTTATAGGAAACTTTAAAGAACCATACCAAGCAAAATTTGAGTCAATTCAAACAAGCGGTTGCGTTAGGACTTTATGGCCATTCGAAAAAAGCCGTTCAAACCTGATATTCGATAGACCATTTAAGCGAAAAACAAAGAACCCAAACCTAAATTTGTCAATTAATCCAATGTCTTATAGTCTATGTCTATGTAATAAGTTATATAATTACTTGAAGCACAAATATTATACTCACATTAGAAAATACTGAACTTTTACGTTGACTACTTAAAATTTAACAAATGGATTTCAAAAATTTTAAAGGCTTATACTCCAAAAATCGCCCTTGAAAATTCTTTTCTCATCAGATTTGGTTGGCACATCCTATATTGAAAGTAATTTAGCATCTTTTAAAACGACAAAGACCGTAAAAGAATATGATGACAAAATATAAAAAGTGACATCGCGCATGCCAAGAAATTAATGTTATTTCGTTGTTTTTTGATATATTTTTGTGAACAGAATGAGCAATTCTCGGGTCAAACGTTGCGACTCAAGACTGTGCCGCGTGCGCACTCTTCAAATTCAAAAACCCTCAAAAGTGCCGCAAATTTACGACCTTACCTCAATTTGGACATGGCTCAACGGGGCAGATGACACAAGGACCGGCATTAAATTTTAATTATATATGTTCTGTTGTTGTTGCTTTTGCTGTTAGTGCTGGCTTTTTGGCCAGAAATGTGTGTTCTACATCTTGAGAGAGCTTTTTAACTTTTTTTTTTTTTTGTTCTTCTTCGTTTTTATTTTTTATGGTTTAACTGTCTTTTTCTGTGTTTTATATTATTTGAATACGGCACAGAGCAGTAATTTTAAAATAAATTCTTTACGTGCATGGAATATTAAATGTGTGGTGATGATGATGGAGTTGTATGGAATAGTGCGCTACGAGGCCCGGCTCAGCACGGTTGCGCGATGATTTTCGACTCGTAAACTTTTCGCTATAGCAGATTTGTTACCTTTCGGGATGAGCCAGTGAATTAAGCTAGATGTGCCGCACAGATCTTTGCGGGCTATATTTGTGATCGTGTTGTACGAAAAAACACGTTTTCTATTATTATTATTTTTATAATGCTACAACTACAACATCAAACTCTAGGTATCTAGGTATGTGGCTTGTGGACAACTGAGATTTGTATCGCAGAATGTTTATGTCAAATTTGATTTTTTTTTGTTAATCAAAATAGTCATGGCGGTACACCTTCTTCCTTCATACCTCTCTCTTTCTACACTTTCGATTTGATACTGTCAGGAGTCAGGTGAATTAATGCATCAGCCTCAACCGCAACTATATCAGGGGTGAAGTGTACACTATACCTTACCTATAGTGTGTGTGCGTAAAATTGATATGATCATTTCAATTTCAAATGCAAAACAAGACACCATGATGCGAGTGAGAAAAGTCATTAAATCAATGTCCTGTCGCATTTTGTTTAGAAGCCACCCAGGAGCATGAATTTTCTATACGAATATATATGCATTCCTGTTGTACCTGTAGGTATACGCTGTGTCGCTGGCTGTACACAAGTGACAGTTTACATGTTTACACTAATAAATTCACTTGGATTGAGTAATGTGTTCAATCAGAAGTACGATTTTGTTGTCGCAGCCTTATTATTAATTCCACTCAAATGCAGCCTTCCTGGAATACTAGCAACACTTGGGTACTATGGGACATCAGAGGTAGGTACCTATGTGTCATGGCCCGGATGAAGAGGTTTTGTCAGTAAAATATTTTATTTGATGCGCATTTGTGAAATTATATTTGTTGGAATTGGAATGGAAGTTGTGGGTAACATCAGCTAACGGAATACATACATATACCGATTCGTTGTAATTGTAAAGGATGTTAATTTTGTTTAAAATTCAAATGATTAATTACAACTTCAAAGATTGCTTATATTGGGACAATAAATTTCCATATTATACCCTCTTCTTACGTTTTTGTATAATACATTGTCTCTGTAAATTCTGAATTCTGATGGAAATATTGGTTTTGGTAGTAGACAAACCCCGTAAATATGAAATAGAATCGGAGTCGGAACCACAGAACTCGTCAAAATATTTAATGCATTCAAAGTCATTGTTGCACATACGATGCCAATGGACAGTAATAATATACTTTCATAAACACTTTCTATTAGGGGAAAAGAAGAGTTCAGAAGCGTTAGGAAGTATTCTGAAGCATTCCATTTGTAAACAAATGACACTTCTATAAGTTTTAAGAACAATTTTGCTTTTTGATTTTAAGTCAGAATCCACTTAAAAGTTAAAATACAAATATAACTCAACTTTCAGTTATAGAATATTCATTGTTGAGTGTCTATTTGCATGCAGCATTGCCAAAAGTTTTGGTATTTTCACCGTATTTGACATATTTGACATATTGTTGAATGCAAATGTGATGATAGGCGACGAAGACCAGCAACGAGGTTTAACGCGCCGTATTTAATACGAGGATCAGGTAAGAATCTCTTTATTTTTTTTTCCATGTTGGTTTTCTTTTCAGAACTAGTGGTTCCCCGATTGAAACCAAATAGAAAGGGCTTTTAATAAGTCAGGTGTGCCGATGCCCATTCTAATAAGTTGGTCTAATTGTAAAACAGTTGCTGCCTGCTCACGTTTAGTAAGTTACTTGTCTTTCCTTGAGTCGTTTGGCCATATATTCCTCCATACTTGACAAGTGCTTATTTTGTCGTTTGCAGATTTGAAAAAAAAATTCTCGTAAATTTTGTTTGACTTGATTCGAGAGAAGAACCGATGTTGGTCGTTGTATCAGCAATTTTTTTGTCCCTTCTATACAACAGATTGGTGGGACACATCAAAGGGTTACTGGGTTAGTTGCATTAATAATTCTTAACTATTTCCAGCAACTGACCACTAGTTTTGACTTTTTAATTATTTAGGAGGAGCTGGGTGTTTCGCGGCTTCAAAGTTTTCAAAACCCTTCAGAAACCTGGAGTTTTTTAAGTTGTTGATGGTTGGTTCTCCTTCAGCTTTCCCGTTTCGGAAAATCCATTAGGGACTATACGTTGAAGTTTATGTACGGTGTAATGTTATTAGTTTGTAAAAGTAAAATAAAGTTCAGTATGGTTCTAAATCCAGACCCTCTATTTGAATAATAGCATTGTTTAAGACGTAACAAATGTAAATTACATATCTGTCATCGCAAAAGTAAACAAAAGAAAATAAAACATAATCTGGTTTTTGATTCAGCACTTCAATCAGCAAAAAAAAATTTTTTTTTTCAAACTGTCAAAATGTTCAATCAAAATTGCTTGTTATCGGTGAGTTTTTTAGTTTTCATATTGGTTAATTATATTGAATGTTTATTTAATTCTTGTTAGAAATGTTTAACAAACTCAACTATCCAGAAAAAGAATGAAATGGGCTGATTTGATCGAGCTTCATATTTTCCTGGAGCTTTAGGGGGAGAAATTTAAATTTTGAAAGGTACATACGTATACATACATACATATGTACACACATATGTATGTTCATTTCAAACTTAAACGGGTAATAGTTTGATGGGACCGCCTTTCGTGATTAAGAAATCAATTTGTTAGATCACGTGGGTAAAAGATATTTTTTAAATTTTGCTCTTAACTTATCTCTATACAAACAAGCTGCAAAATATCCCTCATGGTGGCTGTAATAAGTTCTATTAAATCTCAAGTTCCGAAAATCGCATACGATTCAAATGGTCTAGGACAGACATTTATATTAAGTTTTGATAAAAGATTTTGCAGAATTAACATTGCCCATTAAAAAGGAAATCAAAAATAAAATTGTTAAGTCATACCTACAATAAGTTAAGGCCAGAAAGGTTAGTCTTTGTATAATAATAGGTGAGCGTTGGGATTCCATAGGGGATATCGAGGAGTAGGTATAGTAAATCAGAAACTGCTGTTGCTCGGATTCAACGCGGTTAATATTCACTTGATAGCTTGGACATTAAAACGAAATTATGCAGTATCCAAGAACTGATATCACCAGATTAAATACAGTATTCAAGTCCTCTTGCAACAGTTTAATCGTCACTTTTTTACTTGCGGTTATAGAGGTATATAATAATAGCCCAGTAAGAAAAAACAAAAAATGTCAGAGAAATTAAAAAATTTTAACAAGTCTCAATTTTCGTATACAGGTTGGTACGGAAATGGTTTACAATCTGAGAAACATCCCCAACTATCCCATGACCGCTAGGTCCGTTATAGGGCTTCAAAGGTAAAAAAATAGGGTTTTAGCTTATATTCACTTTTCTTTCAAAAACAGTGAGCTCAAAATGTTCTCAATTACAAATGCATGCGAGATACAAGGACGTTGTATAAATAATTTGGTAGTAAAGAACCATACACAAAATTACATATTTTTGGGAACCATAAAAGACTACGAAAATTAAAGTGATTTAATTTCTAAATGGCACATGATATGCGAAAAATTTGTTTGTCAATTTTATGTAAAATTAACTAATAAGTTTGTAGAACATTTTGTTTGTCTAAAGCTCACTGGTTTTGAAATAAAAGTGTATATAAATGTTTTAACCTTTGAACCCCTTTAACTGACCTATATCTCATGGGATAGTTGGGGATGTTTCTCAGATTGTAAACCACTTCTGTACCAACCTGTATACCAAAATAATTCAGCTTTGTACAAATTTTTTCCTTGAAAAAAGGTATTCTTACTGGGCATTCGTAAATTTTTTTTTTTTTTTTGACAATCAAACATGACATTACGAAATTGGCATACTCAAAAATGATTTGGAGTACATATTTTCGAAAAGTTTTTCAAAAAAAAAAAAAAAAAACGGTTTTTTGAAAACCGAGCAAGTTCGTGCAAACCAGTCGTGCACTTTATTTATAGAACAAGTGAAATTTAGCACCATCAGCAAACAGAATGAGTTCAGAATTTAATTTGACAGATCACAGATCGTTTAAAAACGACAAAAACATTAATGGGCCGATATGGTTGCCCTGTTTAAAGGGCCTAGCTATAAAATCCGTTGGCTGAGGGGCCGCCGGCATGTGAACATCATTCACTTTGCCACTTTCCATCAGTCTTACTATGATTTAAAAATAATGTAAAAATATATGTGTCGATGCAAACAAAAGAACTACATTTTTACTTATAATAAATTCTTTAACGTAGATAAGACTCAAGCGAAAAAGTAAACGAGGGTGGAAAACCTTTGACACTTAGTTTAATTAAAATAAGATCATGGTCAGCACGGTCAAATGCTTTTGCAAAATCCATGTACATACCTATATAAATGTATACTTCACCCGTTGAAAGTTTTGCGATGCCTCTATAGTTAGAAACCTCACATTTGCTTAAATGTTTATGAAGTGGTATAATGTGTGAAGATTTTCAAATTTCTGGGAATTTTCAGGTTTTTGAAGGCACAGTAAATGCTGGTATACTATCCGGTCCATAAGAGGTATAAGTAAGTTTGCATTTAGTCTCAGTCATCTGTTTAGAGTTTAGGCTTGGGTCAATAAACGGCTTATCAGTTATAAACTTGAAAACAATAAATTTAGTAGTAAATATTGATTTTTTGTTGTTGAAATCTACAAAAAAAAGAGAAATATTATTTGATTGGCTATAATTCCATCTACATTAATTCATTAAAATTTCAATAAACGAAATGTTGGCATTGTCTAATCAATTCAAATTCGCTTACAAAACTGTTATGTTGATTTATTAAAACACTGTCTTTTGGATGTTCATGTTTGAAATTTGTTTGTTGTACATATGGTTTTTAAATTGACTAGATTGCAAGATTGTAGAATGCTTAAGCTGGCACGTTTGAAAAAATTTCAATTAAAAAATTTCTAATAACTTTTACGACATTTTTAATTGATCACAATTGAATGGAATTTTGCTAGTGACTTTTTGCAGATTTTCCTTTATAAGTCTAGCTTTACTGCTGGAAAATTAGACAACCGTCACCTATTAAAAAGTCTTTTTCTCAAACGAACACAAAATTCAAAATGGCTTGCTAAACCAATTATTTTATGCCACCATTTCAACCATTACAAGATGTGTAAAGCATTTCAAAGAAACACTCGCTTCTACATATATTTGAACAATAACAAAGAATTCGAAATAAAAGAGAGAAAAGAACAAAAAAAAAACAAAAAAACATCTCCGATTCCTCTTAAAGGATGTTTAAATGGTGTCCAGTTAATTGGCTCTAAAATAAAAGGATTTGGGATTTAAATTAAAATCTACCAAGAAACCAAATGCAAAAGGCACGAGGATGCGTGGACAGCAAGTTCCAACTAAGTAAACGGTTTGACCAACAAACAAAATAAAAATACTCTTTCACGAATCTCAAAACCAGGGACTAAGTATCAACCTATCTGCGAAAGATATGAGGAGGGGTGTATGTATGTTTAAAAGTCAACACCGTTTTGTCGACAAATGCAAATGAATGCGCTTAGAGGCTACATTGAACATTTAAACCAAAAACATCGATATGTTAGCCGGATTGGTTGCACCAGCCATATCGAAACCAAATGGGCAAATAGCACGTTCTCGCTGATCGGGCGCACAGCACATACCTGTATATTATCATCATCGAGGACTTGTGGTAGTTGTGGAGCACCACACGTGATTTATCGGAACCGAAAACTTAGAGATGCTATACTCTCGTCCAGAGATCTTAAATTATCTGTCGATCGCAGCTCACAAGGACTCGTCGTCGTCGAGCGAAATTCCGTTGAATTGCATGCTAACGACACGGCGACGAAATATGCTTAAGACTATACATAATGGCCAGGAAGAGATTTTCACCTTTCGCGCGCGATTCCATCGAGATTTTTTAGACGACTCTAAGAGGTAATTCCCATCACAGCAACAGGTATATCGGCCAAAATGTATCTCGGATTTATATAGGAGTGTGCCTGGTTATAGGGTCTTTGAGATCTTGTTGCAGTTCACTTTTTATTTTGTTTTATTATCTATTTATATACCTACATATAGTTGAGTTGGATGTATTGATTTCTCGCTTCTCCGCGTGTATCTGTAAGCTCGTTTCACTGATGTTTCTCGCACCAAAACTCAATCTTGTTGCGTACCTCCTCAATTTACGGATACCTACGCGGATAGATTGGTGTTGCTTAACATAGTTAGGGCTCAGGGGGCTGGACGCATACGACGAGTATTACGATGATGTTACAAATCGACTGCTCTGGCTCTGTGGCTGTCTGTTTGGCAACAGGACAGACCAGACGAAGTTTAAGCCAAAGCTGAAGCCAAAGCCACTAATAAAGATCTCAGGTGTGAACGTTTTATTTCTCATTTAATTGATGACATTGGTGAGGAATTTTTCGGTGGTATTTTTGGTTTTCAGTTAACAACGATGGTGTCGAGGAGAAGGAAGTTTTTTTTTTATTTTTCGTTTGCATCTTTTCGCTACGTTGTTGTCCTGCATTGCAAGTATTTCAAGTCGAACAATCTAAATCGCTTAATTTTCGGCTTTTTATGTCTTCCACTTCCAAGCCATCTGGCTTTAAATTTTGTATCTATATACTCCGCGCCTTGAATGTCAGTTGCAGTGTATGTTTTGTATGACAAAACGTTAACAAGACATTTATTTTGTGAAACATTGAATTTACGAGTATGCGATGTTGGATGATGTTAAGGCATCGAGGGAAGAAATAATGGGGAAAATATTGCAGGATTTTCAAATTGCTTAAATTTTGTATGTGTATAAGTTTGGAATTCGTCTTAGTCAATTTTAAAAACACATGAACGTGTTTATTTACCACAAAAAACAAAACCACTTTTGGGTTCGTTTTCCGTGTATCAAGTACTCCTAGCTAAAAGTAGGGAAAACCAAGAGCATTATGCGTTGGATACAGAAAATACAATCTCTGGCAGATATTGCACACAACGTTTTTTGCAGGAGCTGTAACAAGACAACGTTCATTATGGCACATAACAATTTTCCTAATTTGGACTTTATTTTGAATCATAATGTAGGACAGCCTGATGAACATTCAATTTTAAAATTTCGCAACTAATAAACAAAATAATTTACTTTAAAAGTAAAAACTTCACGGCTTACATAGCTACATTGATTTTTCTATACTCAGAACAGGGGATCCCTTCAACTGGTACAAGTTGCTGTAGCTCTCAATCCTGGATAAGTTTTCAACCGCCTCAATAAGACTAAGCCCGTTAGGGCCCAGTTTGAGAAGTTGATGAAATTTTACAAGTTTTGTATCCCGTTCACATTTGTATGTACAAATGTGTATTTAGTTGAACATTTGGAAAAGAAAATTTTTAATTTGAGTTAAATAAACACATCAGGACCTAACCTAAGCGGAGCAACGTGAACGCGTGTGACCCCGAGAAGGGAGTTAAAACCTTAAGATCCCGCAAAGCGGGCCATTCAGGAACTGTTGATTCATCCTCAAAGTGAAATCACCGTAAATACCATAGGTAAACAAAAATCTCATTAAAAAGAAGTAAATTAAGAAGACTGTAAATGTTGTTGAACTTAATTAAATTCCTCTAGTACCTATCTGTATGGTTGTCATAAATTATGTATTATCACAATGGGCCTAGGATTTTATTTAAGTAAGTCAGTCATTGCCCGACAGCCACCTTAACGTTACCTAACCTAACCTATCTTTAGAGATCCAAAATTATATATAAATCAAAAACGTTAAATAACAAACAATCGGCTGAGAAAGCTTGCTTCTGATATCATATCTAGATATGCTTTTGTTGGGTCTTGAAAATATTCGAAATTATGTATACTTACAATAAGTCTCTAATTACGAATTTTACTTACTTGCTCCAGCGATGTTTTAAAAACTTATATTTTTCTTCCAATTTTCTTTTCCTTATAAAAAATACAAAGTTCTATAAATTCACATACTTCAAACAAGTTTTAAATATATTTCGAAACAACCTTCGAAACACTTTGACAACATTTTTTCTGAAAATAAAAAATAGTAGGTATTATTATTAATTATTATATTATTAATACAATTAATAGGATTCACTTTTTCCAACGTGGCTATAAAAATCAAGTTTACCACATACATATATCTGATTTTGGATTAAAAAAAAAGAGAATCGTTCGACCACTAAAATAAAATTATTTTAACTTAGTAACAATTTTGTTTCCTTCCCAACAAGGCCTACGTTGTTCAACTGCAACATCTTAATCATCTTTAACAGATTCATCCTAGATGCTAAATCCTAACACCCATCATAGATATATTTAGGGAAATTGAAATGGATAACTGCGAAAGGATACCAGAAACGCAAAAGAAAAGGAGCAGAGTGGCGCAGTGGAAGCGTGCTGGGCCCATAACCCAGAGGTCCGTGGATCGAAACCATGCTCTGCTATAACAGTTCTTTTTTTTAACTAAAGGATTCATATTCATATTCATGTATTTGAATCTTCCGATTTTGTATACCTATTCTTAGTTCAAATTTTCATCTGAAATTAGAAAAAAAATAATAAACTCGTAAATAAAACCACAATGCTGCCTAAAAATACAAAACACATTTTGCTGGACTAAAGGCTATAAAAAGCTTTTTTGAATCATAAGAATAAAGTACATGCAATAAATTTAAATACATATATAATAATATAATTTCAAATAAAGAGATTTTACTGTTGTTTGTATGTGCTAGTAAAAATCAGTCATTTGAATATAGACGAATAAGAACGGCAATTTTAGTGTTTTCAAGAACAAAAATCAATTTAAAAATCTATAATTAATGTAAAAACTCTCTCTATTCCATATTTAAAAAAAAAGCAAAAAATAAAATCATTACAGAAGTTTGTAAGAAAAACTGTTTTTTTTTAAACTTTTTGAAAACATTGCATTTTTTTTGAGTACACATGCGGATTTAAAAAAGAGCTCTGGCTTTTTAAAAATATACAAATTTGAAAAGCTTTTTCAAAACTAAAAAAAAACTTTTTTTGGAAAATTTTGAAAAATTATATTATTTTGTGTATTAAAGACTCAAGTAGTTTACAAAAAAATATTATTGAAAAATCCGATATAAGACCATTCCGGACAAAAATTTCAAACCAAAAGAAAGATTTTACATAAAAAACACTATTCTTAAAGATTGGTTAAAATAGTAGCCTATTGTTGAGAAAATTATTTTTTCTTTAAAAATTATATGGCAGGATTTGTGCAAATGGGGGCAAAAATCGAATTTGGCGCCTATCCACCATTTCCTAATTTAGTTATCATAGCATTTTCTATTTTCTTTCTTCATCTTCATTGGTCCTTGCTTTTGCGCCACTCCCTAGGCTCTTTCTCGATCTTTATAGTTGACAACTAACTGTGGTTTTGCCCCCCAAAGGCTGGCGCCCGACACAAGTGACCCCCATATATGTCTGGCTTACGCTGACAGAATTCATTAATGAAGGTAATTAATGATGGAATTGGTGGTTTATTTTTCCTAAGCCCGGTAGAACTGGGAAGACATTCCTCATGTCATTGATTTTGGCTCTGTTTGTGTGAAACCCGACATTGCGGTTGAATTTTTTTCTTACGGAATAGCGGCCATATTCTTACAAGTATGGCGAATCAGCCATTGAACCTTCAAACTACTGAACCACTTACATATTGTTACATTGCGAAACACTCAGCAATGACCAAAGTTTTGAAGTATCTAAAATTATAATCTGGGACAGATACACATTGGCGCACAAGCGTGCGGTGGAAGCAAATGACCCAACAAAATGAAGAGTCAGCGCCAGGACAAGATATTTTTTTGGAGCGCAAAGATTTCACTGACAGGCGATTTCGACCAACCACTCACATTCATTCCAAGATTGACTGCTGACGAAGAAATAAAAGCTAGCATCTTATCATCACTTTGTCATTCAGGATCATATCTTTGGACGAAGCCACCAACTATTCAACTGAATTTGTAAACTCCTTGGACTTACCTGGCTTACTATACCGCATTATTTATAAGCCAAAACTAAATTTTATGGAACGCCTTTGGTAATAAGAAAAACGCAGAGAAATGTGATTCACATGACTATAGTCAGAGGAAAATTCAAAGGAAAGAAAACTCTAATTCAGAAATTTAATTTACGATTAGTCTTATATTCGCCACGACCGACGTACGACTAAAAATTACAAGACCAATTAATGAGTGTTTGTGGTCTAAATTTAGAAAAAAAGAAGAACTTGCTTTAACGAATCTGAGTATCCAAAAATTCCGCTAAATGTTAAGGATTATTAGGTTTTCAGTGTTGGATTTAAAGTTAATGGGAGCATTGAATTTTGAGAACAAAAGTGATACTTAATTACGTAAAAATTTGAAAAAATTAGTTTTAAAATTATTTTCTTAATTTTTTTTTTTCAAAATTTTGAGTTTGAAAGTTTATATTTTGCAAATATTTTATAACAATAAAAAGAATAGGTTTTTAGCTTTACAAAAAGGTTTAGCATGGCATTGTAGGAAATGCCGTTATTTTTAATAATTTGTTTTCAAATTAAAGTCATGTTTTTAGAAAGTTGGCACTCCCGGCTAAACAGAGGGGAATACCCTCCTCCCCACCCATACGATTGTTTTCTTGTCTCGACCCAACCTACATGCTCTAGCTTTTTATAACACCTTATACCAATCACCCAGTATAGATATCCAAATCGAATGTTCATCGGCATCTCTTGCCAAACTTTTCTGAACCTTATTCATGACAAAGATAGTTATAACCCGTTTAAAAAAAAAAACTTTCAACTAAAATCAGAAATTCAAAACAGAGTTCCTATATTAAAATCCTTACGCAAACTTCGCGCAGTTAAAAATCCTTCCATCGGTTCCTATACTTATATAAATCAATAAAAATAAACTTCATTCCTTAACAATCTAACTTTACGTTCCTTTTCATGGTAATAGACATTAATAAATTGCCATTGGACTTATTAAAAATTCAAAGTCCCTTTTTAATGCATTTTTTAAATTGAAACTGTACAAACAGTCAAGTCAAGTATCCCTAATTACATTTAGTGTAATTAAATTACCCACAGCAATATACTAAATTTGTTCCTACTATTAATTGCAATTAAAATAGCAAAAAAAGCTTTAACGAAAAAAAGAACAAGCAGGTACCTATCTATAAAACAAAACAAAACAAAAATTAAAATAGAAACAAAAATAAACAAACATCAGATAAAATGTATCGAATTATCCATATAGCAAACTTACTGCATGCACATCGCGTATCTCTAGAATTATCACTTTCCACAACTGATTCCCCGCGCGACTGTCAAGATTTCTTATCTCTTTGATTGACGACTTACCACAGCTGAAGTATATATACAGAAGAAGAGGTACCTAGTAGTACCTACTGACTGCTGCCAAAGCGCGGAGGTAGTCAACTTAGCTCAGCACAAAATACCTACAGATATGTTCATATAAACGAATTCCTCAGCCCATTAATGGAGGACTACATTACAGAGCTCTTTCCCTTTTGGCTGCACCAGAGTATCTATACAATTCCCTCTATATTTATTTCCCCAAAGCATGTGCAAAGCTATCCTACAGTTTTGATTTATTCATAGAGCACGCAGATACACTCCCAACAACTGCAGCACAGAAGCCAATAAGTAGGTGTTTGCGCGTTCGACTTCTGCAACAACATTGCGTGAGAACTCGGTTGGATGTTTGCAGATGGGGCCGATGGGGGAAGGAAGAAAGGGCCAAAATCAAAACCAAAACCAGGAGCGCCCCCCATTAAAATCAAGAATCAGAAATTCAAGACGAAGAAGGATTCCCGCCATCGCCAGTGAAGAGTAATAAAATGCAATTTCCTTCAAATTTATATAAATTGACAACAATTGAATCGATCGAGGATCGAAAGAACGGCAAGACCAACAGACCCGACCGAATGAGGGATGTATGGACGGACGGGACATGGGAGGTCGAACTGACTACTGGTCCACAATTTAAATACAGAAAATTGGATAATTTCCCGTGACAATCAGAATTCTCGTTCCCTTTTGGATTGACTACGATTGATATATGTTTACGCGGACTCCTACCGGCCACCAGCGAGATCGGTTTGGTTCTTGAGTCTTGAGATTTTCTTCTTTTGGATTCTGAGTTCAGGCGAAAATCGTGTGTAGCCTGTTGTATCTGCAACAACTAACATCCACCGCAGATACACTCCTCCACGCTTTACCATACAAAAAAAAAAAAAAAAAAAAAAAAACGTAGAAGATACAAAGTGGGTACAAAAAACTGTTTCACTTCTGAGCTGTTGGCTGGACTGGTCCTCGGGCATGTTTTACATATGTCTGCACCTTTGGGCCAAGAGGACAATAACTTAAATAATTCCAACAGCATATCTGCTTGTCTCCTATCCTATGCGGTCGTTGTCGTCTCTTATATATAGGTTTCAGTTGTGTTCTCGTGTAGATATTAAAGAAACCTCGCCAGGGCTGCTGGGCATCAGCATCACTGATGGGGATGGCGTATGGATGGGGATTCTTCTTCGATGATCGCCATGATCGCCAAAAACGTGATAGGACCACACTGGTTCAATTACGAAAACAAAAGAAGTGTCGCCCTGATCGCTGTCAGCTTTTGTCTTTTGTTCGCCATCGAAAAACTATGCAAAGACTCGTATTATTATTGTCATTTGCATACTCCTGCGGGACGCGCAATATAAATAAATATAGCGCGTTGTTCCTTGCTGATTTTGGTTTAAGTTCTGGTTTTGGTTCTGCTTCTGGTCCTCCTGCCTGATGGTTTCTTGATGACCGTCTTCTTTTCTGGGCCACAATGCAACAGCTAGTGCCTGCCTCTACCTATATAAAATTGGCGTCCTCATTTTCGAGGATTTTATTTCGAGTTTTCATATAGTTATTTTGGAACTGGAGTGTTTGCCTTTTTATTATAGAACCGCAACGTACCTAGAGTATTGGATGGTAGAGCACAAAAGGTTCCATTCAAAAGTAAAGTTTCCTTCGGGCGCCTGTTTGGCCATTATTCCCAGGGAGCTGGAACACATTTGTTTTGGCAGTTCCTATATAATGTGTATCAGAACTAAACAAATGAGGCTTACGAAAATACACCATACGACTGTCCTTAGTTGGTGGTTCGTGATTCCTGGTAATCCGTATGGAAAGGGAAAAAGTTTCCTTAATTGATTGAGAATTGGAATATGGGGGTCCTTTAATTCCATTGAACAGGCGGATTGGCGAAGGTCTTGGTAAGTTCATTGTGGGACAATGATTTGAATAAATTGTGTGTTTTATTTTTAAATTTTAATTAGTTTAATAAGGTTTAGGTTTTCTTTTGTTGGTGTTGTAGTTAAACATTATTTGTTGTAGACATCATTTAATTTCCACGTTTTTCTTTCATGGCCAATTTGGCTATGTATATTGGGTAAGCTCTGATTGGCGGCGACCTGGCGGTATCGCCAGTGTTGTAACTATCTCACACGCATCAATTGCACTGAACCAAAAAGCTACATAATATGAATTAAAAAGTTTATTGCGACAATTAACTTTTTTATTGAAACTCGTCCAACAAACAAGTTAATTGCGACAATAAACGGCTGTTTATTGATTTCATTTTTCCATAATAATTCAATAAACTGTTAATTGATTATTAAAAAAATTTATTGAAATAGTTTATTGAATTTATACACAATTAATTGAAAGAGGTTATTGGCGCAATGAATGGTTATTTGCGGCAATAAACCGTTTATTGTGGCAATACACGGTTAATTGCAATAAGCGGTTATTTAACAAACTCAGTTTATTTGCACAATTAGCCATTTATTGCCACAATAAACTGTTTGTTGAGACAATTAATAATTTATTGAAAGTTGACTTTTCTTAAATGGAAATTTGGATCATCAATTAATAGTTTATTTCGACAATAAATTGTTTATTGTCGCAATAAATTCATTAATTGGCGCAATGAATTCAGTTTATTGGGGCAATTAACTGTTTATTGCCACAATAAACAGTTTGTTGTTGCAATAAACTGTTTGTTCGGACAATTAATAGTTTATTGAAAGCTAACTTTTTCTCGAAACGGAACTTTGGATCATCAATTAATAGTTTATTGCGACAATAAAAGGTTTATTGAGACAATTAATGGGTTTTTTGTTGCAATAAATTCATTAATTACTGCAATGAAGTCGATTTATTGTCGCAATTAAGCGTTTACTACTAGGATAAAAGGTTTATTGCAACAATAAACCGTTTATTGGCACAGTAAACCGTTTATTGCCGCAATGAGATCATTTTATTGGCGCAATTAATCTTTTTTTTTGCCAAAATAAACCTTTTATTGCCACAATTAACTTGTTTACTTGTTTATTGGCGCAGTAAAATTAGTTCATTTTTCGCAGTTAACTAGTTTATTTGCGCAATAATTTCATTCGTTAGTGCCATAAACTCGAGCAATGAACTTAGCTTATTGCACCAATAAACGAGTTCATTGGCGCAATGAACTCAGTTTTTACCACAAATAACGTATTGATAAAAACTTTAGTAAAATATTAAAATTTTTACTTATTTACATTTATAAATAACAAAAGTATTTATGTATATATGTAAATAAATAAAAACTTTAATATATTTTAAAAATTTCTATAAATAATTTATCGTGGCAATACGTAGGTACATATTACATATACTTACATTTAATTTTTTTCTTCCAACCTTTCCTCAAATTTTTAACGTTTTCCTGAAATGAGTAAGAATTTTAAATGAAGAAATGAAAGATTTTAGTTAAACGTTATAATAACATATTTTATTAAGATTACTGTAAAAACCATTCATTCATTGGTACAATTTTAAAGGATATAAGCCTTTTTGCAATTTTTTTTATTGGAAAAATATAGTAGTCCTATATTGTTGATTTGATTGTAGTTTTGGTCCCATTTCTGTCCTTCCGAAAACATTTTAGTGTCGGTACTAGATACCCGTGAAGTTCCCACAAAATAGCAGCATCCCGACAGTCTGAAAATAAGAATGAAAACGTGGATACCTATACAATTTTGATACATAATCATCTAGTATTTAACTAGTACGTATAATAAATCGGGTCAGTAAAGAAATAATAAAAAATAAAAATGTTAACAGTAAAACTATATTCAACTTACTTTCTTGAATATTTTCAGAACCAATTTTTTTCAGAACGTCCATGATGGTTCTTTCCTTGACTCTCTATTCCGTAGCTAAAAATTCCTGGATCTTCGAAATAATATTCTCCCACCGCTCAAGGAAAGGGTTGTGGTTCCTAAACATGAAATCAAAATCCATGTCCACCTTAGAAAAAATTGAAAAATGTATTCATACTGTATTTTAAAAAGTTCCAAAAGTTGAAACTAAACTTGCATCAGGAAAAATATAAAATTTTAATCAAACCTGAAACGGATCAGACAGTATTGTTTTGATCTTCTGATCTTGATCTATCGAATATCCTGAAAAAGAATTATAGTTAAAAAGGGAATAATTTAAAGAATGAAAAAATAATTGTTGATATAAAACAAATCTGCGAATCATTGGGACTGTCAATTTTGAAATTGAAATTATAATTAATGTTTTTTTTATTATTTGCAGTTTTGTAAACAACTTTTTGTTTTCCCCATTATATTCAGTCTCCCCTATATTAATAGCTCAACTCACCTTGTCTTTATTTTGGTATTTCGATAGGTATAGGTATAGTTTTTTAAAATTATCTGGATGAGTTCTCTGCTGTGTTTTTACTTCATTACATAGGCACAATATGAAAAAAAGAATTTAAAAAAAAAAAAAACAAATAGTAAACAAAAAATATGGACAAATCGGCTCTAAATCTAGATCAATAAATGGTTTGTTGTGACAATAAATGGTTTATTATGACAATAAATGACTTATAGAAAGTTTTTAAAATGGAAATTTGAATTATCGATAAATTTTTTATTGCGGCAAATAATGATTTGTGGGGACAATAAATGTTTTATTGAAAGTTTTTAAAATGGAAATTTGAAATATCGATAAATAGTTTATTGCGATAATTAATGGTTTATTGTGACAATTAATTATTCATTAAAAGTTAAGTGATGTTTTGTGAACCATTTTAAATTGGAAAATTAATGATACAAAAATTCTTAATAAACCATTTTCTTGCCAAAAGAAATTCAAATATGTTTATTCCTAAATAGAAAAATATATGTAATTGTTACTTACTTGGTTATATTAGAGTAGAAATGAATTTTATGTTGACTAGTCAATTTATTGTCTTTAGCACTTCAACACTTGGACTTTCACATTGTTAATTAATTGTTTTAATAGTCTTTATTGTTTTAACGCTAATACTTTTTGTATAGTCTTTGATTACATGATTTGTCTAAATAGTCGTTATAATACTCTTTTCACACTTTTACTTTTTCACTTTGTGTCAAATTCAAAACGATTACGACAAGAACACGAAATAGACTAAATCGTGATCACTAGACAATTCTAATTGTACGTTCATGTTAATTATGGTCATAAATAGTTGTTTGTCCCAATAAATAGTTGTTTGTGCCAATTAACAGTTTATTGCGCCAATGAACCTTGCATTGCAATAATAAACTTTTTGTTGGGACAATAAATAGTTTATTGAAAGTTAACTGTTTTTTGAAATGGAAGTTTGGATTATCAATAAATAGTTTATTGCGATCATAAAAGGTTTATTGTGCCAATAAATGGTTAATTGAAAGTGAACTGTTTTTTTAAATGAAAAAATATGAATTATCAATTAATAGTTTATTGTGACAGTAAATGGTTTATTGAAAGTTAAGTGTTTTTTGAAATGGAAATTTGGATTATCAATAAATAGTTTATTGCGACAATAAATGATTTATTGTGTCAATAAATGGTTTTGAAAGCTTATTGTTTTATGAAGTGGAAATTTGGATTATCAATTAAATGTTTATTGTGGTAATAAAAGGTTTATTGTGTCAATAAATGGATCATTGAAAGCAAACTGTTTTTTGAAATGGAAATTTGGATTATCAATAAATAGTTAATTGCTACAATTAAAGGTTTATTATGACAATTAATGCTTTATTGAAAGTTTTTTTTTTTTTTTTAAATGGCAATTTAATTTTTTTTGTTGAACTTTAAAATAAATTAAAGTAATAACTTCTGATTTTAATCATTTTATTTGAAGATCAGATCTTTTTAAAAAATAAAAATCCATTAGAATTTGAAACAGAATACCATTAGATTTTACAAATTATTAATATTGGCCACTTGTTTTATGAAAAAAGTCTTCGATTCAAATTTTGAACTCGTTTACTGTGGAAATAAACTAAAATAACAATTGAGATTTCGAAAAAAAAAATATTAAATTATAATAAACTATTTATTGGCACAATAAACGCTTTTAAATGCTCAAAAATTGTAATACAATTAAAAACTTTATTGCGACAATGTAGGAGTTTATTACAACAGTAAATAGTTTCTTAAGTTTCGGACTTCGTATTCAATAAACTCAAATTAATTGTCGCAATAAATAGTTTATTGATTACGGAAATCTGAAAACAATAAAAGTTTATTGTGACAAGAAAAAGTTCATTGGGACAAAGAAAAATAAGTCAATAAACGGTTTTTATAATTTTTATGAACAATATTATTTTCAGTGTGTGCTTATTTTATCTCTTAGTCATATCCATACCTGAATTTACTTGCAGAATTTATAAGCTCAAGTGTCGAACACCGAAAAATTGGAGCACTACAATATTCTGCTAGAATGGCTTTTCTGTTTTTCTTTTGGGTCTCAGATAACCTAAATGAAACCCCTCAGATGGTGAGCAATCGGCGGAAGAGTTCCAATTCAATGAACCAACGGCGAGGCCAGCAGTCATCATGGTAGGCTTCCCAATGAACTACTTTGACAAATTTTGAGCATATATATGTAGGTTATTTGGTCTTGTGCCTGTCACTATTAGTCAGGGTAGTGAAATAGAGAAGGTATAGCGGTTGGGCCCTTAAAGAGCCAATGGTAGCCTTCGCATCATCGTATTGGGTCACTGACTCTGGATTCTTCAGCTCCTCTTGTCCAAAGAGAACAACATAGCAGGGCCTATGGTCCACCAGGTTGAGGGTTGTGCGTCAATAAACCACGCAAATGTTCACGTTGGTTCCGAAACAACCAACTGCCTAGGATATCTATGACCTTATTAATGACGACCCTATCAAATGAAACAAAGATAATAAATTTCGATTCTGCACGTGGAATGTATGATGTGCAGCCGAACAATTAGTGAAATCTCTTAATGGTGTCAAAGCCGACATTACAAACAATTTTCCAGGATGTGCAATGGGATGGTAAGGGACAAAAAGTATGAAAAACTCTGATATATATTACGGAAAGTGCTATAGGACACGAATACAGCGTTTATTTTGATACAAGACAAGAAGTCTGCAGGTTCCTTTGAATAAGTGAACGCATTTTCAAAATCCGCATTAAGTCCAAAACCAATAACATCCCCCTGATCTGCGTCCGTGCCCATACTGAGGTAAAAGATAATACAGCTTACGAAGAGTTCTACGATTTTCTCTTTAGAAAACATATGATGAAGTCCTGAAGTACAACACTAAGATTATTCTTGGTGACTTTAACGTGAAAAGGTTAAGGGTAACTATGGCTCGAAAGTCGGAAAGCACAGCTTGCATGACAACACTTCCGCTAACGGACTGGGCGAAGTGTCACAATAGCTAGCACCTATTTCCAACACCTAAATATACACAAGGGTAATTGGCGGCGTCCTGATCAACATACACCGTCAACCAAATTTACCATATTGCGATCGATAACACACATGCCACAAATTTCATGGATCTTCGCACTTTCCGAGGTACAGCATACACTCGGACCACTACCTTGTATAGCAGCTACTATGAGAAAATTTGATCACAAGAGATCGCTTTGCAATCCATGTCTCCTATAGTACCTCTCTAGAACAAATTAATTTTTTTGACAATTGGGTTTTTTAGCCTCGATTGATAATTCAATTGGCTAAACATCTATTTTTTGACACAGGTCTATGTAAAAAAAAATACAATAATTATAATTTGTGTATACCATTTGTAAGCTTCATATAGCGTATCAAAGCGATTTATTCAGATTTACAACGGCACAAATTTGTGTGATGTATTTTTCAAGATAAATCTAAAAAGATACTCCACCTTTCTTAATAGGTATTACAGCCCTCCGGAACTTATATACCGTCATGAAGCGCATGAACGAACCATCTTATTATCAATGCCCATTGTTGCTTCAATATAAATTTACCTTAAAGTAAATTTGCTCGCACATTACCATCAAGTTCTCTGCCCGCAAAAGAACCTTCTTATCTACATTCAGATTAAATCAGATATACGCTAAAAATTAGCAACGAGTTCCAATATCTGGGAGTACCTTATGCTGTGCAATCAATGTGGTGCAGCAGAGCATCGCATTGCCTTAGCAAATAATGTGTATCCGAGCCACGCCACGCACCGAAAAGTGCTTCCGGAGATCACAGTTTCACGTTCAATTCTTTTCGCTGCATTAATTGCATCGATTTTAAAATAAAAAAATTGTTAATCTTATTGATCGCCATAAATATTTTCTTTCTTTTTGGAGTTTTCGGATGGCATTAAGCAAAGCAGTCCATTTTTAATAAGAGGAAACGTAATAAAACTTAACGGCTGATCGCCCAAAAATTTAATCAGTCTGACCTCCGGGGAACATTGTTCCTTATTTATGTGAGGTCGTCGCCTCAGTCTGGCTTATGTAATGAATCGCAAGAACAGTAATTAACTTAATTGTGCCCAATTTCCATTCTTGTGTATTTAAGAAACATTTTTTACAGGGTGTTACCGCAAACAAAAATTTAGGCCTAAATTTCAAAATGAAACAGTTTGGCAGACACAATTTCAAATCGATTCAATATGGTATACTTTAATTTAAGATTGGGATTCAGCGAATTGTTATTTGTCGTATCAAAGTGAGTCGAAAATCGAGATACCATGAAAATGGGTGTCATGCGAAATCTCCATGGGACATAATCTACAAGAAGTTAAATCCAAATCTAAAAAAAAATCTCATGAAATTCTCTTATTGTAATATGTACTAAAACCTTAAGTCATGACGAATAACAGTTTCTAAAGAATTAATCGTGTACTCATAGTGTGTAGAGCTGTTTTCTTACTGTTTATAGAGCCGAGTGTAATTAAAAAAAAAAATAAATTGGTGGCCTAACAGCTCCATCAACCGGGGCCGGCGCTTAACACTCTTAACCATTCCTGTGAGTGCGTTGATATTCTGCAAGAAAGGAAGGGACCTACAATTTACTGCCGAATCCGAGCGGCTAACAGAGACATAAATTACTTTTGGAGGATTTGTCATTTCCTCACAAGAGGCAGTACCCCGGCAAAGAACTTTGGCGGATGTGGAGTCAGGGAACGAACCCAAAACCTTCGGCGGCGGGCGTGGCAGTCCGACGCACTAACCTAACCACTACGCCACGGGGATTACATTACATGCACTTTTAATGAAACCAAAAATTTCCATAATCGCATGATTCACTAATTGAACATATTTGTTTTGGATGATGTGCCAACCCGTAACTTTCTCAAACCGAGCTTACCTGAGTTGGAATTCAAGCAAACCGAGTTGCAACTCGAGTTGGCCAACTCGGTTTGAAACAATATGAGTGAATAATTTTCATGCCTTGTTTTTGAGTATTTCCGTTCGGTAGTTTGGTTCGGTAGATCAGTTTACTTTGAGTAGGTTCGTTAGGTTGTATTTTGTTGCAAATGTCACCCATTTGCTCAAATATTCGATTTTTCCGGAGCAGTATACGAAAAACGTGTATTTAACATCGCAGTCATCCTTAAATATAATTTGACACTTCATAACTTGACAGATGGAGGACGAACTATATATTGGGCGGAGTAGTGACTATATTTCCACACTTCACCGATTTCCTCTAAACCTGCCTTTTTCCAAGCAATAAAAAAATATTCTGAAAAGGCCAGCAAGAGCCACTTGAGAGCTAATCTAAATCAATAACAAAAAGTTAGATTTTCTCAAAAAAGAAGATTTAAAAAAAATTAACAGGGTGATATTTTCTTACAACAATCTATCTTTTGGTCATAACAGATTTTTCGGAATTTTTCTTATAACGGTACACGGTTTTTTTAAATTAGGCTAATTTATTCCTCTGATTTCAATAAAATTTAGGACAAAGGAAGGAATTTATAATTTAAATACTATAGGGTTTCAAAATATTCTTTACCTGTTTCACTTTTTCCTTGAGTGAACAAAGCTCATTACCATGACATCGTGAAATTAAAATCAAACAGAATTCATCCAAGTGCTAGAGGTATTCAACCTGCAAAGTAAAATTTTATTAAATAAGAAATATCTTTAGTTTTTTTCTTAATAGATCTAAGAGTTTTTTTTTACATTTCATTGCTAAATATTCCTCTAACAAACATTTTTAATTGCGATTATAGGTACCTACTATAGGCCCAAAAAAAATGGATCCGACAATTCTTTCTGTCTGTCTGCCCGTCTGTTTGTATCGGCACCTACAGCCTAAACGGCTGGACCAATTCGCATCAAACTTGGTACATAGTATTATTATGATGTCCTAAGAGGAGTTTTTGGAATTAGTAGCTCTAAAACTAACGGTACCTACCTACCATATGAATTTTTATGAAAAACTCATTTATCTCTAAAACGGATCCAATGATTTTGATAAAACTTTCTAAATTAATTTTTTTGAGTTTTGTTTTGGTTGGAACAGATTTTTCAGGAAATGTCTTATAACGGTACCTCCCATAGGACCGGTTTTTTGAAATCAGATTTTCTCGAAGGCCACTTCACGGATTTTGATGAACATTTTAATATAAAAGCTCTTTTCTAAACAAAATAATATAAATTCTTTAATTTTTCAAAAAACTTTTTTTTAGTTTAAAAAAAGAATTAATTTTTTTTTAACTTTTGGTTTTTACAAAAACGGTTTGTTTATAATTTTTTAAATTTTTGTTTTCTGATAAGAACTTTAAACCGCTAGATGTTGACATACTAAAAATGAAACTGGAATATGTTTTCGAAAAGTTTAAAAAAAAACTGGCTCAACGATTTTGAAAAAAAAATTCCTTAAAATTCAAAAAAAGTATGTACTTCATTTTCTCAAGAACCCAAGACCACTGTAACACATTAGATCAAATTCGTACGACCCAGTCGTGCACTTTGTTTTTTTTTTAGTTCATTTTATTAATTATTAATAATTAATATATTATTTGTAGTTTTCGGCTCCGTGAAATAACTCCCCAAAAAATAGTGAAAAATAAAATTCGAAAAAAAAGAAAGCAGAATAACCCCCCAATTCGGGGGGTTATTTGTATGTGATTATGGAGTTATTTCATAATGAAATAACTCCACATTTTTGGGGATTTATTTCATGTTTTTTGGGGGCTTATTTAATTTTTGTATGAAATAACTCCCCAAATTGAACTATGAAATAAGTCCCCAAAAATTTTTTTTTTTATAATTTTTTAAATTTTTGTTTTCTGATAAGAACTTTAAACCGCTAGATGTTGACATACTAAAAATGAAACTGGAATATGTTTTCGAAAAGTTTAAAAAAAAACTGGCTCAACGATTTTGAAAAAAAAATTCCTTAAAATTCAAAAAAAGTATGTACTTCATTTTCTCAAGAACCCAAGACCACTGTAACACATTAGATCAAATTCGTACGACCCAGTCGTGCACTTTGTTTTTTTTTTAGTTCATTTTATTAATTATTAATAATTAATATATTATTTGTAGTTTTCGGCTCCGTGAAATAACTCCCCAAAAAATAGTGAAAAATAAAATTCGAAAAAAAAGAAAGCAGAATAACCCCCCAATTCGGGGGGTTATTTGTATGTGATTATGGAGTTATTTCATAATGAAATAACTCCACATTTTTGGGGATTTATTTCATGTTTTTTGGGGGCTTATTTAATTTTTGTATGAAATAACTCCCCAAATTGAACTATGAAATAAGTCCCCAAAAAATAGAAAAAAATAAAATTTGAGAAAAAGAAAGAAAAGTGGAATAAGATTTTGTTTTATATGAAATAACTCTCCAATCTCATACAAATTTTTTGGGGGTTATTTCATTTTTTTTTTTTTTGGTTTTTTTCTTGGGGAGTTATTTTATGGAGCCGTAGTTTATTTGTAAAAATAAAAAAAAAAAAAAAAAAATGCAAAATCTTTCGAAAACAAACAACTTTTTTAGAAAACTATTAAAAATAAAAAAAGGTTTAAGAATATTTTGAGGTGCGATATTATTTAAATTATATTTTGACCGACATTTTAATGAAATTGAAGGATAACTATTCCAGAGGAAACATAATTTGAAAAAAAACATGGTATTGTTTAAAAAAAATTGGGAAAAATCCGTTAGAACCAAAAGATAGATTTTTGTAAAAAAAAAATAGCACCCTGTAATTTTTATCAAAATCGTTAAAGTCGTTTTTGAGAAATCAAACTATTTGTAATTGATTTAGATTTGCTCAAAAATTGCTCTGGCGATCTGAATTCACGAAAACTTGTTTTTATAGATCATAATGGCTGAATCACAACGACGCATTCACCTCAGCTTCGTGTACGTTACGTCGAACAAGCTTTACGGACGCGTCGCGTCGTCGAGATGAAAGATGACATTTGAATAGACCAACAAATCGAAAAAAATAATTATAAGGAAACAAATATTTTTTGAAGTACATACATACGAGTATATGTATATACTTATCTTATAATTATTTGTCTTGAAATTCAGAATGGATTCAGAAAATGTAGTTTCAATTAAAGAAGCTTTTGTGAAAATGCTTCTAATACTGCTTTCTTTAATACGTAAATAGTTTGACAAAGAGGATTCAAATCAACGTCAGTGAGTCCGGAAGTTAAATCTCAGAAGGGATGAAAAAGGATTCTTCGCCCAGAATTACGAAGCGATGAAAGAAAAAGATCCAGAACATTTTTTTTTAAACAACGAGCAGTATTCGAATTCGAACAGCTTTAAAGCTTAGTGTTCGGATCAAGTAAACCGTATGCTTTTGGTTTCCTTTGTCCGAACAGTTCTTACGACGAATTCATTTACGACAAAGCTTTCTCACAACTTCTTGCCTCACATTTGAAAACTTTTTAGAAACAATAAAATGAAAAAATACCAGATATACAGTGAAATCTAATCAACGAAGGACTTAAAAGCTATTCGTGAGAAATGAGTTGAGCTTCTAAGCAGGAAGTTGGGAGTTTGGTGTTCATATTACAAGACAAAACACTTCATGATAGGTTTAATGGGAACGTCACAGATAGTCTTAAGCGGATGGATGGGTCCATTGCCAGTTGCCAGTAGATACCTAGGTATACAGAAATGCTAAAAAATTGTTTCATTGGTCGGTCGAAAACAGGGAAGATGACGTCGGAAACGTTTTCCGAATATGTCGCAAATGATTTGCGTGCGGGTGCCTTGAGAAGAACAGTATTAAAAGGCCGATTCTTTTTCTGGTTGACGGATTCAAGTCTCACTTGTCATTTTTGTCAATCGCCCTCAGTGACTTCTGTCCCAACAATCAAATAATCCTTTGTTCACTATTTCAGTTTTAAATTTCCAAAAACAACAGAACTTAACATCGAAGCACCACAAAAATACTGGCATAGAATCATTTCAAAGAATAGAAATTAGTGAGTCACATACATAAGGTCAAAAACTCCTCGAATGAAGACTTTGAGGGTCTTCAAGAAGATATAGACGAAATATTAGTTGAAGACTTTGTTCCTGATGGTAAGCCTATCTATTTAATTAATAATATTTTTCTATATTAGCTGATGTCGTTATTTTAATTTCGGCTGAAGTCTTTAATTCACAAAGCCCACTTACTTTATCCAAAAATTCAGCTTACTATCGAGAGCTTTCAAATGATTTGGTGAAAACTCCCAGATAGACAACTTCTGCTCCTGGACCATCCACATCAATGCCCAAACAATATAGGTTTGGCGTGCAGCCAAATTTGTACAATGACATTCAATGAGGCTCAAAATGAGGACTTTGTGTGCAACTCTTGAACTTAAATTTCACACCTAATCTTGAAGACTGAATCACATCTGAATTACCTATTTCGCTACTTTGATTTATTAGAATGGGTAAATTGTATTCGGTGTGGAGCTTGTAACATAGAGAAATAATACGGTTAGGTATAGAAAAGTATATATATATTCTGACTCAGACTCAGAATCAAAGCCTAGTCGATTAAGCAATGTCCGTCCGTCCGTCCGTCCGTCAGTGTGTATACTCTCTAGAGTTTGCAATTTTTGAGCTAGAAAGCTGAAATTTGGTATACATATATAATCTTTGGTTCAACAGTAAGGCTAAGTTCTTTAACCGGTAAAATCTGCCTACAAACACGCCCACATTAGCCATTTTTGTTGAACAACCTCAATTTGATAAAATTAAATTGTTTTTTTTTTTTCGTACAGTTACGATAAAAGCATAACGCTAAGATTTTGCACAAGTATGCTTTAGGTAAACCTTCTTCCAATCAAATAAAAATAGGTATTTCAGTTTGGACGCCCGTTTTTCATACAAAAAAACCATCAATACCTATTATTTTTATAAAATAAAAATTGTTATATTAAATCGAAAAATATAAAATTTTGTTGGTATTACTTGCACATAAACAACTTGTACATGAAATCAAAAAAATTGATTTTGTTCGTGGCTGACGCCCACTTTTCATTAGAGTCTAAACAAAATTGTTTTTGCAAATAAACGGTTTTTATAATGAATCCTCAAGCCAACATTTTGCGTCTCTTAGAAGAAAGTAAAAAGTTTGTGTATGAAAACAAATGTTTGAATTTTGGGCGTGTCTTAAGCCCACTTTTCACAAAAGATCGAAAAACGTGGACAAATATTTCTCTACATTTTCTTGTGTAAAGTTTTTTAATACGCCCACTTTTAAATGCGTGATTTCGATAAAATACCTTTGTTAAGTGCGATCGTTTAAAAACTACTCGATTCTGCTGTAGTTTTACACATATGCCTAAAAATTGACTAACGATCAAAGCTCAGTAAGTGCTTTAAATCGATTTTTAATTTTTTTTTACACGCCTACTTTTAAGGGGCGTTTCCTTCAAAAGTCGTAATATGGATTAATTTTGTAATGTTTTTTAACTCTCGATCGAAATTTTGAAGTAAGAAGATGAACAATTCGGTATGTATTCTTTGATTGTGTGTGGTTCAAGAATTGTTAAATACACCCATAATCGCTATTTCCATTCAAAATCAAATTTTTAAAAATTTTAGTTTTTCTTGTTTTGTTCAAATCGATCTGCAAGCTTAAAATTGAATGTCACTAGGCTCATAATAGTTGCCCTGGTATTAAAAAGTCTCTACTTTTTGCCTATTTCACGCCTATTTTTATAGCGTAAGCGGTTATTGGACATCGGCGACACAAAATGAATGTTATTGAATTTGTTCCTGTATGCCAAAGAAGAATTTTGTTTCTGAAACTGGAACATCGGCTGGCTGCGGGAGGCGAACGCATACATACACAAAAAAATAGGGAATAGGGTACCCAACAGTTTGTTGAAAGCGTACTGTAGCTCTCGCTTATGTTTTATATATATTATTTTAAAGTTAGTCTTTACACAAAACACCGTGTTCGAAATTTAGGAAACTAAATGTTTGGCTTCGGGAAACAAGTGATTGATTGTTGGGAGGTTTATTGTTTTATGGTTTTCGAGTTTTTATTCTTTTCTAAAAAAAAAAATTAAAATTACAAAAAAAACTTAAATTTATTAGGTAAAATTTTAATTTGAGCAATTTATAATAAATTAAATTAACGTCACATATAACCGGTGCAAGGTTCTCTTAAGAAAAACCATTACTTTAATGCAAAATACTAAGTATGTTCGACTACTGGGGACATGAGTTTGGATCTTGAGACACGAACCACAGATTTTTTTTCGAATTTATTTAAAAATAAAACTTTGTGAATACAAAATATGTTACAGCAAGAAAAAGATAAATTGCTATTCAAAAGACTTTTTTTTTGTTAAATTAAATTGTGTGAATCACAAATACCAAAGAATTTACATTAAATTATACAAAAATATTTTTTTTTTGTTACTGAAAGAAAACAGATCTCAATTACCTGAAATTTTTGTTTTCAAATGAATTCCACTTGATGATTATTTTCACATTACGGATGTAGGTATATAGGTTTTAGATATTATTTGTTAATTAATTAATTTTCTCTGAATTTAAACTTTCAGAAAATTGCTTACATTTTATGGTTTTTATGCACTTATAGACATCTGTATACCTGAAAATGCTGCATGTTAAACCTACCATTTTATGTTTCCCGAGTAGTTGATAGGAATATTGCACCGCTTCACATGTACATATATAGAACAGAAATGTATTTATAAGAAACTTTATATATTATTATGTGGAAGATTAGAAAAGCACATTTTACTCATCATTTCGTATCCTTATATCAGACCCTTTCTGATGCAGGATAGTTAAACATGGGAGTGTTGCAAGTATGGGTAGTAAAAATGTATGTTTATAACAAGCATGCCATAAAATCCCGAACTTTCAACGGCTAAACTACACTTAACTTGTGTGTAGGTGTGCACTGGCTATCAACAATCAACATCCATCCGAAGGTTGCCAGTGGAGCGCCCTGATTGGTCAAGGCGGAGCATCTAGTCGTTTTTCATCTCCCAAATAAATTATAATTTCTACCTGTCTGGCATTGGCTTGGCGTTGGCGCGAACACGAACGTAAACCTGAAGTGAAGTGCAACGATATCGCCCAGCAGTCTCTGGTTGATTTCTTCCATCCGCTCACGCTGATCCATGTTGGATCTTGGATCAAGTCGAGACCAAGAGATGTTGGATGCTGTGAGCGCCTCTCTTAGTGGTAGATTTAAAGTGCTGCCTTCCACACCACAGCAGCACACACATTCACTATTATGGCCATATCGCAATGCTGAAACCGCACACACATATCGCAGCATCGCAATCCAGAAACAAAATGAGGCATTTCTTCCGCCTATGCCTTAAGATGCCGTCCCATATCCCATCAGTATCGCAGTCCCAGCTGCTGCAATGTTGCACATCCTTCCCTCCTGAGCTGGATGCACCATCCGGAATCGAGATGTAAAGTTGTTCGATGATCCTAAGAGCAGCAAGAAGATTCCAAAGTTCATGTCGCTTGCATTGTAAAGTGGTGGTTACGATTGGCCCTGGCTTCCTTCCCCCCTTTTCCGTTTCGCAAGGAAGGCGTGTAAAGAAGTAGTGAGCCAAGTTAAATTCCTTATGGCAGTCGTCGTAGTCATCGTCGTCATCGTCCGTCGTCGCCGTTTTTTGTCTCCTCAAACTCAGCCTTAGCTACATAATCTGCTCCTCGACCAGGGGCAACATTTTGCCTCTCTTATAGTTTTCGAATAAGATGTGGAAAATGGAATTATGCGATTTGGATTCCTGATACGCGGTGGGCCCAAACTCCATATGCAGCATCATCAGGCTCTGGCAATAGTTTTGGATACTTGTTCACATGGCTGCTCGAGATATTATAATGTAACTGTGTACCAAGTTGCATGTGGACGAAGCCTTATAGCGTTAGAGCTTTTCCCTTCTTCCAACATTACAGATGAATTTTCGGTAAAATAAAAATAAAACGAAACACATACAACAGCTGCAACCAATATCATTGATGAAGGTTCGCCTATGGTGTTGAAGGCATTGGCGTAGTTAAAATATTTTGTGTTTGGGGGTAGACTGTGTATATAGGTAGGGTCTAGGGTTAGGTATTTAGTTTTCATATGAAAATGAATCTTTGATCAAATGCTTATGGAAACGCGACGTCTGGTCGCATCGGATCGGAATTAAAGGGACTTCGGAGTTATAAGAAGACAAATGAATAATTTTTTAGTTATTCTGGCTTGGATTTATTTTATTCTGATATAATTACTAAAGAAAGTTTAAAACAGTGTTTTTAACTAAAATCATAAAATTGTAG
The DNA here is from genome assembly GCA_916050605.2 of Platycheirus albimanus. NCBI lineage: Eukaryota > Metazoa > Arthropoda > Insecta > Diptera > Syrphidae > Platycheirus > Platycheirus albimanus. The sequence continues at coordinate 83,543,495 of OU696696.1, forward strand.
TTGGCGTAGTTCAGAATACCTAGTAGCCTTGTTGGATTTTTTTTAAGCTAAACCTAGGTGTCATCGTCGTCCAAATCGAATGGATTATTCTGCCAAAGAGCGATTAGTAGATAAGATTTTTGTTTTTTCCAAAGTACCTACCTACTGTGCATCTACTACGACATTCCCACGCTAATTTCATCTATACATATACATTTTACTTTATTTGAAGTGTCGGTTATGTATGGAATATGATATCGTGCAAATGCCCGCTTCAGCTTCTTACGGTGCCACGGTTCCGAGATGTCCAATTCTCAATGACACTTCCGCATAGATCCGGCTAAACTTGAGCGATGGCCTGTTATCTTCACTTTAAGAGCATCGGTCGATTGAGGTATATTCGCATAAACCTGCAACTTTAAGTCTAGCGGGGTCAAATCGTATAATCTTGGTGGGCCAATTCACATCAACTCTGCGATAGATAGGTACCCTTACCCTCAAATCGTTCATGCAGAATGTCAATTTTGGCGTCCGCGGTTCAATTTGGTGCACAATAAATTGGTTATCATTGTTCTGTAGCGCTCGCCATTGACGACCAACATCGTTTTCGGCCGAAATTGGGGTCCTCTTTCAACCACTCCGAGTCCCAGCTCGCTCCTGGGTCAGCTGGATCTTGTTCGCGGGAGACCAAATTCCCGAAACAAAATTCGCCAAGTTGAAGGTTGTGAAAGGCCGAGTTCTTGGGCACGACGCGTCGTGACGGGGAATCGACTGCCTGCTGCTGTACACTTTCAGGGACCGCGGCGATGTGTTCAGCCGATCTTCGTTTCCTTTGAGGTACGAATCGTGCGATTGCCGACTGATTAATACCAATAAACGGTCGACTCTGAATGGTTACCACATCTCCCTTAAACTTGGCGAAACAAGCGCTACGTTTGCACTAACAAACACTCAATTTGAAAATACAGTTTTATCATTTGGACGTGCTTTTCAATCGTGTAACCTGCAATGGTGATTTGGCATCGGTAACTTAATAATAAATAAAATGCACAACTCGGTCGCACGTACTTGCTCTTTAAGTGCAATAAATAGCACGATGATAACAAATGTTTCGAGCACTTACAACTAAACTTCTCTTTGTTATATAAAATAAAGTGCTCCCCAGTCGGACAAACTTGCTCTAATGTGAGACAGTGGTCTTGGGGTTTGAGATTTTGGAAAAAAAGCATAGACTAAAATATATGAAATTTTATTAAACAATTAAAAATCATTAGTTAAAACGTTTTTTGGAAAAAATGAAGTAAACCTATGATTTTGTTTATTGTTAAGAATTTGAAGAAATTTTTTTTCAAAATCGTTCGAGAAAAATAAAATTTAAAAAAAATAGCGAAAACCGTTTTTGAAGAAAAAAACCAAAAAATAAAAAAAAATTTAATTTTTTTTTAAAAAACTCAAAAAATCTTTTATTCAAAAATTTGAAAATTTATATTATTTTATCTTTAAGATGGCTTCTACATTAAAAATTGTATCGAAATCCGCCAAGTGGCTTACGAGAAAATCTGATTTATAAAAACAGGTCCTATGGGCATTTTTAACATATGACATTGATTTGATACGTTAATTTTGACAGTTATTTCCAACTGAATTAAGCCTCTTATAAACAGATGTCCGTTACTTGTATTTTAAGCCAAAACTTAAGAATGCAGCAATCTTTGAAATGATCCCGAAAAATAACCACAAAATCCTTTTTTGAGAAATTTGGTAAAAACTAAAAAAAAATTTGGCTAAAAATAAAATTAGAAAACCCGATGTACGGCAGCTAGCCTTTTAGAAACCTTTTAGGTATATTTAAAATACCTACTCCAGTAAATCTGAACCATTTCGTTAATGTACTAGTGCACTTATGGATGGCCATAGTTTAAGCAAACCGTTAAAACCGATTTCCGTTATAATCTTTTATAACCATGTATATATGTGTTTATTGTATATTAAATACAAAGATTATTAAAAAAATTCAGAGCCTATTAGAGCAAATTATAAAAAACGAAAAAAGGTGGCCAAAACCTAGTGGCTCATTGTATGGGAGCCACCTTTTAAAAAAGAGTCATTGTAAAAAATGCAACGCCATCTAATAGGAAGTTTTAAGGAACTTTTCACACAACCGTTGCCAAATTATGCTAATATAAAAAAAAAACCGTTAAGACCCAAAACCGCACAGACTCAAAAACAGACGTGACGGACGGTATGGCGAAAACCACATTTTTGGGCTTCCATATCATCGTAATGTCATGTTTGATTAAAACCTCGATCTTTTTCTGCAAGAAACTAGGTTATATAGACAGAGAAATGCCACCGAAACAACATGGCTTCCACAATCTTCAAGCGCCAATTGCTAAACTGTTTAAATATGATTAAAATAAATTGTAAATGTATCTGTAATACGAATGTCTATATAATATCCCTTCTTGGGGAGTTAGTGCGCCCCTTTGAGATAATTTTCATACCACCCATGATATCTGCTCCTCTCTATATACTGCTTATGTTCCTAGTCAAAGCTGTTGATGATAGCAATGACGATGATGAAGTTTTGTTTCGGAAAAACAAGAGGGAACATCGCATTCGACCAACGATGACGATGACTGGCGCGGCGGCGGCGACCGCAATTTTTACAAGTACAGTCCTTGTCAGGCATAGATGAAGCTGCAGAGATCACAATAATTTCTCTGGAAATCAAAGATCGTGCACAATTACTCTGTGGTCTTTGGGGCCTTGTAATAAAATGCCATCATATCATGAGTTGAGCTGTGCGCAATGATGCTGCGCACTGGAAAAGGTGACTGTTTCTCTTTTTTGTATTTGATTTTTTTTTCTTGTTTCGTCAGTTTGTCCAAGGGACATATTTATTGGTCGTCCGGCAAATAAACACATCAGAAATTCAATTAAAATTGACAGTTGGTCAAGATTGATGTTTTTTCGTTATTTGAATAAATTGCTAACGACATTTTGCTAAATATGCAACCAAGTCAAAGTTTGAACAGCCAACAGCGGATCAATATTGGTTGGCTGCTGCGTGCATTTTATAGTACCTACCTTATATCTACATGCAATGCAATCTATTCTATTTTTCAATTCTTTTATATCAGAAAGATGGTGCATACATATACATACCTTAAATGTTTATTTCTTCGTCTAAAGAACTGCCTTAAATCGATATAAAGATATTATTTTGCAACCGATTACGTCTTACAAAACATTTTTAGTGAATCAATGAAAAATTTGTAAAGTCCTTTTTATTCTTTAGAAGAAACATACATACTTTATTAGGGATATACGGTAGCAAGATCCAAGACACCCATACGAAGTTTGTGCCTCCTCGGTAGGTGTCATAAGTGTCCTTGTCAACTTATGACCAAAATCCACCATCAGCTTAGTGGCGCAAAGTTTTATTTTAGTTTAAAAAAATTAAATTTTTAATGGCAAAGGCGATTGTAGGCGTGTTTGTGGATGTATTTTAAAAAAAAAAATTAAGGACCACCCTGCTACATGGACAAGGATTAAATTATGTACAAATAATAAATCATCTTAGATATTTCAAAAGTGCAACCGATACCTAGTCGACTTTTGCCAGAGGAGAAATCAAACTGAACTAACAACAAAAATATTGGGATATAACTACATACATATACAGTGCCTTTTGAAAATATTTGGTCAAGGTTTTTTCTAATTTTGTCAAATTTGTTGTTAAAAACATAATATTTTGAATCAAAAAATGTCTACCTTATTTAAAAGCTTAATATTATATGGCAAAGAGCATATTGTCCTGCTGAAATATGAATCTGCAAGTGTTACCAAAAAGATCCAGCGGTTACTTTTGATTAACGGTTTTTATTAACAAAAAGCACGTGCCAAATTCACCGGATTTGTTTTGTTGTGTATCAGGTCTCAGCTGGAACTTGGAATGCAACGTGATCACATAGGCTTAAAGAACAAAAAATCCGCGTAACTTTTTGGTTATTTTGTTTTCTGGCCACTCGTTCTTTCCGGGTCTTAGTTGTTGCTACTCACTACATGCAATGCAATCTATTTTATTTTACAGTTCCTTTATATCAAGCAGATTTTTATCATAAATTTTCGATGACAAAGTTTAAATAATAATTATGGTAGTAATTGCAATCGAATCAACCACCTCGCTGAAACAATGACCAAAATAATTTGCATCACCCTGTATACTCCTCTTTGTAAAACAAAACGATAGCGAAAGCTATAGTGAATAATAATAGAAATAAGGCCAAATATCAAAAATTTGGTCTTATTTCGTTTTCGAAAACGCAATAAGACCAAATCTAAATCTAATTTCGTTCCCAAAAACGAAATACTGGCATTTTTGAGTTATTTCCATTTTCAAAGCAAAACGGTATAAATCAAAACAAAAATTGATACAAAATAGCATTGTTCATTCAGGTGTATCCTTTATTTCTCAAAGTTCGAAACTTTTATAAGCATTACTCGAAAAAAATGAATTTAGAAATCGGTAGTTTTTTAAATTGATAAGTTTATTAACTTATTTAAATCGTGTTGACCACGAATTATTTCGTAACGAAACACCTTACTTTATTTTGTTCAAGTTCGTTATTTCTCTATTTTTGGTCTTATTTCCATTATTTTTTTTTACTTATTTCTATAAGAGTATACGTATAGATAGATATAAGTAAAAATTAAAAAAAAAAACGAAATAAGATCTAATTTCAAACTCGGCCTTATTTCACGTCACCTATTCCAGCATGAGTTTTTTTGTGACAAACTGTTTTACACCAATTTTATTTTTTTAAATATACACGCCTTAACTAGATGTTTTATTGCATTTCAAAAGGTTTTAACAGTTTTTCCATTAAAAAAGTTCGATTTTGATGTATTTAGGTTTTTGATTAAAAAACGCCGATTAGGTAGGTAGGGTAGTTCGGGGCTAGTTGGACCACTTTTTACTTGAAGTCTCATAAATATCAAACTATTCATAGTACAACCAGTGTTGGCAAGTAAGTTACATGGAGTAAGTTACTCGTTTAGTTACGCGTAACTAATATGAATAAGTTACGCCAAATATTTGGCGTAACTAATGTAACTAAATGTAACTAACTGTAACTAAATTAAACCAACTCTAACTTAATAATAAAAAATAAAAAAAATCACATTTCATCCTAAATCCCAATCGACTATTGATAAAATTCTTTTATTAGCAAGGTCAACGGCAACCTGCCAAGGAATACATATTGAAATTACTATGTTCCTGATGAAAAGGAAATCTAATCAAATATTATATTCTTGGAGCATACAATGGATTTTTACTTACATTTAAAGTTTTCCCTTCTTTCCTGAGATTCCTGGACATTTCTTTATATATTGAGATTTTTTTTGTATGGTAAATTCAGATTTGATCTCAGATTTGGTCTCAAATTTCAGATTTGGCTCGCCTAAAGGAAATCAAACGAGATCTATTTTGTTTTATTATTTTGAAAATTTTTTTTGCAGAAATATAGTAATTTGAAAATGTATTCCTTGCTAGGTTGGCGTTGCCAAAGCTGGCAGCTGGCCCAGCTTTGCCCTAAAACAGTGTAGTCAATCGTCATTCGATCGGGTTTGTGGACGGGACTTCTAAATTTCAATTTAACATAAAATGTGAGTTTTTGTATTTGAAAAATTCTATTAGTTATAGTTAGTTACATTTAGTTACAATAAGTTACATTAGTTACATTAGTTACATTAGTTACATAAGTAACATTAGTTACGTGTAACTAATTAAAATTTCAAAGTTACGCGTAACTATCCAAAACTGAGTACAACCATAGAGCTGGTATTGAAAGAAAGAATGAGATTCTGGCTTCTAAATGAAGTTTTAAAACATTTGAAATATGTTACCGTAGAAGAATAATAATGCCTCAAATGGATCAAGTCCAGGTGGTCCAACTTGCCCCTATAGCGGGGCATTTAAATTAGCGGGGCTAGTTGGACCACCCTGTCCAACTAGCCCCGCTCCTAGTTTGATGAACATATTCCATCATAAATACAAAAGCACTGAAAACTTTTCAATTGAACACACAAAATAAAAAAATACAATATATTCACTGATAAAAAAAACTTTACCTCAATAGAAAATTCAGGGTTTTCACAATAAAAATTAAAAAAACTATAAAGAGCGTATTTTTTTACTTTTGCCCTTGAAAAACACAAACTGTGCGTGGTTTCGCTTCTGAAGACGAAATGCAACTAAAACCGGTATGGGACATGCTGATATGAGAGCATGCTGTGTTCGTGTATAATCATGTTTTTGTGGTGCTTTCGGTTTCTGAGAAATTCGTGTGGTCCAACTTGCCCCGCTGTCCAACAAGCCCCGCCCTACCCTACTATAAGGCAAGTTATGCATTGGTAAAAAAAAATTTTTTGTGAACAACCAAAGATAACATTACGATGATAGAGAAGCTTAAAAAAAGACAATTCTGCCTGTTCGTCTGTCTGTCTGTCTGTATCGGCACCTACAGCCCAAACGGCTGCAACGATACGCTTCAAACTTGGTACATATAGTATTATTATGATGTCCTACAGAGGAGTTTTTGGAATTAGCATCCTAGCTCCAAAACTAACGGTTTGATAAAACTTTTTTATGGTGTTTTTTGAGTAAACTTTATGTTTTGATTGGAACAGATTGTTCAGAAAAAGTCTTACAACGGTATCTCCCATAGGTCCGGTTTTTTTTTAATCAGATTTTGTCGTAAACGACTTCACGGATTTCGATGAAAATTTTAATACGAAAGCTCTTTTATAAATAAAATAATACCAATTCTTTAATTTTTTAAGAATAAAGTTAATTTTTTTTAACTTTTGGGTTTTTCAAAAACAGTTTGTTCAAAACTTAACAATTTTGAAAAAAAATAGTAAAAGGAATCTGATGGAAAGTTTTAACTATTGATTTTTAAATGATAAATAAAATTTCATATGATTTTTTCATTGCTTCTTTTCCAAAATCTCAAGCCCCAAGACCACTGTAACACATTAGAGCAAGTTCGTACGACCCAGTCGTGCACTTTATTTCTATTTGTATAGAACCGCCCAGAAATAAAATTCCTATTTAATCAGACAGGAGAAAATGAAATAAGATGAATTTTGTGTGTCTGTTGTTCATTAGAGGAAGGTACAATATAGCACAGTAAAAATTTAAAGGTTTGTCTCCCCCGAAGTTAAAAAGTTTCTTATTTCGAAAACAAAACCATTTCTATGACGTTAGTGACTCAAAACTTAAATTAAACATATAATTTTAGTTTTTTAAAAGTTAATGCGATTGTGGGTGCATTGTACAAAATTCAGGATTATAGGATTATACAAACATATATACAAAAATATTTTCTTCTTACTTAAAAAGTTCACCCGATATTTAGTAGATTAAGAAGTAGGCGTGTCCTTAAATTTTGTTTTAAAAAGATTTCATACATTAACTGAGCTTTGATAGTATGAATTTTTGCATATGAGTAAAATTATAAATAAATCGAAATGTTTGCGAAGAAATTTCAACTAATGTAAGGTAATTAATGAAGGCGTATTGCAAATCTTTACACAAAAAACTTATTTCTTTATACAATTTTTCGTTCGATTATGTAAAGATAACGTAAGCCACTCCCAACATTTTTAAAAAATTTCTTTTATATTTACAAAATAGCTATGTTTTAACTGTTGTTTCGTTTTGTATGCAAAGTGGGCATCAGCCACTCCCAAATTCAAGTTGTTATATTTTGTCAACAGAAAATGTATCTGTAGCTTGTTTGCGCAGATTTTAGCATTGCAGTTCAATCGTAACTAGAAAAATGACGATTCTAAAAATATTGTGGGTGGATTTTACCGGTTCAAGAATTTAGCCTTATAATTTTACCAACAATTATTATTATTATTATTAGGTAAATAATGCGGTCTAGCTCAAAAATCGCGACATCTAGTTTTATAACTCGACTTTTGATTCTGGGTACAATACTTACTTTTCCAAACGGTATTATCTCTCATTGTTTCAAACACATCAAATACAATATTATCTACCCATTCTAAGCAAAAGGTAGTACTAATGGAGTAGATTTTTGAAATGCAAATTAAAAAATATTAATTCGCCATTAGTGATCGTTATATTGAACTACAGAATCAACTATTGGAATTGTTAAAGATATGCCTTTTCAAGTGATTTCACAATATAAACGCCTTAAAGAAGATAACCTGCATGAATCAGTATTTGACTGCATTTACATCATCCTAAAATCCAATAAATTCGATATGAGGCATATACTGAATAATTTAGATTCTTTTTTTTACAATATATTTTAAAATCAGAATTGCTCTTGTAATCTCATAAAATCTTAAACTGTGCTCCCCTATGCGTTGCGTATGCCCAGCCAAGGCATGAAACTAGGTAAAGAGTGTGTTTCGCCTCGTGGGACTAAATAATGTAAATTTTATGAATATACTACAAAACTACGATGTCTATCTTTGAGGTATTTTGTTCGCTTCGTTAATAATCGTTTTGTGTTTTTTTTGCTCTTTGTTGATTTTTTGTTGTTGTAGTTGTAGTTTTTTCATCTATATAGACTTGGCCAACTATTTATAGTCACTAACAGATCATTGCGCGAAATTACCAAAAAAGAAAAAAAAAAAAAAACTAACATAATTCTTCAAAAACAAAAATCTGCCGCCGATATTTTACCTTAACCAAAAAAAAAAAAAAACAAAAAAAAAAAGAAGGAAAGATAGACTGCTCTTCGTTTTGAGTTATGATGGTATGCAAAGCAGACAATAGTTCCGCTGCTACTAGCATTTTTTAAGGGTACACTTGAGTAAGCTTTGAAGCTAATTTCGGGGGCATTCATCTCTTTTGTGTTTTGTATATTGTATATTATATTCATTGCATAATTGTTTTGCTGCTGCGATACTTTTGTGAATCTATTTGTTCTACTAAGCGAAATTGTCTCAACCGTTAAATTAAGGTTCCTGTAGCTGTATCTAAACTATGGGGAATGGCTAATGTGATTTTAGGTTTTAAAGCGGAGATTTATTCGGGAGGTAATTATGTATTTAGAACAGGTAGTCAAATGAGTAAAAGCGTAGTTTAATGCAACATTTGCCAGCAAACAACAAAGTTAGGTACGCCTTTAATTTTGAGTCGAGTAATTTAACGCGTATGCGATTAGTTTAATTGCGTTTATTATATTTCAATTTGAAATGAATCTATAGATTAGATCGGGACATTTATAAAACCATGACAATCGGTATAAGCAATTACCTAGGTTATTCAAAAAAACTTGAAAATAAAGAAGGCTCTATGTATAATTAACGGGATGGAGTAAAATTGATTTACCGTTCAATACATGGATTTAGTTTTTTGTGTTGTCTGCACAATTTTCACACTTCTATTTTAAATCTCAATATCTTTCTTTATAATATAGAATTAGCGTGTAAGTTGTATTTTTTGTAAATATTTTTGCATTTTTCCATTTTTTAAATTTATTATTAAGTCGCATGGACCAAAAAATTTCATTTGAAAATTGGGTGTAGAAAACGATTCATTTCTTGTGGAGAAAAGATTATGATGCGTGTTCACGGTTTGAAAACATATTTGCTCATGCGCTTGATGAACATGATTCTTTACTTCAGAATTTTTAAAATGTTAACTCTTTTATGTACATAAATCCAGTTATGTCTGTGCATGTGCATGTATCATCAAATAGGTGTAGGTAGATATATATCATCATTTACATGTCGGATTCGTTATACTTTTATCTTAATTCTCTTAACGTAATAGATTTCACGTCACTTGAAAAGAAACAAGCGTTTTAAAGGAAAAAATGATTTTGCGTACAAGAAGCAACCAAAAGCGTGATCATCATAAGGCGTGTGATTAATAATTAATTTTAAACAAAAAAGGTTATTAGCAGTTTAAAAAAAAAATTGCTTAAATTTTGGGAGGACAAGTGTGACTTGGATATACATTAAAGTGAACCACAGAAGAAAAGAAATTCGTATTTGATAGCCCAGATTTATATACTTTTTATTTCAATGATTTAAGGAATGAACCACTGTTATTTCTGGCACTATCGGAATAGGGACACAATAATCTGGAGTACGTTTTTGAGGTATAGAAATTTCGATATTAAATTTTCAACAGAAAAAATTACTCATGTCTTCTTAAAAAAAATATTAGAAGAAAAATTTTCTAAATTAAGCATTATTTTTGAAAGAATAGGTACATTGGACATTCGGTTAAAAATTGCAAAGTTTGACTTTAAATCATACAAGCCTTTTTACTGTACAAATTTTCAGCAAGCTCAGATGCTATTTTTTATTGTTTCATTGAAGAAAATTAAGTGAGTTTTTAATAAATTATTTCAAATTAGTATACACAACCGAATGAATTTAATGTTGGTCTTTCAAGACATTCTTACAAGGAAAAGTTGTGGATGACTGTACAAAAAAATTAATTTGCTCAGAGATTCAAAGAACAAAGCAAGAATTCACAAATGTATGGCATAAAAGAAGTGAGACATTTCAATTAGTGGCCTAAGGTCTATAGGGTCACTCTTTGTTTCACTTTACAATAGGATTTATAAAGATTTTAAACAAATACGGTGGTTTTTTTTTATAAATCGAAAAAAAAAACGCTTAAACTTTGACAGTAATTGAAATATGTATTTACTTTGACTACAAAGTAGTATTTTTTGGATGGTTTCCTTCATAAAATTGAAAATCTTCAAACTTGTAGATAGTCCGCTTTGCAGCCTTTACTGTTTTATTGATTTATAATTTTAAATCATTGTTTCAATTTAGTATTAAATAGACTTTTTGCTTATTTCATTCAAATTTTAATAATAAGTATACGTATAGGTACATATTTCTATGAATGTCCTTTTGCTTAAAAAAAAAAAGAATACTTCAATAGCAGAGCATGGTTTCGATCCACGGACCTCTGGGTTATGGGCCCAGCACGCTTCCACTGCGCCACTCTGCTTGATAAAAGAGGTAAACGTTTCTAGTGCCTCTTTTGCAGTTACACATTTTATATCTCTATGATGGACTTTACGATTTAACATCTAGAATAAAAACGAGCTTAGGATGTTTTACACATTATACAAATTATAACAACCTATAAGTCTAGGACAGAATCAAACAAATTAAAGTGCACGAAGCACGACTTGGTCGCACGTATATACTTAATCTGTAGGTGCAATAGTACGATGACAAAACAAATTGTTCGAGCAATAAAGACTACTCTTTGCTGATTAAAATAAGCAAAGAAGTTGAAATTCTTTCTTTAATGTCTCGCATGTTGAGCTTGAGTATATTGACAGTTTTGTAAAATGCGTAAATAAATTGTTTCAGTTATTTTCGTCATTCGAAGATCTCTATTAATTTGCTTGTAAACAAATGTCCGTTAATTGTATTTCTGGCCAAAAACTTAAAGCTCAGTTTTCTAAAAAATGCTCTGATATTACATTTACAAAGCTTTATCAAAACCGTTAGAGCCATTTTTGCCAAAATTAGATAGATAGATAGAAAGATTGGATTTTTGGTTTCTCAAAAATGTTCATATTTTGAAAAAAATCGAAAAAAAAACAACAAAAGTTTGCTAAGACTGAGCTGCTCGTTGTATGGGAACTACACCCAAAAGTATATATATTACATACTAAAATATTCGTTCATTGTACGAAAGTTCCGTGGTGCAAAATTACGAATGTTTTTTTTTACATTGTACGTATAGGTTTTCGTAACTGAACTAATTTTTTCAAATAGAATTACGAAAGCAGTAAATAAAACGAAACTTTTTTATTTTTTCCAAATTATTCAGGGAAAATTTTGTATTTTATTTAATAAAACTCAAAAATCTTTTGTACAATGCATGAAATCATTCGTAAACATAGTACCAACTTACCCGGTTAAATGGAAGGATGGGGAATATACCCGACGGTTCTATTAAAAAAGTAGTATAAGAAATAAGCTCTTCTTCCCTATAATAAAATTGCAATATAATAAATATTTAGGAAATCATTGTGACTTCACATAAATCAAAATTTAATTATTAATAATTGAGAAGAACACTTTACGCGGAATTATGTATGTATATATAATTTGAATTAAAAAAATTAAGCAGACCTTGCAACGGTTTTTCCTCAGTAACATTTTTACTTGCGATTATAGGTACTATAAGGCAAGTTATGGATTCGTGCAGAAAAAAAATTTCGAGATAACAATCACACATGACATTACGATGATGGAGAAGTCGAAAAAAGTGGGTCTGGGAATTCCGTCCGTCTGTCTGTCTGTCTGTCTGTCTGTCTGTCTGTCTGTCTGTCTGTTCGCGCTTCTAGAGCCTGAACGGGTGGGCCGATTTGCTTCAAATTTGGTAACTAGGATTTATTTGGCCGTCCCTCAGAACATATTTTTTATTTTTGCTCTAGGCCCAAAAATAACGACACCTGCCATACAATCGTGAAGAAAAAAATTGATTTTCTCAAAAACGGCTCTAACGATTTTGATAAAATTTTCAGGATGCTATTTTTGTAAGACAATCTATCTTTTGGTTGGAAAATATTTTTCAAAATTTGTCTTATAACGGTACCTCTCATAGAACCAGTATTTTCAAATCAAATTTTCTCGTAAACTATACATTCGATTTCAATAAAATTTTGGCCACAGGAAGTCATTTATAATTTTATTAATATGGCATTTCAAATTTTTCAAAAACTTTTTTTTTTGATTTTTTATAATTTTTTCAAAAAAATTTTTGGTTTTCGAAATATATTGGAAACGGGTATATTGATTTTTTTTTAAATTATTTTGTCAAATGTAAACTACAGATTGCCATATATTTGCATACCCAAATAAATTTCAAAATATTTTTTAGAAAAGTTTTTCAAAAATAACCTTTTTAAAAAAAAACTGGTCGAACGATTTTCAATATTTTTTTTTCCTAGATTTACGTATAGCTTTGAAATTTTATTGTATACTTTGTTTTTCCGAGAAAACTCTTAAACTAATTTAAAAAATAAAAGAATTTTCGAAATTATTTAAATTTTTTTTAAATCCATATATGCAGCCACTAAGCAATTGCTTATCATTAGAGCAAGTTCGTGCGACCCAGTCGTGCATTTTATTTCCTTACGTTTTATAGCAAAAACATTTCCATTTTATTGTAGAACGTTAAATTTCCTACAATTTTGTTGGTACGAAAATTTTTGTATGTTTATTCTTTACCGAGATATAGCTCTGCGAAAAAGTTGAATTTTTCGTGTTTAGTTTTTCAAAATGCCAGCTGCGTTCCACCCCTTAAACATTTTCCCCGTAATACTCGTCTTGCTAGGAATGCTCATCAGTTTACACTTGAGCCCAATTTCGGACGTACCGTGAAATATAGACATTCTTTCTTTAGCCGTACAACACGAATGTGGAATGGATTGCCTGGCACAGTTTTTCCTTGCCATTTTGATCTTAAAATATTCAAGATCAATGTTCACGCTGTGACTTATCATTAAAAGGGCTATAACAAACCCCTTGAGCCTTGAGCGCGTGTGCATTATAAAAAAAAAAAAAAAAAAAAAAATACAAAATTTCCCATCTGAAATTTTGCTCGGTTTCAAATCTACCGATTTGTTTTTTAGCTAATATCCGATCCATTCATAAATTTTGGTGGAATTTTGGTTTGGTCAAAAAGCTGAAAATCCAGCGACTAGTATTGTGTAATTTATTGACGAAAAATGAAAAGATCGTATAGTTTTCTATTCCGCCCATGAGGGAATACTCAACGACTCAACCTAAAGCGAATCGATCAAGTGGAAAGAAAGACTTATATTGAACTATTGATGTATTTATGCTAAATTTGACGCAAGAGGTGAAGTAAACTGCCCATCACCGAAATATACAACCCGACTCTTTTTGTAGGGTTTTCTATGGGATCGCAGGCCTATCCCAACAACATCGCATACTGCTCAACTTTATTACCTCGTAAACTTCACATATCATCCTAATATCAAATCAAATTGTCATTTTGGAACTGAATTATGAACAAATGGAGCTCCATCCGATTAGCACTACTATTGACACGTAAAATCTTTTAACATAAGCAAATAATGGCTGGCCGCAATATCTTCACAGATTTTTGATAGTTTTTAGTTGTTGCATTTTTTGATGCTGAAGAAAATTCCCAAAATAATTCATGTATACTGGCCACATATCATCACTGAGATAGTGATAGTGATAGTCTGTAACTATTTCCTATGGTCGATAAGCACACTCGTGACATTTACAGTAGCTATAGCTATGCATTTCCTTGCAGCTAATAACATTTTATAGGCAAGTGTAGTTATCTTGAAATTATCTGCTGAAGCAGGATGAGTCCCACAAGGAACTGGGATTAAGCACCATTTTTTTTTTTAAAGTCAAGTCTCATAACGTTGTTGGGAAGCGTTTTGCTTTACATGCTCGTAACGGAAAAATAAATGGACTAAATTGCGTCGCGGAGTTAGGTGAATTGATGTGTGACTAAAAGAAGCAAAAATCAGGGACTGACTCCTATCTAGTCATAGAATAGAATTCTGACTTTTATTGAAGCTTCTATCTTCCTCAAGCTTGAAGGAGTATATATTCAAGTCTTGTAGATACAACTAAGGTCCTACCTGGTTCCATTATTATTTCCTGGCACAAGCACGCAGATATTGGCATGACCATCAGGAACAGAAACCATGCAAAAAAGAACGAGCAGATTACACATACACAATGATACAACTTACCGAAATTATCACTGAAGTCTTGGCTGTGCTTTCGACACGATTAGCAGCATCTCTTCAACGATTTCCAATACTGCATACCGTTCGGTCACCCATCAAGCAATCACATTTTCATAGATATGGTGATTTTATAGTACGCATCATCACCTATTCGATGGCCATATCTGTCCACAACCCACACCAGAATTTGTCAGATCTTCGAACGATGACTAAACCCGAAGCCTTCCAAATTTTAGTTCCCTGATTTTGAAAGTTTGAACTTGGCAATTTGACAAAATTTGTTTCCAGAATGTGGCCGAAAAATAAAAAACCAAAGGTGACAGCGATTTTTTCAGCTTATAAAAAAAAATTGTGCAGGTTCATAGGTCAATTGCACTAGACTGTTATATGGAAAAGTTTGGCCGGCTAAAAAATTGACCATAAACTTTAAAAATCTCCTCGTTGAGTTTGATCTATGTATTAGTGGTTTTTTTTTTCAATTTGATCTTTCAGCGAATGGGAAGTCTCGAACTCGCTAGATAATTGAATTTTTTAACAAAAAAGATTCAAATTATCCCCACTGCCTCTGCTTAGCGTTAAAGCCATGCCTCGGTAGAGGTACCTTTGCTCTGAACATTCCCACTATATAATTACCCATATTACATTCGGCGACATAATTGACTATTGCGCCGCGAAGAAGCTGTAATTTTATAAGTTTCTTGTTGTTGCTATCATTCGTTCTTAAATGGTTCGTCCGCTACTAGCGAAAGTCCCTTCAACCCCAGCAATATAATTTCTGATCGTATGTCGTAGGTATACGTTGTTTCAGCTAAGGGCGACGAATGTGACGAATTTTAAGGAAATTTCTACGTTTTGGTGCTCGCAAATGACACAAACAGAAAAAGAAAAAGCCACACGTTAGCGGCCAAGTCGTCCGTGTTATGTCCACCTTGGCAAATAAGACGACAACTCTAATAGCCAGTACGAGTATTACTATACGACAATACGACGACAATGACGACGACGACGGACGCGACGCGATGGTTCAGCCAGCAATTAAAACGCCGCGCCGCGAGTAGCCAAGTATAAAGATTTAGATAAGCCTATCGGTAGAATGCTGTTGTCTGTCTCTTGTTGTCGTTGCATGTGTTAAATACAGACATTTTCAAAATTCGAACACTGCCAGCAAGCAAAGGGCGCAAATAAATAATAAGTCGTGTACCTACCGTGTACCCCCAGAGCCCAGACCCAGAGACGAACTCGAGTGGTGGTGGTGTCGTGGACGGACGGACTACAGCAAACATGCTATATGTTCCTCGAGAATTGAGAGTATCTTTATAGGCTAACATGTTGGGGAGAGCGTAAATTTCAATTCAATTCAGCTGGCAATCGAATAATTGTTTTGTGAGGATTTTATTTTAGAAACATGCACCTACATACATATATCTCTATATCTATACCTATACGATTACACTACATGCAACAACGACACGTTAAACTTTTTTTTTTATATTAAATGCAATTTTCTCACTTCCTGTCCCTGGTGCAGTTCTTCCCAACCAATTATTGTGACAATATTGCGTTTGGATTTCAGTATCATTTTAATGATTCGTTTTCAAGAAAATTACACAAAAAATATTCTAACACGTGTATGATTGTTCATTTGTTTTTGTCATGATTCAAATAGTTTGATTGATTTTATTTAAAAAAAAAATGTCTAACATCCTATACCTAAACATAAATAAAAAACTAATTGCATAGCTTATGAAAAAACTTAGATTAAGTTATTGTGGTCTTAAATTGCGAATGAGTTTTCAATATCATTAATAGGTATATTCTCTAGTAGGTATTAAAAACTTAGCAACTAAACTTATCAAAAGGAATTTAGTTTTTAATAACTGCACTCCAAAGTGCTGTTGAACAGTTATCCATCCATGAATATAAAAATAAATTTACTGATAAACAAATTGAGTTTCGATCTTAAGGCAATATCTGGTATTGTTTCGGAAGTATTTCTGTTCAACGATTTTTGAAGACAAGCAATCATCACCAACGACACAAGGGCAAAATTAGGCATTGCCAGATTAAAATCCGAGAATAATGTGTAAATCTGCTCGTATTTTCTTAGTACACTTAAATTTTTTTCTTTGGTAGAGTAGGGCGGGGCTAGTTGGACTATGGGGCAAATTGGTTTTCGAAAATTACTCAGAAATCGAAAGCGCTACAAGAACATGATTTTACACGAACAAAGCGTGCTCTCTGAGCAGCCCGTGCCATACCGGTTTTAGCTGCATTTTGTCCTCTGATATGAAACCACGCACATTTGTGTGTATTTTAAGTGCAAAAGTAAAAAATACAAATAATTTATTTTGTTTGTTTTTGTTGTAAAAAACAGGAATTTTGGACTAAGGTATAGTTTTTTTTTATAAGTGTATATATTGTAATTTTATATTTTGTGTGTCAAATTGAACTATTTTGAGTGATGCTATATTTATGATGAAATATGTACACCAAACCAGACCACCTAGTCCAACTAGCCCCGCTGATTTTAATAGACGTGTTTTATATGTATCTGTTTTTATTTGCAATTCGTAGAATGCGCACGTACAAACGGGTAACAGAGAGAGCTGCAACTGGTCAAGCTCTGATGAATGCAGTTGTGGCAGCTTTACTGTCTAAAAAAAAATCTATGAGGGAAGCCGCATCTCAATTTGGAATACCAAAAACAACATTAAGAAGGTTTCTTATAAAAAAAAAGAGATTCAAAAGAAAATCCTCGAATGGGAAATGGGATACGTTGGTCCAATGCAAGCTTTTGACAACGAAAAAGAGGGCTGGCAAAAGGAGTATTTACTAAACGCATCGTCAATATTTTATGGCCAAAAGATTTCCGCACTCTTGCGTTCAAGTGCGCGATAAAATTTGGTGTAAGATTTCCTAACATCTGCAATGAGAACAAGATGGCTGCTAAGGATTGGCTGACGGGTTTTCAAGACATATACACAACTGTCGATAAGCAGGCCCGAAGCTACGAGTATGGGCAGAACCACCTCGTTCAATAAGACTAATGTGGATAGCTTTTTTGGCAAACTTTGATAGACAGAGACACGGTATGCAAGCCAAACAAAATAGTTGCTGCTAAGGGTAAAAATAGTATAGGATCAATGACTTCAGGCGAACGTGGTGCAAACGTGACTTTAATAGTAGCAGTCTCAGCTGCTGGAGCCGCAATTCCAGCTATGTTTATTTTCCCCCGCAAAAATTATTTGAATGGCAAATGTCAGTGGTTGGGCCACCAATGACGAGTTTTTTGCTTTTATGTCCCACTTCATAAAGCATGTAAAGCCGACTCAAGAAAGCCCCGTGCTACTCGTTTTGGACAATCATCCCATTTACATATTTGTTTTTTTTAGAGCATATATAAAAAAAATTGGAAATCGTCAGACTTTCAACCCAAGACCAAGTCATTGATTACTAGAACAATTGTAGTTCCATCATAGACTACTACATAGACTACTCAAACCAAAATAAGTAGAAATTGATTATGTTAAAAACAATAGAATTCTAATACAAACAAGGCATAAAAGCATCAATATTGACAACTATCTATACTCCAATAATGTTCGACTTGACCACGTGCTTTGAAACATTAATTACAAGTGTATAGATATAGTTTGAGCATTAATTGCACATAAATAGTTAAAAATATCTATCAATTAAAAGTTCATCATCAACATCAAAGAATCCGGAAAAAAAAAATTATTATTATTTATAGTGTAGGTACTTTTTATTCCCGACAATTTTGACTAACGGTATAAGAATCCAATTTGCATAATATCTAGTGTTCTTCAAAAATTCATATTAAATTGCATATCTGGCGTTGACCCTAAAACTATATTTTGTTCTCGATTACGAAAACGTGAAAACTAATTAAAACCCCATTAGACATAGTATGCCCAATCAGATAAGAAGAAACCGTTCGTTTTTGTACGCATACAATTATAAACATTGCGTATGTATTATTCACACACAGAACGGCCTTCGAAATGGAATTTACATTTTTTAAATGAAAAAAAATTCCCCTTGTTTCACTTTTTTTTTCAATGGATATGTGTTTATAGATACTTTATGTACATACCTCTATATATATTATGATGTGGGAGACACTTCGTGGTAGAAGCAGGTGCGAAATGTACCACGAAAAAACTTAAAATTCTGTTCTACTGACCACGAATGGCTTGTGGGTCCTCCGACCTCAATACAAAAACACCAGCAACAATATTCTCCTTACACGTAGGAGTCTGTCCTGTATTATGTTGATACCTTAATACATATATGTGTTTTGTTTTGGGGGTGTAGGACTCAAGTGTATTTAAATTTTACAACTTTTTATTATTTAGTTGCATGTTAATTGAAATAAAAAGGGCTACCGTTTTTTTTTTTGTATATCGTCACCATGGTCAATGCTGTGTTTAAAACCGCGAATTAACGATCTGTTGAAATGTAGGCTAAGATACGTCAAAATGTACTCAAGTTACCCACACAGCACTCTTGGACTTCCAAAAGGGTTACTTTGCCTTTCGTTAAAAAAAGCATGTCTGTATATTTTTGTATTTATATATATATATACAACAAATATAAATTGTCCAGCTGCATGGTTTCAAGTCCTCCTGGGCATGGGGCAGCAACAAGATCCTTCCAACAAAAAAGCAGATGCTCATTAGTATTTGTTTTGACTGGGTTTGGAAGGCCCAATTACAATCAGAAAGCCAAGACTCACAACTAACATTTGTATTAGTAAATTTAATATTTGATAAAGAACTTATGTTATAAAACTTAAGTTTAAATGAGTACTTATTGTTATAACACGGTGGGCGTTTCTACAAGCAGCCTTACACTAGTGATAGTGACTTATACAACCACTATATATAAAGCAGATGATGATGATTTTTTGCTTACCAAACGTGAAACACCTATAGAGCACAATTTCACTTTAAACGCGTATTAGTCTTAAGAGCACACCTTAAAAAAAATTAAGTCCACCACTGGATCGAACTTGCTCTAATGTGTGACAGTGGTTTTGGGGATTTAGATTTTGGAAAAAAAATTAAAGGAAAAAATGTACCTACTAATTTTTCGAAAAACTTTGTAGTTTTTATGAGAAAATTGAAATTAAAAAAAATGGATTTAACTGTTTTTGAAAAAAAAAAATGTTTATAACTCAAAAAAAAACTTTTTTTTGAAAAATTTTAGAATTTATATTGTTTCGTCTATAAAAAAGCCTCTACATTAAAAATTTCATTGAAATACGTCAAGTGGCTTACGAGAAAATCTGGTTTCAAAAAACAGTTCCTAACGCTATAAGACTTTTCCTGAAAAATCTATTCCAGCCAAAACATCGTAAGAGCCGTTAGTTTTAGATGGCAGGTACCGTTAGTTTCACATTTAGAATGCTAATTGCAAAACCCCCTCTTTAGGAGTCCTACGTAATTTTTCGCTGTCCTGCAGATTATTTTTTGTAATTGGCAATCCAGCTCTAAAACTAGTGGTCTCTTTCGCATTATTTTGTAATTTGCAAAAATAGTTATTCCAAGACCTAGAATGACAAGGCATATCAAACAAGTTTGCAGCCAAGCTGATTAGGCTGTACAAATCCAAAAATTGTATCCCAGACCCCAGACGATTTCCATACAACATAATATATCTACAGATCCATAATATTAAATCTTTTTTTAGCCCTAAAAAATATTTTTCAAAAATATTGATAAAAATGTTTTTACGACAATTTGTAAACTACTCTATTTCAGTCTGCCTCAGATAATTTTTCGTGCAATGGCACCTGTCAGAAGTGCGAATTTCCGCAAGTTGATATGAGACAATTCGTTTTCCGCTTAAATTTTGGAAGATGATTGTACATCTATTACTGAAAATATAGGATACTGCAAAGCATTAAGTACATTCCTTTAAACGAATGTACAAACTCATGACTCGAATTCCATTTGAAATTAAGTGAATCAAACAAAAAAAAAACCATGGAAGAATACGGATACCAACTCAAACATATAAATTAACTCCTAATATTTGAAAGGTGTGTGATGTTCAATATCAATTCCTCAAAAATTTTTAACGAACAAATATAATACTACGCTACCATTTTTAAAGTAGGGTAAGATCATTGAACAAGGCAATAAGGCATACATGCATTCATCCACTCAAATGTTTTTTGACTTCAGCAAATGATTTTCTGTTTTTTTTTTATTATAGGTAAGGTTTTTTTTCTCAATATAATCCGAGGGTAACCAGATTAGCTGGATTAATGAATTGCATTTCGATTTAAGCCTGACCGTGATATATTGGCAGGCCGTCAAACATTGAAAGCGGTTGACGATTGTGGCCGGTTGAATTATTGCCTTTTGTTGTGGCATTTTTGTACGATTGCTTCATGTCGATGTCGGATTCATCCCTGATGCGCTGTGAGCGGAAGTTTATACATATGTATTTATCCATCTACCTGAATAATCTCTTTCGTTTGGATTTTTATTCGCCTTTTTCTTTTTTAATTTATGAAATACTTTGGAACGATATTTATTTTTCGCTTACTTTATTCAATCATGACATTGCACTTCATTGAGCTAAGCGGTTGATCTTTTTCTTTGAAAATGATATACCTACATGCGTATACCGCAATTTAACAATTTTAAGGATTCCTATTGAAAACTATTTAATCAAATGATGACGATGAACAAGGAAAATGATAGGGAGGCCGTTAAAGGTCGGTCGTCAAAATCTCTACGTTTGTTTGTTTATCGATCTGTTGGTTTATCTGTGATTATGCCTTTTGATGTATTAGACAATTTGTCTGAAATGGCTGTATCTACTATTTTTTTTTAAATTCGTATTTTAAAGTGCTCTTTAGTAATACTGACTTAAGTTCATAGGGTCAAGGGCACGGACCATTAAGATACAGACCGCCAACTCAATGTATGGTCTCTCTTTTTGCCTACAAGCTGAAAATCAGCTGATGTGCCATTTAATTTGAGAGTGTAACGCTCTCCCGTGCTTTTAAAATGGGAGCAGTAAACAAAAAAAAATGGCACACTCAGGATGCAGGGACAGAGATGTACATTGTGCACGTATTCACAGACACGAAAAAATAAGTCTGTTCCAGTCACAAATATTGAAGAGTGAAGATGAAATTCTCTCAAAATGAGAAAACTTGTAAAAAAATAAAGGAAAGCGTTGAACAAAAAAATTATACACAACTTAAAAACGTCAAGGGAAATATTTTTTTTTTTTTTGCAGTGGTTTTCCCAATTTTATTTAATAAGGTGAAAACCGTTATCGAATTCTTGAAGATTCCAAAGAAGAGGAAGAAAATAATGTTGCTTTTCTCTCATCAGTAGGTACTTAGCCCTTAGGAAATAAAATGCACGACTGGGTCGCACGAACTTGCTCTTATGATAAGCAATTGCTTAGTGGCTGCATATATGGATTTAAAAAAAAATTTAAATAATTTCGAAAATTCTTTTATTTTTTAAATTAGTTTAAGAGTTTTCTCGGAAAAACAAAGTATACAATAAAATTTCAAAGCTATACGTGAATCTAGGAAAAAAAAATATTGAAAATCGTTCGACCAGTTTTTTTTTAAAAAGGTTATTTTTGAAAAACTTTTCCAAAAAATATTTTGAAATTTATTTGGGTATGCACATATATGGCAACCTGTAGTTTACATTTGAAAAAATAATTTTTAAAAAAATCAATATACCCGTTTCCAACATATTTCGAAAACCAAAAAATTTTTTGAAAAAATTATAAAAAATCAAAAAAAAAAGTTTTTGAAAAATTTGAAATGCCATATTAATAAAATTATAAATGACTTCTTGTGGCCAAAATTTTATTGAAATCGAATGTATAGTTTACGAGAAAATTTGATATGAAAATACTGGTTCTATGAGAGGTACCGTTATAAGACAAATTTTGAAAAATATTTTTTAACCAAAAGATAGATTGTCTTACAAAAATAGCATCCTGAAAGTTTTATCAAAATCGTTAGAGCCGTTTTTGAGAAAATCAATTTTTTTCTTCACGATTGTATGGCAGGTGCCGTTATTTTTGGGCCTAGAGCAAAAATAAAAAATACGTTCCGAGGGACGGCCAAATAAATCCTAGATACCAAATTTGAAGCAAATCGGCCCATCCGTTCAGGCTCTAGAAGCGCGAACAGACAGACAGACAGACAGACAGACAGACAGACAGACAGACAGACAGACGGACGGAATTCCCAGACCCACTTTTTTCGACTTCTCCATCATCGTAATGTCATGTGTGATTGTTATCTCGAAATTTTTTTTCTGCACGAATCCATAACTTGCCTTATAGTACCTATAATCGCAAGTAAAAAGGAACTGCATTAAGGGCTTCTTCGAACACAGTTCCTTCCTTTTCGAAAAACTAAAGGGTCATTGTTTGAGGATATCTCTGAAAAATATAAGATTCCTGACACCTTCAGAAAAACTAAACCATTAAAAAGGATAAGTGGCGTTGATTGACTCAGTATCCCTTTCAACAAGACTTACATATGTCCTTGTCCCTGAATGGACTAAGCAGACCACTTCAACATAGACAAGAACTCAAAAGCGCAAATATTTTTTTTTTTTTTTATGCACTCGCACTCAAAGGGATATTAATACCTTTATTGTATATGAATTAGTAAAATTTTCAAGAAGTATTTTTTTTCTTAACTGTCAATTTTGAATTTTGACAGAACTCACAATTTATACCCAAAGAAATGAAGAAGAATGTTTTATTCTCTCGTGAGCTTTCTCTTCTCTCGAAAACTACCTATTTTTGAGTTGAGGAACAAGAATTGGCTGAAATTTGTAGAGGTTTGTTGTTTTCCGACAGATAAGGAACAGAACTTATACATATTTCGAGGGTGTTTCAAGCAAGAGGAGTACAAGTTGGCGGTCTGTATCTGTGGTCCAGAGTATATGTCAGTGCACACTCAATTTATATCGAGGCTTTGATGGACTCATCATTTACAATGAAATTGGAAATTGCAGTCGACACGCTGGAATATCTCGTTAGACATTAATTTCACACCGAAATAGCAAAAGCCACTGAATAGACTGAAAGGGTTTGACACTAAATTCAAAACAATTAACCTATACCTATAGAAACTACTTTTAAAATCCACGTTAGCTCTCGGATCTAAGTCTGGCAAAACTTATTTATTACAGCGGTAGTACTCGGAATTTGTAGGGGAGAGTGGGGCAAGAAGGACCACGGTGCAAAAAGAACCAAACCGATTTTGACCATGGTTTTTAATTCCAACTTATTTTCAATAGTTAGAATTAATACGAAACCTACTTTCCCAACACATCCCTTAGTTTCATTGAAAAACTGAAGTTAGTTGCGGTTTAAATGATGAAAGTTTGAAAAAAACTTCCAAAATTTGTAAAACCCGCCCAAAACGACAGGTTAATAATCCCGAAGGTTTTGTTCATTGTGTTTTGTTTTTGATCGTAAGTCTTTACTTTAACTGCTGGAAATAAAGGTAAATAAATAATAGTAAGAAAAAAAAATATTTTTTGTAAATAAACTCTTTATGGGGCAAATGGAACCAGGACGTAGTGGGGCAAAACGGACTACCAGTCCTTACTATCATCACACGGAGATCATTTAGCTAATTTGTTCGTGTTTTTATGAAAAAGTAGGTTCTGTTTTTTTTAAATAGCTTGGCAACAAAAAGTCTTAGAGCCATACTTGTTTTAGTATTTACTAACTAATAAATGCCTTGAATTTTGACAACAAAAAAAGTACTTGATTACGTAAAATTCTGAAAAAATTAGTTTAAAATTAATTTTTAAATTTTTTTAAATTTTTTTTTAGTTTGAAAGTTAATTTTTGAAAAACGGTTCACTAAAATAACTTTATTTTAAGTAACAATAAAAGAAGAAATGTTTTGCTTACAAAAAGGTATGATTTGGCATTGTTGGAGGTACCGTTATTTTTTAATATGTTTTTTTTTTTTTTAATTTAAATAATGTTTTTAGAAAATTGCCCCTCTCGGCTAAACGGAGGAGAGTAGACCCCTCCCGTACGATTTTTTTCTTGTCTTAACCCAACCTACTTACCTTAGGCTTTGTATGTACCTTATACCAAATACCTGTATAGCATTGTTAAATGAAATCAGTCGTTCGTTTTGCCCCATTCAAAGGCCCTTTTTGGCCCTCTAGTGGGGCAAAACTGACTTTTGAGATAAGGTTGTAAAATTGTGTATATCTCTATATACAATTGTTCAATTATTTTGATTGTAAGCTTTGATGAAGTTCAAAGGTTGAAGTATTATTTGAAATTTGCTTCACTTTTAGGAATAGAAACAAATTTAGGAGTGTCTAAGGAGGAAATGCCAAAGAGGGTTCGAAGAGGGAGCTGATTAGTGTTGTTGACCCTGGATTAGGGTTCGTACCTTACTCCTATGGGAGTAGATCTACTTCAGTTTTGAGGAAAAAATAAATATCTAATTCAATACTTCGCTTTTTCCAGATCTTATTCTATTTGTTTTTAAATTGAAAAAATCCTCCACCAAATAATAGTAAGACGGCACTGATCATACGCAACGCACTATTTTAGTAATATACAGCACTGCCACTGCCTTTTTCAACAAACTCTGAATATTCAGAAATTGTGTTTTGAAAGATTTCATTTTCTTCGTGTTTGATCAAAAAGATTTTATTCTTTGTTCTATAAGGACAGCAACAAATAATGTAGAAGAACTTATGTTCAAACATTTTCCCGAATATATGTTGACTCTTGCTGTTATACCTCACAGAAGCGCAACAGCTGATATGAAGTTTACGGATGTGAATTTGATAAAAAACAATTTCAGAAACCGTTTAAATGTCAAAACTGAAAATTTAATATTTTCACGATCGCTTTTAAATAACAGTAGAGAAATGTATGACTCACCTTTTGAGCTAATAAAATTTATAAAACAATAAAAATCTCTTAACTTGCAATTCTTTTTAAGAACAAGCAATTAAACTAAAGTTATATATTTTTTTTCTATTTATTTTTTGTTGAAAATTAATATTTTTGTAATAAATTAAGAAACATTTTCTCGAAAATACCTATGAGATTTTTTTTATTTTCAAATCTACTTCTCAAATTTTGGATCTACTTCGCTTTTTTTCAAAATGTGCTTCTCCAATTTTAATACGAAGTCCGAACACTGCCCTGTATGTTCTTTAAAATGAACTGCAGTGCTGCGAAATATGACTGGCTTCCGGCAGTAATGCTTGTTTTGCAATTAGAATACGCTAGGGTCGTAAACCTTCTAAAAGCTTGCATTCCAATTAAATGAAGCGTCTGTCGTAAGGGGAAAGCAGAAAACTTTGTTACAGTATTATCCATGTCTTAGTTCCGCACTAAATTAGTAAGTTTAATATTTGATTTCTTTTTTTACGTCAGTTTTCCTTCCGAAACCTTTTTTTTACTTTTTTTTCTCTTAGTTGCAATTATTATCATCTTCATCAGCTTAGTGTTACAAAATCTCAATTAGAAATAAATTTACTGGCATTTACTGCGAATCGAACTTTGAATACCTGGAATGACATTCTACCAACTTATCAATGATCTGTGTAAATTTAGTCCAACTGATGCATAAAAGATGTTCACAACAGTCACACAAAATCATATTTTGTTTAAGCACAATTTAGAAAGATATTTGTAAGGTTTGGTAAACAGGGCACATTTTGAAATTCAAAACTAAATTATGTTAGCGTAGTTATTTTTTGAAAACTGTGATCTGGTAATTATTATCTTCTGATCTCTTGCCAGCTTTGTTATAACTGATCTATGCCTACCCCTACAGTTAATGTTGTAGTTGGGGTTGGTTGTAACAGTGCTATCTTTTTTTGTTTAATAGTTAAATAAATTAAAAACAATTAGGCAAACATTTTAGCAAGTGCACTACATAAAAATTGAAAAATGTAAAAAGTCAAAACAAAAATAAAAGATAATGACAAAGTAGGTACTCAACAACGTTCTTAAAGCTTAGCAGAATTTTGAAAGTGCTTTGGTTTTTTAGAGTCCGGGATCTGATGCCTATAACATTTTTACCCTATAGTTTATACCCCAACAATACTTTAACGAAGAGTTGTAAAAAAGATTCCTTGAAGAAAAAAGTAATTTTGTACTTTAGAATATGCATACATTTGGTTATAAAATACACTCACAATTTATAATAAATAAATAAATACTTGACACAACAGCTCCAATTGGGGCCGGAGCTTGTGACTAACACTTTCAACCATTCCTTTGTACATGCGTTGATATTCTGCACTCACAATAATTTGAAGCAAAACAAATTCAACAGACACCCCCGTATTGGAAACATCCTAAATAAGCATTGAAGCACCTGCGAACGGACTTTCCCCATTCACAAAAAAAAAAAAAACTGTCTAAGAAAAACCTTGATCGAACACTTATTCTTCCTTTCTTGAATGATCACTATATTACATGTGTTTCTTGCTTTTATTTTCCCTATTCAAAAAGATATTATTTCCAAAATGCCGACTCAGCACCTTGCATATTAGGTGCCGATAGCAATCGTGGCGCACGGTCATTGGCAGGTGAATAGCTGTTGGCACCCCACAACGTGTCAGTTACAAATAATTCGTTAGCTTCCCCATAAAAAAAGAACAAGAACGAAAATAATAACGGTGGTGGTAAGCCGAGGCAGACGAATTGAATGTCATAATAAAAACCATCATTATCCTTATTCAGGGATGATGCACCTTTGACCGACCGAATCGGCTATATGTAACGTAACGTGCCACAGGAGTTAAATTATCCCACATCACTTCGATTGACAGGAGAGTTTTCTTACACAATTTGATGCGTTCCAGAATCCAGACCCACACCAATCACGAGGACATTACTTCACTATCTATCCCAATGCATTGCCACACACTTGGATAGGCACCAGTTATAGTTTTTTTTTTTTTTTTTTTTTTTTTTTTTTTTTTTTTTTAGAATGTAAACGACTCAACTTATCTTCTTGGCATGTGAAGAAAATTCAATTAAAGGATAAACACAGTTTTATAAAAATATCCTTACCCCACAATGGACTGAGTGTATAGATTTATTGGAAACTCTTCATCTTCTCTGACTATCTTTGGGACCCAAGAAAACTGGACATTTCATTTTATAAATCTCCTTAATCCAGTTCAATAAAATATCATCCACCTTCTCCTATATTGACTAGGTATACATCTAAGAACTCCTTTAAGGCTATAAAGTCACTCTGCTGGGCAAAACTCAACCCTTTCTCCATTAGGACATGGAAGGATTTGATTTGAACATAAATTGACTGCAACTAGCATGCGGAGAAGATAGTGCGAAGTTTAGAATGACAATTCGTCCACTTGAGTTGGCTTTTATATGCTTTTTACTGCCGCATCTGTATCGGACAATAAAGATTTGCTTATACTCGTACATAAACTCACCCTTTGAAGGAGCTCGAAGAAATAAAAACGAAACAGGATAAGGTGGGTGGATAATGGTTGGGCTTGTGTCATTTTGATCGTAATTGTCAAATCTAGTGTGAAATAAGTGGATTTACAAAAAAGAAGTAAAATCAAAAAAGGATTATTTCTGATTTTTTTAAGGCAAAATAAATCGGACACATTAAGATTGGACTGGACACTGCCAACAATGGACACATTTAATGGATTCAAAGGTGACCAATTTTGATATAATGCACCGTAAAATTGAATTGGTTACGGGACAATAATTTAATAATAAATAAAAGCAAAATGCCATCAGGCTTAGCTATACCATCTTATCTTGGAGGAACATACAAATTGGCGATATTACCCGCTTCATCTGGGTTTGTTTTTGATCCATGTATAATCATTTGGATAATATACATTTTGAGGACATAAAGAAAGGGTTGGATTCAATTTTGATTCAAAACTCATTGGCTGACATTGTACAATTTTAGATTAAAATTTGAATAACAAGTCTTGGATTTATTTAAATAAATACTGTCCATTTTTATTAGTCTGCTAAAGAATATTTGCCTCCAAGTAGATACATTATGTACATAGTTCTTATAGTCTTCCAAGAAGATTCTTGACAATGACACGAGCAACTCAAGCTTGTATGTATACGTACCCAAGAAATCCATTGATAGAAAGACCAACATAACCTTCTGACTTCTATATTAGGATTTTGAAGATTCAAATGGGATTTAAAGATTCTCAGCCAGAGAATATTTGACAATAAGTAGTCATATAAGCTTCTGCTTCTAAAAGCTAGTTCTGTTTTTGACATTTGGTTACGTACTGACATTTAAGGATATTTCTGGCTGGTACCTCGGTGATGTTCGCGGGATTCCCAGCGACAACACGATTTTCCTTGATGTCCTTCATTTTGAAATCAGAAAAATTGATTTTTGTGATCATCTTATCATATTGACGGGAAAATTCTATTTGGTCATTTTGAAAAATTAGGTAAGCTTAGTTTAGGCTAAGGTGTACTACCCAATTTCGTCACCAGACCGCTGGACACCGAACACATTTGTTCTGCATGAAATTGGTTTATCTTCAAGCATCTACGGTACTTTCGGTAACCCACGTATCCGCCTACCCAGAAATGAGCATTTCCGCCCAAGATATTGAAGACTTGTTCCATGGTCCCCATCAGGGTTCCAGTCGTAAGTGAAATGAGTTATACTACTGGTATGAAGACGGACGTAAATAAAATGCACGACTGGGTCGCACGAACTTGCTCTTATGATAAGCAATTGCGTAGTGGATGCATATATGGATATTAAAAAAAAATTAAATAATTTCGAAAATTCTTTTATTTTTTAAATTAGTTTAAGAGTTTTCTCGGAAAAACTAAGTATGCAATAAAATTTCAAAGCTATACGGCAATCTAGAAAAAAAAAATATTGAAAATCGTTGGACCAGTTTTTTTTTTTAAAAGGTTATTTTTGAAAAACTTTTTCAAAAAATATTTTGAAATTTATTTGAGTATGCAAATATATGGCAATCTGTAGTTTACATTTGAAAAATAATTTAAAAAAAAATCAATGTACCCGTTTCCAACATATTTCGAAAACCAAAAATTTTTTTGAAAAAATTATAAAAAATCAAAAAAAAAAGTTTTTGAAAATTTTGAAATGCCATATTAATAAAATTATGAATGACTTCCTGTGGCCAAAATTTTATTGAAATCGAATGTATAGTTTACGAGAAAATTTGATTTGAAAATATTGGTTCTATAAGAGGTACCGTTATTAGACAAATTTTGAAAAAAAATTTCAAACCAAAAGATAGATTTTCTTGCAAAAATAGCATTCTGAAAGTTTTATCAAAATCGTTAGAGCCGTTTTTGAGAAAATCAATTTTTGTCTTCAAGATTGTATGGCAGGTGCCGTTATTTTTGGACCTAGAGCAAAAATAAAAAATACGTTCCGAGGGACGGCCAAATAAATCCTAAATACCAAATTTGAAGCAAATCGGCCCACCCGTTCAGCCTCCAGAGGCGCGAACAGATAGACAGACAGACAGACAGACAGACAGACAGATAGACAGACAGACAGACAGACAGACAGACAGACAGACGGACGGAATTCCCAGACCCACTTTTTTCGACTTCTCCATCATCGTAATGTCATGTGTGATTGTTATCTCAAATTTTTTTTTCTGCACGAATCCATAACTTGCCTTATAGTACCTATAATAATCGCAAGTAAAAAATGGTAAATACTAAATGGCTCACGGTTAAACGAACACAGAGTCCGTGGAATTCGAAAATTTTATTAGCTACCAAGCTCTTCCAGAAACACAGCAGTGATTTTTTCTCACCATATTTGTAACAATTAGTTCCAAATTCGAAAAGTAAAAATAAAAGCTGTTCAATTTTAATGCCTATAGAACAATTTTCGCTACTCGCTACCCTGAAAAAGCTATCCAACATCTTATATCTACTGTTTGACTCTTGTCGAAGCTCTTTTAATGCTGATTTTGCAAAAAAGCCGAAAATTTCAAGTAGATTTTTGCTTCCTTTTTTGCCAACTCGAAGCAGGATTTAGATCTGAATATGTAGGTAAGCTAATCTAACAATCTGTAAATCATCATGTGCTGTGAGGATTGCGCTTCCATCATACATCCATTATACATATATACAGTGGCTTGCTAGTTTTAATAATTTTGCATTTCACTTGCTGTAATATCCTCCCACTTGATCACAAGGTTCCCTTTGGATAAAATGATACTCTTGATTTTAAAAGTTGTGTGTACCATTTCTTAGATAATAATTTTAGAAAATCCAGAAAAAATTAAAGTACAAATGTATCCAAATGCAGCATGTAGTTAAAGGTAGAAGATGTCATTCGGAAAATCCGTTTAAGGACTTTTTCAGAAACATTTTTGTTTAACCATATTTGTATCTTTTTATCTTAAGCCCCAAGTTTTTCATTCTAATTCCATTGAGTTGGGACATTCTTCAGATGTAAGCTATACACAAACTTTTATTAAGGTATGTGGTCCGAAAAAGTTTGTGCAGCTATCGTGAATTTTGTATATTTGTGTTACAAGTCCCAAGCATCCATTCAAAACTCATTCGATTTCCATTTTCAAACCAAATATATCTAACACTGACAATGTTTCACACCTTTGGCATCTGGCATTTCTGGTTGCTGTACTTCAAAATGGTCAAGAAGCAACCAAAGAGCTTATCTGCAAAATGTTTAACTTTGAAGACAATCGAGTATCGAACTTAAAATTTTTGATCATATAGGCCTTTAGAAAAAGTCTTTACAAGTCTTACTTAACAATTACCTTCCAACGACAGTTAACCAATTACTGGACCTATAAATGCCAGCTTATCGACAACAAGCATCCGTTTCATATACCTTCTGTCAGAACAATGTTCAAATCATGCGGACAATTTTCTACCAAGAAGAAGGGAAGATGCTATTTCTCGCAAATTAAAAGGTGCAATCAATATTTTGTGAAAAGCATAAGGATGCCCATATTTATCTGCGCTACGATTGCATGCACGTGACCAGTATGTTGTCCAATGTCCATTGCCATACCAAGAAACAAGAACCAAGCCAGCACAGAACACACAACACACACAGTATACCTCCGATGCAATACTATCTGCGCGTATATAAACAAATGAGGTTCATTTAAATTGAAAAGAGGAAGCAATCGACTTTGGCTAAGGCTTCGCTACAACTTCGACTCCAGCAGCGATGCACATTTACGGAATAATGATATTCTTCTAATATTTCTTAGCATTTTATCTAATTTTTCGATCGATCTGTCATGGTTTTGTTTCTTTAACTAATATTGTTACTCCCGACTCTCGAGTGCAATTTGCGCATTTTTATGCAAAGGCAAATAAGAAGGTTGTCGTTTTTTCGTTCGTTGTCGTATCTATAGATGCAATTGTTTTCGAAGGTTGTTTTCTGATTTTACGTTGAAGTTTTACATTACTTTCTTGTTCTTAAGTAATATTTTTTCTCCTTTATATTCACTGTGTGACGTGTGAGTATGAGTAGTTTCATTATTCGAGAGAGAATCGATGTATGCGGTCACCAACGAGCGGGGAAAAATTAAAATCTGCATCCAGCAAAAGAAAATGCACTTAAAACTCACTCAAAACAGTTCAACAAATATTTTTAAATGAAATCTGGTTTGAATGCTGTTTTTGAAGTTGTCAAAATTGTGTCAGTTTATACTTCAGACACGCATCAAATATAATGGCTGAATCATAACGACGAGTTCACCTCAGCTTTGCGTACGTTACGTTCCCAAACTTTACGGACGCGTCGAGATGAAAGGTGACATTTGAGTAAATCAACTATTCGAAAATAATAATTCTAATGGAGCAAATATTTTTTTGAAGAAATTCAGAATGAATACAGAAAATCTAATTTCAATTATAGAAGTTTTTGGGAAGGTGGCTTATACTGCCACGAGATCCTCAGTTAACGAGAAGTTCCAGAAACCTATATGTGCGGATGCTCATGGACATGTACGAGGGAGCAGTGACAAAAATAAGATTTCCAGCTGGAGTCACCAAAGCTTTCCAAATCACAGTAGATGTAAACCAAAGAAGCGTCCTGAGTAACCTACTCGCGGAAAATTCCGCTACCTTTTGTGATCGAATATATGTAGCTCTACATCTCAGTTGTGTCTCGCACATACACACGGTTCACAATGTTGGACAATGTACAAAACCTATTATTAATCGTGAAATGCGCCTTTTCGAATCAAGGAAACGTATTATTGACAGTCCTTATAATATTTCGTGCATTCCACTTCCACAGAAGGAACTTCAAATCCGAAAACGTATTTTAGCTGTTCCCAAAGTTATATTCTAACAAAAACAAAATGTTTTCATTCTCAAATATCCTTGTTTGGATTTTAATCATAAGAGGACAAAATACATATACAAATATAAGTTCACACCCTTTTAAAACTTAATTTTGTATTATTTGTTCCAAATCCTCCGATTAATGGCTGAATCACAACGACGCGTTCACCTCAGCTTCGCGTACGTTACGTCGAACAAGCTTTACGGACGCGTCGAGATGAAAGCTGACATGTTTGACGTTTGAGTAAATCAACTAATCGAAATTAATAATTCTGAGAAAACAAATATTTAATTTTTCTTGCAATGGAAACAGAAAATCTAATTTCAATTATAGAAGTTTTTTTTAAAAGTGGCTTATACTGCTTTTTAGGATGTGAGGAGTTTGACAAAGAGAACTCAAATCTGCGTTGGTGGGTTCGGAAGTTAAATCTAAGAAGGGATAAAGAAGGATTCTTCGTCCTGATTTTCGAAGCAACGAAACAAAAAGATCCGGAATAATTTTTGAATTTTTTTATTTGTTCCAAATAATTAAAATGCTTAAAACTATGCACACATATAGAATTTCCTATAGTCTATGACGAGTCGCCATTTTTTCTTGCCACTAGAATCAGTAGAGGGAGACATCCGTCAACTGGACAAAAATACAACAAGGCGATGATCTATTGACCGAGGGATATCAACCCATTTTTGAAATTGAAAAAACTCAAATTGAAACACACAGAAACAGGAATCATAATTATTTGAAACGTCAAACGCGCGCAAATGTTCAAACATTTCAACTTTTGCTTCACGTTCGCTTCATGCTACGAGGTTTGTGTACTTACTTTTTGATGCCAAAACGTAACGTTAAAGCTCAACGCCTCATTGTGAGCATTATACACGAATTCCTATGTCTGAACTTTAGCGTTCTGTCAAAGCGAAGCTCAAAGCTTCGTTGTGAAGCAGGCATAAATGCTTAACACTTTGAAATCATTGCACACACATAGACGACGAAAATAGAACAAGGCAATGATCAATTCACCGAGGGGGTATCAACCCATTTTTGAAATTCGAAACACCCAAAGGGAAACACACAGAAACAGTAACAGTAGTTTGAAAAGTCAAACGCGCGCAAATATTCAAATATTTTGACTTTTGCTTCACCTTCGCTTCATGCTACGTGGTTTGTGTACTTACTTTTTGATGCCAAAACGTAACGCTAAAGCTCAACTCCTCATTGTGAGCATTATACACAAAATCCTATATCTAAACTTTTGCGTAATGTCAAAGCGAAGCTCAAAGCGGCATTGTGAAGCAAGCATTATAATTTTTAAGCTTCCCACCTGACTTCATTTAAAAGCTTTAGAACAGCTGAAACAGCTCTCACCAAATCAATTATGGAAGCTAATGCATTGTATATTATAAACTATAGTATTCCCACTTGAGGTGCGCCATCTATCGACGAAAAACTAAGCTCTAGAATACCATGGGAAACAACAACAACAATTAAAATGGTGGAAATGAAATGGTATTACCTCAAGTACTATAGTTTATATATGCAATGGCTTATGTTATATTATCTTCCTTCTAGGTGCGTTAGTTGAAGCTGGCTCTCAGATTTTCTCAAAGAACATACTGGTTATTTCTCCATCTTTCAGCGTCTTTAAAGGAAAATATTTAACACTAGCTTTGCCCGCTACTTCGAACTCGAGGATTTAAAAATGAATTTAGTACCTTACTCTATTTTTATCTTCAAACAGTCAGTTGAGAATTGAAATTTAATAAAATGAATTTGGAACGCGTTGATAAAAAGTGTTTATTTTTGTGCAAAATGAAACAACAAAACTAAATAAAAATAATTTCTCTAAAAACATTTTTAATCTTTATCTCGAGCAATTTAAAACAAATTATATGAGCCGGTGAACCGAGAGTAAATAACATAATATTTGGTTCGTGCAAAGATGAACACTGGCGACTCTATGTGTATGATCTACCGACTTGTTGATGGTCATAGCGAAACACACTGTCAAAACTTGAAATTGCTGGATTCGCTCGTTCACAAAGCCAAGAATTGTTCTGAAATGTATACACTGTTTTTATTTGCAATTTCTGTTTAACTTTGTTTGACCCTCTATTATATTGTATGGTTGAATTTTTTTCGACTTCAGCTTTCGATGAAATAAAGCAAAATATTGTTTTGTTATTATTGCATAAGAATAGTTGTAATCTGTTGAGATCAGTTGTGATAAACCTTTCAAATGATAAACAGAGATATCTATAAATTTTTTGAAAAACAACTGTACAGAAAGACTTATTTACATATTTGTATGCATATATAATTGTGGCGAAATTTTTTATATAGCTAACAGTGCCAATTATGATACACAAATAGATAGGTAGGTACATCGGGTTGAGGGGGGAGTACATTATGTTGCTCAGCCTCTGTGGTATCTACTTGATTCAAATGTTACCATATCAACCATCATATCATATGAGATATGAGATATACCAAAGCATATCTGTTGCTTCAGACTGGGATTAAAACTTATTCTGTAGGTTTTTAGCTTTGAGATCTTTCATCATGGCAATCCCATCACCAAGTGCCCGTTTTCTGTCTTCACATTCAATACGGTGTCTGAAGTATGCTCTTAGCCTCATTTTGTGTAGGTAGATATTTCTTCAAGAAACACTAAAGCATCTTTCTTAGTCACTAGTTTATATCAAAGACCTGTGTCTGGAACATGGACGAGTGATAATGACTAAAGACGACTAAAATGTTCACGAAAGGTGATTCACGGAAAATTCTGGAACCAGTACTGTTTTTATTGCTTACCCGTAAGTATACCAGTCCATTTACTCACTTAAAGGATTTGTTTTAAAGTTTCCCAGTCTATATTAGGGGCCATACGTCATAGCTATGAATATTAGGGGCACATAGTGTGATATCCAAACACAAATGCCAAATGCCCCAGAGACTTTTCAAGTTACTGACTAGCAATAAGTAGATAGCCTCATGTGTTCGGGTTGGTTTTGGGTTTTTTTTTTTTTTGGTGAAAGTCTTTGCTTTCATTCGTAATGAATATTTAAATTGGTGGCATTCCCAAATTGACGTTATAAACAGGCGTTGCTGTGGTCCGGATCCGGATGTATACTTCGTTATTCGGATGGTTTTGCTAGTCCCTTGTAGTTTTTCTAACTTGAGGATTGCTTTTATTTCCTTTCCTTTCAGCAACCTCACCAATATTCATCATCCCTGTGGAATTGAATGCTTTTAATGACAGTATTTATAAGTGGCATTCGCATGGAGGAAATTGAAAAGCTATATGCGTTAGCGGTATCTTTATCAGGTAGGTACAAACATCTTCTATGGAACATATTAAATGTCAGCAAAAATGCCAAACAATTCTTAGTAGGTATATCTAAAAAGAAGAATGAGGATGCTCCTTTTTACTGGATAGAATTCAAGAGAAAGCTTTGAGATTAATAATTCGTGAAAGAACCAAAGCTTTAGCAGTGTCGAAATACTTCTAGTCACTCATATTTTTATCGAAATATAGCCAGTTCTGTGGAGCTCTTGAAAAGTGTCGCTGTAAAACTCTAACTAGAATGAACGCATATCAGCTTACTATTGAGCTCGGTATGGTTGTAGGATTATGTATAAGTACAGGGGTTCCTTCTTTAACCGCACTATATGAATTCGGAATGCTTATCTTGGGCCTACTTTCCCTTCCTATTGATGTACTTACATCAAAAATCTCAACTCTTTAAGAATCATCATGATTGTGTCACGACAGTTATTGAGTAAACTTTGAAATCACTTCCTTAACACGAGTTTTTCTTAGACCTGCAAGAAAAAACTAAATAAAATATGTTTCTAGATATAATTATGGAAAGTCATGACAGCAAATGAATAGACATTTAACTATAAAAAAAAAAAATCTGCGAGACCAAAAGATCGCAGACAATTTTACAAGACATCGAGGGAGACTTGGGAAAAAAAAAATTAAGAAACCTAAAATAAAAATTTCAAGTCCAAAGTAAAGTTGGCGTTCTGCTTTTACCTGATGTGGATAAAATGTCCATCTGGCTTAAGCAACTGCTGCAACCGCCCATCCTGGCTCCTTGTTCCAATCCAACATCCACGTCACAAAACGCATTTATATGAATACTACATATATTTATATAGTTATAAACAAGTACCTATGTAAGCCCAGCTAAGATGAACACGAAAACGTAGACGAGGAAGATGCGCGCACAAGGTCCTCTGTGAAATTCCTTTATACAAGCAAAAATTATTATACACACGGAACGAAGAAGCTATACCTACTCTAAAAATATGGCACAGGTATCCATTGCATGGTCCATGTTTTGGTGTAACGCCTGTCCAATGACCACGCAAAGTCAATAATTCGGTTCTTCAGCTTTTGTCTTTGTCATATTTCATTTTTTCACATGCGTTTCAGCGATTCTCGGGAATCGCCTCCGGAGTGCGCGAACTTTATTGGTGACTCCCGCGCGCACCATCCTTCACCACAGGGTGGCGCTGTTTGAAATAACCAACAGATGTCTTCAGTTCAAGTGTCGTCAAATAGTACCTACCTACACCCTGTGCATCAAGGGAGAACACTCTTATGAAACTCTTGGTGGCTGGTAGTCACGACTTTTTGTTTCCAAAAAGGTATGTGTGATCATAATGTGCGCTGCTGTGCTGGTGAATTTTTCCCAATTTAGGACCGCGGTAGCGGCGGCTGGCGCAGACGAAGCCGAGCAATTCCGATTAATAGAATTTTAATGATTTTCATTCTTTTTATTCGCCTGTGTCCAGGCTTTGCTGCACAGAAACCAAACACAGGTTGTGTTTTGTGACAATTCCAAATTCAGATTCCTCATTGCAAGCTCCTCGAAACATCGTGGACCATTGTTAGCTGCACGCCTCTTGTGTGCCTTGTGCTATGCTGATGCTGAAACCTGCAGTTGTCATAAAAGTCTCATAGCACGGGATTCCAGCTCACACAGCGCACACATAATGCTCGACAAAGAACAAATGACTGTTGAACACTATCTGTCGTGTTAATCGCGAATTTCAAATGAATTGCTCCATGAGTCTGCCATGGAAGAGAAGAGAATAGACCACATGACTGGTGTGCTCGATGGTATTTGGCTTTTTAACAGGGCTGGACTTTATGTGGAAATTTAAGTGAATAATTTAGTTTGAATCGTTTGACTTTTTGAATTCTTTTTGACAAAAGTAGTCATACAAATGTATATAGACATGTACCTAAGATGTATGTTTTATTTTTTAATAGATTTAATTTATTTAAAATACTATTTATTTATTAATTTCCTAATAAATTAATAAATTTTATAAAAAAAAATTACAACTTTTCATAATTTTCAAAATATACACACAAATTTAAATGATTTAAAAAAAGTTCAGTTTTTCAGAAAAAAAAGTATTAGCACACTTTATAATTGCTCACTAAAATTGTACTGTATTTAGCACTTTCCATTAATTTAGCAGCTCATTTCATAAAAGTCGTTGTCAGCTAAGTTTATAACACTCTTGCAAAAAATAAAAATCGAGAACTAATTTTTTTTATAATTTTTATAAACAATTGTAAAAAAAAATGTCAAGGAAAGGTAAGAAAACTACCGATAGTGTTTAAAGATGTGAACAAGAAAGATCTGTCGTTAATTCTATAAAAACAAATACGAAAGTCACATGCTCTGAATTAGCGACAGATATTTTCAACAATTTGGGAAATCGATTTCGACGAAAACCGTTAGAAATATAATACATAATGCTGGTTACTTTTCCCGTATTATTATAATGCCAAAACCGTTTATTAGCAAAGCGAACAAGAGAAAGCGTACCTATGGAATTCGCTTACGTGAATAAGGAATCAGACTTTTGGAATAAAGTTATATTCTTCGACGAAAGCAAATTTAATATCTTTCGGTTCGAAGCTTCGAAGTGATGGTCGAGAATTGGTGTGCCGAAAACCAAACACTGCTTTTAACAAAGAAAATTTGCTTCCAATAGTCAAGCATGCGAAGGTTATGGAATCATGGTAAAGGAGTGGATGGCGGCATCGAGAGTAGGGGAGTTAGTTTTTATGTATCACATTATGGATACTATGATATTTCTAAATATACTCAAGAATAATCTCAAGAAAAGTGCTGGGAAGTTGAGTCTAGCTAAAAGTTTCTAATTTTCAGCAAGACAATGATCCCACACATACTGCTCATGTGGTCAAGGGATGGATCCTCTATAATACTCCTCATATTCTCAAGACACCACCACAGTCTCCAGACATAAATCCCATTGAACATCGTTGGGATGTATTAGATAAAAGAATCAGAAAACACGATATTAACAGGTAATCCCATTTAAAAACAGTGCTTGCTGATGAATGGTCAAAAATTGGTCGGGACAAAAAAATACTCGTTTATTCGATGCAGAATATAGACTCAAAGAAGTCATTTAGAAAAAGGGTATGCCAACTCGCTATTAATTTGTTTGCTTTATTAAATTAAATGCATTTTGCTAATAATTTTTAATTTGTGACAATACTGTAGTTGAATTATGTAATAATTGTTTTATTTTTTTTCTATATACCTACTTCATAAAATGAATTAAAATAAATTATTAGTTACTAATTTAAAAAAAAAAACAAAATACTCGTTAGTTTTTATTACTAAGTTACTTTTTAAAAACATAGATGTGTTAATACTTTTTTATATTTAAAAAATTGTTGGTGCTTTCGTTACTTAAATGATTAAATTGTCGACAATTATAGCTCATTGACCGTTTATGTATCGAATAATCAATTTCAGACACAGAATAAATAAGAAATCAATTTGGGTACCTACTTATAAAAACAGTTCTCGAAATACAACATTGGTTTTGGTTAAGATACTTGGTATTCGACCAACTAACAAGGATAAACTTGGTATTAATTAAAACATACATACCTTTGTTCTGCATTCACGGTTGCGTCAATTTTAATTTTAATTTTAATTTACATAAATGTAAGTGCTTTCAGTGTCCGAAGTACTGAAATTTCATACATTTATTTTAATGGACTAAAATATATGTACATCTGGTGAACTTATGTTTAACTCCCTTCACGAAAAGAAAAATGTATGGTATATAGGTCCATTAGAATCGTTAATAAACGCATGTGTTGTAATCCCGGTGTATTTTTTGTATCCCCAAAAGTTGTAAGAACTTTACTATTATTAGGGCCCCTTTTTTCGTCTTCATTATCATCGTTTTGACAAGTTTGATTGCTTCCGCAAGATTGGATAGTACTTTGAAGAATGCTTTACTGGCTTATACAAAGAGTGTGTCAATTCTTCAACGTTATGGTCATCATTTAACGGGGATCTCAGAGAGTGCTTTTATTAATGTAAATTGATAGTAATGGTACAAGCTTAAGGATAAATATAGACAAAATATAAGTCTTTGTAGCTGCGTTAAAATAAATTGTATTTCATCTTTGAGTTGTCAGGTATTCAATTACTTAATGTGTTCCGGTGAAGCAATTATTTATTAATTTTAATATCCGTCTGCAAGTGCAACAGCGTTTTAACTATAGTCCTGGAAAATAGGACAGAAATAAGATCTTTCCACCTGTCACGATTCTTCTCAACTGGCCTTTGTTCGGTTCACCCTGAGATCAAGCTTTTAAGATAGATGACCTCAAGATGTTTAAAGTCTTTTCCAATGCATCTATTACATTGAGAATTGCAATGATGTCTGTATCCAATTTTATCTGTCCTGTCCCATTCCATAGCTTAACGTTCGATGTGATTTGCGGCCAACGTCAATCATCAGAATGTACCAGAAGCATATAACAGCCTTGATCTTACGTTAGATTCGAAGAAGCTAGAGTTACACGTAGGAGAAAGGATTCTAAATTCACTAAGTGCTTTGTTAATTTATTGTTAACGCGTGGGCTCGTTTCGCCATCGAGTGCCAGAAAAATTGTCTTACTTACTTAAGATGGCGCGGACAGTCCATTGTGGACTACGGTCTCAACCAACAATTCTTGCCAGCTTGGCCGGTCCCTATAGCCAGTGGCCTCCAGTTGGTTGAGGTCTTTCTCCACTTGATCACGCCACCTTATATGGGGTCTCCAGAACTGCTTCGGCCCTCCGGATTGGAATTGAAGACTCGTCGGGCTGATACGTTTTCATCCATACGCTCCACACGAACCAGTCGTCTAAGCCGCTGAGTTTTCCACTTCTTTACCAGGTCAATGTCGCTGTATATCCCGTACAGTTCGTCATTGAATCTTTTCTCCTCCATACTCCATTGGTCACCCGCCTTAATATTATAAATGTTTGTGTCTTATTTGAGTTGGTCTCTTAGCCAGCCATACTTCTCCATTTATTTGCATCGAATGCCATATTTGGTTTAAGCCAGCCATGTTGTTCGCCTTGAGACATCTATCTTTGGCATGGCTAAGATTGTCAAAGGTATACTCCATTAGATACTATGTCTTTTATTTGTACCAACCCCATTCCCCATTATCATTTATCACATCGTCAATTGCCAGCTAAAACAGTTTTGGTGACAAAAAAAAACTTTCTGTCTTACTCCACTCCCTGAAACACAATAAAAGGAGTTGTCCGTCGCGCCATCTTAGGATATCTTTGACAATAAGCAACTCCAGAATCCAGATCCGTTAACGATTTTCAAGATCAAACGCCTTTTCAAAATCTAGAGAATAATAGTTGCCGTTAACTTCGGAAAAACGGACAGAATGATGATGAAGCACCAGCTGCAAAAGTTTTTGAGGTTTTATTTTTTGGTACCTTTCAAGCTCCATCCTTCCAAGCCCGTTATTGATAAGTTTCGATCTCCCAGCAGAAAAATACCGTAATCCGCTATAGAGTCTGCTTCTGAGCACTCTGGAGGAATACGGTCAAGTCCAGCTAACGATTTTATTTAGATGACGGGGCCCACGAAATAAGACTTAATAAATTTGAATCTCGTTTTCGATCAGTATCCAATCCAAGAATAGGCTGTTTGCAATTTTGACCAAACATTACCTTGTTCAGACTACGATCACCCCTCGATTACACACAAATTAGTCAATCGAAAATCAAGCCCAGCTCGGACAAAAGTTCCCCGTGA
Organism: Platycheirus albimanus; assembly: GCA_916050605.2. Lineage (NCBI taxonomy): Eukaryota > Metazoa > Arthropoda > Insecta > Diptera > Syrphidae > Platycheirus > Platycheirus albimanus. Next base: position 83,585,780 of record OU696696.1, read on the forward strand.
AATAGCTATAACTCCAGCCAATGAACTTGATGAAAGCACACTCTAGTTGTTGTTGTTTCATTCTAAATCTTCATAAAAATTCTAATTTCGGGTAGCAGTCTAACACTGCGAGTATTATAATTCATACAAAAACTTCCTTAATAACATTGCAGTTTTTGAAACTCAACTGTTAGCCTACAATTTCTTTCCAGACTGTTTTCCAGGCCCATTTATCTAGTCCAGGACTGAGTTTGGTCTATTGCACGTGCGATTTGGTTTCGATAGAAGCCTCTTTATCTGCCAAGCCAAGCACCCATCGATAGCAGAATGCAGAATGACTATTTGCTGAGACCGTTTGGCATAATAGGATAGTTAAAAGTTGCATATGGCTTGGCAATGGCGGTGGTGGACTGCAGGAATCTCGTGGGCTAATCTGTGATACCTTGTTGATTTTTTTTTCTTTTTTTAATAAACCTACGAGTATATACCTACTTTATTTTTCTTTAGAAATTTTTGTGAACTTTTTCTGGTTCGTGCTGGTCTTTTTGCAATTCTTGAAATTTAAGTGTTCGACGGACCCCAAGCAGTCTGCTGGGTATTCGTCTCCTTTGAGTGCTTGAGGAGATTCCGGATCCATCCACATACAAGTAGAAGGTTACTCCTTCGTTGGTGTTGTAGGATTTAGATTCATAATCCCGCAGTGCGACTTGACTTATACATGTATGCAAACTTTAAACGTGGCCTCTTGCAGAATAATATTTCTTTCTTTTTTTAAGGAATGGAATGGCACTTGAAGTTTATCGCGTTCCAGGCACATGTTTTGAGTTTTTTTTTTAATTTTATTTTTATTTATTGTTTTTGTTGTTGTTGCTGTTGGATTTTTTGGATATTGTATTTTGTTTAAATCTGCGCGCGCTTGCGACTTGTGAACAAGTTGGAAAGAGTGAAAATTTATTGAGCTAAGGGCTGACATAACTCATAGAGTTCCTATACATACATATTCAGGACACCGGGTTAGCAGGTCGGGAAGTTCTCTTTGTCTTTGGAGTTTTTCGCACGGACGCGGCATATTACAGTTTGCTGAGCGCTTGTGCCTGGTATAAAGATATAAATTTCTTTTTTCTACAGTCAAGGTGTGAGAATTTATTGACTTGATGGGTATATATATATTGCATTGGGAATTCCTGGGGGACAGACACAGCATTCCACTTTCACAAACGTTTTGAAATTGATGCGAATTAAAATGACATACCAAAAAAAAAAAAAAAAAAAAAAAAATAGGTACTTATAAGTGCTTAATCTAAGATGCATGGGTTCTTTTTGAACAAAACAGACAAACTTATTAGATTCTTTAAAAATTAAGCTGACACAAATTATCGGATAGATTTTCCATTCAAATAAAAAAGTCAAACTATAACTTTTGTAGATATGCAGACTGCTCTGCTGTATATGACAAGAAGCCAGAACCAGAGCTCGAAGAATGGGTTTACATAATAAGAAAAAAAAAATTAGATAGAAACAACGGTAACACTGAAAATTCTTCAACTTTTTCTAAAGCCATTATATTTTCCTTACATTTTCTTTCAATTAAAATATAGTTTTTGAAAACCTATTTTGTAAAACTCTTAATTTTGAGTGAAGTTTTGATTTTTCAATTAAATTTCAAATTAGATACTTATAACCAGATGGTTCTTAGACTTCTAATTTCTGCGCAATACGCCACGCGTTAGAAACGATAATACTTAGTTTAGAGACAAAGTAGATTGTTGCATTTGTTAACGGTGCTGGCGGCGAGGATCATTATAATGGTCTTCGGAAAAGATCAGCTTCAAATATTTTTTCTTAAAGTCAAAACCTGGTTCTATCGGCTTCCAAGCAATAGGTTTTGTGTCTACCTGTTGTTCTTTTTAATTTTGTTTGATTGCTGGAAATTTTCTGCCACACTTTTGATGAAGCTTAACTTTTTTAGTTTAACAAACCAGAAATAAGGATTCTGATGAAGTGGTAGACTTGAACCGAAAAGATTTCATCAAACTCTTTGTTGTAGATAAAACAGATTTGCCTGTATTTCGAATCTATTTGATAAGTCTTAACGAGATACATTTATAGCTTTACAGAACAAAAAAATTTGTATTTTATATTGAACAAATATTCCTCCAAGCCTAACGAGTCCTTTATCAATAAATGGAAAAAATTGCGAAATACCTCCTAAAATTAACTACAAAATTATTCTATACAAAAAAACAAAAAAAAAAAAAAATGGGGAGCTTCCTATGCCCTTGCTCCACCAGAGACCAAGTCATCAAAAAAAAAAAAAAATGCACGACTGGGTCGCACGTACTTGCTCTGTAGGTGCAATAGTACGATGAAAAAAAAGTTTTCGAGCAATATGAAGAACTCCTGTTTGAAAAATTTGGGGAAAACTACAAAATTTTGGTTAAAACTGGAAAACCCGAGCGGGAGCTTACGTTAAGAAACCTTTGAATTTTTAAAATTTATATGTCATCTTTTGGGTGCTATAAATGATATAAATGTCCGATTATGGCCAAATTAATAAAATTGTTAAAACAAATTTCCGTTATTATCATTTGTAGCCAAAAACTTAAATGCAGTTTTCTTCAAAACATTCTATGTATATTCAATACAAAGTTTAATAAAAATCGGTAGAACCTTTGAAAAAAAGACGTCAAGACCAGATTTCCATTATTTGCAATTTTAGCCAAAAACTAAAAACACCTCTTAAGAACACTTAAAAAAATATTACACACACACAGTTTAAACAAAATCGTTAGATCCATTTTTGATCAAATTAGAAAAAACCAAAAAAAGTTGGCTAAAACTGAACGGCTCGTTGTATGGGAGCCACCACTTAGAAAGGCTTTACTGAAAAAATTGCAATTCTTTCCTATAGAACACTAAAAAAAACTATACCGAACGATGTTTGAGTCAATTCGATTGAGCCGTTGCGAACTTATGGCCATTTAAAATAAAGCCGTTTAAACCTGATTTTCGTAACGACCATTTAAACCAAAAACGAAAAACGCAGTTTTGTTAGAAATGCTTAAGTTAGCTAAATTTTGAGTTTAATCAAAATAGTTAGAGCCGTTTTCAAGAAAATCCGAAATGAAAAAAACCGTTACATGAAAGGTACCTGTTTGAGCCGGGATAAAATGAAATAAAAAAAACCTCGACAATCGTTTTTCTTCAAACTGCTATATATGAAGTTTGAAGCAAATCCGTCAAGCCGTTTGGGCTGTAGAATGACGTGAAGAAGCGCACATCCGCACATACGCACATACGCACATCCGCACAGACAGACCGACGGACGGTATGGCGAAAACCAAACCCTAAAGTAAAAAATATAATAAAATAGAATGCACAACTATCCGCACGTAATACTTGATCTGTGTTGTTCCAATAGCTCGAAAAAAAAAATACAATAAAAACTAAAAACTGAAATTCCAAGTTGTATAAAATAAACTATTTATTCTAGAATAGCGCATTGCCATATTGTTGGTTTTAAAGGTTTTAGTCAAACAATCAGAAAAAATGAAAACTACCGCTTTCAACTAATTCTCTCTAAAAAGCAGTAAATTAAGCAAGTTAAAAATCGTCTCATAGGAAAATGTGAAAAACATGTCAACTCAAATTTGATTGAATTCGATAAGGCCGTTTCCAACGAATGGCCTCTTAGGAAAAACCCTAAATCCTGTTTTCCGCTATGACGGTTTGTTAAATAATAAGTTTTATCAAAATCGCTAGAGCTATTTCTAAACAAATAAAAAAAAAAAAACAGAAACTTAAAATGTACTCGTTATAGCCAGGCTTAGACAAAATAAAATCCGCATCTACAACCTTTTTTCCTTAAACTACTAAGTGTGGAGTTTGAAAGATATATTAAGTCAAACCTTTAAGGCTTTAGCTAAACGTGAAACCGATTTATTTTTCGCTTTTTTATCATCATAATATTCTTGATTAAGAAATCGATTATTTTCTGGACGAAACAAATATCAATAAATAAATTAGTCATAATTATTAAAATTGTTTTATTTTTTTAAGAAACAATGTGTTCACCTTTTTCGATGATCGAGCTATCGAGGAAGAGATCTGCAATCGATTCAAGAAATTTTAAATAATTTTGAAAAATAAATGTTGAAAAAGCTTACTTAACTTTGATACTTAATACTTGGTCCCCTCATTATCGAGGAGCCCCTGTGCAAGGATTCAAGTATTGTAAAGGTTGGACAGGAGATTCTTTTGATAAGTTGATAAGTTTTGGATTTTTTGTTTCCCGAAAAAATCACTCTTGAAATCGATTACCTAATCGAATTAATAATAGTGCAAATACTTTTAATTTATAGGAAAGAGTAATTTTATCAATACAAAATTTTAATGGTCAGAAAATAAAGCTGGTATAATTGATCTGCAGGTTCCTTTAACTAAAAATTATTTCAATTATTTTTAACGACAGTAACAAACTCGATTAAATTATGAACTTTAAACAACATTCCATTATTCCCAGACGCTAGAGCTCTAATAGATTCACTGCGATCTGCCATCCGAGTGAATTGTATCACCGTTCTTTCAACCTGTCCCTCTCGTTGGTCAAATATTGGTTAGCGAAAGGTACAGTTATAATTCCAAATGTATGCGTATGCTGGTCATAACGCTAGCAAAGAATTAAGTATTTAAAAGTAAGTGGTGTGGAGAAAATAAATATAGGGTGATGGGTATAAGGTGTGATCGGTATAAGGTGCATCTAAAAGCTAAGCAAGTAGATTGGGTTAAGACAAGAAAAAAATCGTCTGGGGGTCTATTCTTCTCCGTTTAGCCGGGAGGGGCAATTTTCTAAAAAAATGACTTAAATAGGAAAAAAATAACAGAAGTTCCTGCAATGCCATACCGTTTTGTCGTGTTTTTATCAAGAAGTAGGTTTGGTTATTTATCCAAAAATAACTTGGCAACAAAGGAGCAATATGGTTTTCAGTGCTGGACTAAAAATAATAAGAGCATTAAATTTTGACAACGAAAATATTAATTAATAACGTAAAATTTTGAAAAAATTAGTTTGAAAATTTATTTTTAAGTTTTTTTTATTCAAAACTTTTAGTTTAAAAATAATTTTTTCTAAAACGGTTCATTTAAATAACTTAATTTAAAAATACAAAAAAGAAGAGATTTTTGGCTTTACAAAAAGGTAAGGCCATAATTTTTTTCCAATGTAAGTAATTTTTTTTTCTGAAAATTGACCCTCGCTGCCGAACGGAGGGAAAAAGACCCGCCGTCACATACGATTTTTTTCTTGTCTTAACCCAACCAATCACCATGTATAATTTGGAGAGGTCCTTATTAAATACAATTAAATATGTGTATATACGTATATTTATAGATGTTTCCAATTTGGAATCAAAATTTATCTAACCAAAACAAAAAACCAGTCCTAATGTAAACATAGTGTCGCAATTAATTTGTTCATAATGTTAAGCTTGTTCATCGATACCAATCATTAATTAGATTAGCATAATTCGATTAAATAAATCGCCCTCCCATCATGTGTATTTGAATAGCAAGCATGGATTGGATATGTAACACACAACAACTATTTACTACCCAAACTAATTTACAGATGGGGAGGCTCCAAAATGTGGAGTTGTCATGTAGAACGAGATATACGCCAAAGCACCGTAAAGAGGATTGTAACTAGTTGTATAGTGTAGTTGTAGTTGTTATTCCTATTTTGATGGCATCTAGATACATCTACCTAACATTTGCCGTTAATAATCGACCATGTCTCTCCCTGGTGCTAAGGATAAAATATTATTTTCAATTAAAGCAGTAGCCCAGTGCGATGAAAAGATAAAGCGCCACATCAATATTTGATTTAATTAATGCAATTTATGGAACTTACGGTTCAACGAATGAGAAATTAATATTGATGGACTTTTTTGTCATTAAAATTGCTTGCACTATAGGTACTTCTGTGTTCTGTCCCTTGTCCCATCTATGTATATAATATAGACAAAGGTCACCATCACAGAAGCGCCAGCCAGCGTAGAGAACAGAACTACATATGTAATAGCAATGATAAAAGCAATTTCAGGTAGCCCCCAAGTCCCAGGTCGCGACAACGAACGAAATAATGGTTTATGCGTGGAAGGCTGATAGGATCTTCATCTGAGATACATGACTGAATGTATTCCTTCTAATTAGTTTATATGTATCTTTGTATGACGCAAGATGCATCTTTTAGTCTTTGGTTAAAGAATTCCTACTGTTTTTCGGTTGCAGAAGAATTTGTTTTCTTTGGAATTTTATTGAAGATAATATTTTGATTGAGAATATACATAAATGGATGGGAATTTCTCTAATCTGTATAATATTTTGGTTGTCTGATGATAATAAAATTTATTAAAAGATATGAAACCTTTTTTTTTATTTTTTTAAATACAAATAACTTATGTTGGCGACACATAGGAATGTTTTTAAAAAGGGGGAAATTCAAGGAGTTAATTTATTATAACGTTCTTTAATCAAAAGGCTCAAATGAAACAGAAAAATAGTTAAGGAAGCTGCATGGTGACTTTTTTTGATAATTTGAATATACATAGGTATTTCTCGAAAAAATAGTTAAGATCGTAGATATATTTTGGGGAAAAAGATTCTGATTACTTTTAATGTCTGTCTCTCAACTTCTTCTTTAATAACTCGATTTGTTAAATGTTTGATCCATAGGTCATAGTCTATATATGCATTTATTGAATAATTTTATTTCATGGTATCAGTTTTGTTGGTATATTATTTAAAAAAAAAAAAAAAATAGAAAAATTTGGATTATGGTCGTATAACTATGTGATTAAGGTGGGTCACGCTCTGTTGTTTGATTTCAATGAAATTGCTTTGACTCAATCAACTTACAAGTCCCAGTGAACAACACTTTGATTCTTAACACCTTTTGCTATCCCCAGAACACCTAATGGGCAACTAAGGGGTTCCAGTATAAACACAGAACAATGCAGAAGTTATTTTCGTCAAATCATGCTGTATCAATTAATCATCACATCGGACTGTTTTTTTTTTTTTTTTTTTTTTTTTTTTGTTATTAATAAATATTTGATTCGACAATAATTGTCTTCTCAATTTTAACAAACCATGTCGATTCTACGAATTCTATCCAAATTCGAATCTATTGTTGAAGAGGCTCTCCAGATATACATATAGCTCAATGTCTTTGTGTCTTGTTAAACAAAATATGAATGCTTGTCTGTGCGATGAAGGTGGAGGCGGTGTGGACTATTGTTAGAGTTTGAACGCAGCATCTCCTGGAATTGGCTTAATAGAGCTGCCATTTCAATCAATAGAATTTGAATTAGCTGAAAGTATAGTTAATGGGCAGATAGCCTTAACCAGTTTTATAGACATGAACAACATTGCTTTAGGGTAAAGATATAAATAATAAATTTTGGTTGAAATTTCAACCTAGAGATTTCAATCAATTTGACAAAATGTCAATACAAATAACGTTAGGATCCATTTATGTTGGTAAAAAATTAGATTACAAAAATTGGGGCTTTTGGATATGTGAATGAAAAGCTTTTTAATGATGAATGAAATCAACGATGTAGGCTGATTTACCAACAACAGCCATAGTTGGCGACTTAAAAAAACAATTGAGATGACAGTCACACATGAAATTATGATGATGGAGAAGTCAAAAATAGTGGGTCCGGAAATTCCGTCGGTCTTTCTGTCTGTCTGTTCGCACCTCTATGCCCTGCATTTCAAAATTTCAAAAAAAAAAATTTAATTAAAAAAAACTGGTTTTCGAAATATTTTGGAAACTGCTTTATTGGAATTTTTAAAAATTATTTCCCCAGGCTCAAAATTACATACTCTAATAAATTTTCAAATAGGTATTTTTTCGAAAAGTTTCAAAAAAAAAACATTAAAAAAAACGTATGTACGTTCTCAACGAACTGTTGGATACCCTATTCCCTATCCCTATATATTTTTAAGTATATGCATTGGCCTCCCGCAACCAACCGCTGTTCCAGTTTCAGAAACAAAATTCTTCTTTAACAGACAGGAACAAAATTCAATAACATTAATTTTGCTTGGCCGATGTTCAATGACTACTGGCGCAATAGAAAAAGGCGTGTACCACGCCCAAAGTTGAGATTTTTTGTTTTCAGGGCAATTACTATGAGCTCAGTGACAATCAATTTTAAGCTTGCAGATCAATTTGAACAAATCAAGACAAAACTAAAATTTTAAAAAACTAGATTTGGAATGGAAATAGCGATTATGGGTGTATTTAACAACTTTTTTTGAACCACACTCTGCTACCTAACCAAGTTATACAAACCGAAATACAAAAATGAATGCATATTACGACTTTGGCGGAAACGCCCTTTAAAAGTAGGTGTGTCCAATTTTTTTTTTAATTGAGCTTTGATCGTTAGTCAATTTTCAGGCATATGTGTACAACTACAGCTGAATCGAGTATTTTTTCAGCGATCTTACCTGAATAAAGGTACTTTATAAAAATTAAGCCCTCCAAAGTGAGCGTATTGAAAAAGTTTACGCAAAAAAAATAATATATTTTTCAAACAACGAATGGAAAAAGGTTAAAATTGAATATTGGTACCTTGATTTTATAAAATTACGTTTTTCGTTATTTCTTGAAAAGTGGTCGTAAGCCAAGCTCAAAATTCCAAAATTTCTTTTCATACACAAGCGTCTTAGTGTCCACAAAGAGACACACAAATTTGGGCTTGTGGATTCATTATCAATACCGTTTATTTGCAAAAACAATTTTTTTTATAGTTTCTAATGAAAAGTGGGCGTCAGCCACACCCAAAATCAATTTTTTTGATTTTATACATAAGATGTTTATGAGCAAGTAATACCCACAAAATGTAATGTTTTTCGCTCTTATATACCTAAGCATTGTTATTTTATAAAAACAATATTGATGTTTTGTATGAAAAGTGGGCGTCAGCCACACTCAAACTGGAATATATTTCTTTAATTGGAAGAAGATTCACCTCAAGCTTACGTGTGCAAAATTTTAACATTGTGCTTTTATCGTAACTGTATGTACAGAAAACATAATTTAATTTTGCCAAATTGAGCTTGTTTAACAAAAATGGCGATGGTGGGCGTGTTTGTGGGTGGATTTTACTGGTTAAAAACTTAGTCTTGCTCTTGCACCAAATTTCAGCTTTCTAGCTCAAAAATTACGATCGTGAAGTGTGGTCAAAGGGAATTCAATAAGGATTTATTGTGGGTGCCACACGTTCTTCCTTACACAATACACATGTGATTTTGGGTGTATTGTATTACTTTAAAAGTTTTAAAATTGGCTTCGAACTTAGAGGAGTAATTGAAAGTTTTTACCTTTGCAAAATGTTAAAAGTAATACTTTTTGGTGGTAGAAAACATTTAAAACATGTTAAGTACATGACACAATTCTTCGATGAAAACTACCCCTCTAAAAAAATCTAGACTGCTCCACTGCAAACCATATTTCATAATCATCTTCCAAAGTTCTTAAGGACTAAATTTTGAGTGATATTAACCAAACAAAAATAATTCAAGTTACTCATAAGTCATAATACTTGAATAGATTTGACGATAAAATACAAAGTGTTGACAGCAAAACGAATGGTTCTACATTTTAACCAGTTATAATTTATTCCATAAAGTTTGTCGCCACCTATCGCTGATGGTATAGGTAGGTACATATAAATGTTCCAAGTCAATAATTAAATAAATAAATTAACTATTTGCTGCATAATAAATTTGCAGACATTTTATCCAAGCCACATATACTCGTTAATATAAATGCAGTGGTTCAAGATAATTATCACTCAAAAAATGAATATTTTAAAAAAACAATCTGTGTTGATTTGATCAATCTAAAATGTAATTAATGCAGGTAGCTGCATTTGACTCAATGTATAACTTTGTTTCAAATCAATGATTCCAAAACTGATCAAAACCAAAACTGTTTTACGAGTGAATTATTTTATAATAAAAGGGTTGATACAAATGCTTGATTTTATATTTTTTTTAATTAAATATATTCATCGCGAAACTGTGGGGTGTTTGTATAAAACAGAAAAAGATTAACTTAAGCTTGACGACAAGTGACTTTCGTGCAGCTAATTGATGAATTCATTATAAGAGCCATTGGAAAAGTAAACACTAATTTTAGCTAAATATATAGAGAAAGAGGTAGAGGCAGAGCCACCTACCCCATCGCATCGGTATGGTCGTTTTCAAAATTATAGGGTATACCTGCAGTATAGACCATGGTTACATATTATTAATAGGAAGCTTCATGGTATTCATTAAACTCAATACAACCAGTAACCAAGTGTAATGGTCCACCTTCCAGAACTGATGGATGTCAATTAATCGGAGTTTTATGTATGTGCGAGCGCAGTTTAATCTTTTCAACGGAAACGGATATGAGTTTTTACTTATAGATAGACTATTCTTGGTCTATGTTTTTTTTTTTTTTTGCCTAAGCGTAAAAAAAATATAAATTCTGTCATTTTTCTAATTAGTCAATATAGTGATATTAATTACAAAGAACACGCTCACAAACTTAATTAGCCATAAAATAAAAATCAAAAACAAAAGAAAAGATGAAAGGGCAGGTTGCAAGCAACATACCTTCATATTAACTCATCGATGGGACCAGGTAAAAGCCTTTAAACATGTAAGCTATAGAATCACAATTTAATGACATTAATTTAAATTAATAATTATTACAAAAAAAAAGTAGTATTCACCTCTACAGCACCAAAGAATCCTCGTGCCATATTGTTCGATGTCACTTGTACACGCATCAGTTAATGGTGCTTTACACGCTAAAAGCAGATACCTTTACTTAAATTTAATAAGGTGCATGCGTGTTATTTTGAGCCGAAACTGTGCTTCAGATAAAAAGAACCTACCTACCATATGAAAACATTTCGAGCGAGGAATGATTAATTTCATTCTAGGTCAACCAATATTCAATAAACTAAAACAATGTATGTATATTAAATATATGTTTATATAAAAAAAAAAACCAGGACACGATATTATCCCATTCCGACATTAAAAGCAAAATTAAGAATTCACCAAATACCTCTTCTACGAATTTTACAAGATTTTAACCAGTATTTTGAAACCAGTGTTTCATTCCATTTTCATGTGCACATGCACATATTTGAAAATGATGTTAAAAAGTAACATTACTGAGTTTGCTCTTAAGTGTGACAGTGGTCCTGGGGCTTTAGATTTTGGAATAGAATTAAAGGAAAAAATCATATGAAATTTTATAAAACAGTTAAAAATCACTATAGTTAAAACGTTTTCTTGAAAAAAAGAAGTAAGCCATCTGATTTCTTTTACTGTTTTATGTTTTAAGAAAAACTTTTTTCAAAATGGTTGAACCAGTTGTTCCAAAAAATTGCAAGTAAAAACAGTAAGAAGAAGTTTCACCGAATTGCTGACAAAGTTTTTTACTTGCAATTATAGATACTACAAGGCAAGTTATGCACTCGTAAAAAAAAATTCTAACAATCAAACATGACATTACGATGCTAGATAAGTCGAAAAAATGGGCCCAACAATTCTGTCTGTCTGTCTGTCCGTATGTATGTCTGTCTGTATAGTTACCTACAGCTAAACGGCTGGACCGATTTGCTTCAAACTTGGTGCATAGTATTATTATGACTTCATACAAAGTGATTTAGCATTCTACCTCTAAAACTAACGGTACCTGCCATACGATTTTTAGTGAAAATTAATTTTTCTCGAAAACGGCTCCTACGATTTTGATAAAACTTTCTGGATAGTGTTTTCTGTGGAAACTTTATGTTTCGATTGGAATAGATTTTTCAGCCAAAGTCTTATAACGGTACCTCCTATAGGACCGGTTTTTTAAATCAGATTTCCTTGTAAGCCACTCGACGGATTTTGATAAAAATTTTAATGTAGAAGTCCTTTTAAAGACAAAATAATATTATTATTATTATTATAATTATTTTTATTATTATTATTATTACAAAAAACGGTTTAAACTTTTTTTTAATTTTATTTTTTCTGATAAAAACTACAAAGTGCTAGAAGTTGGCATATAATCAAAAAATTTGGAATATATTTTGGAAAAGTTTTTCAAACAAAACTATTTTTTGAAAAAACTGGTCGAACGATTTTGAAAAAACAAAAAAATTATTAAAATATAAAACAATAAACGAAATCAGATGGCTTACTTTATTATTCCAAAAAAACGTTTTAACTAGTGATTTTTAAGTGATCAATAAAATTTCATATCATTTTTTCCTGCTTTTTTCCAAAATCTCAAACCCCAAGACCACTGTCACACATTAGAGCAAGTTTATCCGACCCAGTCGTGCACTTTATTTCACAGCGTTTTCTCGTTATGTGTCTTTTTGAAATCTATTTTGGATTTTCGAAAAAAAATTGGTTTCTTTCTCAAGGCTCATGTCTTTCTTAGACATGGATGAGAATGTCGTAGTAAATGCGCAGTCGAAACTGGGAATTTGGAAAGAACACTTCTGCATAGGTAATGTTAAATGTCGAAGACAACCAACAAATCTCTATCAGGTAGAATGATCCACTCGATTTGGACGATGATGGACGAACATTTCGTCCACGTGACCAAGAAGGTATCTCAGCTAAAATCCAACAATTCTGTTAGAGTATATGGCTGAAGATGACTTAGTGAGGAGGATACGCCAATTCATTTGTACAATCTAGTTGGATGAAAGTATTCCTGTTCCTCACAAATGGAACCTGAGCATAGTGCGCCCTATCCACACAAATGGAGATACTCTTGAAGAGAGGTCCAAGTCTCCTACAAAATCTTGTCTTGTCGGCTTTTCTGTTTCCACGTCTGAAACCTTTTGCGAGTGAACTTAATGGCCCCTACCATAGCAACCAGTGCGGTTTCAGACACGGTAAGTTAACCGTCGACCAAATGTTCACACTTCGACAGATTTAAGAAAAGATCCAAGAATCCCAGATCGATACTCATCACCTTTTTATCGATTTCAAAGTCGCCTATGACAGCGTGAATTGGATCGAGCTGTACAGAGCCATGCCAAATCTTGGCATCCCTGCTAAACTCGTTCGATTTTGCAGGATAACTATGGAGAACTCGCGCTGCTCTGTCATTTTTTTTACTTGCTTTAACTTAAGTAAGTAGGAGTAAATTCTTCCACAAAATATTCTTCGAATGTGTAATTTTTCAACGTTTTGTATCGTACTTAATTATAAGTGTGAATAGATGCAATCGTGGTTTATTGATGGGAAGGAACTGTGAATTGGAAGAGTCCGAGAAATGAATTTCATCTCTATGGAAGGAGTGGTTTTTCGCTACCAAATCCCGAATTCATATTTAGTTTATTAATACCCCCGAGTCCCGACTTGCGGATTTTTGTGTATCGAATCTTTAAACACTCTTGCAAAATGGAGGTTTGTCTCATACAACCATTTACGCTACAGAACAGGGAAGTCATCTTACTCTATGGTAATGTCTTTGCTCAGATTGAACGGGTATATTAGCCAGTGGGTGATATGTGGACAGTGGACACATGATTTATTTTTGATGGCTTGATTGCATAATAAGGGAGCTATTGTTGTCTTTCTACATCTAAGTCTTTTAAAATTCGAGCGCGCGAATTGTAACCATCTCAAAAATTAATATTAATTCTAGATTTTGTCCATTCTAGATTTTTTTCTCGATTTTTGGTTTTCGATATTAAGGTTTTCTAAATGTTGGGTTTTCTGGATTTTGCTTATTCTAGATGTTGTTGCTCTAAATTTTTTTTTTTCTTGATATCGTGATAAACCCGTGCAAACAACTTTTTCTTTGATAACAATCAAACATGAGATTACCGAGATAAAATGGGCCTGAAAATTCTGTCCGTTCGTCTGTCGTTCATGTGTTTCTTTCTTATGTTCGCTCCTATTTTATGTTCCTTTCTCATCCTTAACAGATGTGCCGATTTGTTTCAAATTTTTGAATTTCTATTTTAGCCTTAAGTCTGTCAGAACCAATATTTTGGAATCAGATTTTCTCGTAAGCCACACTATTGACTTTAATTAAATTTTGGACAAAGAAGTTTAGAATTTAAAAATAAAAAAATTAGTTCCTTTGGCCTTGAAGAGTATGAACGGCATCTAACTGATGAGCCCACCGTTCATGCTTGGGCGAAACGCACACAAGGCCAAAGGAACTACTTTTTTATTTTTAATTTCAAATTAGTTAATGCTCGAATTGGAATTAAATGCAACAACTTTTGTTGTTGTGTTTTTTCAATTTTATTTTTTCAATTTGTCTTTTCATTTTGAAAATTTTATTCATCAAAGAAGTTTAGGTTAAAGTATATAAAAGTTTAGATGAAAACAACAGATTTCCTTTTATTTATCTCCAGAAAAAAATTTTCAAAATACTTTTCACAAAGAAAGAAATCGTTAAAAAATGTTTTCTATATATATATTTTTGAGACAAGCATTTTCGTGACATACCTATAGTTCCATATTTAGTTTTTCAAAACCCTCAAGCTAACCCAAAGTTTTAAAAAAATTTCTAAATTGTATTTAATTTTTGTTTTCTTAATGCGAAGCCCTTAATCAATTCATGCGACTCAGTTCGGCATTAAATTTTTTTTTTAATTATTCGTTGGTAAGATTTCATGGGCAATATTTTCCAAATGATTGCCATGAAGCGAAGACTAGGATTTTCGAAGCCCACTAATCGTCATTTTCTTCTATATATTCCTTTTCTCTTAGTGCCGTAAAAAAGAAGACCACTGATAATGCCAAATTATTGTAATTTAACATTTTAATCCAGATTCCTTGGTTGGAGAAGTCGCGGAAATATTGTTAGCTAGATATACCTACTATTATAAAAATTATGTTTCCTTACCATTTTAGTCCTTTTTATGTCTCATCTATATAATTGAGATCGCATTGAGATCAGAAATCCGCAGACCATGGAATAAAAAACATGTTTTTTTAATAATTTTTTTATTTTTTCTTAATTTTCATTTTTTAATATATATGTATATATATATATATTTGTGTGATCTTGCCATTGTTGTTTCATTTTAAAAATCAATATGGCCAATGACATTGTTTTCTTTTATTTATTTTGTTTTTTTTTCAATAGCAATAATAAGAATAATAATACAATATATATATATTTATATATATAATAATAATGTAATAATACTAATATTAACACATCAAGACATCATTTTCTTATTTTTACATTTACAGTGTATTTTCTTAATTTTTTTTTTTTTTTTTTAATTTAAATTAATCTTAAACCTATTTTTCATATATCAGTATTTATTTTATTTTAAATTAATTTTTTTTCTTTTTACTAATTTTACTGTTTCTCTTCCACATTGTGCGGTACTTATCGCTTGATGACTAACTTTGTACAAACACAATAATATACTTTTTTTGATAAATTCTATCTCTCATTTACATTTTTTTTTAATATTATCACGGTATGTTTTTTATCTTTTTTTTTTTAATTTTACTTACATTTTTTATATTTTAATATATAAACTTTGCAAAGAGGAAAATTTTACATGATAAATTGGCTGCAAAAAGGGACGATTGTGAGTTTAAATTTTTCTCAATGTCCTCTCCAGGTTCCACATTAATATGTGCACTAATTTAATTTATAATTTTAAATATTTACAAGATATTTTTTTTTTTTCTTTTTTCGGTGACAAAAATTTAGTTCTAAATTTATTACTAACTATACAAGATACAAATTTAAGAAAACAAAAATCAATTTTTAATAATTATTCTATCATTACACTGTACAGTTATGGCAGATTTGTGGTATACATCCATATACTTATAGTTTCCCTTCATTTCAGCCAAATAAAAAAATAACACAAACACAAAAAATGCAACTCTTTACCATAAATTAAGAAGAAAATGGTTATACTTAATATAATTTCTGCTACTTAATTTATAGGTACTTACTTAAAAAAAAAAACTCTTTAATACACAAAATTATAAAATAAACGTAAATATGTGTAAGGTCCTTAAATAATAGGAATTGCACGCAATTTATTTCGTAGCTCAATTTCATTACTAAAATAAATTAAGGTTACGCCTGTATAAATCATAGTTATAACGCACTGGGTCCTTGCTACCTTCTATACCTGCTCCCTGGTCTCCCCTAATACCACACCGTTAAAACCAAATTATAAATATAGCCAGCCGTTTTTCTTGGATAGTGGGGTGGGGTAATGGCAAATCAAGTGACGTCGACAACCAATCGTCCGACCGACTCCAACGAACGCGACATTAAAAAAAAGGGTAACCCTCACAGTTGTGCGTCCGGCCGGCAGGAGCGCGGCCACTAATTGCATGATTTTGTGGCATGGCGACTACTACGATGTAAATAGAATGTCAAAGCTCATAAATTCACCTGGCTGACTCTTAAGACGAGAACGAGGACGATGACGACGACGTATATTCAAGGAGGTCATAACTGATTTATGTTCGCAAGGATATGACTTCAGGTTGTCCGGCAGCAGTTGCAGATAAAAGTAGCAGTAGTTTTGATGGTGGAACAAACTCATCCTGATATTGAAGTTGTGGGGCATTTGGCGAAAATCATTACATATGAGTAGGTCTATGGTGGAACAGAACGTGGTTTTGTATTTAAATCGGTCTAGGTTGCATTTGAAGTAAATTTTAATTAAAAATATTGCTGTTCAAATTATTCCCGCTCCATCACGTGTAGTCAGGCCTCCATGTACCCTACAAAGAAATAAAATACAACAAAAATATTAGTTTGCAATCGAATGGCGGCTTATGAATTTTTTTTTTTTAATTTGAAAAATAATTGAAACAAACTAAATTTGTATCTCAGACTTACCATGGAGCTAAGTCCTAAGTGGTATGACTGCGAATGGGGCACAACTCCTCCTCCTAATGAGCCGGCTGTCGAAAATCCCCCTTGTAAACCACTTGAGGCGCTCAACGCACCCATTCCACTTGCATACCATCCGCCATGCATATGGGCATGAGCTGGATGCAAGCCACCCGATAGATGTCCATGCTGTCCTGTAAATACAAAAAAAAAATGAAAACGAAAATTAATAAAAGCCGGTTCTTTTAATTGTTTAAACGTTTAAAGTCTAAACAAAAAGTCGTGTTTATACTATAGGCAAGGAAATGCAGCTTATTTTTAAGACTTGATGCGAACATAAATACTTTCGTGAAAAAACTGCGATGCGAAAAGAGGTATGTTTATAAAGACATTCTAAATAAGGATAGGTAGAAGTCGTCAACAAGGTGGTATGTAGTGATGTAAGTCTTAGCAAAATTAAAAATATTATTAAAATTTTTGAAGTGCCGTTTTTAGGCTGCCGTTCGGGTGTTAAAAACACTTATTGGATTTCTTTGTAGGTAATACTAGCCATTATCTTACGCTTGTATTGTCCGACTCGAGAAGTAATTTTAATAAGAATAAGAAAAGACAGAAACGAAACAAAAGAGATGGAGATTCCTTCTAGCAGAAATACGAAATACGTAACACATATAACAGCAAAGAAGAATATCAAGTCTACAAATTTCAATGGTATCCAGTTATTAGTTAGTGGAAATCAACTATAGTTTATCATCCATAAACTTATCTGTAAAGATTGACGTCGTAAAGGCTCCACAGCTGAGCATAATTACAAAAGCTACGCAGGACGCAGGATAACTCTAGAGAACACTTGCAGCTGTAAAAGGGTTCTGGTAAGATGAAATTGACATCTTTGGAAGGAAGTGAGGGTATCGTTAAGGAATGTATAGGTATAGTAACTCCAACGATATTTACATCAAAACATAGCTTAGGGTTAGTGTGCTGTATTGAAGATAAGCTTTAGGAAACTCTTAAAAATTTCGTTCTCTTGAAGCTTATAAACCATACAGTATCCAGATGCCATACAGTATCCAAGGAGCACCACGTTTATTCTGTTCAAAACACTTATTCGAATAGAACACGCTGCCACTGTTCGCCACCTTAAGAGTAGGTACCGATAGTTCAAGAATGTAAAACTGATTTAAAAGAAACTGTATTTAATAACGCCGATAGTTGCTCCATATCCTGAGACCGACGAAGTTATTCCCGAAGGTGCCGTATGAATGGAAGATGAAGCTTTTGTATAAAAAACAGATTTCGTTTTGGTAAATTGAAAATCTAACAAAAAAAAAAAAAAAAAAATAATGCGAGGTTGCGTGAATGCTTTCCGCACAGAATAATTGTTCTGCTTCGTATGGAACCAATCCAAAATATTACCCTCCTTCCAATACTCAAGACGTATTAATATACCTATGTATTAATATATAAAACTTCGGAAGTATCGAAGAAAAACGACACAAATCATACTGGTTAATCGTAACTTACAGCAAAACTCATCTCTGCAAAAACAAAAAACAAAAAACTAAGAATGAAACAAAATTTACCCATTGAGGCTGAGAATCCACCTCCAAAGCCTTTAGAATCCAATGGTTTCATCAAGTCGCTCATACCCAAATGACTACCAATAGGAAGGCATGCACCGCCAAGCCCCTTCTTCTTCTTTGACTTCGAAGACAGCTTTCGATTTCTCGTCTGAATGCCCTCCTTCTTCATTGTCAGAGGACGATTAACCTGAAAATATTTAAAAAAAAAAGTCAAGTAAAAATTTTTAAATTCAATAGACAAGAGAAGGTAGCAAAAGGTATATGTTCAAACATATAAACATAGTAAGTATCATTCAAAATAGACAAAAATGCATCATTGGAGAGAGCATCAGAAACTCTTAACTCTAAATCGTAACAATAGTGTATGCGATGCTTCAGTTGTAACAACAAAAACACAACTAGAAAATGCAACAAAAAACCTCGCTCTACGATCTACTTTTTCGATAAGCCCCGCGCGTACTTTATCGCACATTCAAATCTAGCGCAACGATATTGAGTTTCCACAGAACTCGGAGTGCTTCATCCTCATCGTCGCGTCGTCATTGTCGTCATCGTCATCATCATCAGCGTCAGACATTTCGGGGCGTGAATATACCGTCATGGAATGCATTTTTCTCGTCTGTTTCTTTTTTTTTGGTTCGTCCATCCGTTTGAAACAGGGGGAACAAAGGCCGCACTGCAGCAGCAGTGGCCCGCTGATCTTTACTTTATTTAAAGCATAAGTACCCCAGGAAAATATATTTGTAGAACAGCCTCCTAACAACAAACGTGCGACAATTGTAGCAACAATATTGTTACATTACCCTTACAATACCCGATACCTATGTATTTAGGGCATAGCAATATAGCGCTACCATTTCCATGATGAGGAGGAAAAGAACCTCTATTTATATTATTACATCACATCATAGAGTTATAGGGTATAGTAAAGAGGAAAGGACATCCCGAATCCAATTCAACCCAAAACCCGACCCGATTTGCCGATAGAGAGTAGCAAAAAACCAGATCGTTTACATTCGCGCGACTAGTTTTGCAAAAGGGCTTCCGCCTAGCCGCCTAGGTATAAATAATTGTCGGGTAATTGATACTTTTCCACAGTTTCATTGTTGGAAAATTGTTCCCAGTTGTTGTTTGTTGGTTGTTGGTGATGTTTTGTTGTTGTTTAGGGATCATCAGCAATTTTTCAAAGCGGGAAATCTATTTGAGTGTTTTTTTTTCTTTCTCCTTTTGAATTTCTGATTCAATGTTAGAAAAAAACCGGATCAAGCAGAGATCAAGTGGGGTATTAAGTGGTTTCAAGGGGAATGCATTAAAAACGTTGAATATTTTCTTGCAATATGTGACAGTTTTTGTATTTTTTTTTGTTTGTTCTTTTTGCAAATTTGATCTTATCAGAATTAAGGGACAGATGCGTAAGAGTTTTAGTAAGGATATGAAACAGGTATCATTAGCAACTCATTAGCACACAATTTTCGGAATAAACTTGTAGGAAAACAGTTCAAAGTATTTAAGATTAGAGTGACTTTAGTAGCTCGGTGAGAGGTTTGATGTGTGAAGTCAACCAATTTGAATACTGTATTGGACATTGAACATCAATTAATACATTTTCAAAAAAATAACCCACTTTTTCCTTAATATAAAAGGGGATCAGATCACGACATTAGCTTAAAGTTTCATGACCTCGAAAAAATACAAAAAAATGGAAAAAATTTCGAACAAAGGTGATAAATTTTTTTCTGAACTATTGACAAGAAGGATAAGAGAGAGTGTTAAACTGAAAAATTGACAAGAAAATAAATGCCTATTCAAAATTTTAGAGGCTTGAGATATTGAAGAGATCAATTTAGGCATTGTGCAGTGCATTGAGGTTTCGATAGTTTTTCGATTCCAGATTTTGGAAGCGATGGCTTGGTTTTTGAGACATCGGGGAAGAACCTGTAAAAGATCAGTTGCTTAGTTAGTAATGCAATATTACATCTTTGCATCGCTTTGACGAAAGCAAGATTATTGCGCTTGATATTTCAAAGGCATTTGATAGAGTTTGGCATGAAGGATGAAGCCCTTTTATCGAAAATGCGTGCATTTGGTATCGATGACACTCTTATTCGTTGGACTAAAAGCTATTTTCTGAATCGTTCAATACAAGTTGTATTAGACGGTTGATCTCTTGTCTGTGACTTTAAATCCATTCAATTGTTTTTCTGAGGACTCAGCTTTTCATTTACTTTTAATAATTCACGGCCTTCGCCTTCGGACGGTTTATTACAACGAAACCGTATAATCAGCTCATTAAACTCTTATTTAAACAGCATTGTGAATTAGGGTATTAGAAATCGTGTGGAGTTTAATGCGTCGAAAACTCAATGCTGTCTTTTGTCGTTAAAGCTTAACATACCCCTTAAGCTGTAATCCATGAATGATACTTGCATCGAGGAGGGCGAAAAGCTATCAGTACTTGGTATGTGTATCAGTGACAACCTTCGTTGGAATGACCACATACTTGAGATTGCCAAGAATGCTGTATCGTGCAGGCTTCTTTAATAGATGCAATAAGTTTGTCACCCCTTCTGATCTTGGCTACAATTTACAAAGCGTTTATACGCCATAAGTTCGAGTATAACTCTCATCTCTGGGCAGGTGCTTCTCAAACTTTTCTACACCTCCTCGACAGAGTTCAGAAAAAAGCGTTAAAATTGATAGGAGATAGAAACATTATGATTATGGAAACATTTCCATCACTCGAACATGATCGAAATGTTTCATGTCTTTCCTTATTTTACAGGTTCTTTTACAAAAAATGCTCACTCGAGGTAGCCAGCTGTGTTCCACAACTTAAACATTTCCCCCATAATACTCGTCTTGCAAGGAACGCTCATCAGTTTACACTTGAGCCTAATTTCGGACGTACAGTGAAATATAGGGATTCTTTCTTTAGCCGTACAACACGAACGTGGAATGAATTGCCTGGCACAATTTTTCCTTGCCATTTTGATCTTCAAACATTCAAGACTTTTTAAACTTTAAAAACAATTAAGACAATATTTTCTACCTTATTTATTTAATTTATTATTATCATGTCCTTAAACTTTTTCTCATCGCCTTCTTCTGCCCACATTTAATATCTATGTACCAACTTTGATAGCCGCACTTCACGAATGTGCATTTCTGGATTCTAAGACTTTAATATCTTCGAGCTTTAATACACACAAAACTATTTTTTCATGTCAAAAAGTTAAGTAAAATTTCACTTGATCCAACTCCAAAAATTTCAAATCATTTACCTTAACAAATAATCATCAATATACTATACCTACATTATTTCGTTTATAAACTTTCATCATACATTTAATTAAGTATTTGAATTAGAGTTGTCGAACATGAATTCAACGTCAAAACGTCAAAGACAAAATAATTTGATTTTCTCACAAATTAACTCTCACATCTCGAAAAGATGCCAAAATACAATTTAAAAGACCAACCTACAATACACGCTCGCAATAATCCCACACGCACGTCTCTCAAAATAACGAACGAACAAATTCGCATATACATATATACCTATACGTACTGATACTGATGATGTCTTATCGAGATTGGACAATGTCCATGATTTTGACGGAAATAGAAACTGTTTTTCGTTACAATTCCAATCCAACAATTACTATCGTCAATTCGACAGCAGGGCAATAGATACAAATATACTATTAATGTGCTCGCGATTCGTTCATCTGATATCAAAAGTTTGCATGCATTTCCACATTAGAAATCACGTAGTATCTACATTATACCTACTCACTGGTTATTTCTAGGCGGTTGCTCATATTGAAATTCACATAACATAATATGAACTACTCTTGGTCTTGGTGTGTTGGGTATCGCAAAATCCACCCAAAAGCCATGCAATGTGGTGTGGTGTGGTGGGCATATGTGAATATTTTACATATATAATTTATTTAATTTTGCTACATTTCAATTTTTCGTTGCTTATTTTGTGGACAAAAGGGTATACTCACTATGTCTACCTATCTGTTGTGGGAGATTCCTATCTCTCTAATTAGTCTGACAGAAAATATAATGTTCTCGCGCTCGAGAGATGTCCTGATGAAGAGTTTTTTTTTTTTAGGCAAAGGTATTTTTTGTTACATGCATCTACCATGCCATAAAGTGTTGTCGCCAAACTGTGCGCGTTGCGCGCCAATTTATCTCACTTTTGCGATCGGAAGCTAGCAACCGCAGCCAGAGGACAACAGTGCGTCGCGTCGCGTCGTCAGTTGGAATAGTGGGGTTAGGTATATATCCAGTGGCTTATCGTAATGTTTGCATCGCAGATGAAAAGAATTTATCATCTCACTCACTTTTAAATCCAGTATTACCAGGTTAGTCGTTTTTCGTTGGCCATGCTTAAACTTGTTATCGACTTTCATGACATACTTTCAATTTTCTGGAGGAGTAGTTAGAACTCTTCTTAAATATTTTTTAAACAAATATCTTAATACCTTTGAACAAAATATTTTATTTGATTCGAAAAATTGATTGTTGAGAATAATACTCCTAATGTTGTGTTAAGATTGCTATAGTATCATTTTGATACTGGGCAGCCATCGCTGCAAACTAGGACTAGGAGCCGCTGCCATCGCCAGAGCATACTTTATACTAGCTATATGTATTTGGAAATATAACGGAGAACCACATTTAAAGTACCGCCAGTACCTACCAATGAGTGTACAAAATATTTTATATTCAATGCTTTTATAAATTATGGAAATCAGAATTTTTGGTATTTATTTTATTCAGCTTAAACCAAAATCCCAATTCAAACAGTTCACCAGACGGAACATAAGTTACGATAGTTTTCTTACCAATTTCGGCTGCGTGTTTAAAAAGAGATACGCATTTTGAATCTTACGCAAAAGATATTTTCGTAATAAAATGTGTGCCTTAATTTTTTTTTATTAAAAAGGCAAATACCACCTTTCTGGCAATACCTTTCGTTTTCTTTTCCCTTTGTCTATTCTTTACCCAGAAATTTTCCATCCATCTACCCCGCGGGAAAGAAACGCGAATAGCGAGATGTGCAATAAACGGCGGCGCGGCGGCATGTTGTGCTCCTCACAAAAGACAACTATTCTTATTGAAATTCTTCAAGCATTCACAGCTTGGAACTTGCAACAGCACTGGAAGTATTATTTGCATATTATTTATCAAACTTAACTACACCTTACTATGTGTCGAGCAAAGTATCAATCGATGAAAAATCAAATTGCATGCCCCTACCCATCATCTGTACAGCGTTGTGAGACTTTAAATTGTATAAGGTTTTATTGCTGATGTCACCAGGTAATGAATTAATTACGAATTAATAGCAGCGGGTGGTTTATAAATATGGGGAGGTACAGGGTGACCTCCTACAGCGTTACTAAGTAGATATATAACATTTACAACAACAAGGGTAAATTTTGACTTAACCACTTTATTTCCTGCTGTGATTAGGGAAGGACATCTAACTGTTTTCTACCTGTATATGAGATATGTATTGTTCGTGGTCATTCGTCCTGGCGTCAGGATGACAAATGACAAGGTGTTTATTTTCTTTTGTGGGTATTGTCTGGCGCTGGACTTTTCTTTTTCCATGAAGGACGATATACTTTCTTTTGTATCTTGTGTGTGATGGGTCTTTGAATGCGGGATGATGACCATGGCATTGTGTCATCTGTAAAAGAATCCGATTTGGACTGGCGCCTGCACTAACGATCAGGGATTTGGTCTGTGCACATGCAATTTTGTTGAACACTCTCAATTCAAGTGAGGATTGTGAATTGAAATTTTATGATGCGATTCGTTTTTCGTTTAATGTGGGTGATCGACCGATGAAACAGCAGTATATACCTTCCTATAGGTACCTTCTTATGTACCTTACCTACCTACTATTCCTCCGGATTGTATTTTTGCAAAATTAGCCAAAATATAAGATGTTTCGTGAAAGACACGCGTTTGGCGTTACGGTCAATTAGATCGGCTTTGGTTGGTAAAGTGCTTGCCAAATGATATGGAAGTGAGTTGTTGATTTGCAGGGGACTGCAGGAATTTAAAACACAAAAAAAAATATATTAAATATTAATAAAGACAATACCAATTAGCATGGCAACACTATTTTGGGCTAAGGGACAAGTGAGATAATAGAAAATTCAGAATTCTATCGAATTTAGAACTTAAAGTAGGGTTCACTATTTCCTGAAGATGTGGTTTGCTTAATGGAGGATTTATCCTCGAAAGAATAAATTGTTAATAGCTGAAAAATAATGTCTTCTCTATCACATTTTGTCACGAGGGACCTTTATTTTAGCAGCCGGCTATTTAAACATGTTTGAATAGGTACCTACTCTATCCTAGTGCCTAGCATTAGCAACGTTAGTAAGAGGATAGGAATTTTTCAGTTTTTATTTCTTTGATAATGGCACACGCCACATCCAACATATGCAAAAATATTAAATGTCTTCTATACTATCTCAACTTTAACTTTTTGCGGTTTCTATCTTAAAACAATATCGCGTCATTAAGCATGAAATAAAAATATCAAATGTTGGACAGCATGTCCTTAACAGAGCTCTACAAAAAATTATTAGATTCAAGGCACAAATCCACAAGTTATGAATTTGAATTGCACTTTGAAGTCCATATTTACAGTTAAGAATCTCATTCGAATTTCAAAATTCCTTATGAAATACCTACATAAATTATTATAGAGAGGTAGGTACCTGTACCTGTGAAATTAGCACCAAGTAAAATCACCAACAATTTGATAACACAGTCCATTCAAACCTAGCCCCACTTCCCTCATGAAAACTTTTCTAATAAATAATTTTAACTGTCCAGGAAGAAAGAAACAATTTCAGAAATCATCTTGCTTAGTCAAAATTTCTTTTCGACCATTCATAACATTGAATGGCCTACACTGACATGTAAATTTGAATTTTCTAAAAAAGGAAAACTTTTTTTCCTCCATGAAGTGCTAAAAAGACCCAAAAACATTCCCTCGAGGCTTGATAGTAAGTTAAACCAAACACCCAATGGATTGTTTCACCAAAGAACATTAAATGATTTCATTATCCTACGCCAACATCACCGTTTGTAGGGCAAAGAACCCGCCGAAATAAAAAACGAAAACGAGATAAAAATTACCCACTTAATTTATATTTAAAGTGTGAGCTGAACTGGTGCGGTGCGCGGTGCGCGGTGCGGCGTGGTGCATTTTGGCTTTTCACAAAAAGTGTCAACTAATTCATCAATCCCCCGCACGCTTTCCAGGATCCGGTGATATCATGTAACCAGCAACAACAACAACAACAAAACAAAGAAGAAAAAAAAAAACAAATATTACAATCTAAAAGCGGAAAAGGGATGAAATTGAATTTACCTTCCATGCCAGTGAACCGTATAGGAACTCTCTCTAACTTTCTATAACAACCATCCTTCAATCCTCTGTATGCTATTCATCAAGGAAAGGGAAGGGGATGCTTATGATATGATATTCATGCAGAGTCTCAAATCTGGCAAATCTCATTTATTTAATCTACCGTCGACGTCGTCGTGTGTTTATCGCGTATCGGCAGACTGCATCCGTCCACAATGTGTATGAAATGAATGAATGACTATATATATGGGGCTAGCAGGATTATGTCAACCTATAAACCTCCTTTCCCAGCATTATTTTCCAATCAGTAGCAACAAAAGATGCGCAAACAACACACAGTAGCAGCACATTATAGAAGAGAAATATTGAGGTCCTGGCTCCTGGGAGGATGGATAAAGTGGGTATAATTTCATTTCAAGAGTCACAGAATATAGCACACATATCACAGTCCGGTATAGTGTAATGGCTATGAAGTGTACCAGAGGGGAGGAAATGGTGTGTGAAATCGCTTAAGCACTTAACGAGGGCTGAAAATCTTCAATTCCGCTTAGATATTTTTTTTTTTTTGTTTCTGAAATTTGTATAAGGACTTAGAAAGGAGACCAGGCGTTTTCCATGATGAGCTTGTAATATATCCTTTCGATTATTAGCCCGCTATAAAGAAATTGAAGTCCTGTTCGCAATGTTTAACATACACCGGGGAGTGGTGAACATAGTTCACTCAGTGTGATACCGGATTTCCGAAAATCATTTATAGAATCCTCCTTCTATATAACAAATTTCATCTTATCTTGAATGTTTTTGTTTTATTTTTCTGATATCATATCCCCCATACAAAAATATACACATAAAAAAAGGATTTAGATAAAAATAAAAAAAAAGTTGCATACTTACATTGTGTAGTTTATAATAAAGACCGCAGGCATTGCATACTGGTTCACCACTGGCGTTCCGCCGCCAAAGGGTTGTTGTTGTGGTTTTGCAATTCGCACACGATGTCCCCGCTCGCTTGGCCGCGCTCTGCAATGACTGCAAAGTCAAAAATTGAAATTGGAAATTAGTATGATAAAAGTTCCAGGGTGTTCTAAATATTTAAAAAAGGACTGATTTATTCAGTGATAATTATTATGGAAGGGATTGCACTAAATGATGACTGTCTGCAAGAAGAAAGCTATTGTCCTTATGCTTGGAAATGAAAAAAAAAAGTCTTCCAGCAAAGAAATTATGTCACAAATGCTTCCATTAAGTAGCAGTGATAGTATTCGCTGATAAAAGAACAGGTTGGGAATTATTTAAATCAATATTTTGGCCTGAATAGAGATCCGTCCAGAATGAATACCTACCTAAGCAAGTAAAGTGGTTTTTTATATCTTCCACTTTGGATTTGTTTGTCAAACTTATAAAATTGTTACTTTGTTGCCTCAAGACTAAAACTGACTAACGAGATATCAAGGAAAAAAGTAGTAGGAACACGTCACTCCCCCACCTCCCCCGTAGCGTAGTTGTTAGTGTGTCGGACGGCCATGCCGAAAGTTCCGGGTTAGATCTCTGACTCTGACTTGATTTTGTATGTCAGTTGCAAAGAAGGGGCACATCTTCCTTACAAAAGTGTACATATCTCTGCTACCCGTTTTTATTCGGCTGTAAATTGTAGTTCCCTTCTATTTCAACAGAATATCAACGCACACTTAGGAATGGTTAGGAATGTAAGCCACTATTAGGCCGCTGTGCGCCTAATCAAATTCTTTTGTCATGAGCATGTTAATTTGGTATTATACAATATGGTAGTAGCTGAACTTGATTGATAAAAATTTATTTAGAAAGTTCATTCAAGGTTTTATAAAAACTTAGATTTTTTGCTCGGAGAAAGTTTCTCGCGACAGGTTTTGCTTCTGGTTTTCACGGCAGGCTGTTGCTATGTTATTTATACGGTGGGCCTACAACAGGCTTTACCTCTTGTATTCACAGTTGGTTTTTCACCTATAGTATTTACGATAGGATTTCGTACTGGCAGGCCTGAGCTCTGGTTTTTTAAGTATGCTCTCCATCTACATAGTATTTCCAACAGGCTTTCATTACTGATCTACCTTCCAATAGTTTTTAATATAAGCGTTCTAAAATCCCTCTTAAATAGTGTTTCAAATAATCTAAGCAATATTCCGTCAGCATTTTCCAGTCCATAGTGACAATAGCGATCAATCTCATTGTTCTATAAAACTTTGAAATATTTTATTAAACTTTTTTTTTTTTGTTCCCAAATATTCAAATTAACACAAAAACTTCAACTCCATTCAAATGAGAAATTCCACACCAAGGTCCATTGATCATTTGAATTTGGCCAAACACCAAATAAAAAAAAAATAAAAATGATTGTCACTCCAAACGACAAAGATGAATGAATTAGCTGTCAAATAATCCAACAAACACCCGCAAAATGCCTGCAGGAAGAATGACGAAAAAATGCAATCCCCACACGAGATGTCTAAAAAGTTGGTGCTTTTGATCGATTTTAGGAAGTCCATTCTTAAGTTCCACTTAAAACATTCTGTCACTAGAAACATCCCAATACAAAATTCAAAGTAATTTAAAAGATTGTCTTGTTTGAATTTTTCTTTTCTTTTTTGTATAAAAAAAAAAAAAAAAACCGTTACCCCAGCCTTCGCTTCGTGTAGCCATGGACCTTTTTTTTTGTTCCTTTTTGGCCCAAAAGTCTGAACCATTATCATCAACAACAACCTTTTGCGATCATGTCTGACGTTGATTTTTAATTGATGTTTTTCCAATCGTTTTGTATTGGTGTTTGTGTATCTGTGTTTTATTCACCTGTGCGCACCGCAGAGAGAAAGACCAGGGATTTCGAAGCAAAACGAATCCAAATCAGAGTCCAAGTTTTAAATTAAGGTGTAAAATTTAAAATAAAATGTTTCGAATAAATGAGAGTCTGCAGCAAGAGTTAAGACTTTATACGTACACGATCAACTCTTACTTTCGTCTGTCCCTGATGATGTCCAAACAGTGGTGCGTCCGTCCTCCTATAGTCGTCATGTCCTGCAATATAGGTTTGTTCCTGTTCATCTGTTATGTTAACGATGTTGTAACATTTTGCTCATTTCATTTGGACTGCATTCTCGAATATAAAGGAATGGGATTGAATACAAATTAATTTATACACCCACAAGCCAAAATGTATACTTATTTGAATATGGATGAGTCTTCAATAGGTATGTATTATGTATAGGTAGTATATACCTATGGATACAAAGTTGTGAGTTTTGTGTATTTCCCGGAACAAGGACATAACAACTGTAATTATTCGACCCAAAGTATAAATTAAGACGTTTAACATGACATTTCAGTTGGCACACATATTTTGTTCGTATGTATTTAAATTTTTCGGGAATGTGTAGTATTTACAAAAAAAAAAAAATCATCATGTTTGGAAATACATCGAGATCATAAACGAAATTGGAGGCGCACCCATATACTTTTTATCACGGAGCAATTTGGTTTTCCTCGTGATTGCAATGGAAGTTTTTAATTGTTATTTTGGGCTATGATAGTCATTTGAGTAGCAAAACTGTTTCGTGCCAAATATGATCTAGTTCTCAGCAATTTTGAGCGTTATGTTTGTATCAAGTATGACCATGGACATGCAGAAATTATCAAAGGATTGACAATTGAGAGTATTCTGACGAATTAGCTAATAGAAGATTGAAATCAAATAATTGCGTAATAGACCCAAAGTTCTAAGAACTCTTACAAGCACTTAACTTACTGTCCAGAAACTTCACCTGGTTCAACTTTTATAGAAAGAAGTTCTGGCACATGTTTGACTTTCAACTAATATTCAAAGCATTGAAATCCTTCGGATGTCTTATGGAATAATGTAAACTTTTTTCAAATTTAATTACTCGTAACTTAAGAAGAATTGAAAAAAAATAAAGACACAATATTAATTGTACCTACTGTCTCCAGCAATTCTTCACCTTAAAAATTTTAGATTGAAAAGATTACGCAATACTTTTCGTTTTGCTACCAACTACCTCTATTAAACATTTTCATATAACTTTATTTTTTATTGATTAAGATAAGTGAACTTATCAGCAAAATAGAACCAATGTATCGAACTTCCGACGGAATTCTTTCAAAAATTACCTCTCAATTTTGATATCGAAAATTTTCTAACAAAGATAATGATATATGTCAACACCTTTGGGGAGTCAAAAATCTACCTGTTGCTGACTTTTATCAGTTTGAAAAATTTGTATAGTTTGATGTTATGTCGCGTCGATAAGGATCGATCTATGCTATTAAAAAAATTTCAACTTCTTGTTCGTTTAAAATAAATACTTTTAATTTTGTCTGGAACCGTCAAGAAAAATACAAACAAATAAAACATTATCTCGTTGATTGATATCTTAGATAGCATACCTTGGTAATCAAATATTTTGGTAATTGGAACCAACAAATTTTGTTTTTAATAGTCCCGGAAAGAAAAAAAATAGTGGCGATACGATAAGCTTATCATACAAATAGCTTCTGCCAAAGTTTTTTTTTTTTCTCGAAAAGAAGTTAACCTGTTCCTTAATTTTCTTTATCTGTTTGATTTGATTAAATAGATTTTTTTAAACCTAGCAATCTTTTAAAGACCTTTAACTTTTTGATAATGGATAAGAACAAATTGATAACGAGCGTAATATTCTAAGCACAAGACAGTATCATGTCATATGTAAGTAGTACTCAGTACAATTTTTTAAAAATCACATTGAATTGAATTGAATTTAAAGATTGGATTGGTTGGAGAGTTTAAGATAGTCCAAAATCTAGGTATATTGTATACCCTATTGGCAGCTAACTTTGAATAAATTTGACATTAAAGAAGAAAAAAATCGATTAAAAATGCAAAACTCTTGGCCAATGATAAAATGTATGCCGACAAAGCCTGACAAAAAGAACAAACATGAAAATGGGGGTTTTAAGACACGCTCAAAGCCAGAACATCTGATTAAAACAAGCAGCAGTTAAGGAAAAAAGCTAAAAAAAAAAAATCCGAAGAAACAAACAAGACAACTCCACATGGTCGGCAAGCTAACATATAAAACATACAGCATCTCGGTTGAATTAAAAAAAATATATGTTAATCTTATGTTTAAGCCTTCTGACCAATCAAAATGGCCCGCTTAAATAGAATAACATCAAAGGCAAAGAGATGTGATATATGCTTTATTGGCTTTTCGGGACGCGACGGTATCAAAAAGAAAGATCACCGCAGCGCCATCGTTGTTGCCGCTGTCATGCAATCTGTTTCGTCGGTTTTCCACTTTGCAGTTTATTTTGTTTAAGCTTATTTTAACACGTCAATATGTCTTTGTGTGTATATATTAATAGATATATGCAAATGTGTATAGTGTATACACAACATATATATACATCTACATACCTTTGAGCTCATTTGGCTTTCTTCTCACGCCTTGCAAAAAATATATAAAATGTATACTCATATCTCGAGAGCTAATAATTAACGACATTTTTTTTCAAAATGAATATTTTATTTGGTACGTTGAATTTTCAAAAAGAATTTATGTAGGTATGTTTGTTCTTTTTTTTATTTATTTTTTTCGAAATTTATTTGGAACATTAAAATTATTTTATTAAGCATCTCATGTTGCAAATAAGTTAATTGAGGTATTTTTATAATTGTATGATGTCGATAAACTGAATATATTCTTGGTTTTTTTTTTGTTTGTTTGTTTTAATCGACGAAATTCGTACATGAGTAGGGGAGAGTGGGGCTAAAAGTAACACTTTTTACGGAAACCTACGAAGCTCGTGAGATTTTGAAAATAAGTCAGCTAAACCTTTTTAAAATTTAAGAATGATGTTTCAGCTACAAGATCCACCAAAAAAGTTAATCAAAGTCTGTTCAGAAGATGTCAAGTTATTGCATTGAGAAAAAAATCGTATTGTTACAACTTACCACTATAGTGGGGCTAGTTGTAACATAGTTAGGGGTAATTTGTAACAAGAATTATAAAAAAAAAAAAACAAAAGAGTATTAGATATTAAAAGACAATTATTATTTTATGAAAAGCTGATAAGAAAAAAATAAAGCTCTTAATTCGATTAATTAAAACTTATGACAAAAATTTAAATTATTTAAATATATTATGTAAAAAAAAGCCATTGTTAAATGGCTTCAATCTTAAATAAAATTTTTTTGGAAGAATCTTTCATTCGTGTCACAGTTTAAGCATACGTACACACGAAGAGATCCATTAACGCATAGGTATATAGTGTGGGCCCAGTTTTCGTATATTATGCACTGAACCCAATTTCCCCCTAGCAAGCTGTCAGAAAAAGCCCACAACAAACGTGATATAAATTTTGTTTATCATCATCAATTTTTGATGAAGACGATGATATCTATTTCTTCGCCCGTTGTTTTTGCTTGGGTTTGGGCCCCTTTTGGGGTCTATTCTTGGTTCCTTTTTTTGGCTGAATTTCTGGTGAAGACTTTGTTTTTTCTCGAAAATCGCTGTTGTGAGGACTACCTAACCTATTGACCTTTTTTCTAATTATATCTATATCTACATATCACACAAAATAAAAATTAAATAACCGAAAGAAGGAAACAATTCTCGATATCGTTCGTACGAGTAGTTGTTCTTAATGATCTGTGAAAAAAAAATCGAGGAATGTCTTAACATGTTACAATATACCCCGCAAAAGTGTTACAACTTGCGTCACCATCAAATTTCATACAAAAAATCAATTAACCGGATGTCACACATATATAAGATATACACACAAACACAACCAAAACTGAAATGGATGTTTACAAAAAAAAATCCACAGCCCTATCTCTTCCGTGTGAGGAGGAGGACCAAAAATTTAGAAAAAAAAGTTATAGAAACCTGCTTTTTTTGGGTCCACCACGACTTTTGTCGTTTACATCCAAGTGACACCCGAAGTAGGTATGCTGGTGGATGGAAAAGATGCACATTTTTCTCCCTCACGCAATTCTTAATTTTAAGAGTTTTTTTTAGCTGTTACTTCTTACCCCTGTTACTTTAAACCCCACTCTCCAATACCTATTCAGTGCTTAGAAAATTTTTGTTTTTGATAGTACTACAGTCGCATCTGATGTACTTACCTACTTTAGAAATTAGAAGTTATCAAATACTAATTTGCAATAAAAATAGACAGTTGAGGGTATACAATTGCATTCCTACTTCGAATAGTTACTGGGCATTTATATTTTTTGTATCTGGGTACTTGGAACATCTATATAGATGTAGATATACGATTTTTTGATTTTCAAATTTTTCTTACATGTTCATTTTAATAAATTTGACGAAAAAGCAATAAAATTAGTTGGCATCTTGCCTTCGGAAAATCGTTGGATGTTTGCATCCTGATACGGTTTCTATTTTTGAAACAACACAAAAACAATATTATTTCATAAATGTGATTTGTTTTTCTAGAATCTCAAAAATACAAACATTTTTATTCAAAATCGTTTCCTATATGTAATCAAATGCATCAAAAGTGAATTATTTGCTTGCACTTTAGTTTTAATGAACTAATCTGCAAAGAACATTCGTTTGCAGCAAACAATTGCATAAATAATAAAAATTCAAAAGTGATTAAGTTGCACAGTACACTTGTATCACACTACAGAAAATCTATCAAATAATTGCAATTATGATTTTTTTTTAAATAAATAAACACTTTTTGATAAATATTTCGATGTTACGTGCAGCATGTAAGCAGGCGACTGTTGAAACTAATGAAATCTCATGATATCGGAAATATTACTGAATTATTGCAATTCATTCGCATTCCCAGCGCTTAGTGTTCATTAAAGAAATGAAATAAAACAGTAATAACTTTCCATTTCATTCAAATCATCGCGCGGAAATGTAAAAGGATTTTTTAAGCATATTATATAATTAAACCAGGGGATGGTGCTCAAAATTTGTGGACAAACTTTAGCTGAGTTTTATACAATTCATAGTTAATAATATGACTGAGAAATTAAGTTTGTAAATACATGAACTTCAAATGTTATAAAAAATATTACTTAACAATTAACTAACAATTAATTGCATTTAAAATAATTTATTGAAACATGTTTTTTGAATTGGTGACCAACCAGGGGACTGTTTTTTCGGTACTTTGAAAAACAATAAATAATGATGAGAGACATATATTCCTAAATTTTATAACATGCACACGTAGATAATTCATTATTTATTAATATTTAAGATCAAAATTACAATGTTTTAAAAAATTTCATTTAAAAAATCAGACCTGAGTTGCCCAGTTAGTGGAGAAATACCCATATACATACTTGGCATTTTTAAATTTCTGTCCATTTGGAAGACATGCAGATAGGTACATTCTTTATAAGGCCAATTTAAAAAAAATCAAGTGTAGGTAGGTAGGTGTGGTTATTGGTTATCATCTAACCAATTCATTTGCCCCAATCGTTTTTTACTTGCTCAATAGGGCAATTATTGGCTTCGTGCAGAAAAAAAAAATCGAGGTTTTAATCAAACATGACATT
Source organism: Platycheirus albimanus (assembly GCA_916050605.2). Lineage (NCBI taxonomy): Eukaryota > Metazoa > Arthropoda > Insecta > Diptera > Syrphidae > Platycheirus > Platycheirus albimanus. The sequence goes on from OU696696.1 coordinate 83,620,249, forward strand.
ACGCTGATAGAGAAGCCCAAAAAAGTGGTTTTCGCCATACCGTCCGTCGGTCTGTCTGTGCGTCTGTGCGGATGTGCGCTTTTTCACGTCATGCTACAGCCTAAACTGCTTGACGGATTTTCTTCAAACTTGATATATAGTAGTTTGAAGAAAAACGGTTGTCGAGGTTTTTTTTATTTCGTTTTAGCCCGGCTCAAACTGGTACCTTTCAAGTAACGGTTTTTTTCAATTTGAATTTTATCGAAAACGGCTCTAACGATTTTGATTAAACTCAAAATTTAGCTTACTTTAAGCATTTCTAACAAAACTGCGTTTTTCGTTTTTGGCTCAAATAGTCCTAACGAAAATCAGGTTTTAACGGCTTTTTTTCAAATAGCCATAAGTTCACAACGGCTTGATTGAATCAACTCAAACTTTGTTTGACATAGTTTTTCATAGTGTTCTATAGGATGGTTTAGTAAATTTTTCACTCAAGCCTTTCTAAACGGTGGCTTCCATACAACGAGCCGTTGAGTTTTAGCCAACTTTTTTTGGTTTTTTCTAATTTTCTCGAAAATGGCTCTAACGATTTTGATTAAACTTTGTGTATTATATTCTTTTAGTGTTTTTAAGAGAACTGCGTTTTTAGTTTTTGGCTAAAAATGCAAATAACGGAGATCTGCTCTTAACGGCTTTTTTTTCAAATGGCCATAAGTTGTCAACGGTTGCATCGAATTTACTCAAACTTTGTTTGGTATAGTTCCTTACAGCTTCCTATCAGATGGAATAGATTTTTTTTCAGTTTCTCTTTTTTAAATGGTGGCTCCTATACAAAGAGCCACTAGATTTTGGCCAATTTTTTCATTTTTTCTAATTTACTCAAAAAAGGCTCCCCCGATTTTTATGAAACTTTGTATGAAACATATATAGAATACTTCAAAGAAAACTGCATTTTTAGTTTTTGGCTATACATGATAATAGCGGAAATTGCTTCTAACAGTTTTATTAATTTGGCCATAAGTGGACATTTGTATCATTTATAACACCCAAAAGATAACGTCTTAATTTTAAATATTAAAGGTTTCTTAACGTTAGCTCCCGTATATCGAGTTTTCCAGTTTTAGCCAATTTTTTTTGGTTTTTACCAAATTTTTCAAAAATGAGTTATTCTCATTGATCGAAAAGTTTGTTTTCATCGTACTATTGCACCAACAGAGCAAGTACGTGCGACCCAGTCGTGCATTTTATTTGATTTACAATTTTTGTACTTTGAGTATTTGATTTTTTTTTCTAGCTTACATAACTTTTAATAAAAAGAATATTTTGTACGACCAAGCTACATTTTTTGCAATCCATCAGTATTATTATGTTGGCTGTGCATTCTATTTATATACGGAAAACGGCTAAGGAAAGATAAAGTCAAATTATACCTCGGCGTATAGGTATTAGTTATAAGAAGGTACATGCACAAAGGAACTAATAATATCGTTCATAGAATTCAGATTGCATTGTCTGCTCAAGAACTTTTTTCCATAAACTGTTTAAAACACTCAACATATCTATATCTATTATATTTTCATTCATTAAATGTAGTTCAAAGTTTCCTTTCATCCAACTTGGATACCTCAACAAAAACAAACCTCCTAAACTTGTGTAAACTTACTTAAAAATTCTTTTTTTTTTTTACACAAAACCCGTCGGCAATCCGACATAGATTCCCATACACGCATACCCCAACAGAGTGTCTTAAATAGAAAAGGGGAAACTTCTCTTGATAGCTGGGATAGGCACCACTACCAAGTTATGAATGTATAGCTATCTATATGTATTTGCTGCATACCTTTATCCTAGTATCTAACATCTTTTAGTAGAATATTTATATGCCAAAAGCAAGTAGCAATGCCCTTTGCAATCTTTTCATCTTAACTAAAGCATCTCTTGTATACTTTTCTTTGATTCTAATATGTTTGCTAGATAAGGCACGCAAGATAAAAGATTGTCTGCGCAAAATAGTCTTGGTTGTCGTCGTTATCCTTGTCGTCCTCGTCGACATCGTCATAGACGGACGGTGATGGGGACCTAGCATTGGTATGGTTGTCTTTTGAGCTTTGAAGAAGGGATGCTGGCGGGCGGTGGGTTAATTGTGGGTGATGATAGGGATGATATTGTGTTGGTCGTCCTTTCGATGTTAAGACAATCTTATGCGCATAACCCAAAAGATGAGAGTAGAGCAAGAAAAAAAAAATAATATAATTCCAACTCATTATACCACACAGTCAACACAGAAAAATTTTTTTTTTATACATGCAAACAAAAATCAGTCGCTCTAGACGCATCTAGGATGAAAAATAAAACCAAGCCATATCGAAGACAAAAGCAAGCTTCCCTTAAACAGGATGAGTATTGAGTTTATCCTTTTTAAAGAGGTGCACAAAATAGGGTGGTAGGTAGATATATACAAAGATATATATTTAACACAGAATGCGTCTTTCAAATTATAGGTATAATGAGAAAAAAAAAATGAAAACAAGGACGAACATTTCCCCAGGGCGTGGTAAATAATGTTCGTTGTCGTTGCTAAGGATGCTTACGAGCACATTCCGGCGGGTTGCTAGGGTGCCTTATTTTCAGTCACATGATTGGTCGATGTATTCACCCCAAACACATTGCTTTCTCCGCACTAACTACTGTGTGTACTGTACTCCTGTCCTATGGTGCACATAGTGTCTATACACAAAACCGATACTTAATTTATTGTCTCTCTTTCTCCGTTGTAGTTTTGTTGTTGAAGTCCTTATAGTCTTAGTTGGGTGTATTTTTTATTTTGTAATTGTATATGTATAGGTACGTATACGTATATATGCATATATCCAAGTGCACACAATGTGCAATGTGAAATCAGGACAAAACGCAACCACCGTATCCACCAAACCAATCTCTCGTTAAATAAATAAAAATATATAGATAGGTATAAGAAACAAAAAAATCAACAACACAATTCCTCAAAGGCGGATCCTTAAAGTGAAGAAATTTCACGCAAACTTCTGTTCAGCAAGGATATGCAGAATTCAAGAGGAAAAAATCAATACACCCTCCATATGGCGCAAGGCAATAAGTAAAAGCACATTTTCTGATTAACTATTCCATCCTTAAGGATGGGAGACTTCGACAGACGAACTTTTTTTTGGGTCATTTTATGCTAAAACTAAATAAGAATCCATCAATTCGTCGATCGTGGGAATTTTTCCCAAGGTATAAACTTTTGTTTTTGTTTTTTTTTGAGGATCCACCTAGTTGAGACGCGCATCTTTTCAATCTGACGCTGGATATTGGTTTGGTGGGTTGTAACGCGAAAATATTAGGTAGGTAAGGTAGGATCTCCCTCTTCCATGGCTATCCAAAGGCTGAGTAGAACTGTTTTGAGGAAATCAGCTTCAAGGGGAGACAATCATCTGCATTTGCACTTTGTATCGACAACGAGGATGAGATGATGACGACGAGGACGTCGACGATGTAGAACGTTGTTGATGATTACGTCGTCGACGGCGACGACTAAGACGATGAGGAGGACGACGACGATGAAGATGCAAACAAATTCTTTTTTTTTTTTTTTTTATTATTTAGAATGCGTGTGTATGTGCTGATCAATTAAAAAGTTAACGATATCTGAAATTAGAGTTTACAAAAGATACAACAACAAAAAAAGTATCAGATTTTTTTTTAAACCAACTCTTCGAGCATCTCGAGAAGTTGGGCGTGCCAATAACATAATGAACAAGGCAAGATGTTTTTTTTTTTTTTTTTTTGTCTTATTGAAGTATCTTTTGCTTTGGGCTTACTTTTGTATAGTTAAGATACCTTATGATGAGAGAGAATGCACAAAGTTTGCATTTTGTGCAAGCAAGCGATGAGGAAGGTGTGTATCAGTATAGAAACCGCTTGCTTAAACATGTAATATCTTAAGGTTATTTTATAAGTTTGATTTTTAATCAGTTCTAGATTCAATATGGGTAGATTCAGATCCTTTTTTTTTTGTCTATGTAGTAACAGATGTGGTTTAAACATTAGCACGTCGTCGTCATCGTCGTTGAACAAAATACAAATGACGGAATCTGGTTTCCAACAGAAAGATTATTATACCAACATCCGTAGACACGATGTCAGGACAACCAGAAAGTTGAATATTTGGGCCAGTAACTTACTCGTTACATTTTTAATGGTTTAAAGATTGGGTATAATGGAATTCAGCACGATGTAACTTTGAAGATTTTTTTTGACATTTAAAGCTCTGCTAAAGCTATTTTGGGGAAAGCTTAAGCTCTTTTAACTTGTTTCACAACTTTTTGAGTATATGTATACAAGTTATTAAAACGAAAGATCAGCTTGTATATAAACAAGGGAGATATTTTGAGCCAACCAACTTCAAACCCAAAATTAATAAGAAAAAGTGAAACTCTCCAAAATCTGTCTCAAATGGAAGAATCAGTCTGACTTTTCTATCAATAGAAAATTTACAAATTAGTCAATGTAAATAAGGTTTCCTAACAACATCTCCATCAAAACAACCATTGATGTCGACAAAAACTTCAACAAAAGACAATTTTAATCGATATGACCATCAAGCGGAACCTGGGAGTACATAAAGTTAATCAAAGCCGCTCATAACTTCATTCTACCATTAACAAACTAAAACGTACGAAGAAAGGTAAAAAAAAAAAAAAAAAAAAAAAAAACAGTCTTGACTATAACTTAGTGTCTGAGCACTATACGAGCTTCCGCTAAGCATGCAAGCGCTTCCATTCTGGTCATCATCAGTCAACTTCTTTAGCACCATCAACCATTAACCACCACCAACTAAACAACACCCACCATTCCACCAATCTACCGCGGCGGCCAGCGGCGGCGAAGCAGCTACTGTGTTCTTTTGGTTTGGGCTTGGGTTTGGAAGAACAACCCTATTTATTATCATGTACCTTTACTTAGGTATATGCATATATTTTCATGAATCTATCTATACTTGGAGCTTCATAGCCCAAGCAATATGACCATACTCGAGCGAGCTTGTGGTCAATTGTTGTTATCGATTAAAATGCATGTTCATGTCTGCAGTAGCCACAACAGATATAAAGATACTTAGATATAGAAAGATATAGATACAACAACCCTATACCTATACGCTATACCCTATACTACCGGCCGCCCGTACACAATAGAGCACATGAAATATGAAAGCAAATCGATAGATACGAAACTCTTTTCATGAAAAGGAAGGGCAGCAACACAGTAAAGGACTCTGTGCGAGTTTAGATTTTTCATAAAGCCTATGTCCAGATAGATACACTCGCATACCTATATATCGACTATTGCGGCAAACATCGAGCTCGAGAACGTGTGTTTAGTGACAAATATTAATGACACTTTTCGTGCCTCGTTTCGACTCAATTTTAATGTATGCACTCCATTACTTCAGACTAGGAATAGGCTGGCCTGGCCTGCCCTGGCTTGGCTTGGCCTAGCCTGGCCCTATAGAAGTTTCTCTAGTATTCTTGCCCTTTACTTGTCATATAGTTGTTGGCGGAGTAGGTATTATTATTATTATTATTTTTTTTTTTTTTTTGAAGCTGCATAAACGAAATGAACATAGAGAGATACATTAAAACTTTGGATCGTAAAATTCGAATCCGACGCTAATGAATGTAATTGTGTGACACCCGCACCACCAAACCGATAATCGACACTGGCAGCTACGGTTGTTTGTTGTTGTTCTATGAATTCGATTGAATCATTAATAATTCAATTTACAATTCAATGTGTGTGAAGTCTAATGGTGCCGAATGACACATTATTCATGCGCGCAACAGACCGGCTCTTGTCGATTGTGGTTAGGAATACTTTTGAAGTGAAGTGTCAAAATGATTTCGAATTCGAATGAATGACCTTTCTTCGTTGTTAAGTGTCACAACACCTGTCATGGTTCAATGGTGTTAAAGAAGATATTATAGTGAAAAGAGGGTAGAGTTTCAAGAAATGTTTGGCAAACATTTTTAAAAATAATATACTTTCAAGAAATTTTGAAATTAAGTTTTTAAAATGCGCTATAATATTATTTATTCGAGGAAAAGGGATGTATAGCTGTCATGAAGGAAGTGGCTCAATCAGTTGAAGTTTGAAGAGCAATAAAAAAAAAAAAAAAAAACATTAAATAGGTATTCAAGCTTTCCAAATGCTTTGAAATTGATAGCAATATAAATACTTGAAGAACAAATCAAAGATATTGTAGTTTTAAAGTCGAAAAAATTGTGTGAAAAAAAGCAATTCCCATTAAACTTCAAAAAACCGGTATAAAATTGTTGAGTTTTTTTATTTATGAAAAGTTGAAGTGTTCAAGTTATTTTTTGTAGAAACCTGCCTTGAATTAAACTTATAGCATTTTTGAATAAAATTCCAAGAATTTTAAATTCAAACCAGGGATTTTATGTTTTTCTTAAAATTGAAGTCATAAAATATATGTATATTGAAATATAAACGTTTTCGAACTTTGCGACCGTTATAATATTTCGTTATTTCAGAGGTCAGATCATCGGGAAAGTTAAATGTAAAACTGTCGCTTTAAATGAGAAGGGCACAAAAGTGTTGAATCAATTTCCTTATAATTGTTTAATCAGACACAATTGCATCGAGAAGCAAGAACCCGTCACGGTCGGTCTTCCAACAATGAAGATCTTCATTGTAAAATGTGTCAAAAGAGAATGTCAATTCGTTCATTGAATGCAAATATTAATATTGAGGCAATGTCACAAAACCTGAGCACACCTGCCGATTACTTACCGATTAATTAATTTGCTGCTAACATGAATTACACCAGGCATCACAACTTTGGCGACTTCGATTGCGAGTAGGTAGGTATATGCTTGAACGAATCGATGACCGCATGAATATGCAACATGACAATATTTATTGTGGGAAAATCACCACTAATTGCATGCATTACGACTAATGCAAGTAAAGGTAGGTAAAGTATCAATAGCTGTTGAAGTCTTTAAGTACATATATATACTATATACATTGACTGGCCGGCAGTTGTTGTCGTTGCCGCCGACGACGGACGATGTAGACTCAGTGTTATGGGTGCCTTATTATGACATATTGTCTGCTGCAGATTCTTATGGGACGGGCTTTTTTTCTTTACTGGACACAAAAGTCACGAGTTTAATTTTTACAGGATTGTTGTGTTCATAGTTGGCGTCAACGAATAGATAGATTTTTTTTCATTTTTTGAGAAGCTTGTTCGTCGCGATCGATAACACAAAGCGTCACCTTTTCTTGCGATTTTTTTTTTTTTTTTTTAATATTTTATTAAAACGATTTTTTTAATGCCAAGATGTGATTAATTTGACCGTCACTTGGGTGTTAGTTGAGGAGAGTTCCTCTTGAACTTGCCGCAAAGTTCCAACATAAGCCAACGTGCTTTATAAAGAGTTGCGTGTAAATTGACTTAGGGTCAAGGAACATGTCGTGGTAACCAAGGAGAATTGCTTCAGTATATTTTTCTTCTGTTTTTTTTTTGTCAATGAATATTAACCTCACACAAGCTGCAGATGAAACTTCTAATTAAGAATTACTTTTTGGGGTGTGCTTGGCTTAATTTTGAAAAAGTCGTCTTGTTCAAAAAAAACATATTTGAAATACTTTTTTTTTTTTGAAAGATTAAGAGTTCTAGAGAAAGATTTATTGGAGAAGCGACATTAGAAGACGTATATTGTTCACTAAGATTATAATTGTTTTGTATATGGATGACTCCTTTCAATAGGCCAAAACTTAGTATCTTTAAATAAACACTTTTGGGATTGTAGGATTAAATTTGTCTATTAATTTTATAATGACCAATGGCGAAATACAACTCTAGTAGTTATCTTAAATAGGTAAGATTAAAATATCAAATAATTTTAGTTTTCAGACCTAAATATTAATTTCAAAACTGAACTGCTCCAAATTTGCTACTAAAGCTGCGGTCTTAGATTATATTTGCATACCCATTCAACTCGCAAGACCCGTTTATAGATAAAAGAACAAAGAAACACTAAGTCATATATATAGTAAATGTCAAATTTTGTATTCTTACATCTTTTCATCTTTTATGAGCAATTTAATTTTTCTTCCACCAAACAGCACAAACAGCAGACATCGCCGGTTACTTCATTCAATAAAGTCCATATGAATACCTCTTGCCGCTTCTTACAACGTTGGCAACAAAAAGCAACACAATATGAACCACAACGGGGAAAAAAGCAAAGTTACTTTGCATGTGAAACATGCGGCAGAAACATATTCATGTGGAACCACCCACCACAAAATGCACCATGCAGAAACGTATAAATGTGGCCCACCACCTCCGGGCATATGAAAAAAAAAAACGAACCATACAGTTCGTGTGTTATTAACGGTGGTGGCGGCGGATGGAGGAACCCCTTACCAAGTGAGTCAAGGTGAGAGAACCACCATAAACCAATCGGCCAACCTTTGTTGCTGTTTTTGTTTGTGTTATTGGTTGCTCCATGGTGATTGTTTTAACTTTAATTACAGGTGCCTCTGGCGGAATTTTTCAAAACAATAATATAAGAAAGATAAGACTGACTATGCTGACTATGCTGGGATGCTCCCCGCAGCTACTTTTGGCCATCAAAGTGTCACATAAAAGATACTTTATTAGTGTTTATCGACTCCGGTTGAAGAAATCCAAAGGAATCCCGCAAATTCGCACAAAAGGATCAATGTCACCACCATCATCGGGCGCGCGGCACAAACATAGGCTCTGTCAGTGGCGATGGTGATGGCGTGGCGTGGCGTGGCGCGGCCACCAAACGGAACACAAAATTATATATTTAAAGTGAGCTATAAATTATCATTGAATAAGAAATAAGTCAACGAAATGGACTGCCCTGATGGCTATGAAAACAACCAGGGCAAAATTGAAAGAACAGAGGCCCTGGCACATCACATATACAGTGCAGCGCCGCAAAGAGAAAGAGAGAGCTCCAACAGAAGTAACATCAGCAACCAGCTGCCGAACAATGGCGATACGCGTCAACATCGCAGAAAAAAAAAACCGAAACCGAAATATGCCATGTAACCTTAAATCAATTCAATTGCCACCCAGTGTTTGTGTCGAAACTCCAAAGACCCAAGTCCCGAGACCCGATCATACAGGGGAAGAAGAAAAGAAGCTAACAAAAGAAGAAGAAAGACTTCCGTTCAGGCGATGGATGGTCCTTGTCCCTGCTATATGTATAATCGAGTGCATAGATACCCGACGAATGGTAATTAGGAGGGTATATTCAAGTTAAATGTGTCTCTTTGCTGTCCAGACTCCAGAGCCGTGCAAAAGTTTTTCTTCCTAAAGCATCTCATGCATATACTGACCGCGCATTAGCAACGAACAGAACTTTCTTCCTCCTTTTTGTTGAAAAAAAAAAAAAACATACACACAGAAAAAGAAGATGGCTGCACATCATTCAAAAACGTTCGTCGTTCAAGTCTTTTTCGTCTTCGTCGCGTCGGTCGCCTATATATGGTGAAACCCTCGTTAATTAATTTAAATATTTATGTTCACCGTTTAACACTCAATCTGAAGTTTTTAGATAGGAAATTTATGGAAATCACCAACCAGCAGCAGCAGCAGCAGAAGCACCAGAGAGGAGGGGCTCCATATCATGATGATGCATTTACAGGTAAAGAATAGAGATGCAGATGGCCAGATATAGTCAATATAGGCGCACTATAATCTTTCGTGTCAATTTGGGGTCTTGTTTTTTTTTGGATAGATATATGTATTTGTATCTATACGGTGATATGGAGGTGATGGCGCCAGGCATTAAAAAAAAGCTATCCACCATGTGATACTTTCATTTGAGACATTTTTATTTTTTTTTTACTTCGTTCTATCATTCTTCGGGGCGCTCTTGGAATTTTTCTCGGAAATGGAAAGACATATTCGATGAAACTATACAACGATGTAGACGACGACGGACGAGACAGACGACACTATTATGACATTTGAGATGCCCAATTCAATGAATGTCTCTCGAAAACCCACCCTGGAGATGGAAAATTTACATAAAACTCACGCGTGCAGGCAATCGATTATATAGATAGTTCTTCCAAACAAAACCATAGGGAAACCTTTTTAGACGATACTAATCGTTAAAGTTTTTCTCAGATTCAGATTCTGTGTATTCTTATATATTGTCTGTGATTTTTTCTCTCTTCTTTTCTAATGATTTGTTTTGTGTAATTAAGAAGGCTCCTTTCGATGTTTATTTCTCATCTTTCTCGAAAAAAAAAATTGGATACAAAATAGTGGTCAGATATTTTTTAATTGACGAATATGGCTACATACACGCCCTTTTGGCTATATTCTTATATTTTGGCAAGGAATTTCGTTTAGTGAAATTTCGCGCTAAACACAAGATGGTATCCTTTATCCTTTCCTTATACCCGAAAAGAATAGCAGACATTTAGGGTTGTATATAAAGCTAAGGTTGTTCACCTTTCGTAAAGATGTTTATCAAAGTCTTTGTTTTAAGAGGTTTTTCGGACAATGATCTAGGCTCTAGGGGAAGTTTTTTTTTTGTAATTTCTTCCAAGGTCCTGCTCATTATATTTTAATCAATTTGACAGATCGTTATAGATACTTACCAGTCTTCGCTTTGGTTTTATTAGTGGTCGATTTTGTCCATTCATTTTATAATACAGTCCGCATGCATTGCACAGATAATGTCCAGTGCCGTCTCTTCGCCACAATGGCGTTGATGTGGCGCCACAATTAACACACTCTCGGCCTTCTGTTGAATAATAATAATAAAAAAGAAAAGAAACATGAAATATAAATCTGTAAAAGAGGCGTCTTATTTATAAGAGTGTCTGTAAAAATTAAGTTTTATTTAATGTTATATATACATTTATTTATTTTTAAGGTAGCATCACTTTCAAATACACATATAAATTTATATATTTAAGCTTAAGACTTAAGATGGTTTGACCTAAAAAAAACCCTCTTGAAGAAAACAATTGTTTAGTTTGTATTAGATTTTTAGGATCCGTTTATAGAGAGAACGTTGAGTTTGTTGTATTCGACTTCCCACAAATTGTGGCCTAGAAAACTAAGGTTCTCACTGGGCTTAGTTGATAGGAAAAATATAGACAGCAATTATTGTTTTTCTTAGTTTACTCCACAGAATAACAACTGAGCTCCAAGGTACAAGTTTTAAAACAACAACATTGAGGATAATGTCGCTTATGGTATTTGGATAGCAATTGATGTTCTCGAAATATTAGTTGAAGACATAATATCAGAGCTTAAAATCGGTATTAAAAGTGCTTATAGCATATCGACTGTTAAACTTCATAACTTCGTAGGTCGTTTTTGCTAGTTTTTCAGAAATCAAGTAAGTATAATAAAGTATATAAAAATTCGATTCGATTTACTTGCGTAGTATGAGGTACCTACTGCTTAATTTTTTTAATGGGATTTATAATACAAGTTTTTTAATGTTTTCATTCCTGAAAAATTTTCGGAACAATATTGAAAATAGCAAAATATGGCTCTGAACTTTCTAATTATTTTGCATCAATAATATTTTTTTCAAATTTTGCGACTTACGAGGTTATGAAGTTTAACCGTCGATAAATATGATTTTACTTCCAGCCCGATTCTCGTTTCGCAATGTTTTTGTTTAACATTGTAAAATATCGCTTAGCGTTTGATATTTCGCAACAAATTTCAAGCTTGAAGTTATTTTGTTGTAATTTTGAATTGTTTAATTTTATTCGCCAATATATAGCATTTAATTTATGGTCCTATTTCTATTGATTTGCTTTAGAATCTATCAAAATATGCATCAACAGAATTTGCATAAGAAAGTGAATAAGATGCGAAAATAACATTTTTTTAGTATTGAAAGTCAATACAAAAAGGTTAAAGAATTTAATCAAATTCTAACCTGGTTAGTTATTCGCCAATTTCATATTTGTTGGATTGAATTCTTCTCATCAATAAATTAAAACTTCTTAAGATTGGTATAGCTTTTTTAAGTCGATTCGATAGATAAGCAGTTTAGTTTTCAATCCTATAAGGTTATGTAATTGCAAGTCCAAAAATATGTTTACCTATAATATTTATTCTTTTTTATTGATATAGACTTCAAACATTTGTTTTTTTTTGGAATATCCGATATCTTTGATCTTGAAAATGATTGATACTTAGATGAATTTTTTTAATCCCAGCTTCTTAATGAAAACGTTTCAAATCATAACGTCACTAAAGAAGTGTTCACTTCAAAAACATTCAGTGTTCCGAATTTCAAACTCAGCAACTTAAATTGCTCAAGTCGTTGGCTTGTCATAGTTAAAACTAACTAATTCCACTAATTCCACTTCAACCTATCCTTGCACCTTTTATTCCAAACAATAATTAACTGCCCTACATCACTGACCACCTGATTAATTATTAAATCAGATTCAGCTGAGGCTTCCGAAATCCTTATGCAACAATAATTTTCCTGACTTCATAGCTGGTTGTGTGTGTGATTTGTGTTGCTATTTCGCTCGCTCGTTTGCATAATATTAGAAGAAAACCAAGCACATTGCAATTTTTTTTTTTTTTTTTCTTGTTACAAAAAGTCATGGAAACTTTAAGAGTTTTAGAGTGTAGTAGGTGGTTTTTATTTATTTGTTTTTTTTTAATTTTTTTTTTATTTCTTTAAAGTTATTAAAATGAGAGAATGTATCCATCATTTCCGCTTCCATGGTTTTTACTCCTTCTCAGAGGCCTTAGTCACCCACCACCACAAACACCGCCAGCACCACCACCGCACAACACTATATGAAAATATAATATATAAGAAGAAAAATAAACGACCAAGAGTGCGTTGAACAACAGCTAACTGCTGCTTAACAATTTTTGCCCTAAACGACGACGTGTTCCCGCAGCATGACCGCGCGCTAAAGTCGAATGCAAATTAGTATTTAGGGTCATTAGTTTTGATACTCTTCGTTTGATACAGCTTTGCTGCCTGGCATATGCTTATATGTGCATTCCGCATGTTGAGAAGTGTATTAGATGTGTGAAAGGTGTTTTTTTTTTTTCTTAAGTGACTTAAGTTAAAATGATAATTTAATTCACTCTTTCAGTGGTATAGTAGGTATAATTCAATTTTAGGATGTCTTTTCGGATTAGCAACGGTAGAGTTGATTTAGAGTTTTAAGTCCGATCTTTGATGGTCATTTAAAGTCGGAAAAACTGCGGCTGTGCTTAGGCATTCGAAAAAAGTTAGAATTGTCAAATTTAAGATGGGAAAGTATCAACGTTTTCCTTGATTCAAATTATTCTAATTTTTGCGACTCTAAAGCAAAATATCCAGATTCAATTTTTTTGAAGGTTTTTTTTTCAAGGTTAGAAAGTTCAAGTATATACAGAAACAATACAAACTAGGAGTTTAACTAGAGCCCTATGAGGTATTTGAATAAGTTTAAACATTGAATCGGAAAAGTTTTAAAGATCTTGCGCTTTGCCCAATCTTGACAATCTTTTATCAATTTAAATTATATGAAGTTCAAGCACAGAAAAATCAATTCTAAATCAGGTGACTAACCAGAGCACTTAACGTTATTTGAAATCAATGGTAAATCGACTCCAAAAAAACTTGAAGATCTGGTGTTGGGTTGCATGAATGTCAATTGATCCTCACGACTGAATTATCTACCTTATATTCTAACTCACATGGTTATTTAACACGAAATACAACTTGCTTTAGTCTTCTTTAAATAAATGTCAGAAAAAGAGATCAAAAAATCCGATCAAAGGCAGAAAAGAGTAAAATACTTGTACCTTCAGGATGTACCAATAAAGAATTTTCCAAAACACCTTTTGAAGCACATGACAGGTATCTATATGTAATTCAAGGAATACGATATAAATGAAAGCCAATTTGCGCATTTTTAAAGCTATAGTTCTTACGCTCTTTTGGGGAGAAAGTTTGCAGTATCTATGAGGCACAACGACAATAGAAATACCGCTAGTTCAACTGTTGTTGTACATACACATAATCTTAAGATGTGTTCACACCGGAAGAAATGCCAAAGGTTTTCTCAAAATATCAGCAGGAGGCAACCTAAACGCGTTTTGCTTATCGTTTGAATGATGTGATCCAAGTTTAGGGATCAAAGCAGTGCTCAATGGTTAGACAGACAAATGAGGAATAAATAGAAGAAAACCAAACAACTCATAAAGTAGAGGAAGGCAAGATTGAAAAAATACAATCATATTTCTTTAAGAAAGTAAATATATGACAAAGTTATGAAGGAAACAGTTGATGTTATAAGCTTGTGAGAAGAAAAAAAAAATATCTCGATAATGCTGAACCTCAAATTAAAACCAACAAAATTCCAACAAACACCAAACATCCGATGAAGTATTTTGACATATCCTTTTAGTCACAACCATTAATAACTCGCGTTGAGTTCTGCTTTCTTCTGCTTGTGGGCTGGCTGTGAAGGGGATAAGCTTCACGTATAATAATTTTTTTGTTATAAAAAAAAAAAAATGTCACAGAGAGAGCGTTTGTTTTTTATTGATCTGTCGTCCACAAGGACATGCATGCAACAGCAGCTTTTTATACTAGGTATAATATTTTGTTTTTTTATTTTGGTTCATTATGGATGGCTTCCGTCCATGGTGTCTTCCCTGACCAAATGTCATTAAACATTTTGTGTTTATTTTTTTGTTTTATTTTTGTCAGTCTTTCTGTTTGTTTGTTTGTGTGTTTTTCATTTTTTTTTTTTACTGTGCTATGGTGTTATGACACAATTCAGACACGATGTCCTTTATTTAAGTCGAACCCCTACCGAGTTTCTTCTTCCTCATTCGTTTTTAGTGATTTCAATTTCGTGGAAATCCCAACCTGAGCATTCTATTTTTTATTTCCATTTTTTTTTTTTTACTAACCTGAATCCGAATGTCAGTCTTAGTCATATACACATATATAGCATGTGAAGAAGACCCCGAGACTGTAACGACAAATAAATCTTAAATATACGCTCGCGAGAACGATGTAGGTATTGTAGATAAAAACTTAGCACCAGGAATTTTAAGGATTGCCATAAACAGGTCGTTGTAATTTTCTAACAGTATTATGTATGTTAGTTATTTTTATCACTAATTTTATTCATCAACTCAATCATTGAGTTAGTTCCTCATTTTGTTATCTAAAACAAAACTTAGATACTCTATGTCAAGAGTTATACTCAGTGGAATGTCAAACGATTTCAATTACAAGTTGTTTTATCGCGGGCATCACATTCTTATCGTGATGAAGATGCGGTCATATGAGATATATGTATTTTGCTGTTTATAGCGTTTTGCATATAATGAGGATTTTATTTTTTTTTTTTAATTTTTTTTTAACAACTACTTAATTAGCCGATGCCCATTGTCGATTCCTTGCTATAGTCGCATATTAATGTCTGTCGCCATCATAAACGCCACCAATTAAATATTTATTAAACAAACAAACAAACCAAAAAAGGGACGACTCAACGCAGTTTAAACAAATATCACGCCAGGTTTTTGTCTGTCTTGGCATCTTTTAAAATCCACAATTCTCGATATTTTATGTTTTATTGCTTTCGGTTCGGTAGCAGTTAAATAAATTAAATTTTTATTAATTTACAAGTCAAATAAACATAAGATAAGAAAACCCAGAGCAAAGATTAGAGGACTGGGATCATCCAAACATAAACGCGGATACATACACACAAGAAAAAAAAAAAAAACCAAGCAGCAGATGTGAACGGAAAGTGACATTATTACCAACTGAGGCGTATCTTATTGTGATTTTGGTAACAAAATTTATAAAAAAAGTTAATCTGCGAAAATCATTTAGACGATTCACCATATCAATTTATGTCACCGTAGTGGGCTTTAGAAAGTTATGATTTTTAACAATTTCAAAATCACAAGCCAAAACATTTATAATAAAAAAGTGGAGTAAACAATCAAAGGCCGCATCATGTCTGATTTGCTTTCTTCCTAAATTGTCTTGAAACTGGTTCAAACGATTATAATAAAACTACTCGTAAATGCTTTTATTTAAGTTAAGCAAAAATGTAAAAATCTTGATTTTGTTCTGGAAATCTGCCGAAATTACTCGTCAACAAAATTATTTTTGTAGCTAGGCATTCCCTAATTGCAATTAAGGCCAAACACAAAACAGTATTGCAAAATGTGGGTCTTATTTCGGATTTGCAAAAACATTGGCAAATTGATCGATAATAGCTTAAATAAATCCATCAACAGTAAAACATGTCAAGAAAATTGCTTCTCTGCTATAGCCATTCGGATTCTCTTGTAATTTGTAGGTCCCTTCCATTCCTGCAGTATATCAAGAAACACACAGGAGAATGACACTTACAGGTACAGCTCCAGGAGGCCAAGGGCTAATGACTTACAGGCTTTACTCTCTTCCATTTCTGTGTTTGCTTTGATTTATAGAAACGAGAATATTTTGATCTCAGTTGGCAACACTTAAATGATCTTTAATTCGAGGAATTCCGGTGAAATAATAATAACGATGATGACCACTGGCTATTCAGTGGAGTTTTTTGTGGAGAATCTCTTGGGGCTTCTACTTTTCTTCTTCTTTATTTTTTTTTTCTTTGAAGAGATGCAGATGCTGCTGGGTGTGCTTATGGTCGATATAAATATCCAAGAACCATGCTGCACCGTGCGACACAACACTGTGACAACACGACACGCGGACGACATATAAATTTGAAATCTTGTTGAAATGTTTCATGGAACGCGGCGGTCGGTTTATGGTGGTTGGCCGTGGAAAATGGTTTGCCTTCTGGCATTCGCGTCTAGAGTTTTTGGTTTTCCTCATACAAACCTTGGCCCAGACGCGCTACAGCAACAGCAAAGTCATCGTGCGGACTGCGGAGACGACAACTCTCACACATAAACAGGTAAAACGGTAGATTTTAAAAATTTTGATTTTCCTTTTAATTTCATTTTTATTGTCTCTTGTTTGTTTTTTTTTTTTTTTTTGTATATCCCAAGACACTCTATGGAATGGATGCTGTTTTAAACTGGGTAAAGGGAAGCCAAGGGATTCATTTTTTAGTTGGTTTACCTTTTGGTTACCAGGTGACCGCTAATAAATCAGTAAGTTAATGATGTTGCCTTTAAACAAAACCAAAAAAAAAAAAAAAAAAACCAAGACAAAAAAGTATACATAAATGTAATAATAAGAATTGCTATTGTGTGTGACGACCTTTTCTACTGTCTCCTCCTTTTTTTACGACTTGTAGTCCACAGAAGATGAGACTGTTATATTGTGGGCAGTGTATCATAGTTGACATTTTTTGGTTACAATTATTACGAAATATAACTGTAATTGAGAGTCCGAGACTAGGAGTGAGTGGAAGAGGGACATTTTTAAGGAAAATATCATTTTTTTTTTGAAGATTTATGTGCATAACAGGAGGACGACATGGTTATAAGGCTGCATTGAGCAATTATTATTACCTTTAACCTTGTGTTGAGAAAGTATACATATTATGTCCCTATGTCTTGGACATGGAAGTTTTATGAAGATGTGATATTTTGTTTTGGAAGGTATTTGATTATCCAATAAAACTATGATTCAGATAATTGAGAAAATAAGTTTTTCTCGAGAAATAGGCATTAGGTACCTAACTCGTTTTTTTTTAATAAGTTTTATTGAATTTTTAATAATTCCATTTGGTTGTGTTGGTTTAAGTGTGCCTAAATAACAATATAAATTACTAATCTATTACAGCGTTTACAGAAAATCTAACTGGTCTTATAAAAGTTATTCTTACATAGCCATTAAATATATAATTCTGGAGTTCTGATATTGTTAGGAGGCGGTTCAGATATAGTTGTTATGCATATCGAACAAGATTCAAAAACTATTTATGGCTAAGGGCTTACAAAAGCTTTGAGCAAGAAAAAAAGCTTGCATTTCAGTAGATTAGATACCCTTCATTTTGTCTTAAATATGAATTAATACCTAGCCACTTTTATTTCAAAAATATCAATTTGAATGAATTAAATGCACAAATTCATTTCAGCCAAGTATGGCAAGAAATTTGATTGACTGATAGAAAATTTCCTTTCCATTTTCTTCTTAATTATTTTTCCTAAATCTCTCTTCTGCTCACCTTAAAGTAGACATACGTTACTTTCATAATTGAAAATACTCAGTAGATAATGTACCTATGGTGGTATGGCGCAGATATGTAGGGTTAAATTGATTGATTGATGAATATCAAGTGACGCAGTATTTAGGGAAAATAAAGTTTGCTACTCAGCTCTTTTGTTTAACTTTCGAATCAACTTTTCAGAAAATTGTTTTATAATTGCAAAAAATTTTAATTAATTATTCTTTCAGCTTTCAGAAATAGTCTAGCAAAAAAAAAGAACCGAAACTATTTTGGCTCATAAGGACTTTTACTTTTTAATTTGTATCAAATGTTAAGCAATTTATTTGAATTTATGGTAATGCACAACACTAAAACTTCCTTGTCAAAGAAACAGATTTCTTAAACATTTCCTCTTTTTGCTGGTTTTAATTTGAGTGTTTGATGGTTATTTTAAAGGAAATATAATTCTTTTGAAGTATTTTTAATTGAAGAATATATTTTTTCCTCATTTACCTACTTTATCAATTGGATTACCAAAAAGGACTATTATTAAAATTTTTTTTTACGTGACAGACTTCACAAATGCAAAAATAAAAGCTAGAGTTCAAGTGCATGCACACACCACAATTAATTTAATCAATAGACATCAGAAGCCGAAATTAACACAAAAGCTTAGCATAAATTTTGTGTGCGTGAGCAAGACAAAGACACATGATGTGAGTAAATTTAAACAAAAACATACAAAATGTTAATAAATCAAAAAATACTCCAAACAATATAAATGAAATTGAATTTAACACCAAACAAAAATTTTAATTAAACCATAAATATAAATCAATATAGATATTTTTTTAATGTTAAATATCTGCACCTTGATATTGCTTTTGAATTGAATGTTGCACCTGACTTTTCGTAGAACAAAAAAAATCAAACAACAGAAAATACAGGCGCAGCATTAACAGCCTCGTATCATAACTTCAAATAAACGGTGTGTGTGTTTCGAGTCGTCTTCAGGCAGAGAAGATGCGCCTAAATACAATGAAAATAACCATAAAGGTTAACTGCATCGATTGGACATATGTTTTTTAGAGTCGAGAATCTTGTGGGTACACAAGAGGATGACACAAAAGATACACCAACCTCAACACAACTAAAAACAAAACAAAAAACTACAACAACAAAACACACAAAAATAAGCACAAACTGCAAGTTGAAAGGAAAGACCTTGCAAAATTTTGTTTCACTGATAGCGAGCGAGGAGAGAAGATTCAACCAACTTACAGTCATATAGCCAGAACCAAAGGAAGAAAGGGACTCATAAAGAAGGATTCTCGCGAAAAAAAAGAACCTCATCGTCGTCGTTGTCGTAAAGACAAAAAGGCGCTGTCACCTGAAAATATATGTCCCAGCTAGCGTCAGTAAATTTTCTCATATCCAGGTTTTGGTCTTTTTTTTTTTTGCTGAACTTGCTGAAGTTCCCAGTGCTGGTGCTCCCGTGTGTGGTGATGTACCAGAATATTTTTTTTTTACTTTTGAAGAGATTTCAGTTCATTATTACGGTTATCGTTTGTTATTTTCGATTTGAAAAGAAAACGATGCGAAAAATTATGCGGGTGGTGTGGTTTTTTGTGGATGAGATGTAAAACAACGGAGGGCGGGTTGGTGTGAGGATTGAAAGAAGCTGGTGTTGTAAATACACATTTTGCATGCATCAGATGGGTGGGTAAATTTTTGTTTGAAAACAATATTGTGCAGATACATTTATTTCTATAAAAAAAAATGTGTACAAAAACTTAAGAATTTTGAGTTAAAATGGGAAGGATTCCATGCGTTGAAACATTTTTTTCTCATGTATGCTATTTTAAGGTTGAGATTTTTGTTAGAAGAGAAGAAAGAGAGTCAAGTGATACACCCGTATGAGAAAAACCTGCAACAATATTTTCCAATCAAGATGCCATGAAGGTTTCACCTGAATAAGGCGCGTGACTTTTTCAGAAAGAAAACCGTGCTTAAGGGTGTTGGGAAATAAACGAAACAATGTAAGTAATCCTATGAAATTTTAATATAGGTAAATATACGAAATCAATTCAGATGTGGAAAATAATTAAGAAGAGATCAGCTTTAAAAAGGCGAGGGCTATATTCCAGTTCCTGCATTTTTTTTAGTTCAGAAAGGAGTGTTTCTGCTTCAAACGTGATGATGAAAAGCACTCATGACATATAAGAACACAGAAGGTTTTCAGGATAAGATATGGCCTTCAATGGCCTTCATGAGTTGAAGACTATGTAATAAATGTACAATCTATTTATTGAGTGTGTTCTACATTCTAAACTTCTATCAAGGTAAAAATAGAACAATTGCATGTAATGAATCAAACTATATTATTTATAAGGCTTCATGTTGTGTTTAAATTTAAATAAAATTAGATTCGGATATTTTGGGACATTGGTCTTGCACACGAAATTCCGCTCAAGAACAGGTTCAAAGAAATTTGTGTGCTTTCCTTGTTTCAGTTTCAAAACAATAAGCTTTATCATTTATTAATTTTGATAAGATTTGAAATCTTGAAATCTTTCAGATGGAAAATATATCGTGATTTATAAAAGTATCTCGAAAGACAGACCACAAGGAAGCAAGCTTTATGAAATATTTTGATTAAAAATTACTAGACAAACACTATATACAGCTTTATCATGATTATATTATCGCATATAATTCAATGAAAGTGTTAAAACAGATGATTTATTCCAATAATACAAGTTTTCCACTCATAGTTTTTTTTTTTAAATTCTAATTGATTTTCAAACCAATTTGACTTAATTTGAATACGATCTTCTAAAATACGAAAATAGCGAACCCTTAAAGTAAAGTTCGCTGCTCAGTTCTTTTGTTTTTCATTTGGGAATTCCAAAATTTGCCTAGCAGATAGTATCAAAGACAAATGAAGAGTATCAATCGACTATTTTGAACTATTTATCACAAAAATAATTGTTGAACTATTTTCACGCGATTTTCTTAGGAAATATATTCTAAAAATTATAATATAACTAAAAAAAAAATTCATCAAAAGAACTGTTAAAAAATATAAGAAAATGAAAACAAAGAACTAATTAAATTAAAAAAATCATAGTTTTTTTTTTTTAGTTCACCCACACCATATGTATTTAGTCTTACCGGCACTTGTGCGTGGCTTCGTCCTTTGTGGCTTTACATCTTGACTGCTCATACCCGCTTGCCTGGCTGCATTTTGAAACATTCCAGCCGTTGCCGCCTGATGGTGTGAGTGGTGATGATGGTGATGGTGATATGCTGCAGCATAGCTATTTTCATAACCAACACTGCCTCCACCTACACCGCCACCTACCCCGTATGCAGCTTGTGTACTATCAAATAAGCTGCCTGCACCACCATTTAATGCTGAATTGTTGTTGCTGTTGTTGTTGTTGTTATTATTACTTGTTGTATGATTATTATTATTGTTATTATTATTGCTAGCCCCATGCGTATTGTGATTATTGCTGCTAGTATTGTTGTTGTTATTGCTATTACTGTTACCCGCATTCGTACCTTCGCGTTGTTTGTGGGCAGGAACTTGATTTGATACTCCACCGATGCCACCACCACTGCCGTTTGGTATCGTTGGTTTTATATCCAAAGCGCAACTCGCATCGTTAAGTGAGGTAGTTGATGCTTGTGCTTGGTGCATGAAAGCATTCACAGCAGCCTTTACAGATTTTTTTGTGGAAGAAAAAAATAGTAAAATTATTATAACGGTTATGTCTAGAATTATTGAGAGTGAAGAATGCCAGAACGTCTAACTTCAAAATTTTCAAATAAACCATACCACAACAATGAAGCAGTTCAGAACCACAAATTATCCAAGTCAATGATTAAATATTCTTCAACACGAAGGAAAAATATTTGATCTTTAAGAAGTCTTAAAAGGGACAGTTGAAAAGGTCACGCCCGGGCGCCAATTAACTAAACAAACAAAATAGGTATGAACTGTCAAAGAAAACCTCGTATCTTTTCCCATCCTGACATAAAACACACTATTTTCAAAAGTTTAGAATATTTGAAGAGAAACTTACCTGATATTCGGATGGGCCTGTTTGTACTGAATCGGGCGTTGAGTCCTTTGGCGGTGTTGGAGGGAATGGAAACGAATGTTGGCCCGTTTGATGGCTTTGTAGTTGCCCGCCAATTTTATCCTGTGGATCCTGTGGACACGCAAACGGACTTCCCCACGGACTGCCAGGCGGAAATGATTTATGATCGCTGGTTAACCAAGAACTTAAGGGCGGATGAAAGTGTGGTCGGCATACCTGAGGCGACGTATGTGACGATGGCATTCGAGAAGCTACAAATATACAAAACAAAAATATAAATATAAATAAAGGTTAGGTACATATGTATATTAAAGAAAACCGAGGAGAAATTCAGAGAAAGAGAACGACATAGCGAGAATCAATATAAACCACCACAGGGGTGTAATTTTTTGTAATAAACATTTTTGCGTTTTAATAGTTTAAATTACGCTAAAGAATAAGATCATACATCACCGCACAGCGCAGTGCAGCAGTCATCCTTCGATTTGGAATCAAGAGCGCGGTGGGACTTCTTATCCAGGAGGCAAATACACCAGATAATAGTCTGTGCGGACCAAAAGACTTGAGCAACTTTGGTCCACATAATAATATGAAAGACAAAAAAAAGCAAGCGCAGATGCATATTGCTAGCTTGCTGGCTGTTGGAGGTTGGCTGCTGCTCCCTGCATCGCGACCGCGTCGTGTGTATAATTTCAAACACTTTTCGCGGACTACAAGGAGATATAGCCGGAAGCTTCTGTTTGGCAGGGCGATTGTCATAAATTGTTTAATTTGTATCATAAACAATCGCGTTAAGACTTATTCTCCTCACAAAAAGGACCGATCTATACGTAAACACATATTTTTTTCTTTGGTTTTTTTACTTTGTTTGATAGGGAAAGACATCAAACGCGAGAAATCACAAATCGCCCCAAAACCCGGTAAAGGCTTTTACGCAGCGTATAATTTACCGGACACCAAGTAAGATTTATGCACGGATTTATGTAACACACCAGGGATCAAGGGGATTTAATATAATAGAGCTTAAATCTGGAATCAGAAGCAGTCAAATGCGTGTAAAGCCATAGAGTCAAGAAACCGTCACCTTGAGTCGTATAGCCATCATCCTCACGGTTGCTCTTGCTGCTGCTGAAGCTGCTGCTTCAAATGTCGCACACACCGTGCAGAAGAACTATAAAAAAAAAAAAACAAAAAAAAAAAATAGTGACTAATGCTATATCCCCCATCATCTGTTGTCCATCTCCCAGATGATCGACGGACGACGGTGATCTGCCACGATCGATCAGTTGGCACGATAATTCCCATTTGATTATCCTAATAACAGCTTTTTACCAATATTATATGTACGTGGACCTGATTATAGATATTATAACAGACTTGCCGTCATCCGTCCGTTGGTCGAAGTGGAAGATCGATGGTTGGTTATTTCGCGATCACTGTCCGTTCGTTTACCTTTTGCCACAGATTGTAGCTCGCAGAAGGAGAAGCTCTCAAAGTTGCACAAGTAAATCAAAGGATCGGACGATTTCAACAATCATCTTGAGATAATATTTAATTTGGCAAGATTGTTTTTTTTTTTTATTTTTTTCATCTTTCATATAGTTGTTGTTGTATATTTGATGTATACATCTAGGTTCATCCGTATCTTTTGTAGTGAGGACTGTCAGTAAATTTCACACTTTTTTGTTATTTATTTCGCTGGAGCTAGTATAGGTTCAGCTTCAGATGCCCCAGAGTCTGGTTTGGTTGATTTTATACATTGACTAACGTAATATAGGAAGCCAGCATGTAATTTCCCAAGCTGGGCACCAAAGTCAAAATACAAAATTTCAGGGAGCGTTGTTGTGGATGGATGGATGTATATGCTTATACCGAAACGGGTAAAGTTATTATGTTTTGTGAAAATTATATAGATGGAACACCATATCGGGACTCGGGAGTGATTTAATTTCTTGTTGTATACAATTGAATTCACTTGTTTTAAGTTTTCTGACATTCAAACACGTACGGGAGAGGAAATTTACGCCTTATATGTTTCCTTGTTGTAACAAATTATCGATGAACACATCCCGTGATATAATGTCAGACAGATGAGCTACTGATGACTGTAATTCATATCATTGGTGTGATTGAAAGGGCTCGCAGTATTGATTCCCAGAGACAATTTCATTGAGTTTGGAAATCAGTGGATGATTATTTGGCTCAATTGACATCTTTGTAAGATCTGTCTTTTTCTTCACTATAGCCAAAAATTTAATGACCAACATATAAAGCTGGATACCGTCAATTATGAGCGTTATGAAAGAAAGCTCAAGAATTTCAGACTTAAAGGATTTTGTTAGGGTTGCTATAATTTTGGAAATAGTACAGAAATATATTTTGTCACGAAACAGTTTGATTGTCTAGTGTCATGTGTCAAAAAAGACCAAATGGGCGACTTGCCTTAGAAATCATTGTTTAATTTTCATCTTGGTGTATAGCAATTGAAAAGCCAAAATAGAACCTATATAAAAAAAATAGGTCGTTAAAAAAACACGTATTTCAGGATTTGAGAAACTTAGCCTAAGTCGAGGAAACCAACATCCTTTCTACTATACTGAATCCCGAAATGTATAAGTTTACAAAAGGCTTTA
The DNA here is from genome assembly GCA_916050605.2 of Platycheirus albimanus. Classification (NCBI taxonomy): domain Eukaryota; kingdom Metazoa; phylum Arthropoda; class Insecta; order Diptera; family Syrphidae; genus Platycheirus; species Platycheirus albimanus. Next base: position 83,645,192 of record OU696696.1, read on the forward strand.
TCGGATTTGAGTAATTGTCAATGAAACAAAGTTAATGTTTAAACTTTTTGAAAACGAAATTATAGGTAAACTAATACATTTAACTATAATGAGTCGAAAAAATTTCCCGTAGGTAGCAAGGGTAACTTCTATGCGTCCATTAATACTCTGCGGGAATGGAAAAGACTTACAGTTTATCGCCCAACACGAATGGGTGGTAAAATTTTCGTGACAAATGTGTTCTAAAAGGATTTTTAACTAACTTGCAATAGGCATTATATTCGTGAACGCAGTTAAGGTATCATGCTGCGACCAGAGAGAAATGGAAGGATCTGGTTGCCGCCCTATGCTCTAGGAGGGGTGGCAATGGTACAGTGGATGTAGTGCTTGGTTGCTAACCTAAGAGTTGTGGGTTCGAGCCCCAGCCTGGGCAGCAATTTTTATTTATTCCCCCAGTTTCAACTGGACGCCACCCGTGGGATTTTCTTGAGATAAATATCATCTTATTCTCAATCCATTGTACCAACAAAAATTCTTTCCTATCTTTCTATTCCTTCTAACTAACTAATGCCGTGCAGTTTGCATTTAAAAGACCTTGGGTCTTAAATTATAAAAAAAAAAAAAAGTGATGCTGCCGAAAGCAGTTTCTGGATTCCAAGAGAGAAAAGAGGCACTACCCTGCTAGAAACCTGGATGAAATCATTGAATTGAACCCAAAACTTTAGGGGTGATAATCGCACAAGCAAGTGGAACACAATTGTTTTGATCCAATGAGTTTCTTATACGAGAGGAGAAGAATAATTGGAAGCAGCAATACTGCCGTTCAGTATCTGCCAAAACCTTATTCAATTTATCCATACTTCCAAAATTTGTTTTGTGCTTATTCAAATATTCTTCCTTTAATGTGTGTTTTATAACTTTATGTGGTTCCGATAATGCTTATGCAAATCCTTTATCAAGAACAAATTCGTTTTAGTTTGTTGTTGTACCATGTGATATTCAATTGTCTTTATAGAACAATACTCCAATTAACCACTTCGAAAACAACAATTTGGTAAAAAAGACAAAAACTATTGACAATCCGGTATCAACTTTTCTTATGCCATTTGCTTTCCCCTGTTACCAATAAAGAAACAATAACATTCCAGTACAACCAACCGACTTGATTTCACAAAAAGCTACAAAATTTGCATCTCCTGACATTGTCGCGTTAATTGCAAACAATTACCTACCCGCCGCCGCCGCCGACTATACGCGGACGGACGTTTATGCCTTTCGCTTATAACTTACATTGAATATAATCGCAACTACCTATACGCTGTTTTATACGAGATCAAACGTTTTGCCGATACATTTTTATAGCAAAACATTATTACCGGCTTGGCTTGGCTTGTATGGTGCATATGTGCGCCTCTAACAATATGACAAGCTATTTGCACATGTGCATAACATTGACCATTATTTCATACAAAGCCCCCTTCCTGCGAGCTTGACCATTGTTTAAAAGAAAATCAAAGTTTTAAATAAATTGTTTATACGTGAACTACATAATTAATTGCCTCCTGGTTGGTTGTGGTTATAGTGATAAAAAAAAAAAAAAAAAAAACGTAGGTAGTCTTTTTCTTACTGTAACCGTACGACATTTTGATAATGCAAACTAATAAACGTCATTTCAAAAATACGAGGGGATCTGTCAAACTTTTTTATATTTAATCGTGGACATTTCAATCAAAACTAAATTGGCAGCTCGCAGCTGCTTTAAGGGTGTGATGATGTTAAACATGCATTTAACTTCCCCTTTCGTTTGTAACCCTCTTTGACATTTTTTTTTCTTTTCTTTTTTACATCTAGATGAGATCAGAGATAATAAAAGATGCATAGGCCATCTGGGCTTTTGGTCTATATATTATAACAGGGACATTTTCCTTCCTTTCGTCTAGGTAAACGTCCATTTTTTTTTTTTCAAATTCAAACTGTATCTGCATGACTGACTGATGTATGAGTGTCTACACATAGTTAAGGGGTTGGTTAAATCCCGTTTTTAATATTTTTGTAGACGTTTAAAAATCCTATAAATATGCAATGCATTTCAAACATTCTTTGAAGATGCAAACAAATCCGAACGAAGAGGCCTTCGAGATGAAGACTTCCGAATAAACAAAAAAGTCTGATACCTATAATACTTCTTCGATATAGGCGTTTCTTTTTTTTAAATTTTTTCCTGCAAATAATGGAGAGCAAAATCTATGTCATCTTGATGAAAGCAACCCCCTTCTTTGTGAGAGTTTGGTCTTTGTTCTCAAAAGAGCTATAGAACCTCATTAGTTAATGCAAAACCTCCACAAGTCATTAACTAATGCACAAAAGTGAATGTAGATCTTATGCGAAAGATACAAAACAATCTTTGTCCTGTTTTGCTGTTTTGCACCGAACCAAAAATCTCTCACTCACAAGATGACACCTTTTTCAATTAGTCAAATGAATTACTTTTGACACTCCTCAATTTCGCCTCAAAGATCAGATCCCGGCCATTTTTTGTTATCAACGACGAAACATCTCTATCGCTGTCAAACAATTTCGCCCGACACTTTTTCTTTGTAGAAAAAGGATTGCAATTTTCGGCGACAGCTACTAATGTCCTATTGAATTCCTTGGATGTGATGATGTATGTATGTATTCTATGTTGTACACAAAGCGACGGCGATGTCATGTCGGTAGGGCATAGAAATTGATTTCAAAAGAGCCAAAACTACCCCTTCGTGATATATGCCGTGCTGATTGAAGACACTAAGCATATTGTTGCAATCACATTCTCATGGCCATTAAGCAGAGCAGAGAGAGCCTTGAGTGTATCTCACTTTAAGATCAATCCTTCCGCAATCGGATTAGATGAAGAATTTTTTTCTCTGATATTTATCTCGCGCATTTGGGAAAATGAATGTTATTGGTGTACTTAAGGATTGAAACCTTAGAATAGAACTCGTTTAAGGGTTGATAGTATTATTGAAAAAAGGAATTGGTTGAAAGGGTCGAAAATGCTTAACGAATCTATTAGAGGTTTCTGGATATGGATGAGTTTTTTTTTTTTCTTCTGCTTATCTCACCTGCTTCCTCTCCCCTTATCAAACACTCACTCATAGTCATTTAAAAGGGGATAATCAATCATATTAAATGGGGAAATTATAAAGAAGGGAAGAAATTTCTTCTGGGGGTGCGAATCTAGACAGTGTTGTCTGTTTGTGTTTTGTTTTCTTCTGTTGAATGTAGGCTCCTTGAATTGTTTTTATGTCCTGGTTTTTTTTTTTTTTTTTTGTTTAATCTTTTGGGAATCACCTGCTCTTACTGATACTTTGGGTAATCCTTAAAAGGAAGTTAGGAAAAGAAAAGAAAACTGGACTTTGGCGGTTTTGTGTGGCGCGAGTCATCCTCGTACAAACGACTTAATAATAATCGACATGCACCTGCCCTAGTTGCTGTTTGTTGGTTGTGTTTTCGTGTCGATTCATTTTTTTTTTAACGAAATGTATTTATGCAACAAAGAATGGTTTAAAATGCACTTCAACCACGATATTACAGTTTAATTGTTTATTTGTTTTAATTATATTGCTTAAGTAGCGGGTCTCGAGACATTTTCATAAAATTTATGCACATGTACTTGAACACTTGTGTCTACTGTTTTGTTGTTGGAAGCCACCGAACTATACATAGGTATTTGATATCACGATACAGGGGCGCCAAATATGCCATGTGCGGCTGAAAGTGAAAACTAGATCTAGAGTAAGCGTGCGCGCTAGTTTTAATTTTTTTTTTCAATAAAATTTAAAAAAATCCATGATAAAAATAAGATATAGTGATGAAGATGAACAGACAAAGACATGATATTCGTATTATGACGAAACGGGACGAGATGGCTTTATAAAAGATACAGAAGCTTGTGCAACACCTTATGTCAGTCGTAAGTCATCCACCGCTGCCTCCCGCCGCGCCGCCACGCTGTCGTCATCGCATAAACATGGATAGATGAATGAATAAAATGGATGGGCGGTTGTTGCATGACGAAGGTGTTACCTGATATGATGCAAATGCTTTTTGCCATATTTTCCATTTGTGATTCACTGAACCCCGTCAATGGTATATAGTGAATAAAGAGCCGCTAATGTTGCTGGCATGGTATTAGTATAGATAAGTACCTATATTCTATCTAGCTTTGTGGCATGTTGCGTTGTTTTTATATTTTACTAAGGTGCATATATGCAAACTTTCGGCCGAGATTAAATAGAGCATTTAATGTTATGAAAAGATTTTTTTATATGAAGCTGCGGAGACTTGAGAAAGTCGACCGACTTTTTGTGTGAACTTCTTATTTGGCAAGCAAATAAGTTTACATTTTGCCGTTTCCAATTGATTAAAGCAAATAAGATTGGACGCACAGCTGAGTTATTGAAACTTGTTCCATCAGCATAAAGCAAATTCAATTTTTATTGCACATAGGTATATAAGTGTTTGTCCTCCAGACAAATTTAAAAGCCAGAAGGTTATGAAGGTAGTTAAGTCGTTAAGCAACTGCTTTATCTTCAAAGATGTGACGAAGTACACTCGAATTAAAGATACAATTTTAAAAATGTTAAGACCAAAATATCAATGAGAAAAGAGAAGGAAGATAAACTAGTTGGAAGAAGAATACTTCTCTAGTTCAGCATGTCTTTGGAAAAGGCGAGTTTTGTTCGTCGTCGCAAACAATAAACTAATTATAAATAAAATCCTATAAAGTCATCGGCTTATGAAAAACTACAATTCCCTCTTTTATTAAGTCCCATCGTAATATTCTCACTGGTAGAAATTAATAACAGTTAAACATTAAACCTGCTAACTTTATTTATACGCAGCAGTTAAAAACGCGATTTCCTCTTTTGCCGTACCAAAAGAATGTGAAATGTTTTATGAATTCGAATTTGTCCTTTTCATTTATGTAAAAGGTGGTCTAATTTTTTTTTTTCAAAAAAAAAAAACTAAGCCCAACACCAGTTGTGAAGTTCTCTCGTAAGAACCACATCTGCTAAATTGTAAAACCTGCAATGTGAGAAAATCCGAATCCCTAACTTATCTACATTAAAGCTTATGACTTGAAGAGAATTAATAGTTTTGGCCGAGATGATTGAGCTCACGCGCTTAAGCACTGTTTCCTCTTTTTCACCAAATCCCTCAGTTCAAGTCCATCAATACTACACCAATTTTGATAGCCATTTTTAGAAAAACAAAAACAAACAAAAAACAACTCAAGTGGTAGGTATTTCATAAAAATTCTTGTGACACATCACCAAACACCACACCAGACTACACCAGAACACGAACTTCTTCGTCCAGTAAAATAGCCGCCAATGTATATGACGGAATGCATTTATTTCTGCACTCTCAGATGAATGGCCTTCCTTCATATACATATACCTTTACCTTACTGCTGCTGTCCTGTCACTGCTTCACTAGCAAGAAGTCATATTTTTCTCCAATTGATAGTCCATCATTGGGACGCGCGATTATAAATTCAAATGTGTCATGTTAGTCTGACAGCTTTTTTCGTGCAATTTAATTTGTTCGTCTTCTTGCCATCATCTCTCCCATCATGCCCTAGCTTAGTTACATATATTTCCCTTGAGAGGGAGCGAGAACAAAAAATAATGAAATAAAACTGACAGTTGTGTGGTGGGCTTGAGAAAAAAAAAGCATTCAAAGAAACTGGAAACCCTGACAGAAACAGAAGGATGCGCATTCACTCATATTTGTTTTTTTTTTTTTTTTTTTTTTTTTGGAAAAGAAACTTGTCTGTTGTAGCAGTTCTGGAAAAAAGTATAAAAAAAAGACCGAAGAAGTCTCTACCAGCACCAACAACATCACCTTCACCACCCAACTTGTGACGTTCATTGTCGTTTGCGGTTGCGCAAGCGCACCAGCCGCCCCATCATCACGATGATAAATTGACTAGCGATGGCTATCGCGTTCGAGATGTGCTGCGCGCGAAGATGCCGCAGTGGCTGCTCCTGGGGCATACTGCTGTGCGCCTTGCCATTTCCCGTGTTCCACGGTATTCGCAGAATCCGTTCTCCTTACATAGTATATAGTATCCCATCCTCGCAGACAATCAGGCTGCATTTATGACTGCTGTTGCGCTCTGCGCATTGGGAATCATATTATATTGGAATAAAGCCTAATCAAATATTCAACGTTTGGGGGCCAAATGTGTCGTCGATAGTGTCCAAAAAGCCGCCTGATCACAGATGATCACAAGGCCCTCCTATACTTTATGCAATTTGCAAAAAGGACCTCCTTGGTGAGTTTAAGCATCCTTTTTCTGTCTTAAGACATCGTACGGACGAAAAAGACGACGATTCAAAAAATTGTCCGCGCCGCGCCGTGATGTGCATAATTTAATAAATAAATTATGATTGTTGCCCTTTTTGGCTGTGGACTGTGTATCCCTTTTATCCCATCCCATCCCATTCCATCCATATCGCAGAAAGGAGGCCCTATTGGCTCTCATGTATTTATGGATTTATTCCAATTGATCGCGCCCCAGCATCGATCGTCATCGTCCGTTGTCGTTGTTGTCTTCGTCATCGTCATCCTCAAAAGACATCGCGCGTCGCGTGTTTTGTGATAAATGTGCCAGGATACGCGTTTATTTTATTATAACGCGCCGCATACAACACATTTCCCGATTTGGCCCATTATACAATAAATGTCAACAGAATCAATGGTGGTCCAGCGGACTCAAGGCGTCTCTTGAGGAATTCCAAAATTTGACGATCATCACGCATCTATCTATATCGAGATTCGGGAGACAAGACAGACATCCATAAGATACGCAAACGCAAAGATAAAAAAAAAGAAGAGGCGCTTTGTTTGGCCCGTTTGTTTTCTGTCATATCTTTTTGAAAAAAAAGACAATATTTTGGGGGGATCGAAAACGAAATATCAAACATATACACGCAGCAACAGAAGAGATGCGCAGACGTAAAAATCCGACATAAATGAAGCAAAAACAAGTTGTACAACGAGCCAGATACAATGTGCTCGAGATGCTTTATCTCTAAGTTAAGTGTTTGTGGATTTTGGTCTCGTCTTGGAGGTGGTTGATAAATTTTTTCTTTAGTTTTGTTGTTGTTGGTTAGTTGCATTGCAAAAGAGTGATCGCGCGCGCAAGCATCCAACTCAAATTTAGCGTGTAAACGCGATTAAAAACGCCTTGCCACAGCTCGATCGAAACGACACAAACGATCTTGGGGGTTTTTTTTTTTTTTGTGTATTATTATTTTTATTTCTTTTTTCGAACTGATCGTACATATTCGTATCAACGGGGTGAGGGGAAGAAAGAGTTCGCGCGCGATACAAGAACGCGAATCTCTTGCGGATTGGTTAACAAGCTGTGACGCGCAATATTTAACGCCATGAAAAATTATGATCGCGACGATCGATTACGTTTTTGAAATATGATCACGAACTTTTTCCCCGCAAAAGTTATCCTTTCGTGCTGCTTTTATTGTTGCTGTTGTTGGACATATCATTGGCAGAGAAGACGCATTGACGACGACGACACCTCCTCCACGGAATTAGGATAAAAATATGCTTAACGAAGAAATGGCCAAACGAATACATGATGTATTCGGTGTGATCTTACATCAGTCCATCGATCAGTATTGAGGGGGTAAGGAAGGTATTTGGCGCGCAGCTATACGCGTTGCTGATTAAGTATGTTGAGCAGACTATCGAGAGTGTGGAAATAGCAATAAAATGGATAAAAAATAAGTCATAACACAGCGCACTATGTGGGGACTGGGGACCCATCAGACACAAGACAAAGAATAAGTTACTGAAAGAAGTACTTCAGTATGTGAGACAAGAGCGAGAGATATATATCGGGAGTCTGATGAACCTCCGACATATTCCCATAGTGATGTTGTGTCCTCATCCTCATCAGCAATTCCATACTGTCCAGCACTCAAAATTGACTTCCCAAGAGGAACGGGAGAAGGTTTCCTTTTGGATATTATATTTCGTTATTCCTTTTTTCGTCTCCTTTTTTTTTTGTGGCTCCTTATATATACTTGATGATGCGAAATCGACGATTGAATCGTTCTCATAGATTTTTGATTTTTTCGATTAATAATAAAAAAAATTCAATTTCAAACCCGGGATATGAATGAATGCGGGTTAAGTGGAATTTAAGGCCGCTGCTTCTTTCTGATTTAAAATGAAAAAAATATAAAAAAAAAACTCACACCACCTATCTACGGACCCCAGCCAAACGGAAGAACGATATAAATCAACCAGTCCGTTGTTTTGTTACCCTTTTTTTTTTGACTATTTTGCGATTTTAGTGCAAAACCATCCAACCGGCATGATACCTTCCTATATAAACAATAAAAATGCAATCGTTGATTTCTGTATCGCTTGGTGTGAGTGCAAGCTGCAATGACAAAATGGAAAACCTCAAGCTCTAGGAGTTGGGAATTCGTTTATAGCTATGATGATGACGATGGAGAGGAAACCTGTTCCCTCTGTTTCGTTGCAATTGGTATTTATTCTTACGTGGAGACATTTTTTTTTTTTTTTTTAGTTTTACCTTGTTCAACTAGAATCGTTTTTTATGGTTTAAGTTTTTTTGTTTTAAGATCTTGAATTGCACACAAGAGAGTACTGCATTGGATCTGGATCGCAGATAGTTGTTATAGATTTGGTCGTATGTATCAATTTACTTGAATGACTTTTTCGGTAAGCAAAACGATTTACTTCAAATTTGGACTGATGGCGGTATTGGATTTCCATTGCTTCCATATAGTAAGGTTGTCTTAATTTTTGTCATTTTGTTTTTGATTCGGAGACGATATTATACAAGCTTAATGATTCAGTGGTAAATGAATCATTAATTGGCTGAAGACAAGTTATTGGAAATATTTCGAACAAAAGGCGGACCACCACTTCAAAAGACAGTTTTTAATGTATTCGATGCTGACAACTATAAGCGATACAAAAAATTCATTTTCTCACTCTTCACTTTGGACTAACAACTTAAGGAATTTTAATGGCTATCTGGGCGGCTTTCGAATAACATATAGGTAGCTATTCTCAATTGGTCAAAAGTTGAATACTCCAATTAAAAGATCCATTTGATACGGAAAGCCGAATTGGTATATGTTAATTCGCCTTCAAACTATTTGAGAATATTTCATTTCTTAAAAACGCCAAAGTATCTACGCAGACTGTACTATCATTTATTGATTGATGATGCATTAACCACCTTTCACTTATAATTCTATACATTTATTAGTATACTCAAAGCAATATTCAAGGAAGCGAAAATAGCAGAATCAAATTCACCGCGTGACATTTTCTTAGAATCCAAAACAAAAGACTTGGAGTCTTCATCTCAAAGTAGACATCCTCATCGAGCGGTAACTCTTCGCAATATTCTCTGACCATATAACTGTTTGTATAAATGTAACATGCTCTCCCGAACCCCGCGAATACAATATTAATTTGTTGTCTCGGGACAAAGCTAAGGACACATTAATAACACATAATTCTGCGCACAGCCAATTGAACATGATTTTGTGCAAGTATAAAAAACGGCATGCACCAACCACACTGCCGACCGCCGACGCGAAGCGATGGAAGGTCCATTCAGCGGCCGGCTGCCAGGCAGCAAACAGGTAGTTCTGAATAAAAAGTTCAAAAATTACTTGACACTGTGCGTCCACTGTTGTGATTTGTCATTTTAATATTACGTTCTTAATTTTATTGTGGCCCTCGTGGCATATACACTGCAACTGCATCACACACTGCAGCTCCCACCACGCTACCACCGCAGGGATACCAAACAGCTAACAATATCAAATGTGGCAGAGTTCATTAATTTTATACGCGCGTATTGCAGCAACAGTCAGCATCAGTCGGGCCCAGGTCCAGGTCCAGGCCCAGACCCAGCAGCAGCAGCATCAGCTAAATTCGTATATATGTATGTTCGTACTCTAATGAAGTCACAGTGGCACAAAATGCACAATAAATTGACAAATCGTCAGTAATTTCTTTTGCATTCGCTGCTTGCACCCTCAAAATGCTATTTAACGCAAACAGCATAAAATAACTCTATGCATCCTTAGTGATTCCCCACACATCATGATGCTTTGCGTCGTCGTTGTCCAACTTAGTCCAACGATGCATCCTTCTGGATTCGAGAACTATTCACCAGCAGGAGCCACATATACAAACAAATTTTAACAAGAAATTTGCTTAGAAATTATTTTCATTTCGATATATCAACTGGATTGGTCAATTTTGCTATTGAATTTATAAAGTTGTTGTTGTTGTTATTTTGGACTTTGTTGGATAGTGTGTTTGTGGGGAAGCCGAAGCACTAACATTTATTAAGCTGTCCACCATAATCATTACGGTTCTCGGTTCTCGCATGGATATCCTCATCGTCGAACAGTCATTTCAATTGGCTGTTATATGATATTAATTCAGTTTGGCCGATGTTCATAGCTGATGGTCGATGAAGGAAATTAGTAAAATTAGGCAAAACAGTTGGAACTCATTGAGAATTGGTGATGGTGAAGTGGAAAATTTTAGATTTATGTAAGTTGATCTGTTGGGATAGGGAAGGCATGGCAATTAACGTCAAAAAAATTTTAACAAGAACCAAATTATGAAAGAAGCGAAAAAGTAATGAAATGAAATTTAGCGCGCCACCTTTATTGGAATCACATACAACTTTCTTAAACTTATTAAGTTTAAGTTTAAGAAAGATTGAAGGCTTCACATTTTGACTTTATAGAACAGTTAGCAATTTTCTAAAATAGGAAATAGTAAGGCAACGCAAGAGAAAATAGTTGGCAAGCAAGGATCCAGTTACTTAAACTTTCTCATAACAACAAAGAACGTCATGCAGTTAATTCAAGCAAATCAGTTCAATACTTTTTGAAATTACGAGTGACAAAGCCATTCACCGAATAGTTTTTATGTAGTACATTTTATGAGAAATGATAATGAAAGTCAGCTGGTAGACGAAAAACAAAGCATTGAATCAGATTTGATTAAGGTAGATAGTCTCAATGGAGCATCGACTTGTAGTTAATGATGCGATCAGCAATAAGAAAAGTAAAAGCTTTTCAATCCAGTATTCGAAATATTGAAATTGGCTGTAATAAAATTTAAGCATACCACCCGGTTCTGCATAGTGGTTTCATATGTGAAAATGTACCTACATACTATGCATTCTTAAAGAAGCCTTGTTGTCAACTTTATGTTTCAGCCATTTTCGGCAAGCTCTTTTTCTCACCTGATATTCAGTGTTATTTCAATTCCTCGCTACAAGCAAAGTTAATGAAATACAAGCGAACAAAATGGAGCATATGACTTCTATAAGAATAGAGTTCTGTAAATCATTATTACCTACTGGAATTGCATTATAATGACAACAGCCACATACATTTTTACTTGCTTTCGTGCAAAAAAATAAATTTGATATAACAATCAAATCACACATGACATTACAATGATGGAGAAGTAGAAAAAAGTGGGTCTGCAAATTCCGTCCTTCTGTCTGTCTGTCTGTTCGCACTTCTAGAGCCTGAATGTATATGCTCCGATTTGATTCAAATTTGGTAATTAGTAATTATTTGGAATTAACTAGATCTTTTTTTATTTTTACTCTAGGTCGAAAAATAACGGTGCCTGTCATATTTACAACCGTGAAGAAAAAAATTGATTTCTCAAAAACGGCTCTAACGATTTTGATAAACCTTTCTGAATGCTGTTTTTCTAAGACAGTCTATTTTTTGGTAAGAATCGATTTTTCAAAATTTGTCTTATTACGGTACCCTCTCTTAGAAACAGTATTTTCAAATCAAATTTTCTTGTAAACTATAAATCCGATTTCAATAAAGCTTTGGACATAGGAAGGACATAGGCATTTAAAAAATTTTAAAAACTTTTTTTTTGATTTTTAATAATGTTTTCAAAAAAATGTTAAACTACAGATTGCCATATATTTACATACAAATTTCAAAATATTTTTTAGGAAGTTTTCAAAAAAAACTGATTTTTAATGTTTTCTTTTCCTAGATAGACATTTAATAATAATAATAATTTTAACTATATGCCTGTAAGAAGTTTTATTGCATACTTAGTTTTTCCGAGAAAGCTCTTAAGCTAATGAAAAAAATAAAAGAATTTTCGAAATTATTTTTAATTTGTTTAAATATTATGCAGCCACTAAGCAAGTGCTTAGCAAAAGACCAAGTTCGTGCGACCCAGTCGTGCATTTTATTTTTGTATCGAATAGTTGTGTCATTGAAGTTAATATTATAAATATCTTATTTTTTAATAAAAACCAATTTTAAGTACTGCATTTATAATAAAACAAAATAAAAATTGAGTTATTGATTCAAATAAGCTTTTAATTTCAGGAATCTCACTTTGGAAGATTATTTAACGTACAGTAAGTTTTATAAGAAAAATAAATACATTGCATATTGACAAGGTTTCTTTCATTTTGTATACCCACTGTATGACAATACTGATGAATCCAAAGTGAGATTCCTGGATGGAACACCAAATTTTTTAAAATGCTGTAGATTGTGCTGTTCGATCTATAGAAGTGATAGATGATCAAAAACTTGGAGACTGGTCGATTTTTGACGAAAAAGTTTCAAATCTAATTACGAAAGATTAGAAGTTAATTTTTGATGTAGTGAGCAACATTGCGATAAATATTTAGAAAACTAAAATGCTTTAAGTCATATATGTACCTTACTTTTCAGTAGCTCATATAAAACAATTTATTTTTTAAAATCCAGCCGATTATACGATACAACCGAAATCTCAGGTCGCACTTAAAAATTTCAAACCTCATTTCTTAATCGTGATTTTATTGGCTCTCATAAAATTCCCAGAAGCTTAAGTGATTCTTCTTCTGCTTATCAAGTGTTTGTATGTTAATTTCCCTAAAGGAATCCAAACCAATTAATTAAATTTATTTAAATAAATCATTTGCCGAAAAGAATACAAAAACGACCCAAATTGTTATACAAAAATAAACAAAAACACACACCTCTCTATTTGTATACATTACACGTCGAAGAATCATCACACCAAGACCATACCATTGACTGACTAGTTCTCTTGTGGCTTTTAAATCTAGGGTTTGCCAAAAAGCTTTTTTTTTTATTTATATGAGTCTGATGGCCATAACAATAAAAGGAGTTGAATAGATGGTAGTTCTAGTTATATAGGTACGCGGGGACACAACAGAAATAAAATGATAGGTAGTTGGCTTTTTTTTCTAAGGGTAATTAAATATAGGAAAGTGTGTGTGGACAGGAGAAACAATAGTAATGTTGGCCTTAACTGTGAGTTGGTTTTTATCTTTATGCGATTTTGACCATCGCACAGTGATTTTTTTTTTGGTTGGTTCCTTTTTTTATTTCATTACGTATTTTATTTGTGTTTTCAATTCATTTTTATTGCCTTAATGATGTGTTTTATTGGTATTCTACAAATGAAGCTTCAGAATACAAAAAAAATGAGGGGAATGTCTTTTCCTGATTTTTTTCTTTTTTTCACATTGAGGCATCCACATGATGATAAAGGAGAAAGTCTTTCTTGTATTCTTTAAAGACAATTCCATCGAAGAAGAAATAATAAATCTAAACGAAAGATATAATAAAACTACTCTCGAATCGTTAAATGCAAGCAATAAAAGTCTCGTATAGATACTACGAATTGGTTTTTAAGTAGAGGTGATCGGTTTGATTTCATTGTAATTACACTTTTGTATTATACACCCCTTGGTTCCCCTTCTTTCCCTTTGAACGGGCCCGGTTTATTTGTTTTTAATTGCTAGCAACTAGCAACTATAGAAACACAAAGTTGACCCCCGTTTATCTGTCAGAGAGCAAGATGTGATTCGCTGATAGTGTAAAGCACTACAGTAAGTATATTCGGGCTGTGAAGCCGCGGCGCGGCCGGCACTAGCACCAATTGAATTTCCCAAATCGATTCGCCGACGACGCGACGCGGGTACAACTTTGCTGCCGAATTATTTTGTTAAACAAAATTATAATTTAATCCGACGGATAGATCTTGAGGCACAACAATTAAAATGTCAACCGAAATGAACATTTCTGTCATAAGAGAAGTAAATATGTTGAGTGAATTAGTGGATGTTTTCAATGCACCTATTGTGGTTATATTATGGAACATTATGTGTTACTGAATTGCAGCTAGTACGAATTTTATTAAAGAGGAAAAGCATAAGTATATGTATTAAGAATTCTTAAGTTTCAATCTTTCAAAACACAACCCTTTAACATTTAATTTTGTCACGGTTTTATTTGACATTATATTAAAAAAAAAGTAGAAACCCATTTTCGTATATAGAAATTAATTAAAAGATAAAGTGCAAAAAAAGCAGGGAAAAAATGATAGAAAATTTTATTGATCACTTAAAAATCACTAGTTAAAACGTTTTTTGGAAGCCATCGTTTACTGTTTAGAATTTTAAGAATTTTTTTTTCAAAATCGTTCGACCAGTTTTTTCAAAAAACAGTTTTTTTTTGAAAAACTTTTCGAAAATATATTCCATTTTTTTTTTTTTTTTTTTTTTGAGTAGGTATGCCAACTACTAGCACTTTCTAACTTTTAATCAGAACAAAATAAAGAAAAAATAGACTAAACCATTTTTGGAAAAAAAAAAACAAAAAATAAAAAAATATTGATTTTTTTTTTTAAATCAATAAAACTTTTTTTGGAAAATTTAAAAATTCATATTATTTCGTTTATAAATGGGCTTCTACATTAAAAATTTCATCGAAATTCGTCAAGTGGCTTACGAGAAAATCGCGGATTTCAAAAACCGGTCCTATGGGAGTTACCGTTATAAGACTTTTCCTGAAAAATCTTTTCCAACCAAAGCATAAAATTTGCACAGAAAACACTATTTACAAAGTTTTATCAAAATCGTAGGAGCCGTTCTTGAGGAAAATTATTTTTTCACTAAAAATAGTATGGCAGGTACCGTTAGTTTTAAAGCTAGAATGCTAATTCCAAAAATCCCTCTGTAAGACGTCATAATAATACTATCTACCAAATTTGAAGCAAATCGGTCCAGCCGTTAAGGATGTAGGTGCCGATACAGACATACAGACAGACGGACAGACATACAGACAGACAAACAGACAGACAGGCAGACGGACAGACAGACAGACAAAATTGTCGGACACACTTTTTTCGACTTTTCTATCATCGTAATGTCATGTTTGATTGTTAGATATTTTTTTTACGAATGCATAACTTGCCTTATAGTAGGTACCTAACTATAATCGCAAGTAAAAAGGGAAGCAAATAACGCCTAGTTTTTAACATCAAGGCTTGTATTTTGAGTGGTTCATCGCTGTCGAAGGCATGCCGTAAATTTTTTAAACTATATAGCACATGATGTTCCAATGATCAACTTCTTCCAGTTTTAGGAGTTTAGCAGTTCAGAGCTTCAGGGACAACACCTCGCCACTTTTAGCCGCTTAGTAAATGGGTTTTCGAAGATGTGATTTCAGCTGACAGTTAAGTCAGGAATATTTTTCAAGCGTTACGGCAATTCTTTCCAATCACAAAAAATACCAGAAAAAAGTCAAGTAGCGAAATTATTTTCGACATTTTGTACGAGACCCAATTTTCCAACAAGTCGGTTTTTATATCAAAAATTAATTGCAATTTTCTTATGTTTCGTTTTAGACGTTATTATGCACTTACTTAAATTTTTTTTTCTAGCCACAAATTTCAGAAACGAAAATTATTTCTTCAATAATACGTTAGCGATGAGATGAGTTCTTTAAAAACACGAGCAAAGTTTGTATTTTCTAAAAATTCATCTTCACAATTTTTGAAATAAAGTCTGCGAAACCAAAAAATCATTTCGATTTCGTCGATATGAAAAATTGCCCCATTATATTAAAATACAAGGAAAAAAAACTTGCCAAGCTAAGGGCTCGCTCTTGTCCAATCTCCCCATATGGCTTAAGCCAATAAAAAAAAGAGTCACCCCAAATTGCACCTGGCCAAATCTTTAGTTGGACAACCTACAACTTGCGATGCAACTGTGGCAATGAACGAGTTAATAACACGCATCCATGGGCACACGATCAGGGTACTGGAAGAGAGCACAAAGCTGAAGGACGACCCTCTGCGTTATATGTTCATGTACCATGCAACGGAACTGATTTTGCAATCGTTCTTGAAATTACAAAACAAAAAATTCACAAAACAATCTGTACTATATAAGACGGTACATTGTTAAGTGTTTCTTGTTCCATGGCTTGGTCATGTGAAGTTTTCATCTTCAAGTCTTACTATTTTACTCTTAAGCTTTCAACTGGCCTGACAAAAGACAACATTAGTCCCCAACGCACCATCATCACAACTGTATATGAATGCAGTAACAGCAACAGCAACAGCAGCAGCAGCAACATCCACTTTATAGTGGGCCAGGCCAGGGGAAGCTGGTTTATAGAGCTGCTGAAGCCTCTGGTAATAAATTTCCATAGACGAGTGGAGCATAGTGCGGCTTGTGGAGAAGCACAATTTCTGTGGAAAACCTCTAGCAGCACATACATTGGTAACCAAAGTGAATACCTAGATACTCTTGTTCCGAACTCTTGTATTTTTTATTTTTTTTATTTTTTTCTTCCATTTCTACCTTTTTTTTGGGTCTTGTGGAAAAATGAAATGTTTTTATTACCTGCAACGTTAGACTCTGAGAAATCACTGGAAAAACAGACGTCGTCGTCGTCGTTGTCGAGACACAATAACGTATGTGTAATAGTTGGGTAATTCACGTGAAACACAGCCCACCACAACAACCAGATCGCGGACGGACAGAACGAAATGGACGCATACAAATCATGGAGAGCGCGCTTGAGCGGCTGAGGCTATAGAGGTTATGAATGTGCACACCTTGGCCAAGTCATCGGGAATGGAGCGAACCCATCGAAACATACTCGGCATGGGGTCGACGGAATTTTCTCAACAAAATGCGCGATCCCAAAAGCCGTCGTCGATGCGCTCCACGCTCCTCACATCCATGTGACAAACTATATCTATGCGTAAGTTAACTCCCCGAAAAAATATACAAAACACCTGGCCAAAAGAATAACGATTGTGCTCGTTTAATTGTAATGATTGATGATTTTTGATAAAAACCAGGGTTGTTATGAAACCAAAAATTGATTCTGCAAATACCAAGCATAAAAAGATAGGTGTTTTAAGGAAAATGGAAGAATATTTCAAAGTACGATATTTATTTTTTTGAAAGTGCTAAATTTTAGCCAGGGTTGTTACAAAGTGATCCGCGACTGATATGTAAGCTGATAAAATACTTTTAGACTGAGCCTCGAGCTTTAGAGTTAGTTTTGCGGTTTTCGTTTTGTTATTCATTCTCTAGAAGAGATTTTGTATCCACACGACCCGTGTGTTCTATAATTTGAATCTTAAATTAACGCAATAATAAAATTCTTTAAGGCAGAAAAAAGTTTTGAGGTTAAATTATTCAGAAGTTACCCGAACCAAATTTTATCTGGTCGGTCTATGTTCTGTATTATATTCCGAGATGTCGCATATCAGCGATGATTTCGGGTAACCTTGTCATGGGGAGATTCCTACTGATCTTTTAAGATATAGGTAGGTAATCTATAAATAAGAACATTTTCAGATAGGTACTAAAAATACATAAATATATAACAACCCTGTTTAAAAACAGTTTGATCAAAAAGTTTTGTATATGGCTCTGGTAGGCGTTTTGTGCGCTTCATTCATACACAACATACCAGCAGCACATTCCAATTCATTTATCGCTGCAAGCAGCATGCTACATTAATTATGACCCAAATTCCTGGAAGAGACGATCCTCACTTTAGATTGACAAAGTGCGCGCACTGCTGATGATGGTATAGATGGAGCATCAGCGTAGACATGACTTGTGTCTGACGATAAACGTATATACGTATACGTCGTCGGCGGTGGCGGTCACTTTCAACACTTGTTGATGTTGTTTTGTTTAAATGTATAACTTAATGCTGATGGTGCCACGCCTAATTGCTGGACCATTTCATCCCCTCGCAGAATCTAATAAGCACACAATGCGAATCCTTCACTAACCCAACTGACGCATTGAAGATGTTTTAATTAGAATTTTCGCGTTTTGCGTATACGTTTGAGCCAGGGGGCCTGCGATGGTTAGCTGTGCCCTGTGCGCCACTGTATAACCACAGCTGCACATGTGCGGTGCGGTGGTCTGATGAGTGCCGCGCCGCGCCGGCTTTTTATATTTTTGCAAAGGCCGCTCGCGCGTTGTGTACTCATTGTTTCACTAAATGACATAATTATTAGTTTGCCTCGTTCAATTTATATCCCCAAAAGGGGAATCTGTGGCGCTGCGCTGTTGTGTGTTGAAGCTGCTTTAAACTGCTGCTGCTATAGTGCTACTGCGCGCCTACATTGCACGTTCTTCCTCTTTTTGGATTCATCAACATCATGCCAACCAATTAAGTCCATCTAGTGTGTACAGCTGCTATGCTATGAGACAAAATAAACTTGTCCGCATGTTATGTACTATGGCGCGACGCGCGATACAAAAAGTCAAAGCAAAACTCAGACTCAGCGACGCAGTGACACGTAGAACGTTTGTTGAATTTCGCAATGACCACATCACGCAGCTCAGAACCATCAGCAGGCAGGTTGCGGTTTTGCTTCTGGTGTACCTATACGATGGTTGAATTCAACGACGAATAAGGTGTCACCTTAATAGCACCGACTGCGCAACAACTTGTGAATTTTAATTTAACCATCATCGCATCGCATCGATTGTGAAGAAGGTGGCGCAGAAGCAGGGAGTCCAAGCCGAAGTTGAAGCTATCCGCTGGCAGCGACAGCGAAGACGACGGCGGCGGCATCAACACCGACAGCGACAATCAGTGACATCTCGCAATGGCTGTCATCAAATTCGCCGTCATCAAATGACACTTCTATAAAAATACCTATCCGCGCACAAAGTGGGCGGTTTTTGAGGTGTGTTTCCCGTGCGTTTCAAAGTTTTTTTGTTTTTGTTTTGTTAATCTCAAGCTCCCCGGTGTGCTATCATAATCTCTATTACTGACACCCCCTTTCGAGCAAAAATCACTGTTCGAGTATAAAGTGCTACCTTGTCAACGCACTGTCTATTCTTTCGTTTTATTGTGCGGCTTTTAAAATCAAACGTCAAACGACTAATTTGCATGACTATTTCGAGCTGAATACACTCACTCGTGTCTCATTAGAAATGCGTGCCAAATTTGATTTTTGTTTTTTTTTTTTTTTTTTCTTACTTTAGGAAGATATAATTACCACAGAGCATGTATGAACCCATGATTAATTGGTGGTGATTGAAATTCAAGAAACACAGATGGACATAGATTTTGGTCAAAAGAGAAGCCCATGCCAAATAAAGCTTTTGTTTCTCGTTTTAATTAACGCTGATTAATGTAATTAATAAATGTTTCTTACAAGGCGGCTTTTTGAGATTTTTTGTTTGTATAATCAGTCAGAAGCTGTTGCTGCTCTTGCTGGAGGTGATGTTGTCTTTTTTCGAGTTTGACAAATTACGATTGTCAGCTGAGAGGAGATGGTGCAATTTGTTAGTTTTTTTTTCTTTTCTTTTGTAATTACTTTTACTGCGGATTTTTTTTTTTTTTGTATTTTTGTATTTTTTTTTTTTTTTTTTGACGGAAATAAGATTGAAAGGTGACGAGTGGAGTGTGCGTGCATATTGGATAACAACAAACAACTCAGTTTAAAGTTTTATGAATACAAAAAGACACTGTTTAACGAAGAGAAAACAAACATTGTTTTTGATTTAAAAAAGTTGTAAGCCCTTCAACAATTTGCTGAACCTTCTTATGGCTTTTTCTACAAGGTGTATCTACTTCGATTCAGGGTTTTATTACCAACAACACTTTTGGTGCAACTCAGCTACTTCAGTTTTGGCACAAAAACAGTATAACTTATGAGTTTCAAAGTTAGTTCTTTAATTCATTAAAAATTTTAAGAAAATAAACACACATTTTAGGGGATACACCGACGGCAGATGTTAGTCGAATTTCATAATTAATTGTTAGATCGCTTAACCGATCTCAGATCTTTAAATTGAATAGGTATATAATAAAAACAAGCTCTTCATCCCAAATCATTTTTGTCTTTTGCATATCCTTACAAAAATACTTGAATATTCCATGAGATGTTAATTAAACTTTGGATGTTAGGTATAGGTATCTACTATTGTTTTCATAAGCTAATAAGATTTTTCAATTTTACATGCAAAGGATTTTTTTTCTGGTTCAAAACATGATATAAATACTTACGCTGACTAACAATCAGTTTATCCATGATGGATAATGGCTGAATACATCACATAACTTCATTCGATTGGTCATTTAATTGACATTAATCGTAATTATACACACAAATGGATTCGTGTGTTCTGGACTGCGAACACAAAAATAGTCAGTGATGCGTGTCACGTGGATGAGCAGCAACATTACCACTGAACTACGTTTTGTGACAAAACGCACACATGAAGAGAATGGAATTATACCTTGCTTATTGTAGGTTTTCATGCGTTACTTTGCTACAACTGTCAATGGCCGATGGCGACGGGTTTCGACGTTTCTTCAAATGATTTCAAAATGGTCAGTTAAGTTCTGAAGCATAATGACAAAATTGAAATAAAATGTATGATTTCTCGCAAATCCTCGCAATAGTATTTTTTTCGTTTTAGAAAAGTGATAAGAAAATTAATGGTAGGTAGGTATATTGTTCCAATTTAATAAAACTAAATAAAGTGGCGCCCTACGTGGGGTTCTATAAAAAATCTTGAAAACTTTTCAGAACAGGTAATATTTTGAATCTCTTAGCTTAAGCCTAACTTATATTACATTGTCAACACTTAAGGTACTCCTTAAAGGGTACCTGCTGTTCAAGAATCTACTAAAGACAAAAGTTTTATTTCCAACTGCCATCATTGTAAAACTTACATACAATTTAATAAGCAAATGCAAGAAGAACCAACTCCTTTAAACTTTTTGACATACTTTCCCAACAAAAACACCAAATTCCACTTCACAAAGAGGACTTACCTCCTCAGGAACACACCACCGATTGATGCTCAATTTTTGTATTTTGACTGTCGAATTAAATTCGAATAATGACAACCTGTATAGAAACTGACTGGCTGTGGCATGTCTTGGGGGAAAAGAACAAACTGCCAAATGACGAATCAACAATAGAGAAACGAAACACTGTGATTGTGCTTTTTTTGCGGGGTTTTTTTTTCTTATTTTTTTGTTCATTTAAGACCGCACTATACTCCTCCTGTACAATATAATCACACAAAAAAATACAAAGTTAGAGGAAGGTATATACGTCCCATTCGTTATTTTGACGTTTTATATTGAATGCCTTATCCCACACCGGGAAAGAAGTCGGGACGCAAAAAAATGAAAGAACTGGCAATAACTCCTTGAAATGAAAATTCTTCCATCTCTTCCATGTCGATATTGTGTGGTGTCGGTGTGCAGAGTGCAGTACATATTATTTGACAACAATGGAGGCAACAAGAAAATAAAGCAAATATTTCTTTGGAATAAAATTGTTAGAAAAACGGGGATGCCTATTAAATGGGGTTGTTTTTTTTAGTTATATTGATGAGTTATCGTTTTCCAGTTCTAATCTATTTATTAAACCAAAAAAAAATTTATATTAACTAGCTATAGTAAAAATTATACAACATAAAATATTTTTTTTATCCACAAATTTTAATCCGGTAGTTTAGTTAATTTAGAGTAGGTAGCGTATAACTAAACTTTTATTTATGTGAACGTTTTAAGTAAGCATAAGATTATATAGCAGTAAGTTTTTGTACGGCTAGATAAAATGGATTAGATTTAAATTACATTGAGATTAAAGATTTACTTAGAATTGTGACCTGTCAACGCTCTAACGGATAAATTTACACTCTCAAACAAATAATCCCAACTAGAAGATATATTCACGACTGGAATCACAACTTTCTCATTTCATTTGAATTGACTTCAGTATATTTCTGCCGTCAATGAAGTTTTCATATCAGATGTTAACCTGTTGCTTATGTCACTATAAAATCAAATTCTAATTTAAAATCTTTGAAAAGCGTTGGATGTATTGCAAGAGCAGGGAATCATCGCATATATTAATCTTAATGTAAAGAGAGAACAACAAATTAAACAGGAAGGATCAAAGCTATGTAGGTATACAAAAAAACCTTTCATTATTCAGTAACTCATCTTTTTGAAAATGATCTAATAGGTAGAGTAAATGCGCCAAATATGACCCACATTTAACATTTTCTTAAAAAAAAACTATACATTTAAGTATAATTCATTTATTTTTTCGTAAGAAGTCTTAAAAGTTATTTTTACTTGTGTCTTTAGAAACTATAATTGAAAAAACAAACATAACAAAAAGTTAATAACAAAAAATTAAAGGAACTTCATTTCAAAACTTTAAAAAAAAAATGCTGGTAATATTGCCCACTTAGGTTCAAATATGGGCCAGGGTGCAACATATTTGAAACAATGTTTTTAAAATATTTTGTGGTGGTAAGGCATGCAGAATTCACATATATAATATTGCTTTTCATGATGTGATTCCTTAAAACAAAACAGAAAAAATTTCAGTATAAACCATGTTTCAAATATGGCCCACTGGCTAACATCAAAACCTGCAATGGGCCATATTATCGACACTATGACAATTTCTTTCAATTCTTTTTTCAATTTTTACAAACTCAATTAATTGCAATCAAATTTTAAATTTCACATTTGATAAGATAAAATTTATAACACTTTGTACATAACGCAAAAACCATATTTGCGACATGTACTCTATAGTAAAATTTGTATCCTAAATGCAGATGAAGCTCTGTGAGTATTAAATTGCCCTATTCTGAGTTGCACCGATCGCGATGGCTTCCTTAATGCAAACATTTATCAAATTTTTAAATCGAATAGGCTCAGAATGTATATTTAAATTATTATTATTATTTATTATTATTTTCTGCAAATAATGCAAACATCAGGAAAGGATGAATAAAGTAATTTTGTATTTGTAGGAGGTTTATTTTTAATAAATAAAATGAATTCAATGTTCGGAAAAAACTTGAATTTTTTGTATTTAAATATTTTTAAAGCTCTTTTTCCTGCAAAACATTGTGTGAAAGCGCGTGTCAAACGTGCCCCAAATATGAAACTCCGCACGTTTGCCTACTGTAAGATCGTAGTAGTTGGTTCTTATTTTTTTAATGACTTTTTTGCAGTCCATTGTTCAAAAATTTATTAGGTACTTTTTCTTTACAACCATTATTATAGTGTGTGCTTTAAAAATAAAGAATCTTAACGATTTACTGACAGGCCACATACAAAAATTAAAGCTCACAACTAACATAATGTATACCTACGCTAAAAAAAAAAAAAAACTGTCAGAGGTGGAGAAAAAAAAAATGTCTAAGGTTGAATGATTATTTACCCAATGGGGCGACAAGTTCTCCCCTCCTCCCATCCACCCACAACATTATTTTGTTGCAGACCTGTAATTTAATGTGTTTTTCCATTTTTAATTTTTTTTTCCATTTTCATTTCGAAACGCCACGGGCCATCTCATAAATCTTTGAATAGACATGAAAATTACAAATGACAAAGTGAATAGAAAATGAAAATTGTCGGCATTTTCTAGTCAGATACATATTTAAGTATATAGATACACAGCACATAGATACTCCACCCCCAAATATATTTTTCGATCCTATTTTGTATTGTTGAAGTTAGAAAAAATAAGGGGCTTTTTGGTTATACCTATATTCAAGAGTGTGTTGGTGGCTTTAGGGGTTCCCTTTCAAAACGGTCGGTGTATAGGAACGATAGAAATAAACGCAATTCTCAATACACAGACACGAAGTATTGTATTGATTAAATTTACCTATACTATATTGGGTAAGGATATATTATATAAAAAGGGTGTGAGCCTCCCGTAAAAATACCATTAAAATCGCATTAGGCTCGAACACAAAAAAAAACATACAAGAAATGGGAAATCGAAAACAAATGAACGACGAACGCAACGGTCGTGTCAGTCGGATTTCGTTGTATTTTTTTTTTTTTTTTTTTTTTTTTTTTTGATGAACTTTGGGTAGGTTTTTCTTGCTTCAAACTGCTGCACACCCTTAAAGCGCACCCTTGAATGAGTTATAGTCGAATCATTTTATTATATTTGTTCGAATAAGAGGAATAAAAACCGTCCGCCTTATAAATGGTGTCTGTGGTTTTGACAGAAGAACGTGATGTTTAAAGGTAAATGGTTTTTTTTTTTTAAATTTTCTATCATAAACATAAAATTGACTGCCAAAATGGCAGTTTTTGGCAATACGCCATTTTACTCGAATATTTTTTTTGTTGATTATACAAAATTGATAAATTGGGGTGGTGCATGGTTGTAGGAATACTTATGAGGAGAGCTTCATTGGGAAGGTATAGGTATTGCGTTCTTCTTTCATTCATAAAAAGAAAAAGGTAACATTTTGATTTTCAAAATTTCCTTTTTCTAAATTGAATGTAAAATCAAAAAAATTCATCATTATTTATAATATTGTCTGTTAAGCAAACACAAAACAAAAAGTAAATGTTACGGTGTTGAGTTCAAGAAAGTCTGATTTTAGCAAATGTCCAAATTTCACTATTAAGGGCATAATTTGTATTTACCGATGCCAAAGTCTTAACAAAAATTGTTAATAATTAAGTTTTAAGTTTATTATTAACATATCTGAGATTCTATTTTTTTAAGCTAAAACCTGATCTTTTGATTGAAATTTTCAAATAAATGCAAAAAAAAAAAACAAAACTTTTAAGTGCGTTTAGAAAAAGGTTTTGGTCTGGTCTTGAATTAAAGACTCTAAACGTGCCAGATTCGGCCTTTCAACAGGGCAGACTTCAATATTTCATTTCGAAATAATTTTGTTCTTAAAACATGCCCATGAATCTGTCCTCAATTCTTTTAAAGGGGGTTTTCGTTCGTTTTGATGGGAATAAATGGTTTTTGAAACGCATTTCAGATTTCGATTCACACAGGAAAATGTCATTTGTATCTTAAGTGCACCGAGACTTTTAACAAAAATTTAAGAAAACCGGAAAGATATTATGTAAAAGGATACTGTGCTTCAATTAATTCAAGCTCACTTTTATTCGGTTTACTGTATTTTTTTTTTTTTTTTCCTTTTTTTGATAACGAAGAAACATGACACTTTCAAAACCTACTTAAGGCTATCTTTTAGTGTAAAATTATGTGTTAATACAAAAGAACTAACACCTAAAACAATACATTTCAGTATGTTTCTAAACTGTTCGTTTGATGTGGTGCATGACCATTTTGTAAGGAGGTCAACAAAATTGTGAACAATTTTAAAATTTCCTTACAGAAAGTGCTGTTCAAGTTTTAAACAATAATTTCTTAAAAAAATAAAAAAAAAATAAACTTTCCGAGATCTCAAACATTTATCATCGTTAATTTTTCTACCGAAGTCAGTTTTGTCTTTGAATCATGAATAAATGTCATTCAGAATAATAAGCATGAGGAAAAAATAAATTAAAAGAAATCAATCTGTAATCTATTATAATGTTGTTATAGATATAACGCCCCTGGGACAGGATATCAAATTTCTACACATCAAACACAAGTTTTGAGAAAACTATATTTGTTCGTAGATGCCCAATGACAGAAAATCAAGTGGATGGTTTTCATCGTACCGGTTGGAGTTATAGAGATAGATAGGTAGATGAACAAACCAAGATTCTGTTATTTTTGATGATTTTTGTTTATTTGATTTCATTATTTTGATGAACTCAAATTTTAAAAAGCGATAAATCAAGTGTTGGATTTCATTTTCAGTACCTTAATCATATCTGAAATTTTTAGTTGAAAATGTATTAGGTGTATGAGATGAGAGAAGGACACCTCGAAACTTTAGTTTTATGTTCTTTGTTAATATACCTATCTGTGTTGTGTTCTTCTATTCAGATATTATATTATTTGAAATAAAAAAAATTATAGGTAATCATAATAAATTTTTCTATAAGATGTTTGTGGATCGATATCCTACTTTATATTAAAAAGTGCAAAGTACATACGTGTCCAGTGTGACAGCAAAATAAATTTAATGCTTTGTAGTCAAAAAGTCGTTTGATCCAAATCGTTTTGTTTGCTAAAAGTTTATTCATCTATGAATTTTTACTTGCTCTATAGGGCAAGTATTGGTTTCGTGCAGAAAAAAATCGAGGTTATAATCAAACATGACATTACGATGATAGAGAAGCCCAAAAAAGTAGTTTTCGCCATACCGTCCGTCGGTATATGCGGATGTGCGCTTTTTCATGTCATGCTACAGCCTTAACGGCTTGACGGATTTTCTTCAAACTTGGTATATAGCAGTTTGAAGAAAAACTGCTATTGTCGAGGTTTTTTTTGTTTCGTTTTAGCCCGGCTCAAAGTGGTACCTTTCAAGTAACTGTTTTTTTTTTATTTTAGATTTGCTCAAAAAAGGCTCCAACGATTTTGATTAAAATCAGAATTTAACTTATCTAAGATATTTCTAACAAAATTGAGTTTTTGTTTTTGACTTAAATGGTCGTTACGAAAATCAGGTATAAACGGCTTTTTTTCAAATGGCCATAAGTTCGCAACGGCATGATTGAATTGACTCGAACTTCGTTTAGCATAGTTCTTATAGTGCTCTATAGGATGGCTTTGTAAATATTTCAGTGAAGCCTTTCTAAATATTGGCTCCCATACAACGAGCGGTTTTTTCTTTTTTCTAATTTGCTCAAAAATGGCTCTAACGATTTTGATTAAACTTTGTATTGTATATGTATACATAGAATGTTTTGAAGAAAACTGCATTTGAGTTTTTGGCTACAAATGATAATAATGGAAATTTGTTTTGACAATTTTATTAATTTGGCCATAAGCGGACATTAATATCATTTAGCACCCAAAATATGACATCTAAATTTTAAATATTCAAAGGTTTTTTAACGTTTTTCAGTTTAAACCAAAATTTTATAGTTTTTCCCAAATTTTTCAAACATAGGTACATATATGAGTTCTTCATATATTGCTCGAAAACTTTGTTTTCATCGTACTTTGCACCCACAGAGCAAGTACGTGCGACCCAGTCGTGCATTTTATTTTTAAATGCGATCGATAAGAAACAGATTCTGCGCGGGTGATCATATATTTTGAAATTGAATCTCGGAGCGTTTAAGTTCCTCATTTCATACAGTTCAAAATTTTATTATTAAAAAAAAACATTATTATTAAAATTGATAGTGCGTTTGCTTGATACGCTTTTTTCATCGGTGTTGACAAAACATATGTTTTTAAAATTCGTCTGTACGTTAACCTACCTGAAGGTTCCAGTGTAACATTTAAATGCCAGCAATTTTTTGGCTATGTACCTATACCTATATACCTACCTATTTCAGGAACAGACTTCTGAATCAAGTTCGTGTCCTAGAATGCAAGTATCTTTACGACCACCTATAACATTAGTGCTCAGGTTAGATTTTCGACCACGGAAATGCGTGAACAAATTAAAAAGCAAAACGTTTTGTCTCGTGATCGGAACAATCAGAAAAAGTTGCTTATTATCTTACTTATTAAGTTGTTATATTAAAATTCGGAAGCAGATAACAGCGCTCTATTAGAGTTGCATGAAAACAAACCTTTTGGCAAATAAGGACCGATTTCCCCATCACTTCAAGTTAAGAGTTTTTAATTCCAACGATGGAGTTATTTAATTTTACTTACGGAAGAACATACAAAATCTCTAAAAAAAAAAAACACGCAATGTATATTTTGCATGGAAGCCGAACTAGGTCGTCTCTATCGCATTAAAAACCACGTTTTAAAATCTTATACCTGGTTTGCATCGAAAACCTTATTCAAATTTTCTATTGACAACGATTTTATATCTCACATTTGATGAATAACGAGAAGTGATCAAAACGCTCTGCAAAAAAAAAAATATCTATTTCCATAGCATATTCAATGTGTTATTGTGAGCAATATGTACCTACATATATGTAGGTGCCTGTTCATCAAACGGTATGCCTCAGGTGAATTAAGTTAAATTTATCGATAAAACCTATCGGTTCGGTTTGCATTGTGATCGAAATTTTATTATGACAGGCGGAAATTTGAACTATTTTGTCGTAAAATAAAGTTTCAAAACTTTAATCTTTTGTGTTGCCATTTTCTTTTGTTCATAAAATAATCATGGCTTCAAGAATAAAGTATATCTTATAAAAACATAGATATCGATAAAAATATTGTCATTTCTCAAGGAAATTTGTAAAGAAAAAAAATTAACAAAAAAAAAAAAAAAAACTATAATTATATTTATTGTTTAACTCACCATGTGTTGGATGGTAGCCAGTTGAATAATATCTTCTATGATGTCCGCTACTTTCTAACGCATAAAAAGCTCCCATATCAGATGCATCAAGGCCGCCCGATGTGCCACTAGATAAACCCTGATGAGCACTGCCGCTCACCCCTAGTCCATTGACATTTGGTGAACCACCAAGCCGCGGACTCTCGTACCAACTGCGAGCAGCTTCCGCTGTTGAAGTCATATCCATTTCAAGAATAATTTTGAATGTTTTTTATTTAAACCACTTGTAACCCGAAAAATTTAAATTGTATTGTTTCTTTACAAAACAAAAACACAATGTGCTTTTTTTTTTTTTGTTTTCTTCTTTTTCAACAGTTCTTTTATGTTGTCAATATCATTTGTAATTTTATTGAATCGTTGTATTTTTTTTAAAGATTGTTTTATATTCCAATTGTGACCTGAAATTGTAAGAAATTATAGTAAGAAATAAAAATTTATTTATGTCTTTTTAATTTTCAATGCGCACAGATTAAGATTTAAAAGTGTTTATCATTTCACCTCGAAATTGTTAACCAATTATTTTGTATCGAAGTTGTACCAAAAAAAAAAACAAGCACTGTAGAAAATCCACAAATTGTGGATCCAATGACAAGTGATTGACTAAAATATAAAAATAAAACTGAGACCTTTTTAAAGATATAAATAAAATCAAAAATTAAATGATTTATCAGTAAAAAAAAAAAAAAAAAATTATATCAAATATCATTATCACTATCAGTACTGCCAGCAGTTGTTCATTTGCACGGGCGATAACGCCCCTTAAAAAAAAAAAAAAAACTGAGTAAGTAATGACTTGCTACAAGCAATATGTGTTCGGATGGCTTCTAATGTTATACAAAAACAAATATAATTATCTTATAGATATAATTTTTTTTTCTCGGGCGATTGATCATCAGGTACAGCTCGCACCTTATAAGAAGTTGATTTCCCACACCGCACTCACTATTATATACAATTGTTGGTAATCAAAAGGACTCACCAAAAAAGAAATGAAACCAAAACAAAAATTGGTATTGTTTCGGAATACCTGTGGTTTTCACACTAAACACTGACATTTATCTTAACAATATTTTTTTGTTGTATCTAGAGTGTTGCAATGAAACTAAACAAATGAAAAGAAGGATATTATGCTGCTATGCGGTAGGTTGGTGTCTCGAATGAGAGTTGGCGCCCGCAGAGGTGTTTCGCCCGCATTGTTCACTAAGGTGACACTATTTTTTTTTTTTATATTTTGGGTTATTTTTGTTTTTGTTGTTGTTGTTTTTATTGTAGTTTGCTGATTGAGTTTTGATGGGCGACATGATTAATGGAATGATGATTAGTACAATCGAGTGGGTATGGATTAAAATACATCTATACCAACTCTGCTGACGACTGACGCCGACGGATTGAATACAAAAGATTTATTGAGGCTTACCATGGACATTGCAAAAAAAAATTTCTTTAAGGACCGATGGCAAGCTGCAAATTGGGTCTTATTGTATTTGACAATGTCTTGTTGACTTTGGTTTATTGAATTATGGATGTGGGTTTTGTTGGAATGATTTTTTTTTTTTAATTTTCAAGATTTTATTTATAGACAACATGAATGGGTTGGTGCATTCATTTTTTTTTTTTTTGTCAAAACAAAAATAATAATTACTTTTATTTGCAGGATTAATGGATTTTTAAAAATATTTCATCACATATCAATATAACATCCCAGGGATGTTTTGATATAAACGGTATGTGCCGTGCGTATTTGATTTTGAGTGAAAATCGAAATTCGTGGATTTCTCACATTCATCTTTCACAACTTGCAAAGCTTAAAAACAAAATGTTTTATTAACATATGTCAAACCTTTTTAACGTCCCCAAAGATTTTCCCATGTATGGTCGTAGTCTGTGAAATTTATTTATGGCGTGGGAGAGATGGTGGAACGTATTGTGGAATGTATTGAAATTTATTTCCACAAGAGGAGAGTACTCGGCTTTAATGTTTAATCTTGAAAAAGTTATTATATAGGGTGTTTTTTTAGACGTGTGGTTTTCAAACGCATATAATTTAATGTTATGGCCAAGAATTTAGCTTTATTATTAAGTTAAGGGTTTGCCATTATGTTTTAAACATGGCCGCGGTTGGCTCAAATAAATTCCTGGGCGATTAAGTCGACCGAATATTTTGGACGCAGCGCGCGATGCGTGGCGCGAACCGAACCATTATTTTGGTAATAAAGTGACAGCTGTCAAAAAGTATTGCCAGATTGAAAAATAACACGTCTAAAAAAACACCTTTTATATAAAGAGCGTTTAATTATGTCTGTCATTCCTCTTACGGCTTAGTTAGGGCAGCTTTTAGATACTTGCGTCGTCGGAGTGAGTTAAGGTGTTATGAGGAAGCGCTTCCAATAGCTGATAAAATTGCTAGTATCCGCATCGTGCAACACATTCGTTTTATGTAGATTACCATACAGTTAGATATGGCAGGCTTACACTTGCACAAATTCACCTTCATCTGAGGTAGTACTTAAAATGTTGCGATTAAAAAAGTACCTAATTCAGATGTTTGCGGCTTTTAGCAACTTAAATTTTAAAATTGCAATTTTATTAATGATATATCTTCAACTCAATATTTGAAGCAGTTATTTGGCCGAGTGTGCAGTGTGCATTGCCTATCTCTAAAGTATTCTGTAATTTTGAAGTTTGATGAACGAAGTTTGGGCTATCTTATATCTATACCTAGGAACTATATATCTTTCAGGAGCTTTAAGAAAAAAGCCCAAACTCTTTCAAAAAAGCAGAAAATACATCTGATATTACATATACATTTTTTTTTGTTCTCCCAGAAGCTGATTAAGGAGGCGGAAACAAAAACAGGGTGTATCCTAATTTGTAGACAACAACTTAAGAAAAATGTTTTATGGGCATGTTTTAAGAAATGAAAAAATTAAATTTCAATAGTAAGGTCACGACTCCCACTTCTCTTAAATCTGCATTTGAAACACACCTATCTCAAAGATATTATTTCAAATAAGGAAAAACATACAGGAGGCCAAAACCGTAGAGCACTTAAGTGTTTTCTCAAAACTTTTCCATAAAACACTTCCAGTATTAATGTCGATTAATAAAGAAGAACTATGTGTTTTTTGGGCTTGATAGAATGGTTAGATGTTAGTTGTTAGGGTGCCTTTGATGTATTTGTGCTCAGCGCCACCTATGTAAATGAAAACTTTTGATAAATGTAAGCAGATTACTTCCCACACAAAAATAAAACACACAAATAAAACACGGTAAAATATATCGCATATGGGTTGGGTCCGATTTGCCGATTTTTAAAATGTCGATTTGAAAAAAATCGAACGTCATAATGTTGACTTGCGAAAAGTCGATTTTGAAAATATCGACTCGGAAAAAGATCGACAGTGGCAAAGTTAATGATGTTCACATGCATGCCGCGCTGCATGCATGTGAACATCATTCACTTTGATACTGTCGATCGCAGTGTTGCGGCCCTAATCATTTAAAAATAATTATAAAATTTAAACCGTCGGTCGACGGAATCAAACGTACTACATTTTTATACCGACACTTTTTCAATTGACATTTTCATATTCTGGATTTTAAACTGTGAACTTTTTTTTTGTCGATCAATTTTCAGTCGACATTTTGACAGTCGATGAAATTTGTATTTGTACAGTCGACATTTTTTTTTTTGTCGACCATTCGTACGTCTCCCATTGGATATATTATAGATTTTATATGATTATCAATCAATATTAGTCACTGTGACACCTATTTTCTTAATGACGTTTATTTATCTGAACGCAAGAGAGAAACAAATTGACAACAGAAAACGACAAACTAGCCAACTGTTAAAGAAAAAGTTGACAACAGAAGGCACAAATAAGCGCAACTATTGGAAATGCAAGTTCCTGTTGCAGCCTCGGGATGAAAAGTATTTATACCACTCATGAAAAAAATTAAAAGTTGTTTACGCTGATTTTTCTAAATTTTCCTCAACTAAATTTAAAGCATTTAATGTCTTTAAATCAAATCTTTATATACCAAAAATTTATCATCCACTGTATTTTTTTTTGTATAAAGTGATTTTTTCTAGAGTTTTTTCTCTCTAACTACAGGCAACTCGTTGTAGAGCTTAAATGTGATCTTTTTTCCAGCCTCGTCATTGAAAGCAATTGTTTAAAAAATAAAAAAAAATTAATATAGGTATCTTAATCTTTTTCGATTAAAAAAATCAATCAACCGTTTTTTACAAAGATTAGATTAAGATAACAAAATTAATTAGTTTTAGAAAAAATAAATTAGATTGGTTTCAATTGAAACTTTATGAGATTTCTATCCAAAGATAATTTTGGTCTGGCAACATTATCTTGAAGTTATCGTGTAGGTCACGCGAAAGCTCGTTAGTAAAGAGTAGTTGCTACCGAATCTGTACAAAAATTAATGTAGTAATAATTTACGCATTGAATTGATTTTTTGTACGTTATTTTTAAATATTTTTTAATAACACGTAGCTGATACCACCAAGGTTTTTTTTGGCTTCTGTAAGTAAAAGCAAGACACCTATGTAAGAAAGGAACATTTTTGAATTCTGAGTTATCTGAGTGTTTTCCAAACTATACACGGAAGGATGTTTTAGTTTCCGTAAAGCCGATATGACTTTGTACGAATAGGAGCTTAAAACGTCTGGACTGAAATGAGAATGTAGTTTCCCATTTTCTTTTTATTCCAACGTCACTCAGCACTATACGAGTACCTATGGATATTATAAAAAAAAAATTTAAATATTTAAAATAGATCGTTCCACTTCATTAGATCCAATAATACTTTATGAGTGAGTCTCTATTTTGTTATTAATATGCATCAGACTTTAACACAGACACGACAACTATTTAGCTTACTCACTATGTTTTTAAACTTTTGAAACCATAAAACTTTATGTAAATACCTTTATTAATAGACAACTGATTCCCTTACATAATATTCAGGTAGGTAAAATAATATAAGAATAAATAAATTAAAACTAAAACCGCATATAAATTAATTAACATAAATTTAAAAAAAAAATATTCTAAATCGTTCTCATTGAATAATTTTCTATTCCTAAGTGTAGATATTTTTTGGCTTGCTTTATGGAAGTAGCTTTTAAAATGGTAACAATATTATTGAATTCGATCGAAACCGGATTGATTGAGCCAAGCCATAAGTGGTAATTTAAGAGCTGTTTAATACTTTTATAAGAGTTAAATCTTAAGGAAGGAAATCAATTCTGAATATTTATATTTCAATACCTACATTGATGATTGCGAATTCGAAAGATTT
Source organism: Platycheirus albimanus (assembly GCA_916050605.2). NCBI lineage: Eukaryota > Metazoa > Arthropoda > Insecta > Diptera > Syrphidae > Platycheirus > Platycheirus albimanus. The sequence continues at coordinate 83,679,105 of OU696696.1, forward strand.
TAATTATAAATTTCTATTTTTTTTTTTCAAAATTAAGTCAACTAAAATGGGCGGTTTGGAGAAGGCAAAACTGCTTTTTTAGTTATTAAGTTGTAGAAGATACGACTCTAGTTGATAGCTAATAGAGGTTTTATTCTTTTTATTTTGTATGTTGAACTCTAAAAATACACCTTCTTATTTATGAATGCGAACTTAATTTTGAAAATAGTTCGGAAGTTTTGACGTAGAAACAAAAAATCATTTTGCAAACGACCATGGCAAGTGTCTCAAAACATTTTAACAATTGTAAATTGCAGTTTGTTCACTTTTTCTTTAACTTTTTTAATCTTGTTTCTGTTGTTCAGTGCAAAACATAGCGAATTTTGCAGTAACAAAATAATAATAAGCGGATAGTTAAAAAAAATGCTCCTGGAATACACGATAGCAACTATAGCCCAAACTACAATTAAGCAACAAAATATTCCCACAGTTCAGATGTATTTAAGAGGCCGTCATTAGAGTCCCTGGATCATACAAACTTTTGGTGTGGACTCAATTCAGCATGAGGACATCATACATAGTAGCTGACGAGTGGGGAAGTTTTGAGTTTAAAAAACATATTGAGAGAGTTATCCGATTATAGGAAGTAAAAGGTATCCTTTATCGGCAGGGATACATTTATAATAGGGTGGCTTATCGGAGTGCCCGTAATTCCTGACTCTCTTTTATGAATCATAGAAGATTTTTGGTAAAAAGCAGAATTCTATTTAGAAAACTATGTTTATTAATTGCATAGTTCAGGTAAAATTATTCAGAATCGATTTTAAGTATACCTACCAATGCAATCTATGTGAACATGCCAACCTATCTACATATACATATTAAAGCCGCTTATGTATGTGTTTCATATTAACTTCAAAACACTTGGAGCAATTTCGATGAAATCTCAGGCAATCTTCAAATAAGCCTAGCGGGTGATCTTGTGAAGTTTCATAGCGTTCGGATCTACAGAATTTGGTTTTAGTTTTAGTATAACCTAGATATACCTACTTTCGCTACAAATTAATAAAAATAATTTTTTTGTTTAATTTAATATTTGCGTTGTTTATTTTCATGTTATTTTATCAACAAACGCATTTAAGGATATTCAAGGTAAACTTTGGCCCCTTTTATCGGGAAGGGCAGATCAACTTTTGCTTGGTCAGCTATTATCAAATAGGTGTATAGGATTAAATTACTTACAGCTGTTTGTAATATTAAGATACGTTAGGTACCTTTCTTTATAAGAATATAAAATTTTCAATAAAAACTATTTTATTTTTAAATACCTAGAGACGAAAAATAAATTCTTGTATAGTTGTTTTTTATGTTAGTGAAGATTTTTGCAAGTCACGTTCATAGCAAAAGGGTTATCAAGAGTCATGTTTTTCTTCATAAAAATGTAGAGAATGGAGCTTAATAAATTGTTAATTTCGTTTCTTTAAAATTGACTTCAGTGAGAGTTTTAGGTTCGGTAACGTTTCACGACATTTTACCGCCATGTTATCAGAAGAAAAAAAAGTAGGTAACTAATGTCGGCATCAAACATGATGAAGAAGATTGTTTTGTTTTATGTTTTGAACAGGATCTTATTATAGGTATATTTACTTTTAACTTGAAGTGGGCAAAAACATATTAAAATTTCAACAAGAAAACTCTACCATTTAATGCTGTATTCAATGATAGATGTAGTTAAAGTTTGACGCTATTGGCGCTCAAAATCAATCAGATATAGGTAGGTTTTCATAAGAAATGTTCGTCAGTCGAAGATTGTACCTTTATTCGAAGAAAAATGTTTTTTAACCAACTGTGCATGATACACAAAATCCTTTAGTCAAAGGATTTGTTATAGGTCCACTTATTTAGATTTATGTAGGTATCATATCAATGAAATGTTTAGTTTGCCTATAATGGACTAACAAAGATTCTAACTAATTTGATAGATACATTTTTAGGCTAATGGATCATTTTCAATATTCGAATATGGTTGAAAGAAGAAACAACAGTATTTCAATCAGAACTTAATGCTTAGGTACCTATACTTTCAAAAATCGAACTCACTATAGAGCTGAAAATTTTCAATGGTCTAAGCTTAAACTTAAATGCATTAAAACAATAAATGCCAAGAGAAGTATGCGATGCAGTAAAAATCTGCCTATAGCATTGGTTTTACATCTTATAGGTTTATACCTATAGGTACCTACTTTTTGTTAAAATAAAATAAAAAATGCTGACCAAGGAGTCCTAAATACTATTTAAAAATCCGTTCCTTAAGTTTTTAAAGACCTTAGCCATGCCTAACATCGGGCAGAGAAAAAAAACATTACCTTTACATAAAACATACACGAAGTGAATATTCCGTCGGAGCTTTGAATTGCTCGCTAAATGTTCATATATCAAAGTTTAGTCTTTCTGTTTTGTTTTCATAGCAGAGCTAGTTTTGTTAAATGTATTCTAGTAATTCAAATGGATATTGAATGATATCCGTTTGATTTTGTTCATAAAACATTAGCAATCTTAACTTGCTTTAAAGTCTCTTCGGAGCTTCATTGACTTAATTTATCAGATTCAAAACGTATCGTATAGAGTGCATCCTGAAATATATAGCTCTCTTATTCGCAAATATTTGAACAATCTCTTTATATATATAATATTGGCCGAAAATCCCGCGTGAACATTTGCATTTGCACTTCAACAAAATAAACCACAAATTAATGTCATATCACTCAAAAGGAATTTATTATCTAGATATAATAAATATGAACAAAAATTATCCTTACTCTTGTTAGTTTATCGTTTGTTTTTTTTTTTTGTTTTCTTTTTTATTTACAGGTAGGTTTATATTATCCTTTCGATATCAATCACAAAAAAAACACTAGCTAAGTTACAAGAAAAACATCCTTGGTCGTAATTCGTAAAGTAAAACAAAAACTCGCATTGTATAAATATTTGTATCTTTCACCAAGCGCACCTTATCCACAACTAGAATCGAAATCGAATCAATCCAACAATCATCACACACGATCCTGTCGATCAATTTTTTTCAATTTTTTTTTTTTTTCTTAGATTTTGACAGGTAGTCGTGGTTATAATGTTCAAGTTATGACACTGTTTTCTTATCTTTTTTTTTTCATAGATAAAACCAAAAAAAAAAAAAAATATCAAAAATCACTCGGTAAGAGGAGAGAACAAGAAGTTTTAAATTTTAAATTAACAAAAAAATAAACATTTATAGAAGAAACCGATAACGGCACTGATAAAGCAAACACTTCACGGTGATATGTTTGGGTAAAGACGACAGATAAAGGAACCTATACAATATGGATCGATTGATTGATCAGGTAGGTAGGCTGCTACACTATTAAAGATGCGGCGTATTAATTGAATTGGAGGCGAAATGATAAACACACTCTTAAAACAAAAATATAAAATTCTTATTTCTAGCAAATTCGATTAATCGACGGCTTCGTTAGGTTGCTGTTTATGATGAGTGTTCCAATAACTGTGCACAGTGATGATTTGATAAAACATAATCGAAATAGCTTACATAATTTGTTTTTATTTGAATTGTTGTGATGGTAAATCGGAGCAGATATCGATAAATATCATCGTCGGTGATGATTATGCGATTATACTGATTAGGAAGGCGAAGGTGTCTCCACGCGAACAGATTAAATCAAAATCAAAGGATCTGATAGATGATGATGGGTGGAGGAAATCTTCGAAAAAGGGCGCGCGCGAGATTAACCGCAATTAAAAGTCGAGATATACCGTAAAAACCGTGTGCCGGATCTTATTGTCAAATCAGAGAAAAGATTACACACAAAAACAACGTCGCACACGCAAACACGTCAACGGTCGCAGACCAACTGAAGAACACGTAGGAACATTGGAAAACCGCACGGTTGCGGGAACGACAACGACGGCGATGGCGATGGACGTCAACAACAACAACAACCCAGCAACCAAAAACAGGGAAAACGAGAATAGCAAGCTGCCACTGCCACCGAGCACCGACAGCCGGTCCGCTTTGGCCAATCCCACTGGGAATTGATGGTGGCAATGGTGGTGGTAGAGAACAGGCCTTTGCCCTGTTGGCTGGCACAACCATGCGCTTGAAGGGGTTGGAATGAGTGTAGCGGTAATCTCTCCGAACAATGGGCGTATTGATAATATTCTTTCCCACTCAAACTTATCGATCAGAAAGAGATAGCTTAATAAAAATTTGAACTTGGCAATGCCTGTCAACCACACACAGCGATATCTGTCTCAGTTGCGCTTGCATTCTTTTTGTTGTATGCGCGCCCATTTGTATCTCACATTCAATAATTCCAATTCACAAAAAAGTGAGAACGAGAGTTTGGTTGCAATTCTTCTTCTCACTCCCTCGGGGGCTTAGATTGTTGTTTGTCATCTGGTCTTGGGAAATGTTGGAAAAATAAAAATAATTTTTTTTTTTGCGTAAAATCTTATTTTTTTTTTTAAGTTCTTTTGCATTTTCTGTTGGAATTTTCTTCTTTGGTTGTAGTATGGTATGCTGTATGCACCAAACTAGCACTTGGCGCTTTTGGGTTGAGTTGAGAAGTTGAGATGGTCGTGGCGTGCTGTTGTTTTTGTTGTGTGGCTCATTTCAACGTAGGTGCTTGCTTGTTCAGTGTTCACTGTTCATAGTGCATCAGCGGGGATACGCGGTTATTTGTTGTTGTTGTTGTTGCTGTTGTTATATTGCATATATTAAAAGGGGGGCAACCTTTTTGGCTAGGAATAGAGAGAAAAATGCTCTTTGGAAATCGAGTTTTTTTTCTTTTTTTCTTGTGGTGGACAACCCGCTGCTGGTGGCTCGGAAGGACTCCATTAGAGCGAGTCTCTTGAGTGTTTGTGCGGTGTGGTTGTTCAACGTCCGAATGATGATTTTTGTGCTCCCCGTTTTCCGCTTCCTTTGGTGTTTTTTTTTCTGTTTTCGTTTTTTTTTTTTACTTTTATGGGGGCTTAGCGAATTTCTTGGAAAATTGGATGTCAGTTGGTTGTGCATACTGGGGGTGGACATGAAGCATACATAGCATCTTAAAGTTTTTTTTTTTGTTTTTCTGTCGATTGGTAGGTTAGGTAGGTATATGAGTGTACCTACCTATCTATGGATTATTGTAGTTGTAGAATTATTTTATTCTGTCAGATTTATCCGATAGTAATATGAAAGAGTTTGGTGAACATCATTTTTCCAAATGCCATATTTGTCAATGGTGAATCGATGTTTTGCGGAGATGTACCTATCTGATTGTAAAATTGTAGGTACCTACAACATTTTCAGAGATGGTTTAAGCTCGCTTTTGGAATTGGTTTATAGTTGGGTTAACTATATTAGCCATAAAGCACGCATTGCCTTGTGTCTCTCTATACACCTACCTACCTACTTTTTGGAACGCATGTTCTGTTGGATGTCATTTTATTTGATGTTATCATGGATGTTTTTAACTATTTTAACACGACTTAGAAAAAAAAAACCACAATGCATGGGGACACAATGTGACGTGCGCATAATTTTGAACAAATCCTAAAGTTGTAAATACAAGTACAACCCGATGCCTATTCCTTTTAAAAATAAAGATTAGAATTATTTTTTTGGTAGGTAAGTCCCTATATATAAGAACCTATTCGTATCACGGTTTATTGTATGAGTAGGTACCTATAGGTATATGTATCTATAGGTATATGTAGGTAAGGTAGGAAGGTAGGTACATACCTACTTTGATACATTTCTATAAATGGGTTGATGGACTTTAAATACCTAGAAAAGTTTTTAAATATACATATTTGTAGAATGTGTATGTAGATGGATATCAACCGCTAAGGTAAATGGTAGAAACATGAAGGTTTTTTTTTTTTAAATCAAGTAGTTTAAAGATTTGAATCTTATCTCATTTGTATCATGACAACAGGTGACAGCAATATAGCTCCTGGATATAAGGCAATCAAAAGGTAAGTTGAGATAGATAGGTGCTTGTATCGATAAATATTTCTGTGTAGGTTGTGTGAGGATAGTCACTCTTAAATAAGTAGAATAGAACAATTTAAACAAGTACCTAGGTATATACCTACGCATAATGCGGTTCTAAGAAAAACACACGAACATAAATGGTGGAAGTTTTGTGTCTTAAATATTAGATTTTTTGCTTTGTCAGTTAACAAAAAAAAATATATATATATTCAGTGAAATCGTCTACAAATGTACTTACATACGGCTCGAAAATTAGACAGTTGTCCTTAAATTTTATATTTTAAATTTTGTATTTTATTTTAAATAGTGTCCAGTATGCAATTAAACTTCTCAGACAGTTCAAAAGTGTGCATACTTTTACCTAAACTCGCTGTGCCGCTGTACGCTTGTGACCAGAAAACATTAAAATCTTTAGTATACCCATTAGGGTATACCCAATATATAAATAGACTTAAGACCATCAGAGCAGCAAATTGTTACTACCAAACAACTTTTAACCTTTTTAATATACATACACTTAGAGAAAAAAAATAGTTATTTTTAACCATTTTTTGACTATTTTAATAATAAAAATCGGGAACACTATATTTTACATAGTTAAAAATAGTTATTTATGACTATTTTCGTTGCCAATTCAGAATTTTCGTAAAATCAACTGCTTAATGGTTATTTATCTACTTTATAAAATAGTAACTTTTAACTATAGGTATTTTATCGTCATTTGAAGTTTTTTTCAATTCTTACTTTTCGGTTGTCAAAATCAATGAAAATTCTACAAAAAAATCCACAACAACAAAAATATTCATAAATAATTTCAAATTTACATTTTTTATTATAAAATATATAATAATCTATCTATCTATTCTCTATCTATATATAAAAAATTCAAAATTTGTGTGTGTTTACGCTATAGTCTCGAAAACTATGCACACAACCCCCTTGAGTGATGAAAGCAATTTATTCTACAAGTCATAAGGAAGGTTTATAGAGTGGTCTAACCCCCTGCCGATAGATGGCGCTGGAATTTTATCATCGCGCATAATTTTACTTTAATATAAGAAAAAAAAAACAGGAATTTTTCAATTTTTGTATAAACATAAGAGGAGTAAATGAAATAATAAGAAGAAAAATTGAGAAAGGGCGTAACAACGTATACTAATAGGTACCAAATAAGAAAACCACTTCTGATAATTTCAATCACCACTTAGATATTTTAATTAAAAAAAAAATTAATTAAAAAACTATGAAAAAAAGGAGAGTAAACAAAGTTATCACATTAAACATATTTAACTGTTGGAAATCAGTCTATAAAACTGAGTATGTTCAGTGAATAAAAAGTGGATGCAAATTGTGGACTACCTATACATTAAGAGGGAGAAAAGTGTTTTATTTATATGATTTAGTTGTACGAAAAAATATTGCCCAACATTAGATTTGGGCTATTTACAGCCCAATCATGATTTGGCTGTCATACTGAATTGCGGTCTGCAATTATGAAAAAAGATAGCACTATATATTGTCCGATAAATAGCTCAATCTGGCAAGCCTGAAGAAAATTAGAAATGCTTATTTCAAACAGTTCCAATTTTTATTAAGATAAGTTTAATTGCAATTTATTTGGAGATACAAACCTTAATGCCTGATTTCGTCTTCCGGAGGTATCAGCAATCAGTATTTTGAAGCTTGCAAACGAATCGGTTGTTCCATAATTCCTCTCATAAAATTAGCGTCTTTGCTCTTTCCTACTTGTCGATTCGATACATACGTTGACATTCCAATATCTAATATGTTAGATAGAAAAATAGATATATTTTTTGTTTATAAACTTTGATTTTACAAATTGATTGGCAATATGTATAATATGTGTATAGTGTAGTTTTGGTCATTCGTAAAAAATGTATACGTAACTCTACTACATCTTCGGTTCCGACGCTCATCGATAATAACACTCCTGTGGTAAGCTCCCAAGCGAAAGCAGAGGTATTTGCAGCAAAGTTTGCTACTAATTCAACGCTACCCCAGTGTGATATGACTCCTCCTGTACTTGAGAACGTGAATGGTTTTATAGGACAAATCTTCTTTCGCACTCGTACAGTTGCAAGAGTACTAAAAGATCTCAACATACACAAATCCGCTGCCCCGGATAGTATTTCTCCCATAGTTCTGAAGAGGTGTATGCTTCCACGCTGGCAAAACCTATTCTACAGGTCTCTTCCCGAGTGGATGGAAAACAGCATTTGTCCAGCCCATCCCAAAAAAGGCGTATCTTCATCCCCCTCAAACTACCGACCAATTGCACTGACTTCCCTTCTTTCCAAGGTCATGGAAACTCTGATTAACTTTCAGATCAAGAAATATCTTGAGAAACGGAAACTTCTTAATGACCGGCAGTACGGTTTTCGTAGCAATAGGTCCACTGGTGATATGATGGTATATCTCACCGAACAGTGGAACAAATCTTTACATGGTTTTGGAGAAAGTAAGATTATTGCACTTGATATTTCTAAGGCATTTGATAGAGTTTGGCATGAAGCTCTTTTATCGAAAATGCGTGCATTTGGCATCGATGAACCCCTCCTTCGATGGATTAGAAATTACCTTTCGGACCGTTCAATTCGCGTTGTTTTGGACGGTTTTCAGTCTGCTACCCACAAAATAAATGCTGGTGTGCCCCAAGGCTCCGTTCTGTCTCCGACACTCTTTTTAATCTTTATAAATGATCTCTTGTCTAATACTTCTAATCCACTAAATTGTTGTGCTGACGACAGTACTCTCAGCTTTTCATACTCGTTTCCAGATTCACATCCATGTCCTTCGGATGTGGAACTGCAAAGAAATCGTATGATAAGCTCATTAAATTCCGATCTTGACAGCATTGTCCAATGGGGAATCATCAACCGCGTGGAATTTAATGCTTCAAAAACTCAATGCTGTCTTCTGTCGTTAAAGCATGCCACTGTCCATGAGTGGCACTTGCATTGAGGAAACCGATCCGCTTTGCGTTCTAGGTATGTCCATCACAAATCATCTTTTGTGGAACGATCACATATTTGACGTCGCCAAAAATGCCGCAAATTGCTTAGGTTTCCTAAATCGATGCAAGAAATATTTTCCCCTTCTGATCTGGCTATAATCTACAAGGCATTCATTCGCCCGAAGCTAGAGTAAAATTCTCATATCTGGGCAGGTGCCCCTGTCACTCACTTGCGCCTCCTGGATAGTATTCAAAAAAGAGCCTTAAAATTGATAGGTGAAAGAACCATTACCGAAACATTTATTTCACTTGAACATCGTCGTAATGTTCCTTGTCTAACCTTGTTTTATCGCTACTTCCACAAACAGTGCTCCAGCGAAATAGCCAGATGCGTTCCTCCCTTAAAACAATTTCCCCGTAACACCCGCACCGCAAGGAACGCCCATCAATTTACCCTCGAGCCTAACTTCGGACGTACTGTTAAGTATAGAGACTATTTCTTTAGCCGCACAACAAGATTGTGGAATGCTTTACCCGTCTCGATTTTTCCCTCCCATTGTGATATACAGACATTCAAAACCAATGTGCACCGGCATCTCCTTTTATCTCCTATCCTCATTTCCTGAACGCTCACACTGTGTTGACTCATATTAAGGGTAGTAATAACCCCTTGTGTGCGGGCTCAAACTAAAAAAAAAAAAAAATATATATATATATAGATACAATTTTACAATATCGGTAACTTTTTTCAGAAACACTAAAACTTTTTTTTCATGATAAAAAAAAGGAAAATACCTACATTGACTAGTTAATATGAAACCTTGGTTGGTTATTATATTCATTTAAAATAAAGGCTCTTAATTTGAGCGAGTTTACTATGTACATATTAAAATACCAATTGTAATGTTTTCAATTTCAGAAGCCATTATGCTATTTATGTCGAACAATCTGTGAGAAATGAGGTAGTGGTTTCGCAATGCATTTAGGATAGGGTATTTTAAGAGAAAGTGTTCAACTGTATATCTTTATGCGGGTTATATTGAAGTACCTACATAATATGTTCATTGGATCAAAACTGAACCTACCACCGTGCAAAATGATCCTATGGTCATACCTGTTAGCACACCTTATTTGTGTCACAACTTTATGTACCAACGGTTTTAAAAATGTATTCAAGCAGGGAGCCTGCTTATATTCTGGTTGCTGGTTCCTGTATGATTTCTAAGCAAGTAGCATAATAACAGCGCATAGGAACTTAAGTTAGTTGCTTTCCCCAAAATCTTCTTCAATCAACAATTTTTTTTTTCCTCTATTACCTATGCTTGTAAGTAGCCGTCCGATTGTGGTGCAAGATGTCTTCGCTCATGGAATCTTTATATTGTCCCAAAGAATCTATTATTGTGCTTGTATGACGGAAAACATATGGTCAAATATGTATATTATAGCAAATAATTGGCGAATTTGATGAGGAGAGGAACTCTGTACTACATCGGCAAGTGTAAGATTCCAATGATTGTCATCTTCCAGAAATTGTAGTTCGAGTGAAATGTGTAGCACAATAAAGCAGTGTTGAAAGGACTTCGGCCCGGCCACGTTAACCATTTGCGTTGCCTTGGACGGACGAACAGTCTATAATCTGCTTAATGTGTTTCCCATGAATCCTTGGACTGGAACGCCTCACTTTCGTGGCTCCCACTTTTTTGACTTTTTGTCAATACACATTAATATCTAAGCGAAATGGATGCAAATATCTGATTGGTAGCTAAGTTTGAAAAACCCAGTCACTGCTGTTTTTGGGGCAGCTAATGCTCTAGGTATGTAAAGCCAGTCTCTTCTAAACATCTTGTCCATTTTCAAGGTGCACGGCTGGCTCAGCAACATTAGGCCAAACAAAATTATAATTATATAAGGCCCATAAAAAAGTAACAAAACAACAACAACGAAATTTCTCAAGTTTTGAAATGCTATTTTATTTCTTATGGGGACTTCTTTCATTCATATTTTTCATAGTGAAATAGGGCCCCAATGAAATAAGGCCCTTAATTTTGGGGAGGTATTTCGTTTTATTATGAAAAACAATTTGGAGCCTCATTTAATTTTTAATAATTTGCATAAAAATGTAAATAAAAATGTCTTTCACAAAGAGTATTGGCGGAACCCAGAGCTGGCAATTTACCGCTTGTTGTGGACCCAGCAATCATGTTTCAATATTAAAAAAGGAACCGTCGTTGCTCTGTTTAAATAAAAATAAGGAAGTGTTTCAAGTGCGGAGTCTTAATAACAATTAAAATAATTAAATTTATTATTATCTACCACCAGCGAGTTCCACAACAGCAGCAAAAATCGCGCGATTTTTTTTCAGCTATTCTGTTACTGATTCTTTTCAATCTTAAGATCTTGTTAAAAACCATCAGCGAGTATAACAGAATATAGTTACTTCCAGAAAAAAATATTTTGAGTGTTGGGGAATCCTGTGAGGAGGACACATTAATGAAGAAAATGAAAGCGCTGTTGTTGTCAGCCCATCCGTTGATAATCATATTTGCGTAAGGATTTAAAAAATTGTAACAAGGAATGCAGAATGAACACTCAAATGGAATCTATTGCCGAAGGGTAGAGAGCACAAGAGTATCTTTGTTGTAGAAAAAATTGTACAGGATATACCATCCACTTATTTGTATAAAAACATATTTTTCTTTTGGGCCTTATTTATTGGGGGCCTAATTTCGCTGAGCCCTGTCTGATAGGTATAGACACGACGCGTGACTTATAGCCCAGTCATTTTAGGCATTTTAAACCCCAATCTGCGGAAAAATTATAATCAAGGTGAATTTTGGTACACACCTTTATTACGGCGTTGTTATAAAGATGTGAAAAATCGACATTGATATCGTGCCGGCAAAAAAAGTTATGAAGGTCAAAAGGTCACGAAAACCTAAGAAAAAACCGTTTTTCGCAAATATCTCGGTTTCTATAGCTCCAATGATTTTAACGTGTATGACAAAATTGTAGAGCATAAAATTTGCTAAAATTTCGTTAGTACAATTAATTTTGTATGTCGATTAGTTACCGAGATATGGCACTTCGATAAACAGGTCATTTTTCAAAATTCGCCAAAAAATGCCAAAAAATGAAGAATTCCACCTTATTTCTTCGGATATACCCGAAATATAATGAAATATTGCTGTTTTTATGGCTTCTTGTTAAAATCACCAACTTTTTACACCCCCCAACGATCCCCGCTTGCCCACCAGGTACCAGGCCATGCCCATTACTATTGTCATTCCGCCGTAATTTTTAAATATTACTTTGTTCTTAGTATACAGTGGGCAGGTAGAAAAAAGGCGGAAGTTAATCAAACTTTGAGATATTGTTCAGGCATATTGAATTAACATTTGACGAAGTTTTGGACCTCACCGGCCCTGTTGAAAAAGAGGAGGAGGGGAAACTGCAAACTTTTCGACTTCGCTCCGGTTTTCGCTCTATAACTTTTTTTGCTTACGTTCTACGGCAAAAGTGTAGTAGACTTTTTTGTAGAACGTTAAATTTACTAAAATATTGTTGTCAACGGCCTTGGCTCTGATAAAGCATCGCTTCCCAATAGATCAGCGAAATCAAGCATCATTGCGCGTGGTTAGTAGTAAGATGGGGGACCGTCAAACTAATAACTGCTAGCTGTTGGCATTCGTTTGTGTGTTCTTCTATCTTCTGTTCTGTCTGTCTCTCTCTGTCGTATTACTGTGTGTTGTCTTGAGCCGAAGGCCTAAGTTGCCAGTGCTTGTAAGTGTGTCTACTCCGTTCGATTCATCGACGGAGTTGTTGTAATAATAATAATAATAAAATATTGTTGGTACAAAAATAGTTGTATGTCTCGAAAAAGAGGAAAAGGGGGAAGTGCAAAATGTTCGACTTTGCTCCGGTTTTCCCTCAATAACTTTTTTTCCTTACTTAATACGGCAAAAGTATATAAGACCTTTTTTGTAAAGCATTAATTTTCCTACAATATAAATAGGACGAAAATTGTTGTATGTCAATTCGTTACCAAGAAATGGAATTTGAAAAGGAGGGTGGAACTGCAAAATTTTTGATTTGCTCTGGTTTTCCCCCAATAACTTTTTTCCTTACATTTTACGGAAAAAACGTTTTGATTTTCTTGTAGAGCATTAAATTTTCTACAATTTTATCAGTTCAAAAGTTCTTCTATGTCAATTCTTTATGAAGAAATGGAATGGAATGGAATGGAATGGAAGGTCAAAAATGAAGCCGTTCCACCCTCCTTTTCAAATTCCATTTCTTGGTAACGAATTGACATACAACAATTTTCGCCCTATTTATATTGTAGGAAATTTAATGTTTTACAAAAAAGGTCTTACATACTTTTGCCGTATTAAGTAAGGAAAAAAAGTTATTGAGGGAAAACCGGAGCAAAGTCGAACATTTTGCAATTCCCCCTTTTCCTCTTTTTCCGTATCACGGTAACGAAATGACATACAACTATTTTTTACCAACAATATTTTAGTAAATTTAACGGTCTACAAAAAAGTCTACTACACTTTTGCTGTAGAACGTAAGCAAACAAAAGTAATAGAGCGAAAACCGGAGCGAACTCGAAAAGTTTGCAGTTTCCCCTCCTCCTATTTTTCAACAGGGCCGGTGAGGTGCAAAACTTCGTCAAATGTTAATTCAATATTCCTGAACAATATCTCAAAGTTTGATTAACTTCCGACCTTTTTCTACCTGCCCACTGTATACTAAGAACAAAGTAATATATAAAAATTAGGGCGGAATGACAATAGTAATGGGCAATGGCCTGGCACCTGGTGGGCAAGCGGGGATCGTTGGGGGGTGTAAAAAGTTGGTAATCTTAACAAGAAGCCATAAAAATAGCAATATTTCATGATTTCTCGGGTATATCCGAAGAAATAAGGTGCAATTCTTCATTTTTTGGCATTTTTTGGCGAATTTTGGAAAATGACCTGTTTTTCAAAGTGCCATATCTCGGTAACTAATCGACATACAAAATTGATTGTACTAACGAAATTGTAGCAAATTTTATGTTCTACAATTTTGTCATACACGTTAAAATCATTGGAGCTATAGAAACCGAGATATTTGCGAAAAACTTTTTTTGCCGGCACGATATCAATGTCGATTTTTCACATCTTCATAACAACGCCGTAATAAAGGTGTGTACCAAAATTCAGCTTGGTTGGAATTTTTCCGCAGATAAAAACTATTGGGCTATTAGCGGAGGAGGCAATTGCCCATCTCCTATGCTTGTCCCGCACTTGTTTATAGACGGAAACGCTAAGTTTTAATTTTTTTAAATTTTATATTAATGCTTCACTGCTTTATTTCTTTGAAAAAAGTTTAAGTTTATGGGTACACCTACAATTATTGCTATATAGTTTTGTTATAATATTATGGTGTCCGTATTAGTTTAGGTACAATTTTTCAAAATGATTTGAGGTTGTTAATTCTTTCACTTTAAATTTTTGAAACTCATCACTTTGATTCTAATCTTTTTGTCTAAACTTAATAGTCAAATTACATATTCATCCAGTATTATTATTTGTATTCCAATTCCAAATAGTTAACATATTCCACTCAAACAGGTGTGCTATAATTTATCTTAGGTCATTATTCACCTCTATAAATGTCTTTAAATAAAAAAAAAAAAACTCATAAAATCTTTTTGGCAATCCCAACATATTGATATAAACATAATCAAATTAGCTTTAAGGAAGAACATAAATCCTCTTAATCCACGATTTTATTGCACTAATTCCAAATAGATCAAAGATCTATCTATGCTATAATAAATGTGCGATGGTTTTAAACTAATTAGACTGTCCTGCTACTACAGACTCAAAGGCAAAAAGGTGGAAAGTAGGTATATATAGATGAACCTATATAGCAATGTTCTACCTATCCGTAAGTGTATACGGAAATTCCAGATTCATATCAATGACACTTATAAAACATCTGATTTCCGATAAACACACAAGAGAGTTCTCATAAATTAACAAATGGACGTATGAGTAGGTAAAACTAACACTTTTAAGATGTTTTTTTTAACATAGAAAGATACAAGTCGACTTTGGAGTTGAGATATTCAAAGTTGATAAGCGGAAGAAAAATAAATAAGTAATCTTGTTTTAAATTGGTTCAGGTGCACTGTTATCGATATTGTAATTATTGTTTTGTGTTTAATTTGTTAAAACACATAAGTTGTGGTTAAAAGTCGGTACTTTAATGTATTAAAAGAAGCAATTATAATACTAGTATACTCTGATAATTTGTTGAAAGAAAGACGACAATGCAATCGCAGTGAGTTGGGCAATTATACACAAAAATGTTGCTCAAATTCTTTTGGTCAACGTTAAACTGTTATACCTTTACAAAGTGATCTGCAACCCAGACACTTTCTGTCGTTTGTAACTGCAAAAATATAGACAGTGCGGTCAAGGGGGTTAAAGTATTTTGATATGTGAAAGAAAAGAGGAGGAGATGAATTTTAAATGACAATAAATCTTTTCGTTTGAGGCTCACTTGTAAAAAAAAAAATTATAAGTCTAAAACTTTTTTCTCAAACCCTGACCACTATTCCTCACTACACAAAAAATTCGAACCAAACTCCAGAGTTTTGGGTATTATTAACATTTTTAATTGTTAAAATCTATCAAGAGAAATTATATTTGAGTGACATTATTCCATGTAAATTCATTTAAATTTTAATCCGTGCAGTGTAATTCATCTAATTTCTAATTGGTTAAAGTTTTTTTTTTGTACAAAACGGCTTTACACTGCGTCTTTTGCCTTAAACTATCTTTTTTATTTTCTGAAAACAGGTTTTTTTGTAGTCACAAAACTCTTTGAAGAAACAAAATTTACAAACCTTAATTTGTATAGGTACACAGAGTAGTTTCAAACAGGGAATTATTTTAATTGATTTATATTTGCATCTTCTTTTTTTTTGTATTGAGCCCGCACACAAGGGGTTATTGATACCCTTAATATGAGTTAATACAGTGCGAGTGCTTATAGGAAGTGTAGATAGGAGATAAAAGGAGATACCGGTGCTCATTGGTTTTGAATGTTTGTATATCCAAATGGAAGGGAAAAATCGAGCCGGGTAAAGCATTCCAAATTCTTGTAGTGCGGCTAAAAACTGCGAGTTTCGATACTAAGCAGTATGCGTCCAAGGTTAAGCTCGAGGGTAAATTTATGAGAATTCCTAGCGATGCGTGTGTTTAAGTCTATAAAATAGCTATAAAACAATGTGAGGCAAGAGATATTATGTGTGTGTTCATGAGAATCAACTGTATCCTTAACCACCAATCAGTTTAAATGCTCTTTTCTGAATTTAAAATTTGTTTTAATGAGAAAATAAAACATTACCTTATATCGCTATATTTGCGATATCTGTCTTATTTTTCAGTTATGTTCAATATTTGATATTCGGATAGTTCGGAGACTCGGAAACGATTTTCCTACTTTCAGCGAAAATTCAAAGTGAAATTTGCGAAAACTACTGATTTGGGTTCAAATAAAAAATTTTAAACTAGGAAACGACTTCGATTCAAAGTGATGTCCTGCTTCAAAATTTAGTTTACAAATTGTTTTCAATGTAAAAATGTATACGTTTTACTTTAAAACTGTAATATATTTGAAATAACTACATAATGTTATGTATAGCCAGAATTAATTATGATCTATTCAATGGTATAACGCATTTTTAATTCTGGTGTGTATATGGATATAGGTAGGTATTTATATTATATTACGTCGTATGAACTATAGCGGACAAAATTTGTCAACCCTTTCCATAACGGTATCGAATATCACAAGCAACCCGAGTTCGATCAGCATTCACTTCTCGTTTAAAAACGTAGTGGCCATTCTTCCTTATTGAGCATTTCTCCTATCGATTTCCAGTTAGAGTTACGAAGCACTCAAATATGAGAATCAAAATTTCAAATTTTATTCCGTCAAGTCAGAGATGGACGAGCATTAGTCCCTTGCTTCTCTGGCTTTAGCTACTCTGTTCAACAAAAAGTGTCAGTACGGGGAAGGTATGACGCTTGCCTCTCAGTCTGGTTGCATTGGCCTGTAAACATCTACTTCAAGTTAAGGCTATCACAGGGATTCCGTACTTTTTCATTATAAATTGCAGTAAAACGATTTATAGCATTATAAAATGTAGCTACCATAATTTTAAAGACGGATTGTGAAATACAAACAAAAAAGAGTTAAAGATAAGAGCTGTCGCTTTGATCTGACCGTTTTAAATTTTGTTTCTGTTCTGTATAAATACCACATACAATTTAAATTTGTATTGCTTGTAGTGTTTTAGTTAGGTAAAGCAAAGGTAGAACGAAAAGTGAGTACACGATCTGAATGCCACATCCCATGAATAAATCTTATATTAAAGAGCAGTGTGTTTCAAGAGTTGCTGTACAAATTGTTTGGCGGCTTAGTTCACTTAATGTCTTGTTCATTTCGCTAAAAATCAAAGAATTTGTAATTTTTTAATTTACATAATTATTAAATAAATATAATTGTTTCAAAAATAAAACGTATCAATTTCAATTATTTTCTTTGCGTGTAAAAATATTCACATTCTCTGGCAGCCCGATTTTGCAGGACAATTTTTGATATCTTTTTTAACTGTTTTGGCATAAGTATAAGTGAATAGATTATAAACAATGTTCTAGTTTTATATTGGGAAAAAGAATTTGCGTTTGACAAATAAGCTACTCAGACTCAGATCCAATAAATCTCTTGCCGCATGCCTCACTTTAGTGTTTTGAATTTAAAATAATTACTGTCGAACCATCTATGATAATGACGATTTGAGATTCAGAAATACGACCAAACGATGTGAAAAATCGTCTCATATATTATAAGATGCCTTTTTATTTGTAAATGTAGCTGTTAGTTCAATAATCATTTCTAGAAACGTAACAATATTCATATATATACGAGTATACGTACATACTTGCTTAAATATATTTTTTACTATAGCTACTTATATATTTCGTTTAGGGTTTCTATAAGGCCTGCATTAATAATTTCTATGTACAAATAATATAGATGTGTGAGGGCAAAAGCCAAAGACTAATTTCATGTTGAAATCAAGTTATCGCATTTCAGTTTAGTAGGCGTAGGAGCTAGAACTCCATTAATATTGCTGTTGTCATGGATGAAAGGCGAAACTATTAACCACCAATTTTCGCAAAAAAAAAAAAACATTTTAACCGGCTGCCATTTTTGTATTGTTGCAAATCAATTAACTGAGCAACTCTGATCATGTATCTCTTCTCCTACCCAGGCCAAGACAATTTAACTTCAAATTTTCCAGTCGTCACCGTGTCGGTCGTCCACAAGTGGGAATTTGTATCTAGATGAAGTAATTGTAACACAAACGTGATCAGAGCAAAGGCCAACCACACAGCAAACACTGAGGCTTCCTAAATTTAAAAAAAAAAAAAAAGATTCTTGAGTATTATTTGCTTTTGCCATCACAAAGCACAGAACACAGCCAGTGCTTCCACATAAAGCACTTTTTAATCAGGCGATTTGCATTCGGGGAAATCGTAAAATTATCCTGGTAGACACGTCGTAATTTTTGTAGGTTTACACTGGCAAATACACTTACCTACCTACATCGAGGGACGTAAATTGCCTTTAACCTTGACGGCGGAAGCTGAAAGCTAGGCAAAGAAAGAGTAGAGAACACATTCCAAATACTTACAAAAAAAAATCCATTCACATTGGATATAACTTTCACCCTCAGACCAAAATGAATTGCTAACTAAGGGGGTTGCTAGAACTGAGTACCTACGAATCTATGTTTAGGTAGGTATAGATTTAATATAGCCACGGTGAAAAGGTCCCTTTGCCAAGCAGACTCTTGGCAAACAACCCCCAATAACCCCATCATGCTACATAACATGACACGAGCTCTATTTCTGCTCCTTCTACCACCCTTTAAAGATACATATAGAGAAAGGTGAATTTCAAAAGAACGTAAAATGTTTCCAACGCTAGATTCCAAATTGACAATCTAAATATCTGAAGGAATCAAATATATAAGACAAGAAAAGTTAAGAGTTTTTACACACTCTTATCTAAGTCTGTGAACACCGCGGCTTTTTATTAGATTCTCCGGAAACCTAAATTTCGAAATGATCTAAGATAAATTTTCCCATTTTTTACTTGCTCTATAGGGCAAGTATTGGTTTCGTGCAGAAAACAAAAATCGAGGTTTTAATCAAACATGACATTACGATGATAGGGAAGCCCAAAAAAGTGGTTTTCGCCATACCGTCCGTCGGTCTGTCTGTGCGTCTGTGCGGATGTGCGCTTTTTCACGTCATGCTACAGCCTAAACGGCTTGACGGATTTTCTTTAAAATTGGTATATAGCAGTTTGAAGAAAAACCATTGTCGAGGTTTTTTTTATTTCGTTTTAGCCCGGCTCAAACTGGTTCCTTTCAAGTAACGGTTTTTTTTCAATTTGGACTTTCTCGAAAACGACTCTAACGATTTTGATTAAACTCGAAATCTAGCTAACTTTAAGTATTTCTAACAAAACTGGGTTTTTTGTTTTTGGCTCAAATAACCGTAACGAAAATCAGGTTTTAACGGTTTTTTTTTAAATAGCCATAAGTTCACAACGGCTTGATTGAATCGACTCAAATTTCGTTTGACATAGTTTTTCATAGTTTTTTATAGGATGGTTTAGTAAATTATTCACTGAAGCCTTTCTAAATGGTAGCTCCCATACAACGAGCCGTTGAGTTTTAGCCAACTTTTTTTGGTTTTTTCTAATTTGCTCGAAAATGGCTCTAACGATTTTGATTAAACTTTTTGTGTTATATTCTTTTAGTGTTATTAAGAGAACTGCGTTTTCAGTTTTTGGCTAAAAATGCAAATAACGGCCATAAGTTGTCAACGGTTGCATCGAATTCACTCAAACTTTGTTTGGTATAGTTTCTTTTAGCTTCCTATCAGATGGCATTGATTTTTTTTTTAGTTTCTTTTTTTTAAATGGTGGCTCCTATACAAAGAGCCATTAGATTGTGGCAAATTTTTTCGTTTTTTCTAATTTACTCAAAAAAGGCTTCCCCGATTTTTATGAAACTTTGTCTGTTATATATATGTTTATAGTATGATTCAAAGAAAACTGCGTTTTTCATTTTTGGCTACACATAATAGCGGAAATTGGTTTTAACAGTTTTATTAATTTGGCCATAAGTGGACATTTGTATCATTTATAACACCCAAAATATGACATCTTAATTTTAAATATTAAAGGTTTCTTAACGTTATCTTCCGTATACCGGTTTTTCCAGTTTTAGTCAAAATTTTTTAGGTTTGACCAAATTTTTCAAAAATGAATTGTTTTTATTGATCGAAAAGTTTGTTTTCATCGTACTATTGCACCCACAGAGCAAGTACGTGCGACCCAGTCGTGCATTTTATTGTAAAAGTGCTACGAACGACTAGGGTTTTCGCGTTTCTGGATCTTTTTGGTTCCCGGGAATTGTGAACGATTATTTTTAATTCCAGCAAATTCCCGGGTATAAGATATTTAGAAATAAAACTCTAGTTTTTAAGTATTTTAATTTTATTATAATAATGTATGAGTCTGGTTGCCAGAGAAATAAAACTTTAAGAATACCAAAGCAATCAAAGACCTATCGCTATCGGACAGCATGTTTCTTGCTTTGGTCACAAAGCTTCCAGCTATTGAAGACATATGTAGATGTTGGTTTCACTATTAAGGATATGTATAGCAGATCCAAATTATGTGTAGGTTTTTTCTTGGCCTATTATATATGTAAGAAAAAGTAACAGAAAAAAAAACAAGGAATAAAAAGGTATAATACCCATTTCCATACAGATAGCAAAAACAAAATGCAACATTGATTTTGAATAAGTTCATAAAAAGGATAATTAAAGAAATAAAATGTTATATGTTGTAAAAAAAGCTATACGTTTTAAAACTTACAAGAATTTCATAAGACTTGTAATTTAAATGTAGGAGATTAGCAACAGCAATGAAGTATGAAAAATATACTTACCAAATCTAATGAACGTTAACACAAAAACAAGAACTAAAACTTTTAACAAACTTTGACTTAAACGAACATGAACAACATAAACTCACTGGTGACGAAACTTTGTATGGCATTTATCGCCTTGGCTACATAGATGTCTGATTTATTTCTAACATTAAATTGTTTTGCTAAGTTTTGGAGTTCTTTAAAAATGAAAAATAAAATGTTTTGAAATAAGTTTGATATAAGTATGTATTTACCTACATATATGTATATTTTAAATATCGTTTTCACAAAGAAAATTATTAATTTTGAATGAACCCGGGTACCCGGGTATTATTAAAAATTATTCCCGGGACCGAAAACCCTAGCTACGGCGGCACTATTATTATTTTTTTTTTTTTTAAGATTAAGTTAACGAAATACTTCGGACGGTCGAGGATAATGCGGGTGGCAATGGTATAGTGGATGAAGTGCTTAGTTGCTAACCTAAGAGTTGTGGGTTCGAGCCCCAGCCTGGGCAGCAATTTTTCAATATTCCCCCCAGCTTCAACTGGACGCCACCCGTGGGATGTTCGTGATATAAGTATCACCTATTTCTAAGTCCATTGTACCAACAAAAAATCTTTCCTATCTTTCTATTCCTTCTAACTATTGCCGTGCAGTTAGCATTCAGAAGACCTTGGGTCTTACAGTAGTTAAATTATTATTATTATATTATTATTGATGCAATCGAGTATCGAGTCCTAAGTTTAAAAAAAGTAAAAGTAGGTAAGTAAAAAAAAAAGTTGTCAAAAATAGTGGGTGTTTGGTTTTTGGTTGTAAGTGGGGTGGGAGCTTATGGTGGTTAGAAAGGTGGATGTATTATGTGTGGGGGGCATTGTCAAAAAATATGGGTCGTTGGATGTAGGTGGGGTGGATGGTTGGGGATTGGGGAGATACAACCTACACGTGAACTGTTTTGTGAAAGTAAAATTATCGTCGGTAAACATACAGCCAAGTTTTCGAACAATTCGTCTGCTCCAGTCACAATTCCAAATTAAGTTTCTTCAAATAAGTAGGGAATTGTATAAAATTTAAAAATAAACAAGACATTTTTGGAGATAACCGTACACTTAAATAAGTAACCATGGGTGAACAATTAATAATTGTTTGCAGTAAGTGGATGTTATAAAAATATCAAACGTACCATAAACAAAAATTTTTCTCTGCACACTATAAGGAAAGCTCGAATTTATCAATTTAACTTTAAATATATTTTAGAAGACGTGAGAACCGCACATACATACATATAACCATAGAACTAACTATACTCTGTTACACATAAATCGGCGGTACAGGGAAGATAGGGATGTTTGTCTCTCATTCGCACTCTTTTGTTTTCCGTAAGTGCGTTTCATACAAAAGCTCTTGCAGAGTTTCTGTAGTAAGCATTTCAAATAAGAAACAATCTTGAAAAAATGTTAAAGCTCTAAAACCAAAAGCTCTTCAGCAGAAACCCAAGGAAAGAAAGCTGAACGAGTTACCAAAAGATCACTGGTAAGTAACTCTGAATGCATATCAATTAAAAAGGGGTTGAATTTTAAATAGCAGCTGCAGCAGCGACAGACGACAATCAGTGCACATTTATATGTGCTCTGAATAAGACGTAGAATTCACGTCAGATGCAATTGAAAATTCAGTGGTGGGTGAACAATTTGTATGGGGGTTTCCTTCAATTTAGTGTGGGGCAAAAATATGTCACGCTACTGATAAAAGAAAAGCTTCGTCATAAGAGGTGGTACTGCCGATTTATGTGTAACAGAGTATAATAATAAAGACAGGTTGCTTCATAGAAGAAAAAAAGGGAAAAAGAAGGAAGGAAAAATGTGGAGGCAACCTCAAATCGGTTCCTTTTTTCTTCTATGAAGCGGCCTGTCTTTATTATAAGTTAGTCTATGATATTCCTGACTGAAACCGTTTTCTTAGATAGTGTGCCCATGAAAATACTGTTAGTCGTATCAGAAAATTACATATTTTTCAAAACACAATTGGAGTTTTTAATCAAGCTCTGTGTTCTTATTAAATTAAATTTTCCTTTAACTTCGTTTAAAATTATATCATTAGCGAATCAGGGATTTCACCATAAACGGACAACTTAAAGCGATTACATTACAAACTTAAAAATGCAGAATATTGGATGGTGAGGTTGTTCGTGTATTATTTTTTACCCAAAAGCTATTTTAAAGCCACGATGTATGTATGTATGTATGTGTATTCATGTTTGAAATTTCTTTTTAATGAAGTTGAATATTTTTTGAAGGTTTTATTTTAAAATCTTAAATTTTGACAAATAAAGAGAAAGAAAAATTTCGAATGATTTTCTTAATGATACCAAATTATACGATACTGTTTTTGTTTGTATTCCAAATTCAAACATTGAAAAGTAAATGGCTCTAGGTTACAAAGACTTTCAAAAAACAACAAGACTCTAGGTAGGTAACACTGTTTTCAGTTGATAAGTTTGAGTTATTGTTTATACTGAAAAGTAAGAATCAAATCGGTAAGAGGGTTTATGTCCAATGTAAGGAGCCAAACCAAAAAAAAAACGTTCCCCTATAACACGGTATACAAATTTATTCTAATTCTGAAACACTGCTGAAATTCATCTTCGATATTTCTTCACATTAACGCAATCAGAGCAGAAGTTAGCAGTGGAAATAAGAACCCAAGCAAAATGGAGGAAAGGGTTAACGTTCCTTACGTGAGCCCTTGTAAAGACAGCTATGTACCTACTTAAAGTTTTAGACAATGAACTTTTGGGTGGAGGTGGTGTAAATTCCTTTAAGTAGGAATATATATGTATATACATATGTGTGTGATTATATACATACAACATATCATATATACATATACACGTGTGCGTGTGCAAATTTCGTATAATACCGTAAATTTAACAACTCGACTGGGAGTGAGAGGTCTTGCGGGTGGAAAACCCTGACGAGGGAGGCCATGACGACGACGGACGGACGAATTCTGCCTGCATGTCCGACATCAATTCATCGCGATGTAGCTCAGCGCCATTTGCATAATTGACCCATTCAGGACTGTGCACGGATGAATTTGAGCTTAATGCCTGAACGAGCTTTCGCCTAAATTTGCATTTTCATTTGAGAAGTCGAGTCGCATTATTTGCTTTGTGTGTGTGGTGATGGGGACTGGTGAGTCCGAGTCTCAAGGCTTGATGGAACCAACAACGCCAACGGTCGATCGGTCAATGTGCTTCTCCTTCTGTTTATATTGTAATACAAACTGCTTGGAGACAAGTTACTTGTCAGAGAATAGAGGCAAACCGAACGAAAAACGATTTATGAGATTAACTTATATAAAATAAGAAGTTATAGATGCTCAAAGCAAGAATACATTTTGTATTGATTGGCAAAGTTTGAACAATGTATGTAGGTATTAGGCAGTTTGGTTTATTGTGGAGAATAATAATGATTTTTGCGACGACTTGGGTGGTATAGAAAACTATGGACCTATGGTAGGCATTGGAATCTTAAGTTGAGTAAGATTGTTTCGAAATCATATTGTGAGTTGGTTGGTATAATAAATTAAACTTCTTATTTCTACCAACCAGACCACATGTATATCTAAGCACCTTGTATATGTAGATAGGTTGAAATCAGGTTTAGATACAATAATATCAAATAGTAGATACCTATAGCGAAAATTTTTTTAAAGAATGCATAGTTTAACGTGTTTCTTGCTTTTTTCAAAATATTTAATAGATTTTAAAACAAAACGAAATTTCTTTAGGGAATTATTTTAAAATATCTGTCAATTCTTTCTAATGGCTAAACTTACGAAAGCAACAATAGATAGGTATAGCTACTCGAATAATGTATGACTTTGAGTATAAGTATAAGGTTTCTTATAAAGCATTCTTTTGCAACTACTTATTTAAATACCTCGGAGATTTTTATTTTTAATAAAATGAAATAAAACACAGATTAATTTATTAATTGCCATAAAGTTGGATTTTTTGAAGATAATTCTTTGTCCTTTTTATTTGAATATGATTTCTGAAAAAGAGCCACCGCATAGCTGGCTCATGTAGTCAAATCTTGAGGTCACTCTTTGCAGCATTTAGGAACGTATATCGGTAACAATCATCTCTGGCTTATCGGTGTTTACCAGCTGATTCTTATAATCCCACAAAAAATAGTGTCGAAGTGTCAAATCACCCTATCTTGGAGTCCAAATCACACGTCAAAAAATCGAAATTATGTGCTCTCCAAGCGTTTCCTTCAAAAAATCAACTGTGGCACACGCTGTGTGATATGTTTCGCCGTCTTTTTGAATTCTATTCAGGAACGAAAAGTCATTGATCAAGGTTCTATAGCGGTTTCCATTGACTGTAACCCTCTGCCCGGTATGTTTTTTTTTTTAAAGTTAGGACAAACGATTCCCCAATAAACAATATTTTTCAAAATTAATAATTGTTGTTTTTTAAAGAATGAAAATCCCATAATGTGAGAGAAGGAGAGGCCGCGGCATGTAGACTCAAAACATAGGGTAGGATGGGTTACTTTCGACGATGGGGCACTTCCGACTTTCTTAATTTCAAAAAACGGTTTTAAAAGAAATATGATTGATACTATAACAAATAACACTGCATGTATGCATCACACGCAAATCGTAACAGTTCTTGTCGAACTTCTGCTTTGGTTAGACCTGTTTTTTTTTTTTTTGTGTAAATTTGTGTAATTTCGCTTATGTACGAGGTAAGTATAATATTTTCGCTATTTTGATTTAAGATTCTTTGTATTTCAATGTTAAATGATTGTGCTATATACGTATACTTAATGTTTTTACAATCACTATTTTAATTACTTTTAGATATACCTAGGTAAGTTTTGTAAAAAACGAAAAAAAATTTAAAATAATAAGTACGTATGTAGAACTTTCGACTAAAGCTTATAGGGCACTTTCGAACACCTGGATCGTCAAGATACTCGAACATTATCTTTTTAAGAACGTTTATGTGACTCTTAAAATGTCCAATAATGTATTTTTTTATTAACAAAACTTTAAACCCATTTTCTTTTTTACTGGACCACATTTCTTTTTGTTTTGTTTGGTTTCTTTTTTATGTTTATTATTTGTTTTGTTTAGGGATCTGATTTAAAAAAAAAATCATATGTTTCCTTTGTACGAATTAAGTGAGTTTTCTGATTTACAAAAAATCATGCCAGAAGTGCCCCACCCACCACACAATCGTCATTTTTGAATTAAATTTAAAAACAAATTTAAACTGTTAGAACTTTGTAAGCTTTTCAATAATGATGCATACCTATTTGTAGTTTAATTAAAAGAAAAAATCCAAAAAATATTTAAATTTGTATTTAGGACGAAATTATTTGCAACATTCAAAAAATGTGTCGCATCGGGGGCGGATTTATGTCTAACATTTATATATAAAAAAAAAACTGAGATAGGATATCTATCAATAAAAGATAAAACTAAAATTTCTAAGGAAATTCAACCATGAAAATGTATGTTGAGTAATTTTTTTTTTAATTTTGCTAGATGACCTCTGTTGAGCCAAATAGCCCCAGCCCCGATGCTGGGGTAAGTTCACCAACGTAATAGTGTAAGTTGAATATTCTCGTTTTGGAAACTTTAATTTTTTAATTAAAAAACATTTAAAAACAAATTTGCTCAAAATTCTTAAAGAAACAAGGGGTTTGCATTCGATGCATTATGAGAATTTAAGAAGTGTTTTGTAAGCAGTTCCTTGATCATGAGCAACAGATCGTAAATTCTTTTCTACTAAGCATGAGTTTTCACGCACGCTCTATTTGAGTACACGCTACGCTGTTCCTCTGGGTGTTTTTATGTCATAACTTCTTATTTTCCTGTTTAATCAACAAATAATCATAGGTAAACAAACCGGCCACTTGGCATTAAACGGCAATTTTTCGGCAACGCGGTGTAACGATAAAAAACAGAACTGCATAGTCAGTAAGACATATACATTTTGTATGTATCCTATAATAACATTGTCCTCCGCAGATACATAGGACGTATACCAAATATAACGGAATATTATAAAAAAATTACTTATATTGATAAAAAAATGTTTTCTTTTTGTAATAACTAATGACGAAAGACAAAGTGAGATTTAGCATGCCAAGAGAACAAGAAACACTCATTAAATTATTTTATTTTCAACATGCCCCTGAATCCAACTTGCCGCGGTACCCCTAAATATCTAAGTTGTGAAACCTACTTTTTCGCATCCTTGTACCTACCTGCAATTTCGAAAGTGTGTATATTCCGCATACTTTCTTATGTTCAACAATATTTTTATAAAATCTTTGCAACAGGATAGTTTTTTAAAAGATTTTTTGTAAAGGGTTATGCATTCAAAATGTGAGAAAAAAAAAATTAATCAGAATTTCTCTAAAAATCTCGTATTCTCCTTTCTTTTTTTCACCGACGCGACGATGTGAAGATTTCACAAATCTTATTTTATTGTGATTAGCAAGGGCAAGCCTTCCAGTTTTGCTTAGTTAGCTAGGTATATTTGTTATATTTCTAGGTATTTACCTTCTTAGGGTTCAAAATATTGTTGGATGGGATTCTCTTATATTCTATAACGTTAGATGAATATTTGTGAGACGAAAAAAAAAAAAGTGGAATTCCCAGTTTGTAGGTAGGTTGTAGGTAGCTTATGTTTCGTCACTTTTGACAGGACATGCCGAAATGTTTGGTTAACACAATAAAAGCTCCTGTAAAGTCTGCTTCGTCACCTTTCGATGTGCTGATAGAGTTTGTACTTTAAACCCATTTTCTTTTTTACTGGACCACATTTCTTTTTGTTTTGTTTGGTTTCTTTTTTATGTTTATTATTTGTTTTGTTTAGGGATCTGATTTAAAAAAAAAATCATATGTTTCCTTTGTACGAATTAAGTGAGTTTTCTGATTTACAAAAAATCATGCCAGAAGTGCCCCACCCACCACACAATCGTCATTTTTGAATTAAATTTAAAAACAAATTTAAACTGTTAGAACTTTGTAAGCTTTTCAATAATGATGCATACCTATTTGTAGTTTAATTAAAAGAAAAAATCCAAAAAATATTTAAATTTGTATTTAGGACGAAATTATTTGCAACATTCAAAAAATGTGTCGCATCGGGGGCGGATTTATGTCTAACATTTATATATAAAAAAAAACTGAGATAGGATATCTATCAATAAAAGATAAAACTAAAATTTCTAAGGAAATTCAACCATGAAAATGTATGTTGAGTAATTTTTTTTTTAATTTTGCTAGATGACCTCTGTTGAGCCAAATAGCCCCAGCCCCGATGCTGGGGTAAGTTCACCAACGTAATAGTGTAAGTTGAATATTCTCGTTTTGGAAACTTTAATTTTTTAATTAAAAAACATTTAAAAACAAATTTGCTCAAAATTCTTAAAGAAACAAGGGGTTTGCATTCGATGCATTATGAGAATTTAAGAAGTGTTTTGTAAGCAGTTCCTTGATCATGAGCAACAGATCGTAAATTCTTTTCTACTAAGCATGAGTTTTCACGCACGCTCTATTTGAGTACACGCTACGCTGTTCCTCTGGGTGTTTTTATGTCATAACTTCTTATTTTCCTGTTTAATCAACAAATAATCATAGGTAAACAAACCGGCCACTTGGCATTAAACGGCAATTTTTCGGCAACGCGGTGTAACGATAAAAAACAGAACTGCATAGTCAGTAAGACATATACATTTTGTATGTATCCTATAATAACATTGTCCTCCGCAGATACATAGGACGTATACCAAATATAACGGAATATTATAAAAAAATTACTTATATTGATAAAAAAATGTTTTCTTTTTGTAATAACTAATGACGAAAGACAAAGTGAGATTTAGCATGCCAAGAGAACAAGAAACACTCATTAAATTATTTTATTTTCAACATGCCCCTGAATCCAACTTGCCGCGGCTACCCCTAAATATCTAAGTTGTGAAACCTACTTTTTCGCATCCTTGTACCTACCTGCAATTTCGAAAGTGTGTATATTCCGCATACTTTCTTATGTTCAACAATATTTTTATAAAATCTTTGCAACAGGATAGTTTTTTAAAAGATTTTTTGTAAAGGGTTATGCATTCAAAATGTGAGAAAAAAAAAATTAATCAGAATTTCTCTAAAAATCTCGTATTCTCCTTTCTTTTTTTCACCGACGCGACGATGTGAAGATTTCACAAATCTTATTTTATTGTGATTAGCAAGGGCAAGCCTTCCAGTTTTGCTTAGTTAGCTAGGTATATTTGTTATATTTCTAGGTATTTACCTTCTTAGGGTTCAAAATATTGTTGGATGGGATTCTCTTATATTCTATAACGTTAGATGAATATTTGTGAGACGAAAAAAAAAAAAGTGGAATTCCCAGTTTGTAGGTAGGTTGTAGGTAGCTTATGTTTCGTCACTTTTGACAGGACATGCCGAAATGTTTGGTTAACACAATAAAAGCTCCTGTAAAGTCTGCTTCGTCACCTTTCGATGTGCTGATAGAGTTTGTACCAGTAGGTAGGCAATAGCAAACTATCATAATCCCAGGTACCTAGCGACAAACTAAAAATTTGTTTAAAGAAAAAAAATATCTTCCAAAGTTCAACTAAAAAATCAATCAATTTACTTCACTCCAGAATATAATATAATAATTAAAGCATCAATTGGAATCACAAGACACGAGACACCCTCTCCACATCGTATCAGAGCCAATATCAAATCTCAGAAATCAGAATAATCACAATCGGAGAGGAAAGTATTCCATAGTGTCACATCTCACAATTGAAATCGCAAACCCAAAACATACTGCGTTGGCGTTCAGTGAACTTTGCTTCTGTACGTCAGTGCTCAGTGGTGGGTTTGCTTCAACTCACCATACACTAAGGGGAAACGCCTCACACATTGAAAAACCAATAAAATAAAAATGATTCAACTTATACTGTGAGTTCAGTTATCGATGATTGAGTGGGGAACGAATTAACAAGTACGCAGACTCGAGACCAACCACATGACGCAGTTATGTTGTTGGCTCCGCCCGAAAATAAAATGGCGTGTGATGGCATGCACAAGCAACTGCTTAGCTACGGAGTGAAGTCTGAACATGAAGAAGGGAGTCAGATAGAGAGCTCAACGAGCAGGTAAAAATTAATAGAGACAACATCTCTTTGCAGTGGCGTAGAACTGTAACGATTGCAAGGGATTTTCCGGGTTTTAAAAATTATGTTTTTTCTTTTATTTTGTTTTTTTTTTTGTTCTTCAATTTTTGCTGCGCTGGCAGGTATCCTTTGTGAAAATCAGTATCGAGCTTCAATGGGGGAATTTCCATGCAGAGAGATTCTCATAGGGCTCTAGATCCTGAAGCGAAAGTCGGATGCAGATGATGCAGAGTGGGTATACGATGTACGAAGTTGCGAGTTCATCTGTTTTTTAGATGAACGCTATTTACTTTGACTATCAATGCGAAAACAACGACAATGGATGCGATAATTGCATTCTGTTCGATAATCGTGTTGCCCACAGCACTGCCAACACCACCACCACCACCTCCACTCCCT
This sequence comes from Platycheirus albimanus, assembly GCA_916050605.2. Lineage (NCBI taxonomy): Eukaryota > Metazoa > Arthropoda > Insecta > Diptera > Syrphidae > Platycheirus > Platycheirus albimanus. Next base: position 83,709,779 of record OU696696.1, read on the forward strand.
TTTTCCTATACGCCCACACACGGCACACGGATATTTAAGGCATCAGTTGGCTGATTGATTGAATTGTTTGTTGTGAAACAAAAGATTTTAATGGAAATATCGTCTCCTGATGCGAGAGCAAGGTCCTTGGGCGGATGGATAGGATAAATGAATGATGTTGGAGCTTCTGAAATACCTATATTGAATGTTTCGAATATCGGCAACTTTATTTCATGTTGAAGATAGGTATACCTACCTATTGGGAGGCCAAAAGGAGCTTGAAGGTATTTTTTTTTTATTTAGTCTTTGTTGTAATGATTTCAAAGTGATTTCTTCTGTTATAAAAGAATGAAGGGAATGATAATTTTAGATATCAATCTGACTAGTACGAGCGAGTGTATGTGTGTTTTGATTAAGGTTGAAGGTACTATATATACGTAAATGAGTAGGAATTTTTGACAGATATAGACATTTCTGTTTTTCTATAGCTATAACTGGTACCTCGCTAAGTATCTACAATTCTACATCCTTATAGCTTGGTTGGATGTTCTTATTTAATCAGACGGACTCTGCTTATTGACATTTGTTTATGCAACAAGGAGGCTTATATCGATTAATTATCAAATTTAATTATCGTATATATATGCACGAGTAGGTATCTGGATGCATAATACATACTGAGGTACCTATATTCAATATAGTTTGGTGGTATCTGGAATATAATTGGTTTCCGTAGGGAGGTTTAAGAACATCCTACCAATTCAAAGCTTCCATAGCTGGTTCTTATTTGCTGTTAGAGCCTCAAAATATTATTTAATAAAATATTATTTTATATCTATTGCAGGTTTTTGTTCTGTCCAATTGGACATTTTGGAAACTATCCATTCTTTTCAATTTAAGCCTTTAACGTGAAAATATTTCGAAAACGGTGTAGAGAACCTTTTTTAACTAATTTGGGTGCTACATATAGATCAATACAAATTCTTTTGGCCAAGTAGGGTCTACTTTATAGATTTCTCCCTTACAACGTATGAATTTGTTCCCTCTTTCTATTTTTATCAAGGAACTCTATAGGAGACCAGGCCAAGAACTTATCGATATTGCATATTGCAAAGGAAGAAGAAGTAGATAGTTATACACTTTGTTGCATGGAGAAAACCGAAATGGGATCAATTCATACAGAAAGCTAGAAAAAATTAGAAGGAAAAAGTAAAACTCCGAGCAAAAAAGTAGTGAAAGAATCTTATAGAAAAAGCTTAAGAATGAAGGAGTTTTATGTTTCAGAAATGCAAGTAGGTTGGGAACAATTTTGTAAAAGTTGACGAAACTAACCTTCACATTCCACAAAAGAGGATCTCGCTTGTAATGCAAATCAGTAAAGTATGAACAGCCATTTCATTTTTTTAGTCTCTAAAGCATCTCCTACACAGGATGCTTTAGACAATTTATTGTTTCAAGCCGTTCAATGATTTCTGGAAAGCTTAGCATTTTGATTAAAAATTAAATCTTCACATTGCGCTTTATCCTGGATTGTGTCAAACAATTTATTACCTTATATTTTTTACTTTTGAACCACTTATGATAACGCAAATAAAGGTCCTTAGCGTCGCATTCAACTTTTGAAATCCCTTCTAAGCTAACAAAAGTTTTTGGAATAATTTCGTTGAATTGTTGCTGCTCTGACGAATTTGGAAGGGATTCTTAAAAAATATTGGACGAATCCCCATTCCAGCTATATACGATAACAAAGTAACATCACTATATGTTTTCAATGGATTACATGTTTGGGCCATATGTAAGGTCTCAATGTAAATACCAATGTTTTGTGTACAACCTACTTGCGGGTGCATAAAACACAGAGGGTAGCAATTTTTCTGTATTCTCGCAGTTTCAACTGGATGCCACCCGTGGGAGTTTTGTGAGATAAATATCACCTTAATCTCAATCCACTATACCACCGCAATTTCTTTCCTAATCTTTCTATTCCTTCTCTCCCAAACGCTCGCACAGTGTTAATTCTTGTTAAGGGTATTAATAAGCCTTTGAGTGCAAGCATGTACACTATAAAAATAAGGCTAATTAGTCATAGCATAGGTCAATCTTTAATCGGTTTATAAAGACGCAACTCTCTTAAATAAATTGTTTACTGCAGTGAAGAATTTGATTTGTATAAAGAAGCATTTCACTTGGTATACTCATCATCATCACCCAAGAGAATGACGCCTTGGGGTGAATTTTTAAGGAATGACAGACACAAACTGTCTTTATTTAGGAAGTCCTACTCCTTGTCAGAGTGTTTCAAATTGATATGTAAGCAAAACACTTCCAGCAATATCGGTTTGGCAATCCAACTGTTGTTAACCTGTAAAAACTAACAGTTATATAGATATGGATAGAAACATAAATAGGGGAAATTCAAACTCATGTTATATCTATACCTACTTATATTAACGTCTTTTCTTATTCAGAAAAAAAAATTCTGCTTCGTCATTAAAATTTTCTAAGGACCAATCTTTCCATATCCTCAACACGCACTTAATATATGACTTCATCAAAATCAACCACAGACAGTCTATCGGATTTTTGATTTGCCATTTGCTTGGATATTATTTCTCGAATGCTTCACATTCATTTTTATTGGCATTTGGAGTACATGCTCTAAGGTTTAAGAATACAATGTCCTCACTCCACAAAAAGAAAAAAATAACATTATTAAGGGTTGCCCACCTGCATAATCTATAAGTTGGGACAATGATACCAAAAAAAAAAAAAAAAAAAAAAACACACAGTCCCTGCTGCTGAGTCTTTCGTTTTCCCCCGCCTTGGCATTAAGAGCACATATATGAACATGTCTTATCTGCAATCACTGTCATTGCTTGCAACCGATGACACTTGCAACATCGTCTTCAGTAGCATCTCTCATTGGTAAAGGTTTAATAATACAAAAAAAAAAAAGAAATAAGTCAAAAGTGGAATTTGCTCGCACGTAAGGTGACACATCACCAAACGACCGTAGAAGACGACCGCGACGCGACGCGCTGGCTTTGCTGAATTATGATGTATACTAAAGAGCGGCGGCGGCAGCTCCAGCGCAAAACACATATTATGTATATGTAGTATATAGGGCTTCCATATTGCATAGTAGGTACTTTGGCCTTAATATTGCCTCATCAGAGTATTCCATATGTCCATGCAGCACTCGAAAGCAATCGATGATATAGGTGCACTCAATGGCGGGACCACTTTGTCCAAAGACTCCTTTGTGACTGTGCTGACGCTGATACTGTTGCGGTGCACTCTTGTAGCACTGGTATTGGAGCTGTATAGAACGGACGTGCCCCACGGCCTGGCCAAGCCGAGTGAAAGGTGTACGTGTTAATTGGCGTTTCTTACACCTATTTCCATCAAACGTTTACTGTTGTTAATACACTCGCTGGCTTGAGGACCGCACTGACTGCATTTCTCATTTTAATTGCCTGAGTTAGTGAATTGAGCTGCCAGCCAACACTTGATGTTGATTCAAATGATGAGGAGAATGATGAAGTATCTTTTAATGAATAAGATTGCGATTTGGTTATCCTTTGTCAAGGAAATATGTACAAATTATTTCGTTTTTCATTTTGTGGTTAAAAAAGCTTGCACAATTTTTCTTAGATGGTTTAGATTGTGTGTTGCAAGTTATAGATTCGATTTTAAGAAACCAGAAACAAAATCATGATTCCTGTAGTTGAAAGCTTCAATTGAAATGGAGACGGGATGCAGCCATCTTAATATGATAAATGATCTGATAAAAGCCGACTTCGTATACTTAACGTCTTGGACCTTTAAGGAACTGAAGATGAACCGTCGTTGAAACTTGAAAAATCCTTTTAAAAATCAAAAATCGTGACTTTATATATCAGCAAATAGTCAAAGATTGTAATAAATAAAGTGCACGACTGGGTCGTACGAACTTGCTCTAATGTGTTACAGTGGTCTTGGGGCTTTAGATTTTGGAAAAAAAGCAATAAAAAAATCATATGAAATTTTATTAATCATTTAAAAATCAACGTAAAATCGTTTTTTGGAGAAAATGAAGTAAGCCATTAGATTTCTTTTACTTTTTTGAATTTTAAGGAATTTTTTTTTCAAAATCGTTGGAGCCGTTTTTTCAAAAAACGGTTTTTATTTTGAAACTTTTCGGAAACATATTATAAATTTATTTTGAGTATGTCAAAATCTAGCGGTTTAAAGTTCTTATCAGAAAACAAAAATTTTAAAAATTTTGAACAAACCGTTTTTGAAAAAACCAGAAGTCAAAAAAAAATTTAACTTTTTTTTAAAAAGCTCAAAAAAATATTTTTTTGAAAATTAAAGAATTTGTATTATTTCGTGTATAACAGAGCTTTTATATTAAAATTTTCATCGAAATCCGTGAAGTGGTTTACGAGGAAATCTGATTTAAAAAAACCGGTCGTATGGGAGGTACCGTTATAAGACTTTTCCTAAAAAATCTGTTCCGTCCAAAACATAAAGTTTACTTAAAAAATACCATTCAGAAAAATTTATCAAAATCGTAGCAGCCGTTTTTGAGATAAATGAGTTTTTCATTAAAAATCATATGGCAGGTACCGTTAGTTTTGGAGCTAAAATGCTAATTCCAAAAACCCCTCTGTAAGACGTCATAATAATACTATGTACCAAGTTTGAAGCAAATCGGTCCAGCCGTTTAGGCTGTAGGTGCCGATACAGACAGACGGACAGACAGACAGACAGACAGACAGACAGGCAGAATTGTCGGACCCACTTTTTTAGGCTACTCTATCATCGTAATGTTATGTTTGATTGTCCAAAAAAGTTTTTTGCCGTCTAAAATCTTGCACTCCAAGTACCGTACATCATCCTTATACAGTTCAACTCTATCAACGTCGTCATAGGGTGCTTTAAAATCGACGAACAAGTGATGTTAAATTCTTGGGCCTCTACAAGATGGAAAATGGATGATGGGGTAATTGTTAATGGTAAGGACCTATAAGAACCTATTCCATTATTATCAGCAACGGCTGCTTATATGCGATGTTTAAAAGGATTATGCTCATAGTTGGCGCAGAGTAATCAGTTTCCTTTTTTGTGGATCGGGTAGCTGGTAGTGAGATTCCAATCATCGGGCAAATTTTTCTCTGTCCTTATGAGCCGGTGTATGCATCTCCATAGCTTGTTTAAAAAGTTTCGCTTGAAGACCAAATCCAGCTGACATGACATTTTCGTTTTTAATCTGGTGGTGATTTCATTTTGGACCGCCGGATGTATCCCGCGGTTGTCATAAACAGGTCAATCTCACTGTAATCGCCTCTCAATAACTGCTTAAAGTAATCTCTAGATATGACTAACTTTCGCCTCGCTATATTACTATGGTGTTTCCATCTCCATCCCTGTTGATTGTTTCACTCTCCTATAAAGGCTTCGCACTTCTTCTCTGCTAAAACATCTTTGCATCTTCTTGACTTCACGTTGTTGGTGATCATTTTTCTTTCTCCTGAGTAAAGGTGTAGAGATTTCGGGTCTCAAAATACTAAACAATTATTTATTATTTATCATTTATTTATTCATCAATCTCTTAAACTATGATAACAAAATTTTATAATTTAATTGCTGGTGGGTACATAAGTATTAAATTCACATTCAATTGTTAAATAATAGTACAAATCAAGTTTGACTCCCTGATGCAACGGAAAATAGGTTCATTTCGACAATAGTTGCTATGATGAAACTGCATATAGGAGAAGTATATCCTTCGAACTTGAAGCGATTACATTCCAAACAGTAAATGCCGGATATTATATAAGGATGGTCTTGGAATCCTCCAATTCCACTTTAAAAAAGCATATCTTGTGAAATTCTTTTGAACTCATTCTGTTCTATCCCTCGAAAAATTATAATAAAGATTCCAGACTATGCTGCAATACTCCAAAAGTGACCTTACTAGGGAATTATATAATGATTTTAATGTATAACAATCTGAGAACTCTCTAGTGTTTCTTTTGATAAAACCAAGCATTTGGTTTGCTTTGTTAATCATTCAGTCCTATAGTGAGAAAAGAATGACAAGTTAGTATATCTTAGATAACTCCTAGGTCTTTCTTCTTCTCACTCTTTATAGATTAATACTATTGATGTTGTATTCAAAGAAAAAAATAGGATCGTAAATCCTGAAACCAGACAAGATTTGACATTGAGAAATGTTTAGAAGAAGGTGATTCCGTTGGCACCTATGATCTAGTCTCACCAGATCATTCAAAAACAGTCTAATTCACGAATCGTTAAATATGCTTGGAATGTCATTTACAAAGAGCAAAAAAAGTAGTGGCCCTAAATGACTTCCCTGAGGTACCCCTGATGGAACTGGGAATTTGTATGAGAAAGAACAATCAATTTTTACTATTTGAAATCTTCCGGTCAAATACGATTTTAGCCACTTCAGTAAGGAGGAGTGAATACCTAAAGACGATAATTTATGAAGTAAAACGTGATGATTTATTCTGTCAAATGCTTTCGCAAAATCTGTGAAAATAATATCCGTTTAAGACTTCTTTCCCATATTTGATATGATGACGTTTGCCATTAAAGCTATGCCGTTCATTTTCCTGACACAAAACCATGTTCAAAAATTTATATGTGATGGTCCCGAAACAAATGAGAGAGTTTGTTACAAACTAATTTCTCAAATATCTTTGGTATAGCTGAGATCTTACATATTGGCCTGTAATAAGTTACTTCCTGCCTTGACCCCGATTTAAAAATAGGAGGCAAAAACGAAATGTTCCAGTCATCCAAAAATTAATGTGGAGGAATTAAATATTTATATGTTATTTTGTAAACAGCCGCGGTGGCAATAATACAGTGGACATTGTGCTATGTGCTTACCTAGAGTAGTGGGTTTGAGAACCAGCCTGGGCAGCAATATTTTTTTATATTCCCACAGTTTCAACTAGATGCCACCCGTGGGATTTTGGTAAGTTAAGTATCAACCTAATCTCAAGCCTGTACCACCAAAAATTCTATTCTGCCTTTCTATTCCCTCTCTCTATGACGCCCGGACATTGTTATTTCACTATAACGATAGGTACCTTCCTATTATAACCCCTTAGTGCAAGTATATTATAAAAAAAATGCCTCAAGTGGACAAGTTAGTTACAATGAAGATGTGCTGGAAAATCTGAGTGTGAAAAGTTATAAGATCCTGCAAGACACTTGAATAGACAGATTCGAGATTTGTCCATGTTTCCATTTGTGACGACTCCAAATTTTACAAAATAACATAAATAAAAATTATATCATAATATGGACAAAGTTTAGCTACTAAATTTGATAAAAAAAAAATAGTTTGATTGATCAAAACATTAGTTAATGCACATCTATTTCCAACAAAATCAATAGAAAGGTTCCACACCAAACAAATTTTACCCAACCAAAACCAATCTCTATTCCTAAAATTATTATGCCCAGCCACTTACATCAACATAAACATATATTTATCCCTCCACCTCCTCTTGCTCTCCTGAAAACGACATCTCATCCAAATAGATACAACTCACAGCGAGATCTAAGATAGCCAACAAGAAAGATACACAAGCAACACATAAATCTCCTTCTGATTTATCTCTCAAGGAGAAAACCCAATTCCTTTTTCTTGCGTCGCGCATTATATCCACCAAAAATGCCAAACAAATAAAATACAAAAAAAAAAAAAAAAAAAAAACAAGAAAAACCGTCAACAATATACTTTGGCCCCAAATCTAACGTGTAATGTTCCAGATTGCCATAATATACGAAATAAAGGACGAGTAAAACGAAATTTCGACTGTCTTCGCCAAGAATTGTAATAACGAACTCCTCTCCTTACATATGTATACCGTTTTCTGTACCTTCCCTTACCGCACATGTATTGGGATGAGTGAGTGGCTTCTTGGAAGAAAGTTCAGCAACGTCAATTGTGTGTCCCGTTTAGTTGTCGTTGTCGTTTTCGTCCCGGTAAAGAAAATCCGAATAAAAATGGCGAAGAAGAAAAATTCAAGCCAAACATTAAGCATTACAAATGTCCTTAGTGTATATACCTACCTACCTATACCTACCTATACCTATACACCAGCACTGCATCTTTGTATAAGTAAGTATGCTTAGCTACTATGGCACATATAACAACCCAAAACGCTCCCCAATCACCCATTGCCTGCTCCCATCCCTCAACAGAAAAGCGCGCTCGAATATATCTCACCCAGTATCTGTATCTATGCTCGGTTTGGGAGATAAATTTTCCTAGATACTTTTGTGTATGTGTGTATATTTGTAAGATACACATTTTGTGGAGAAAGCTCGTATATTATCATAAAACGAGGGATGTGAAAAGTCGGATCGTAAATCTTCTAGATAACAGTTTATGTGAAACTAAGAAGCAAAGAGAAACACGGCGCGCGGGCAGCAGGCGACAAGCGGTAGGGGGTTAAATTGAGGGTGGAAATAAGAAAGCGTTCCAAATCAACATTACAGATAAAATATATAAGACAAGCGAAAGCGATTCTGCCAAGAGAAAAGGAACACCAAAAAATCTGTTCTCCTTGCATAACAAAAGCCAAAGCCAATCTACTTTCTCTCTCTCTCTCTCTCTCTCTCTCTCTCTCTCTCTCTCTCTCTCTCTTCCAGTTTCAGTCTCATCAATGAGTCAAAAACTCAGCCTTGAAATCTCGGGTCCAGTTTATGTTTGTGCACTTGAATAAATTTAATTCTTCGCTGTTTGCTTTCCTGGAGCCCGGAGTCACCGCTATTTAGCCATAATTACCTTGTCATTAAGTTCTTCCCTCGCCTCGATTTGATTGACGCTTGCACCATCACGCACAGCAGAACTCAGGGCCACCCCAAATCATTGCTCTAAACAACGTCGGCGTCGATGACGAGGACGCGACCCTTGAACACAAAAATCCACCCTCTTCTCTGGATGTCACATGCGATTGTCCTCTATTAAATCAAAAGACGTAAAAACTGCACAATTGAGATAAGACGAGATACCCCACGATTCACGAACAATCACCATCGCTGCCGACGACAACGTATACCGTTTCGTATGTTTATAGCCCAAACTTCGAACAGATCCTTGCACTCGGTTAAGAGAGATTCAGATTACTATCGCCATGTCACAATCTTGTTCAATTTAATCTGTAACCACCACCAGGACACACCATTGGCATCGCTGGATGATAGTCGTTCGTAGTCGTCGTCGTCGCCCTAATCGAATTATATTTCGACTCTTGCTTTCGAAAAGGTTTAAGACGGTTTTGTGCCTTAAGCTTCTGCTGGGCTCTGACTGACGCATGGTGACGTGTGTCCGTTTTGTCGGTTGCCTTCCTTGAAAAATCCTTCCCCTCTGACAAGTGCGTTGCTCTTTTTCTATCCGCAAAAATAAAGGAAATGAAAGAGTTTCCTTTATGAAGGTGGTGGTGGCTGGTGGGCTGTGGCTCATGGTTGATGGTTGAATATCTCGTCACAAAGCCGCACTGATTCCATTGATTGTGGGTGATACCTACATAAATATACAGAGAGACGTGTAGCTGAATATTTTTGTTGCGGGTTCTTTTAATTTTTGGTGTTTTAATCGCTTTGACCTTAAGGCAATTTGATTTTGATCGCTAAAGGGGAGATTGGTTAGATTCGATTTAAGTTTTACGTAACAGGGTCGTGCGATTTTGGTTAGATCTTATAGATGCAGATATGTACCTATTTATTATTTGAGAAGGGCTGTCAAATTAATAGTTGCCACTTGCTTCAAAGCCTGAAATAAATTATGAATTAATTGAAGAGATCACAAAAGTGAGATAAGGAGTTCTTTGCTGACTCCATCGAAGTAAAAGCAAAGCCCCGGATATTACCACTCGCTTTTTTATTCTTATCACGTAAACGTCGTAAGCGAACCTATAACCTATATAAGTAACTAATTGTGTTAATTCATGTAAGTACCTACTTTCCTGATGCACTGGATTAGGTGTTGCAAATATTAAATTTCAAGCACAATATAGAAAACAGCTGCATGCCAGTGTTTGCCTTAATCCTTACCGATTTCGACAGAACAGCCAACAGCGATCCTGATAAGATGGAAAATCACACACAAAACACAAGCTTAGAATTTTTTGTTTGTCAAAAACGTCAAACAAAGTGTTCCTGTGTTTGACAGAATTTAACAAAATTTTATTTTGCTAGATACAATTTTCTACTTCTTTGATTTTGAAGAATGAAGAAAAACATAAAAATGAAAAAAAAAAATGAATAATTTTCGATAGGTATTTTTGTTTATTTTTAGTGAACGGTATTGAAGTAAATTCAAATTAAAGTGTTTAAGACGCAAAATTTTGGTCGATGATTACCGACTCTTATTAAAATTACATTATGATCATGATTTCTTCAACAGATATACAGAAAACTGTATTCATCTATTCAAAAATTTTGAATATATCGATATATGTAATAATTATCCTTTGTTAAACATACAATTTTTATTTTTGTCATTATAACAAATTGCAGTTTCTTTAACAAATCAAATTTTTACAAATGAAATTCAGCCTAATTTGACTTACCTTAAAAGGACACTTCGAACAAGAGCTTTTTTAATGATCGATTTTTAAGGCACGATTTTCGTATTTCTCCATACAAATTTTCAAAGGCGTAAAACGGTCTCCTTCCCAATCACTGCCTTTTAAATTAAACATCATATTCTACAAAAGACAGTATTTAGCTAGTCTTTTTTTGTTAGATTCCGGAAGTTGTTGTGATTATTTAATTTTTTTTTTCAAAAATATATATTTTCAAGAGCTTGAACAACTTCCCAAAAAATAAAAGTGCACGACTGAGATGCTTAGGACTTGAAATTAAAAAAAAATTAAATGTGAAAATCATGTGACATTTTATTAATCACTTAAAAATCATTAGTTAAATGTTTTTTTTTAGAAAAAGTGAAGAAAGGCATCTGATTTATTTTACTGATTTGAATTTTAAGAATTTTGTTTTTCAAAATCTTTCGACCAGTTCTCGAAGACATACATAGGTATTCCAAATTATTTTTGAGAACACGAATTTCTAGAACTTTGCAGTTCTTATAAGGAAAATAAAATAAAACAAAATTGATCAAACCGCTTTTGACATAAACCAAAAATTTAAAAATTTCTTAAACTTTTTTAAAAATTTGAAGCTGCTAAATTATTTCGTTTATAAAAGGGCTTCCATATTAAAATTTTTATTGAAATCCGTCAAATGGCTTACAATTCTTATTTGAAAAAATCCTTATATTTGAAACACCGTTATATTATTTTTCCTGAAAAATCAATACCAACCAAAACATAAAGACTACACAAAAACACCATTCAGAATGTTTTATTAAAATCGTGGTTATACTTTGTCATTAAAAGTCTAAGGTTTAAGAATTCAATAAACATTTAATTATTAAGAAGTAAGTATTCGTGCTTGGGTACCATTCGCGTTACGTGAGATCTATCAGACAACTGACCCCATGATTTTAACGCAGTTAGTGGTTCATACCATATAGTTTTCATAAGATAACGCTATGTATGTACAAAAATAATGCTATGCATATAAGAAAAGGATGACCACTGTATTATACAAGAAACCAACTGTTAACTTCGAGCAATGTTAAAAGGGGTGTTTTAGTTTGAATACAACGTCTTCCCCCATTAATAGCATTAAATGGCTCCGTGAAATAACTCCCCAAGAAATAGCCCCCCCCCCCCCAAATGAAATAACCCCCCAAAAAATTGTATGAGATTGGGGAGTTATTCATATGAAATAATCTGAATTAACACAAATATGTACTTCGGTTGGCGCAGGGAAACTGGTCCTGAAGTCAAAAGTCCCGAATTTGACTTTCGGGACTAATGACCAATTATGGTGAGTCATAAGTCCCTAATCTTAATTTGGGACTTTTGACCCACCATGATGGGCTATAAGTCCCGAAAACTAAATTCAGGACTTCTGACCCATCAAGTAATTTTTTCAGAAAAAAAAATTATTGGACAGTTTTTAGTTTCATGGTTTTTGCTGTCATACTCATAACAGTAAAAATAAAGTGCTAGGCAATAGAAAGAAACTCAATCCTTCGCTAGCTTTCAAGGTTCAACGCTAACAGAAATGTCTGCTTTGCCAAATGTCACGGCATCAGAAAGTCATCGTACTAGATTTAACATTTTTAGGAACGCAACAACAAAATCTTAAGCTATACATTTTTATTTATCAAACCAAAATATTTTAAATCAAATAATTTTATATGATTAAGTATGATGAGCTTGAACAAAAAAAAATTCAGTATGCTTTCTAGCAATTTTTTCTTGGTCTAACCACCTTTTTTTGTTTATTTAACGTAATAGATGATTCATTCAACTCTATTTTCACAGGTTAATTTATGAAAGTTATATTATTTTTTAATTCAAAATCATGTTCCTTACTCAGTTCAGGACTGTTAACTCTTAAATCTAATTTCGACTTTTTTAATTTGATTTCTGTGTACTAATCGTATGGTTCCATTATTATTAATTAGGTATGTTAGGTAACTTATACATTACATTACATTAAAATGTAAAATCTACTCCGTCGATGAATCAATCGGAGTAGACACACTTACAAGCACTGGCAACTGAGGCCTTCGGCTCAAGACAACACAAACACGACAGAGAGAGACAAACAGAACAGAAGAGAGAAAAACAGACAAACACATGCCAACAAGCACGCAGTTTATTAGTTTTGACGGCCCCCATCTTACTACTATAACCACGCGCAACGATGCTCGATTTCGCCTATCTATCGGGAAGCGATGCTTTATCAGAGCCAAGGCCGTTGCCAGGTAACTTATAATTTTCATGACTTTAATTGAAATCCAATGAACAAAACTTGCTTCATGATTTCTAAACCATACAATTTCTCCCTCTGCAAAGGGTTGTATACAGCGCTACCACTTTACTTCAATTGAAGTAGATCTGCTTCTTTTTATCAAAAAAATTTAAAATCTACTTCCTACTTCGCACTATCACCAAAATACTGAAATCTGCTTCATTTTAAAAATATCTGTTTCAACCTACTTCAATTTTACAGAAAAAGGCAAAATCTACTCCCTTTATTCCATTTCACTCCAATTTTTGTTTTACATACTATATATGTAGAAATGAAGATGAAAATAATTTTTTTTTGTTAAATTAAATTAAAAAGTGTTATGAAACAATATTTATATAAGAAGTCGGAAAGACTTTTAGTTTGGTTTTCGTTTGATTGAATTAAGGCTATTAAAAAAAAATTATGATTTAGAGGGTGTCCAAACCCAAGTTTTTTTTCGGGCTCTAGCTCACGGATTTCTTGGAAAATATTGGCTTTAAGTGATATAATCGCTTCCGGATTGTTGACATAACGTCGGTCCTTGACGGTTTCTAACAAAAAAAGTCCAAAGTAGTCGTATCACAGCTCCGAGGCGGCCAATCGATAACACGATTTTGGAATTTAGTGAGCAAAAGATCGATTGTAGAATGGGCTGTGTTTCATAGCGCGTTAACCTGCATGAAGCAGAGGTCTTCCAAATCCATGTCTTCACATTGCTCTGTAACACCCACCGTTGACAGAAACGTTGTTCCCAGCCTCATTTTCGAACAAAAATGGTCTAATGAACGATGAACTCATCACTTCACGATCCGCACCAAACTGTCACACTCTTTGTGGATGCATTGGCTTCTCGACAACAACGGGCGAGTTTTCCCGAGACATTTTGTTTGTTAACGTAGCTGCCGAGATGGATATGCGCCTCATCAGAAAAGTTGATTTTTCGCCGAAAATCGTTTTGTAATTCAAGCTGCTCTTAGCCCCAACGAACTTACACAGCATTCACTTTGGAAATAAGTTTTCAATATTTTCCAACGCTGTTCAAACATAAAGCCACACATTTCGTTCCGCGGAGGTTGATACTGAATATGTTTCAAGATTTCGAGGGGGAAACAGCTGTCAATGTCAAAATAACCTACGATTTAAAAATAAACCACAAAATAGCCCACCCTAGATGTAGATTTTTATAAAAAAGTTTAGTTTTAAAATCTACTTCGATTTTTATCAATCTGCTTCACTTTTTTCTTCAAATCTGCTTCGATTTTTTTTCTTGAAGTGGTAGCACTGGTTGTATATCATTTTCTTATTTGCTTTTATATGACATTGTTTTTGAATTACATTTTGAATTTATTTTTAAATTTTGATTTTCTTTTGTTTCACAATTTTTTATTTTATTTTTTAATAATTCAAAATGGACTTCTTTCTTAAAATAACGTTGATAATTATCTTAAGCACTTTTTGAGAAAAATTAGTTTTTCATTAAAAATCACATGGTAGGTAGGGGAGAGTGGGGCTTAAAGTAACAGCGATAAAAAGTAAAAGGTTCAAAAAACAGGGTTCTCCATAAAATTAAGAATTGCGTTAAGGAGCAAAATGTGCGCCTCTTTTCCATATCTACCAGCATACCTACTTTGGGTGTCAATTGGATGTCAATGACAAAAGTTTTGTGGTGGTCCAAAAAATTGCAGGTTTCTAGCTTTTTTTTTTTAGTCCTCCTCCTCACACGGAAAAGATAGGGCGGTGGTTGTTTTTTTTAAACACCCATTTGAGTTTGTGTGTATATCTCCTATATGTGTGACATCCGGTTTATTGTAAATTGATTTTTTCGTGTGTAATTTCATGGTGGGGAAAGTTGTAACATTATTGCGGGGTAGAAAGTAACATTTTCCCCTTGACTTTTTTACTGATCGTTGTGAACAATAACGATAGAGAACTGTTATCTTCTTTCGTTTTTTAAATTTTTGTTTTGTGTGGTACACAATTAGAAAAAGGTCCATTGGTTAGGTAAAGTCCTCACCAATAGCAATTATAGAAAGAAACAAAGTCTTAGCCAGAAATGAAGCCAAACAAGCAACCAAGAAAGGAACCAAAAAGGGTGAAGAAGAAGATATCAGCCTCTTCATCAGGATTTTATGATGATCAAGAAAATGTTTGTCCCTTTTTTGTGGAGCATTTTCTGACAGCAGGGGAAAATTGGGTTCAGTGCATATTTTGTAAAAAATGGGCTCAAATCATGTGCGTTAAAGAATCTCTTCGTATATAAGTATGCTTAAACTGTAACACGGATGAAGATTCTTCCTTCAAAGTTCTAACATTTTTTTAATGATTGAACTGTAGTTATATGTTTTTTTTTTAAGAATGTCTGTTTCTTACATAATATATTTAAATAATATATCCTTGTCATTATGTTTTGAATAGTCGTATTTAGAGCTATGATTTTTCTAATCAGCATTTCATAAAATAATAATTGGCTTAAAATAATGTTTCTTAGTTTTTTTTTTATAATTCTTGTTACAACTTACCCCTGCCTATTTTACAACTAGCCCCATTGACGGGGTAAGTTATAACAAAGGAATATCTTCACATTTTCTGAGCAGACTTTGTTAAACTTTTCTGGTGGATCTTGTAGCTGAAATATGGTTCTTAAATTTAAAAAAAATTTGGCTGACTTATTTTCAAAATCTTAGGAGCTATACAAATAGGTTTTTGTAAAAAGTGTAATTTTTAGCCCCACTCTCCCCTACCGTTAGTTTTAGAGCAAGAGTGCTGATGCTGATTCCAAAAACCCTTCTGTAGGACGTCATATATCATAATTATACCGTGTATCAAGTTTGAAACAAATCGTTCGAGCCGTTTAGGCTGTAGACAAATAGACAGAATTGTCATGTTTAACTGTCTCAAA
Organism: Platycheirus albimanus; assembly: GCA_916050605.2. Taxonomy (NCBI): domain Eukaryota; kingdom Metazoa; phylum Arthropoda; class Insecta; order Diptera; family Syrphidae; genus Platycheirus; species Platycheirus albimanus. The sequence continues at coordinate 83,725,557 of OU696696.1, forward strand.
AAAAAAAAAAAATTACGAATGCATAACTTGCCTTATAGTACCTGCATACGAGTACCTACCTAGGTACCTACTTATAATCGCAAGTAAAAATATAGCCACTCAGGTCTGGTGCTATCACCAGCTATCAGCTAACAGCTCCAGCACCCACGAAGTAAGTAGTAGATGTGCAACCTAGTTGTGCAGTTCATATTTTTATTTACCAACGAAAATGCATTCAAAAGGTTGCAACTAATAGCATTCAATATTATTTTAGCGGGCCATCGAGGTCTTTTAATTAGCATGTCAAAATACACTTACGAACCATTCAAAAGTACTGACATGAGGGGACGCCCAATGTGCGGCCACTCGAACATCAATCTGGAGTGGTTTGGTTTTCTGGAGTTGCATTTTAACGCATAGACCGTTGAGTGACTTGCAAGATGAAGAGTCTTAAACCAGAAGACACCCGGAGGATGGACAAGTGCTTTGGTCGATGAATCGAATACTTTAAGCGAAGAGGACGACGCGACGGCAGCAGGTAGTCGCCATCGCCACCGCCGCCGCACTGGCATCCACCAGCAAAAGCATTGAGAGTGCCTTTTTACCCTATATTGAACTGATCGAGAGGCGATCATCAGGTAGCTACTCTATGCCAAGAACTTAAGCCAAAAAGGACTTTACTTTGTTATTAGCTTATGAGTTGGGTAAATGGATCCATTTCAGACTCTGTAATTAGTTATATTGGCCGAATATGGAATGAAGAAATGAAATTCACGGTTATAATGAATATGAATAACGCAGTCATCTCACATCACATCAGCATATTCAAGAGTCCATCATAGCTTCGTAGTCTGCTTTAACAATAAAAACAGTCTTATCGTTTTAGATTTAGCTTTATACTGATTTTATGCTTATATAATCTAACTTGAAAGGCATCAGCCATATAGGAAACAAAGATTTTGCGAGCATATTAGCATATGTGAAGTCTTAAGTCTTACGAGTATAATTTCCTGAAGTTTTGTTCATATTATGTTTTCCAAAAACATTGTGTTTTCATCCGAAATTTGTTTTCCAAAATATATGAGAACAGTTACAGGCGACGGCACACATCATAAACAGTGTGGCATTTTTAATACGTTCGCATCGCACTTTATAAGGTATGTTATGTTTAAAGGATTGACCCTGCTTTTGTCTTTTCTTGGCGTTACTGTATATGATACGACCACCAGAACCCCAGTTTTTTGTGGAGGAATGTTGATGCCAACTATTAAATCTTTTCTAACTTCTTACCAAAAGAAGCTCTAGCTTAGTAGTTTTTTACCGTTACTTTTGGGCATAGATTAAAAATAAAGGGTTTTTTTTTTAGACGTGTGGTTTCCAATCTGGCAATACTTTTTTCAGAGTTGGTCTTTTTGACAGCTGTCACTTGATTTATGCTCAGTTTCGTTTGCCATTTCATAATGAATAGACTTACTCCTGAACAACGTTTGCAAATTGAGCAAATTTCTTTTGAAAAACATGGTTATAGGTACTCGTGACACGATTTTCTACGCAGATAAGCCCGAGACAATTGACGCCATGATGGAAGAGAATATTTGTTAATGCTGACATACGGCCCCGGTCGAAAATTCGAGCCAGCCGCGGCGACCACTTGCCCGAAAGCATATTTTTAAAGCATAATGAAAAAACCCTTATCTTTATAATACAGCTAGATTCTTGGCCATAACATTAAATTATATGCGTTTTATTTCTTCTTGAAAACTACACGTCTTAAAAATCACCCTTTATTACAAATACTTTCCGAGGGACGACAAATAAATACAAAATACAAAATTTGAAGCAAAACGTCCCATCACTTTAGGCTGAAGAGGCAAGCACAGAAAAAAAAGACACGGACAGACAGACTCCATCACCGTAGTGCAGCGCCGGATCTAGGGGGTCATTTGTCAGAGAAAGAGCCAAGGGCGTCAGTCTACGGGGGCGCAAAAGCAATGAAGATGAAGAAAGAAAAGAAATAATATAGAAAGTGAAAAGCAAAAAAAAGGTCTTCAAAACTGCTATGGTAATGAAATTATTAAGTGATGGTAGGCGCGAAATTCGACTTTTGCCCCCTTTTGCACAAATCCTTGGTCCGCCGCTGCCGTAGTGTCATGTCTGATTGATTTTTTTGCACGAATCTATTGCCTTATAGTTACTACAAATAATCGCAATAAAATCATATAAGCTTATAAACTACTAACTTGGCGAAATACATTGTAGGAGGTTGCGTTTTTCCTGATTTTAATTCAATCACACTGTACTAAAACATAAATAAATTAAATGCATGAAGGCATGACATTTTGAACTATAATATCGAACATTTAAAAAAATAATATGAGTATGATCGAAAGATATTGATTTTTTTTAACACCGTACAGCTTTGAAAAATAATTCCTAACATATATAAAGTCGTAGTATAGCATCCATAGAAAATGATTCCCAAGGATTCCGGCTTGAACTTACACTCCTAAGTAAGCAGTACGATACTGCCACTAATTTTCTCGTCAGCCTTAACTAAATTGTCTGTTTATTTTTAATTTGTTTTCTTTTTCTGCATTTTTCATTAATATACCACTATACCACAAATTGAGTCAATAAAGGCGTTCCAAAATAACTCGATAAAATCTGAACAAATAACCAAAATAACAGCGATCGCATTCAGATGAACCAATACACAAAGTTTCACCTGCAAAAGTCATAAATCACACTTAAAATAACAAAAAAAATCATAAAAAACCCCAAAACACAACTAAAAACTTAAATTTAAAAAAAAAACTAAAGCTATTATTGAGCTCTTCAAAAGATAAGTTCCCGCACACATAATAATCTAATGTGTGAGCGTATGCGTGGTGCGCGTAGGAACAGATTTACCAAGAAGCCGGAGTTGATCCTAAACCAGATCATCGAACACCGATATACGTCGCGATCGGGAGATTAAATTAATTGTAAGACTACTTTATGTGTGGAATTAACGACTATACTCCAGAGCTCAGCCATCAAACAGAAGTTTCCAATAACAAGACGACATGAGTTCCAGATTGTGATGATCTCTCTGATCTCTTTTATTTGTCCATAGGGAGTGGCAGAATCAAATATGTGTATATACAATTGCTCAGGCGTTTTGGATCAACCGACAACGATGCGACGCAAACGCGACGCCAACACACAACATCAAGTTTTGATTCATATACAAATGAATTATAATATTTTGGGACAAGACGAACTCATTTCCAACCCTCCTCCGGACCCCTTTGAGACTTTGTTCCTTTATTCATAATGATCGGTCCAAGCGGCGAACACAACGCGATCGCGTATTGGTGGACAAATTCATTGCGACCACCATCCTGACAGCTCGGGCTTTTGATTTATTAATTCTTCAAATTCCAAATGACATAACGTAATTACTCTTCTGCCCGTGAGTCGTTGCTATCCCGTCCCGTCAGTATGGTCTGTGGTCTGTATATGAAATGGTAAGTGCGACTGACTATGGTGCTACGGTAAGGCAGCTCGATCGATCTCGGAAGCAGCATGTAATCTTTTTGCCTGTATCTGCGGGTTTTCGATATATCAGAGATCCACTTATGTACACCTTCGGAGAGTTTGTTTTGTTTGTAGTACGTCCTGTGTGGCTTTGACAATTATTTTTGATCCATCTATCCGCCTACACAACGATACCATGGTATGTATGACGACTGACGAGGTAACGCAACGCAAGCAGTTTGGTGCGGTGATAGCGGCGAAATGTATTTTTTGTTTGGATTGATTCGGAGAAATTGTTTGATTGCCTTATTGAGTCAAGTCTTTAAGGGTGTGGTTGAAGTAAGATACTTAAAAATAAAGTTTCAAATTCACCCAGCAATTGTTTCAGCTAAACAATCCACTAGTGACACATAAGGTATCGGTTTGTAAACTGTTGTAAATCTGTTATACATCAGTTTATATATAGATGTTCCGTCCAGACCACATCTCAATAATTCGAAAAACCTTTTTAACATCTTTCTTTAGAACCATTAACATCGTATACGTGTACAATTATAAGAAGGTAGTGGCAAAACCTCGCACATGTGGTGTTTAATACGGCCCACGTGATATCTTCTAAAAGGTTTAACTGCGGGATGGATGCTATATCAAAACTGAAGTTTCAGTTTGCTGTTAATAAAAAAGAAATTAATTTAATAATTGATTCATACTTTATTATAAGAAAATCTTAAATTAAAAAACCATTAAGTTTTGACAAAGTGTTAAAGCATTCCGAGGTAACGCTTATATGTATTTAAATAAATGCACTAACTTTCCTTTATGCTAAACAATTGCTTACTGGCTGCATTAGGTATATTAAAAAAAAAAATAAAAATAATTTCGAAAATTCTTTTATTTTTTTTTAATAAGTTTGAGAGTTTTCTCGGAAAAACTAATTATATGCAATAAAATTTTAAAACTAAATGTCTATCTAGGAAAAAACAAATATTGAAAATCGTTCTACCATTTTTTTTTATGGTTATGTTTGAAAAACTTTTCGAAAAAATATTTTGATATTTGTTTGAGTATGTAAAATCAATGGCAATCTTTAGTTAACATCTGAAAAAATAAAGTTAAAAAAATTCAACATACCCGTTTCCAACATAATATCAAAAACCAAAATGTTTTTTGAGAAAAATTATTAAAAATAAAAAAAAAAGTTTTTGAGAATTTGGAAATGCCAAATTAATAAAGTTATGAATGACTTCCTGTGTTCAAAATTACGAAAAAACTTGTACCCACCGTGGCAGTCATCCCTCATCACATCGTCAATCGCTAACATCAGGAACAGAATTGGTATGACAAGACATATCTCCTTTTTTCACTCCTTGACGCACATCGAAGGAATCGGAAAGCTATCCATTATGCAGAACGAGACACCTTGCTTTGTTGTAGAACTTATTAATAAAACCTCTCTCAAGTGAAGGAAACCGATCTCCAGAGTCCAGATGCATTCACCAATGGTATGGTACGCCTTCTCAAAATCTACGAAAATAAGGTACAGTGGTGACTGATACTCAGATGATTGTTCAAAAATGATTCCAAAAGTGTTATGATGTCGACGCATGATCGAACACTATCTAGAATTAAGACTTTCATTAACTTTGGAAAAACCGACAGAACGTTAATACCACACCAATTATTGCAGTTCTCCATTCTTCTAGTCCTGACTTTACTTTACTAGATTAAGCAAAATAACGGTTCTACTTTTAGGAATTCTGCAGACCTTACCATCAAGTCCAGCTGCTTTGTTTCAATTTAGAAGATTGCCCGCTTTACTTGTTGAGGGACTTGTGTCAATACCCCTATAAGACTTGGGCATGTTGATCAATTTCGGATTCGAGCCTTTGCAGCTGATCTTCTATCGTCATCAAAGACTGCCTTTCAAATTGAACATGGAATTGTTAGTGATTTTATACAGCTTCGTAGTGTGCCCTCTTCCTGCAGCACGTTCCGCATTTTCCGCACACTGCTGTACTGTCTTATGAGGTGCTCTGTACTCGTTCCGTAGAACCAATTACGATATATGGTAAGTATTTATGTTTTAATTTTTCTAGACAACCATTTGGTGCGTTCTTTTTTTGACGATAGTCGACATTTGTTAACAAATGTCAACAAAAAGGCGTTCTTTTAATCCAAATTAGTTACGATTCGTAACTATATGACGTCATAACAGCATTCCTAAACTCACGTTGAAGTGTCAAATAGTTACGATTTGTTACTATTTCCAACTCACCTCCATGATATGAGTTGAGATTGTTGATCTGTTAATAGACCATTTGAGCGATCGGCAATATACTTCTTTTTCTCTCGCTCCGAGAAGTCAAATGAAATCCTTTTCTAAAATTTGTGATTTTTGTAGGCAAAAAAAAGCTGTTAATCTATTAACTTCGAATTTATCGGGAAAGTTGATTAGTTTATTCTCGACTAAAACAAATCCAAATCAATTGAAATGGAGCAATTAATTGTCAACAATAATAACGTTAAAATTTTTCCCTTGCAAAGCGATTTGTTTCAAAGGCTTCTTTCTGCATATCCCTTTTCTCAGCATCTATCCATGCGATGCTGAAGATTTTGGTGTTTCCTAGTTTTGATGGATCCCCCGCTACTTTATGCATTCCCCGTTTCCCCCTAAAAATGTATTTAAGAAAATTGTCATACAAGGACTGTTTCTTTGGCTATATGCCTCTCAGGCGTACAAAAACGGCCAGATCTCGCAAAATACTTATCAGATCATCTTGTTTTTTATCATGCCGAGTCACTTATGAGCTCACCTATACCTAACTAACTGCATCACCACAATTTTGATTTAATTCATATTAAGATATTTTGATTAAAATATACCACCCCAAAATAACCTGTTATATGGCCAGAAACACAAATATTCAAAGTTCTCAGCATCTATCCATGCGATGTTGAAGATTTTGGTGTTTCCCAGATTTGCTTGATCCCCCGCTACTTTCTGCATCCCCCATTTCCCCATAAAAAAAAAATTAAGAAAAATGTCCTATAAGGGCTGTTTCTTTGGACATATGCCTCTCAGGGGTACAAAAAGGGCTAGATCTCGCAAGTTACTTATGCGATCATCTTGATTTCGGTCATACTGAGTCACTAATGAGTTCACATAACTAACTGCATCAACATAATTTTGATTTAACTATTTTTGGATTGAAAAACTATCCCAAGTTGACCTATTATTTGGCCGGAAACATAAATATTCACTTTTCCCAGCATCTATTCATGCGATGTTGAAGATTTTGGTGTTTCCTATGCTGGATCCCCCACTTCTTTATGCATTTCCCGTTTCCCCTTAGTTATTATGATGGAGAAGTCTTACAAATTGAGTCCGACTATTCTGTTCGTCTGTCTGTATCGGCTAAATCATATGCCTGTCTAGTTAGACGAAAATTTTGTCGAAATGTCTCTTCGTCATACGCCTCAACAACTGTTTCCACTTAGTTTTTAATTTTTACAACATGTCTTCGTTATTATTATTATTAATTACAAATATAAAATAAATTAACATTATAATATAAAAATAAAAACAGCACTAGCTACCAGAGGCTTTCGGCTTCGTTTAGGTTTGGAAAATGCCAAGAAATCCAAAAGGAACTCTTTCTCAGAATCTGACGACGAATTTTCATTTCCAATCACCAAATTATTGTCTTTTATTTGCTCAAAAACCACCCTTGCTCTCCGATCAATTGTTTTGTTTGTGTACTTCGTCCATAGACGGCAAACCTAACGTTCCGCTTATTAAAAGTACTATAGTTTATATATACTACAATGGCATAGCTATGTGCAGGATCAGCTCATTTTTTAGAAGACTAACATATCACTATCTTCTGGACCTAAAGTGAACGATACCGTTTCTGAAAATGAAGCATTCTTTGTTCGTGATTTCTGAAAAGTAATTTACAAAAAACTATTTCAAAAATTGTGTTTGATCAGCTTCATTGAAGAATTGCTAGTTTTAGCTTTAACTTATAATTTTCATGGTTCATATTCAAAATTTGTCGGTCTTAATTCTAACCAAAATAGAACTATTTAAGTTCATAACTATTTTCGGAAATAGTATTATAACATTCTTATTAACATGTTCTATCATCGCAACTCGCATAACTCAATTTTCAGCATGTATAGCTAGCTACCTGTCTCAAATTTGCCTTCAAGATTTTGCCCACCAGTCTGTCATTCATTTAAGAATTCCCATTAGTTGTGCGCACTCTATTCTCTATTACTAGTACAACGGCGGCAAGGAACCATTCTTCTTGCTACGCGGTAGCCATTAACCACGGCGCGGCGTGACAAATCAATTATATTTTATTGCTCGAAACAATGATTCAATCACACTAGAACAGCAAACGCCCAATCAATTAGGGGTTGTTCAGGACACCAAACGACATCACTGGCACTACCAACACTTTGTTTTCATTTGTTTTGACAGTTTTGATTGTGAGAACTGGTCCTAATTGCGACATGGCAAATTTCATACTGCTATTACTATCGTTCCGATGTTATGCAAAAAATGTACCGGCGTAAATTTTATTGCATTTTTATGTTCGAGGCGTTAGACCTAGACGTAAGTTTGCAACTAGAGTATTCCCTCAATTCCCACACAATTTGTTCTATACCCAATTAGAAAAAGGAAAAACTGTGCCCTCCAAGTAAAGGACGAAAATAAAAAAAAAAGTATTATCAAAGCATCTTCAAAAGGATTTCAATCTAAGATATGAAAAAAAATATAATTAAATAATTCAAAATCGGATTATCTGGCTGCGATTCGGAACAATGAACAAAAAGCGATTGTCATCCATGTCACTGTGTAGTCACTTACAGGCGAAGACAATTCTATATACTTTTACATGTGGCATCACTGTTGATGTCATTGGAAAGGAGCAAAAAGGACCAACAATTCATAAAATTAAAGAGAGCTGGTATGTGTTTTTTATTTTTCAAGAGAAAGAGTAGATAAATGATAAATTTCCACCCATTTGAATATGAATGGAAATCCATTTCGTCGTATGCGGCAGCGGTATATGGATGCCAAACAAGACCAAGAGTTTTCCCATTGTCCTCCAGAGATATACTAAGAGATGGATGGATGGATGGATGAAACCCAAACGAAACAATGCAAAATCTGTGAAATAAAAATTAAAATATAAAAATAGGACAAGGCGGCCTTTTGTGCTCTATAGATATGCGATCTCACAGAGAGGGATTTGGCTTTGTTTGAAGGACATATTACTTCGGAGTGTAAAAAAGAACAGAATGTCTGTGACAATAATTATGACAACTTTTGGTGAAAAAGGCGGATCCTTCTACACACCGACCGTACCGATAAATATAGAGCATCAGGTTGATAAACAAAAATCATAGGTGTATTTCACCAGAGAAAAATTTTTTTTTGAATATGTTTGAATGGTTAAGAAATTCGGTTTCGTTGGTATAGGTATGTTTGTAAGTAACAATATGCTAACTGTTGGAATTGAAAGGTTTGCAAATAATTTGTCTACGATGATATCGCAGACCCGAAGTTTTAAAAAAGAATTGAAGCTTCATAACCTCGGAGTTTAGTTAGAATATAAAATAAAAATAATCTAATGAATGTTTAAAGACAAATATGTGAGTGAAAATGCAAATTTACGAATAAAAACGCTGGCTTAAATGTACTTTTTCCATGGTCTAAGCCTACGGGTAACTGAATACTAAGCTGGAGGGAAGACGTTAAACAAAGTTACGCTAAGGTACAATATGCATTTTGTCAACCAACATCTGAATATTGGTAGCTTCCAGTTTTTTATTGATATAATTTGTCTGGTGAATTTTATAACCACCGGAGAAAGCTTGTAAAGACTATACATTGTACATGAACACAATATTCAAAAACCAAAAGTAGGTATCGTATGTCCGATCACATAACAATACTGCAATATTTACAGCATACATAACTTATACACAATCATTTTAATAAACAAAATAAAATGCACGACTGGGTCCCACGAACTTGCTCTTATGCTAAACAATTATTGCTTACTGGCTGCATTATGTAGGTATTTACCTATTAAAAAAAAAAGTTAAAAAAAATTTCGAAAATATTTTTGTTTTTTTAATTATTATTTAAAAGAGTTTAATAACTCTGAAAAACTAAGCTAGCAATAAGATTTCAAAACTAAATGTCTATCTAGGAAAAATATATTTAAAATCATTCTACCAAGAGTTTCTTTCTTAAAAGGTTATTTTTGAAAAAAATTTCGAAAAAAATATTTTTAAATTTGTTTGAGTATGTAAAATAAATGGCAATCATTAGTTTACATCTGAAAAAATAATGTTAAAAAAATTCAACATGTCCATACATGTCCAACACACATATAGCAAAAAACAAAATTTTTTTTTCAAAAAATTATTAAAAATCAAAGAAAAAAGTTTTTGGAATTTTGAAATGACATATATAAATGACATATAAATGAAGTTATGAATTACTGGTTCTATGAGAGGTACCGTTATAAGACAAATTTTGAGAAATCTTTTCTAACCAAAAGATAGACTGTCTTAAAAAAATAGCACTCTGAAAGTTTTATCAAAATCGTTAGAGCCGTTTTCAAGAAAATCCATTTCCTTCGTCACGATTGTATGGCAGGTATTCCGTTATTTTTCTATCTAGAGCAAAAATTAGAAAAGAACCCCATAGGGAATTCCAAATACACAATTATCTATTAAATACCAATAGTTTGAAGCAAATCGGCCCACCCTTTTAGGCCCTATATAGGTGCAAACAGACATACGGACGAAATTTCCAGACTCACTTTTTTCGACTTCTCCATCATCGTAATGTAATGTGTGATTGATATCTCAAACATTTTTCTTACCTATATAATCGCAAGTAAAAATCAGTGGCATTACGTTTTTTTATAAAACTCAATAATGTATGTACATATTATATTGTACATAGGCAGTGGCGGATCCACGGGGGGGGTTTTCGGGTCCGGACCCCCCCCCATGGGATCATATACTTTCAAATTGTATGCTTTTATTGGGCATGTTGGTGAAGTTGAAACACAAAGTTATTAATAAAAATTCGTAATTTATTGAATGTTTTACACAAATTTTAATTTATTTTCGAATAATAAATGCAATAGAAGATAATTACGAAGAAGATAATTACGAAGATAGCCAATATGACCGCTCAAGAAAAAATATATGATCCACAAACGGTTCTAGTCACTCTTCAATTTTCGAGGCTTTTCAAAAAACTTTCTGAGAATTTCGTCTTCAGTCAAAGTTATGCGATGATGAATGTTCAAAGATGCAAGACCATTGAGACGCTCTTGACCCATCGTGTTTCTCAGATAATCTTTCATTCTCCTCAAAGTCGAAAATGGTCGTTCTGGAGTTGCTGTGGTCACGGGTATCACCGCCAAAACTCGTAGGATTTTGTTGACGTTTTTGAAAGTTCTGTCATTTATGATCTGCAAAAATTCCTTCTATTTAGATTTTCAATGGATATTATTTATTTTACTTTGTTCCAAATTGCACCAAAAAAATTTCTTACTCAATTAATTGTCAATAAGTCGTCTATTAGTGATTTGTCTCTGATTCATTTAAATTGAAAAAATTTGTTTTGAAATTAAATAGAAAATAAATGATAATCTATTAGTATTATAATCAATCAGATTTTTTGGTACAATATATGAGAAACCTGGCATTATTTTTTTAGCCAAAAATGATCTGAATTTGGGAGATACTCACTGCTAATGCATCAAGTGCATTTTCGATGTTTTGATTGCAGATCCGTTGTCTCCACATTTTGACTTCTGAAATAAAATTACTCTCGGAACAGTCCAGTATTTCTTCGTAAAATTGGTAGAGGCTTGCACATTTCTTCTCGTCGAATTCTTGTTTGAGGAATAGCTGTCCAAAACTTTGAAAAACTGTTTTGTGTTTTTCGAACCGACTCTGAAGATGAGAAATGTAGGTGTCGAGAAATGGGATGTAAAATGCGATTTTGTAATACTCTTCAACTGTTTTCGCTTTAACGTTGCAACGATTTTTTTGTCGACTGCATCGACGAGGCATTTTCATTTCAATCTCGTACTCCGAACAAATTTCAGAAACTTTTTGATAAACAATGTGGAAGCATGAATCCACGTTTTCACGCTTTTCCTTGAAGTCGTTCAAAGCATCATCAGCCAATTTCGTGGCCTCTCCCAGATCTTGATTTTTCAATTGCAATTCTCGACTCAATGGCAAAACGATGGAATTAATTGATTCCATAATATGACAGGAAATTTGGAACTCGATTGTGAAAATCGCTGTCAAAAGTTGAGATGCTGCCCGTGAAGTTTTCGATCCTTCCACGTTTTTATTTCTTCCAACGCTTCAATAACAGCCGGTTGAAGTTCGACGTATCTTGATACAGCTTCATGAGACTGAGCGCATCTTGTAGGACAAATGGACTTCAATTTTTTTTTTCTTCGCTCACTTTTCTCTGTCATTTTTTAAATTTCGTTCTTCAAGATGCTTTGTCTCTTGGGCCAGTGAAAAAATGCTTGAATTGTTCCGATAGTTCCCAACGCGTTTTTGATACCAGATACTTCGCAAAGCTGCATTGATGGTCAAACTGAAGCTGTGTGCGGCGCAATGCACATAAATTGCGAGAGGAAAATGAGACCTCAAATAAGCCTGTGCTCCATGAAATTCGCCACTCATTGCCGGAGCTCCGTCGTATCCTTGGCCGTACATGAATGAGCAATCCACGCCGATATCGGTCAGATAATTCCTGATGGAATTTGCCAGAGCTTGTCCAGAAACGTCAGTGACGGGAACGAATCCGAGGAAATCCTCACAAATATTTGTTTGTGAATCCAAGTATCGTGTGCAAATGGGAAATTGCTCTATGCTTGAAATGTCAGTCGATTCATCGGCTAAAACTGAGAATCCTTCCGATTGATTTATTCGATCAACGATTTTTTTCTGATCAATTCATGACAAGTTGCGATAATTTCATTCTGAATGGTTTTGCTCAAATATGTTGAATTTTTCGGAGCAGACAAAAGGTTTTTCTTGAGTGTTTCGTCACCTTCAGCTCGATACCGTAAAATTGCACGAAAGTTTCCTTCGTTCGAATATTTTCCATCAGTTTTATCATCCGCGTCAGGTTCCTCTTCATTATACAAACATCCATCGTCTCTATGGCCACGAAGTGCAATTCCTTGACGTCCACACAAAACTATTGCACTAACTATGGGTTTCAGTCGTTCGTAATTTTCTTCTTTAGTTTTTTCTTTCTGCTTATCGAGTTGTTCATCAATAGATTTAGTTTTGCCAAGCTGAATATCGCGTTAATGTTCAAAAGCAACGATGGATTTTTTATGGTAATCAAGTTTTTCGTGGTTCCGAAAAGTTTCTTTCGCGTGCTTCCAAGTGTTGAACGGCTTGTTGATGAGTTTCCCCAGACGTACGTCGCATATTCCATCTGTTTTCACGCCAAAAGCTATGCAGCACTTACAATATGCGCCATTTTCTTTCGCAGAATATGCCAACCAGTGAAATTCCTCAAGCCATTTTCTTTGAAAAGATAAATTTTTGGCAGTTGATGTCGGGACCGAAAAATTAGCTGGTGGCACCCACGAGTCGTCGATAATGTTCAGGATTTCACTCGCGTTTCTTGTATTTGAAGCATTAGACGTGGCTAGAGTGATGTCGTTTTTGAATGGAAGCAATCCTTGTTTGTTTTGAACTGACGTATCTTCGGAAGTCGATTGTCCTCCAGTCTCCGGTGGATTTTCTTCGAGGTTAAGCTTCTCTGCATTTTTAGTCTGTGTCAAAAAAATATGGTTAGCTAAAAACTAATGAGAATCTTCACTTTTTTTGAAATTATAAATTATATGAATACATTGTGCAAAAATAGTAGCTTTTCCGATATACTTATCATTTTTTTATTGCAATTTTTCTTACCTGTTTTTCCTTTTTCTTTGTTTCTGGTTCTGATTCTGAATCAAGGCGGGTGAAATAGGAAAACAATGTCCTCTTCATATTGTGAGGCGTGTTTTCTCAGTAAGAGAACTTGAAACACAGATTAGTTTAAAAGGGAGATGGGAAACCGAGCTGTCTAACTGACAATGTCTACAAGCTGCGGTCAAAGTTTTCTAGTATTTTCGTGGTGAGTTTAAGAAAAACGAGTTTGCCAATTTAAAAATTCAATCTAGCAATCTACGCTAAATTTGAAATTGCGAAAACAAACAAAAGAGAACTGTAAAAATATAAAAATCCCACCTCATCTCTTTGTTTTTGTATTTTTCATGTACAAGGAAGAAAATAAAATGAAAGAAAATGAAAATTGCGGGATCTAGGGAGTGAAACGTAAGTCAGTTTCCGATCTCCTTTTGTCTCTGACTTAAAAAGAGATTTTTCTCACTTGAAATTATACTAACCACTTGTCAACTTCGGCATGTTTACACAATGCGTGTTGAAAGAAACAAAGAAATAATTAAAATACGCTCAAACACGCTCATAGACGGCGCAAATATCAACAGAAAAACTTAAAGAAAAATCGCACGGCGCTGTCATCGCGACTAGGTTGGCGCGCAGTTTGAATTTGCGAACAAACTATATGCACTGCCATAACGACTGGACAGCACCAATGGCTTTTCTATAACACGGTAGTCCAGCCGTTATGGTGACCTGTATATACGTGGTAATTATGCATATATCTCAAGGAAAAAATGTCTACCCCCCCCCTTAAAAAATTTTGGACCCCCCCCCTTATCAAAATCCTGGATCCGCCACTGTACATAGGTATTGTGTTCATTTTTGTATATCCATTTTGGTTAGACTAGAATAGTTCTTAATTTAAAAACAGGTTTTGCATTGTGAAATTCTTCTTGGAATTCCAATAGTGAAACGAAAACTTTTGAATAACCAATGGAAATGTGAAAATGTCTTATCAAAAAATAAGGTGATGAATACAAATACTTTGTGAAACATTAGTCGAACGCTTCACAGTTGTGCCTGAAAGGTGAGTGCGGGAAAACTCTTCTAGAAATTTTTTGTTTGTCAAAGGAAGAACATTCAAGTGGTTGTCCCAAGAAAAACTGTCACATCACTCTCCTTTCTGCGCAGGTAAAGTCTCCTATTTCAAAACAATGATGGGTCCTTTTTATACAAAAAAAAAAAAAAAAAAAAAACAAACAAGAAATGTGTTCAAGTGGAGATGTTTGTTTAGGGAAAAACACTCGACACAATTTATAAGAATTGCAGCCATTTGCTGTCCTTTGCATTTAGTTGCATCACGCTCCACGAGAGACTTGTTTATTTTCCTTATTTTTGAAAACATTTATTGATTGTTATCTCTCCTTAACAATTACTATTTTAGATCGAATAAAATTAAGTCGACATGTGATGTGAGCGATGCAAACAGGTCCCTTTTATCAATGACAACACTTGAGATACTGCTACATTTTCACTCTCGGTTCTTATAAAAAAAAAAATCTGTTGATAAGAAGATTGCCCAATATTTTGGTGATGCCTCTTGAAGCCAATTATTCTATTAAGATTTCAACGTAGAGATTTGCAGAAAAGATAATAATGGAACATGTTTGAATTGAGTTTTGTACTTTTGCCCATTGCTGATTTGTACATTCAAATCCAACGTCTTCATAAAAATACCGTGGGAACTAAACAATGAAAGATTTTGGATAGAGTCACTTTTGATTTGCAATGGATTTGTTAATCTTCTGGTAGGTAAATGAGTTCAAGATTCGGATGGACGAATCTGTTTCTCATTTTTAGTCGATATTCCATTATCATGTTGTAACAACCAGATTCCTTTAAACTAGAAAAATATGTTAAGCTTATGTATTCCAAATACTTATACTCGTAGATGAACATTTTGGGGCGTATATCTCTCCCAATTAACTCGTTAGCGATGTAATCATTAAAAACTCCCGCACCTATGGGGGTAATGGTTAAAAGATAAACCTTCTTATACATACCTCCTTCTGTGTTCCAGGTTTTTTTTTTTTTTTTTTTTTTTTTTTTTAATAAAGCTCTCTGGGTCTCTTTCTGATGGCAATTTATTACATCCCACTTAAAGATCAAAAGATACTAAGGAAAAAATCAATCTTGGACCGGTTACAGTAGCTGGATGCTGTCTGCACGCACACGTCACACTGGCCGGGCAATATGAAGTGGATGGAAATTGATGTCGAGTGTAATGCCAACGGACCACCTACAGGAGCTCCGGAGTCCTCCTGTGCGAAGTCATTTGTTAAATTCTTTGCTCTTCATGTTTCTTTTAATGTTCTGGTTGATTGATAAGCGAATTGTTTTACTGTATTGTATGGCTTATATTTTATAGATTTTTTTCTTGTATTTATGTGGATTTTTGAATGTAAAAGGTGTTTGATATTTTATGCCAGGCGAATGTTTTGTATAATATATTATTGTCAATTCAATTTGTCAATTAATTAAAGTTGTAGCAAGTAAAAGCCTATTTAAGCATTGTGTTCCTTTTTGCTTTAAGAACTCATTGAAATGCATCCGTGAAAATATTGATTGCTGATTTTAAGACGATTTTGCAAACAGAACTGCGGGTTTATTGGTATCAAAACAAAGCTCGTGAATTCTAGAATTGTTTTAATGTAAAAATAGTTAAATCTGATTAATACTGTATTCCAAGTACCAAAAACGAAATTCAGATGTACGTTGAAATTGATTTCTGTCAGTGAAATAATAAAAATAGATTTAAAGAAAAGTATTAATCACATTTAAGTATTTTTTACATTAAAACAATTCTTGAATTCACGAGCTTTATTGACAGGATCGAATAGTTTGATATGGAACATTAAAAAGCCTTTTTGTTGGAGATCCTTGGGATAGAGTAAGTGCGATAAATATGGCTCACCTTAACATTTTCTTAAATAAAACTATACATTTAAGTCTAATTCATTTATTTTTTTCGTAAACAGTCTTAAACATTATTTTTACTTCAGTCTTTAGAAACTATAATTGGAAAAACAAACATAACAAAAAGTTAATAACAAAAAATTAAAGGAACTTCACTTCACAAGTTTAAAAAAAAACTGCTGGTAATATGGCCCACTTAATCCAACTACTGTCACCAAAACACAATGATGCAATCCCGGTTTGAATGTGTTTGATTTGAACGGTTCGTTCAGTGCCTAGTATGTAGTCATAAAATATTGCAGTGGACCATATTACCAATGTGCATCATATTTGCGACACCTACTCTACATAAATTGTCAAGTTGACTCAGTTTCATAGATGTGCCTTTCCACCTTCCCATAGTCTATGTTATTAATCGTTTTAACCAGATTTCCGTTATATGAAGTTCAACCCCAACAAATAAGAAGGCAGTATGTTTCCAAATACCTACTCACAATATAATTCCCACACACTTAAAACAAAATGGTAAAATACTTGAAATTTGAACGCCTTCTTTAGATGCTCTATATATCTATAGTCTATAAGATATATATATATATATATATATATATATACGTACAAATGTCAGCTTATAGCCAATAATTTATAAACCATTAGAACCAAATTTCATTTAGCTGCATTTTTAGGCGAAAACTAAAAACGTAGTTTTCTATGAAACCCTTTCACTTAGTAAATTACATACAAAGTTTAATAAAAATTTATTTGAATTTGGTTTTAAGTTATAAAAATCCAAAAGTGTTGGTTAAGATAGAGCGGCTCGTTATATGTGAGCTGCCGTTAAATGAAGAAGAAGTAGCTCACGAAATTGCAATTCTATTTTTGGAATGTGAATCTATGAAAAACTAGGTAGGTATGCCAGAAAAATTTTGAGTGAATCCGATCAAACCGTTTTCAAGTTTATGGATGTAAAGAGACGTTTAAATCTGGTTTTCGTTCTGACCATTTAAGAGGGTACCGAAATCTCCACTTTGAATTGGGTAATGCCATTTTTTGAGTGTAATATGAGTATTTGGCCAACAATATCATCTTGGTCAGCTTACACGGGCTTAAGGTAGTTTAAGGTCAAAAAAAAAAAAAAAAATACAAAACACTAAAACAACAGCAACTTTTTTTTGTCAAGCTTGAAACTAATTTTAAACAATGCAACCCGTGGGTTTTTCGTGCGATTAAATTCACCTAAATCTCTATCCACTGCGTACCACTGAAAATTCTTTTCTATCTTTTTATTCATACGTTCCTAAGCTCTTGCACAGAGTTAATACGTGATAAGGGTATTAATAACCCCATGAGCGCGAGTATACATCACAAAAATAAATTCTTAAATATGGAGTTCACTTAGGAATAAAATAATAAATTAAGATTATTGTGACGTCACAAAGTGCAAAATCTCTGCACACCTGATATTTCTTTAATCCGTGAAGGAAATGGATCCGTAAACGACTTCATTCTTTCAACGAATTGGAATGTTTTGATTTTATATTTGCACTCAAAATACGTTTCTTATTTCTTTCTTAATTAAATTGGAAAAGAGAAGGAATACAGTTTCCACACTTTAGCAGTTTAACGTAAGCTTAAAGTTTTGAATTACACCAGCAATTAGTAGACAGTTCAAACACTATTTTTATTATATTTTCCTTGCTATTGACCTACAAAGTTGTAACCAAAGTTATCGTCAACCGAAAAACAAATAAAATCAATTCATCGCCTTCAAAGGATGTTTATTTAAAAATATAATATTCTATTTGTAAGAATACAACTGGTAAAACGCCCATTCCATAATAAATATAAAAGTAGTAGCTATAGCCATAAATTCCTCGACGGCGCATACTCTTCCAACAATACCTTTGTTCCGCATCAGGATCAGCTGGATTACGTCAAGCAAACCAAAAAAAAAAAAAAGAAGGAACCACACTCCGTTACTTAAGAACGAAAAATATACTTAATTTCATTGTTCGAAGAAGTCGTTAGTGTTGCAGAACCTAAGTCCTGTCTGGCGCCAGCATTAGACATATTTGTCCACTCCTTCATGTCGTCCTTTACACAAAACATTGGAAATATACGTCACCAAAAACCGCTGCAATCCATTCAGTGAGAATCATTATATTTGTTTTAGAGAAGAGTATACCTGTCCAATCTAAGAACAAACAGGTATCTCAACATTTTAGCGAGCCTACAAATAAAACAATAAACTCTGTGTTCCTTTAACAAACTAGAACAACTACGACAAACACAGCAGGAGCAGCAGCATCCTTTTTGAAAGATCTGCCACATTATATGCGCCCTCTTTCATTTTCGGTGTTTTGACAGGACCTTCTATAATTTATATCGCAATAAATTTTATATTTTTATTATCCGATTGCCTTGTACCATTTGAATCACACACAGGAAGAATTCATTTGTTGCAGATGGGGTTGGCTGTCTTTTTATATGTCCTTTTTGTAGGACACCCTTAAAAAAAAAAAAGATTTATCTATCTTTTATGGTATGTCGTCTTACGTGACACTAAAACATAAAAAAATAAAATAGACCTGCTCTAATTTTTCTCTGATTCGAAAGCCCCTAGGTACCTGATGTGTCGCCTCATAGGAATCGCCCACTGATAATCCTGGCGCAAACTATTTTGTTGGCATTGTTCTTAATACAATGTCCACAAAGGACATGTTTGCACTGATTATCAGATTAGACATTGTGCATACAAATTGATATTGTCAGTTCTCAAGTACCTTCTCTGTTGTGCGTTGCCCTGGAGGACATTGCCGGTGATGGGGCTTTTGTCTCAATCCATTGGAACGGATTAGGATAGGGATTTGTAGATTAGTGTTTTTGGACAAAGGTCACTTTAAGGATTTTCGATATTTAGCATAAATGCGAAACATTTATCGTTTGGTTTAGTTTTTTTTTTTTTGTAAAAACAGAAAGGATCAGTGCGAAAGGACTAATACTGTCTGATCCTTCATCGATATGGCTTTCCTTGAACAAAATCACGATATTGATCAAAATTTTCTTTCGACACAGAGCGATGAATATCAAATGAATCTTTAATCCTCCGAAGACGGAATTCTGCTGAAACGTATTGGATGGACAATATAAGCATCAGTCGAATTGGTGTACCTTGCATAAATGTACCAAATGCATATTTGGTATACGTACAACCCTCGTATTGGGATTGTTAACATATGCATAGCTGGTATCAAACAAAATACTTAAGAATAAAAAGTCCTTAATGAGAGGGGTTAGTCCTTATTACACTGACTTTACTTTCGAACTGGATTGAGTTGTGAACATGTGGTCTTATGTCACAATTATTGTGGTGTTATTTGAAGTTTATTCCTTGTTTAATTGCCCATTTAGGATGTCAATATCGGTGCGGAAGTTTTATTTTTAATTCAAAGGTTATAAATCTCAATGGCAAGGGTATTTGAAATTCAACTGAAGAGTAATTGTTACAAAAGATTTAATGTGACCAGTCTTGTTGCAGAACAATTATTGTTGTTAGAGATTTGTGGTTCTTTTCCCCTTTTCTGCGAGAATAATGTTTATTGGAATTATTTTTTTTTTGTTACCGCATAAACTAAGAGGGTTATGCAATAACAATTTCGTATTGTTGCAAGACACCATCTGTAAGTATTTCACTAAAATTAAAATAAATGAGTTCATTAAAATGTTAGATAAAGTGAAGAAAAAATAAAAAAATAATATGTATACCTACAATGTCTTTTAATTTAAAAAGTGCATTGATTCATTCTATTTGTTCTAAAGAAAACGGTTTTTTTTTTAACTCTGTTTTCAAATACTCAGCATTGATGACAGAAACCTGGGTGAATGATACATAGAATACCAGATATGCTGACTAGTCAAATACAAATCTCCATCTTGGTGTTTTATGACGTCACTGTTATCTTTTATAATATTATTTTATTTCTCAAAAGAAGACTATATTTTTGAATTCCGTAAACAAATTGTCGTACAATTATAAGAACCATTAATATATAAGAACACAACAAAAACCGGCAAATCAATGCATTTATTTATCTTCACTTCGAAAAAAATCATCAGATGATAGAGACGTCACACGTACAGTCAACATACCTCATATTTCTGTTTATCATGCCTGGGTGGCCTAAGAACACTGATTTTTTTTTCCTTTCAACTGTTTTTACTTACTTACTTACTTAAGGTGGCGCAGACAGTCCATTGAGGACCACGCCCTCAACCAACAATCCTCGCCAGCTGGGGCGGTCCCTACCCCACTGGCCTCCAGTTGCACACCAAGTTGGTTGAGGTCGTTCTCCACTTGATCACGCCACCTTAGATGGCGTCTTCCAGAACTGCGTCAGCCCTCCGGGTTGGAATTGAAGACTCGTCGGGCAGGAGCGTTTTCGTCCATATGCTCCACTAGGCCCAGCCATCTAAGCCGCTGTATTTTCAGCTTCTTAACCAAGTCAATGTCGCTGTATAGCCCGTACAGTTCGCCATTGAATCTTATCCTCCATACTCCATTGATACATACAGGACCGAATATCACCCGAATAATCTTTCTCTCAAAGCACCCCAGCCTGTATTCATCCGATTGTGTCAGTGTCCACGCTTCTGCCCCATACAGCAGGACTGGGATGATAAGGGTCTTGTTTAGTGTCTCCTTGGTCCTTTGAGAGACGGCTTTGCTACTAAGATCCTTCTAGGCCCGAAGAAACAGCGATTAACAAGATTGATTCTTCGACTGATCTCTTCACTGATGTTGTTTTGAGATGTTATAGTGGAACCCAAATAGACAAAGTCCTTGACAACTTCAAAGTTATATCTGTAAATCGTGACGTTTTTCCCGAGTCTACGGTGATGATGTTCTGCACCTGAGGACAGTATATACTTTGTTTTATCTTCATTTGCACCCAGACCCATTTTCGCCGCCTCCACTTCAATACTTGCGAATGCTCCACTGACAGCGCGCATCGTTCTTCCAATAATGTCAATATCATCAGCATAGCCAAGTAATTGAACGGTTTTTAAAAAAATCGCACCGCTGGTGTTGACATGCGAGTTGCGAACGATTGCCTCAAGAATGATGTTGAAGAGGTTATATGACAGCGCGTCACCTTGTTTTAAGCCTTTCTCGACATTAAATGAGTCGGTGGTGTTCTTGATCTTACCAACCTTGACGGAGCAGAGAGTTCTCCATAGTCATCCTGCACAATCGGACGAGTTTAGCAGGGATGACAAGAAGTATCATGGCTCTGTATAGCTCGTTCCTATATTCACGATGTCATAGGTTTCTTTTAAATCGGTAAAGAGGTGGTGAGTATCGATCTGGAATTCTTGGGTATTTTCCAAAATCTGTCGAAGTGTGAACATTTGGTCAACGGTTGACTTACCGGGCCTGAAACCACACTGATAGGGTCCAATCAGTTCTCGTGCGAAAGGGTTCAGACGTTCACACAGAATGGCCGACAGGATTTTATAGGCGACATTTAGGAGACTTATACAGAAGTGTACTTTCCAAATTCTCAGCGCCCGCCGACTGTGTATATACTATACGACGTTCCCATTCTCGTCTCTACAGGCCTCCGCTCAGGCTTTGTAACCCTTGAACGAATGTTTTACCATTTTGGTAGAACTTTCGAACATTGCTTCTGCCGTAGCACACCTCAATAGATTCAACCATTCGTTTTTCCATTTCTCTCTTTTTCTTTCTGAAAAGCCGATGTTCCTCATTCCTCTTTTGCTTGTATACCGCACGGGAAGCGCTCTTGGCAGCTCTGGTTGTGGCCTGCAGAACTGCCTGAAAGGCTTTGCTTTGGCCATGTGTGCGAACCTACACTCATCATAGAACCAGGTCTTTCGTTGTGGTGGTGGTCACCTATAATGAAACCCAAAACATCAGTAGCTGCATTTTTGATGGCCATTTTGCAATGTTGCCACTGGGCCTATGGGTTTGGCGCAGGCGCCTCCGAGCTTGTCGACAGATAAGAGGAGACATGCTTGGCAAAGGTTGTAGACTGTTTTTACATTCTTTAAGTCTAACAAAAGAAATGTTGGTTGACTGATATAATTCCTTGTAAATTAAATTTTATTTTAATAATGCAAACTTGATTTTATTTAACTCACAAAATTTTTATTATTTACTCGAAAGATCCGTTTTTTAATGATCTTTTGGTGCATATTAAAACAAAGGCACGTTTGGCATTGTTTGTGTATTGTTTTATCCGAAATAAGGCCTGTTATTTACGTTTTTTATGAAAAAACTGTGCCTTTTGCTTATTGTAAAAAGAAGAAAGGCTGTATATGGTATATCTACAAAAAACTTACTTGAGTCTTGGCGGCGCTAGTTGTCTTATCTACTTTGCATAAAATGTCTTCTACTGTTGTTTTTGCTTCCCATGACAATCTGGACAAAAACCACTCCTAACTCACCAATCAAGTGTTTGTGAACTTCGTCCATAGATGGCGCACCAAAAGTTCCTCTTGTTGGAAATACTATAGATTATAAATACAATGGTATTATCTTAAGCGCATCTATTTATATATTCTTAATGCCACACACATCTAGAAAAAGAAATATAAAAACCGATGACGATTATTTTCAAATCAATTTATCTTTTGTGAGTCTGTGTAGATATTTAGATTCAAGGAAATTCAAAGGATCAAAATCAGTCGCGATCATCAAAAGCGCATATCTACTCGTAAGCCTATTATATTATATAGGTGGTATAATCGCAGTCAAACCTCAAAATAATCTCTGCATTCGATTTTATTAATGTTGGTGACAGATTGAAGACTGATTGTCAATTTGATGGATGTCAGCTTCTGTCTTGAACTAATAAAAGGAATGCTAGTGACTTCCGTTGCGTCGAGTCGAGTCGATTCGATTGAATCTTCTACAAAAACTAATAAAACATGCATCTTTCAGTGTGATAAAGGTCATTAATCATTTAAGCATAAAATTGTCGTGCCCATCTTATCAACCTTTGAGACTTTTTGTTATAAGAACAGCATTATTTGTCATGTGTTCATTTATTATATCCTTTGAGCTTGTAAAGTAATTTTTTACTTCAGTTTCAATAACGTCGGACGTAAATCATCATCTCAAAACATCATTGTTTTTTAGTTTTTTTTTTTTTTTTGTATGCTTCAACTTGAAAATACGTAACCTGATATAAACAATGAACACTTCATTTCTTCAACCATAATGACAAAATAACGTGTGCGAGGACTAAAATATAATACCCACGGGCGCACATGATTTTCCTCATAACTTATATGAAATTGCACAACTGGTGCATTTTTGCATCTTGTGTGGTACTGGCACTCTTGAGGCATGCCGCTCTTGAAAATCGATTTAGAGTGGCTCAGCGCGTGCCTACAATCTGTTTCGAAATTCCGATGAATGAGCGTACCTACAGTCTGTGCACTTGTAAATGTTTTGGTTTTGTTTTATTCAAGAAGGGCACATTTAAGGGTGTGGAACGCACTTTCAGACACAAAGTGTGTGGTTGAAAGTTCGTATAGGTATTGTGGAAGTTGCCCTTCTCTAAGTACAAAAACATTGTATCGCACGCGGGTGTTCCGCGTCGGGGTATTGTTCGCAGAGTTTAATTTCTGGCAATGTTTAGTGTGTTTGAATAGCTATTCTTCTGTTGAAAAGCTATAACCTTTATAGGGAGGGCAAAATCAATGAATGGAAACTTCGATGTAGGCATTTTTTACACCCTATTTTTAGAATAACGGTGCATGAATTTTTAATATAAATTTTAAGAAGACTTAATTTGTTCAAATTACAAGCCATGGAAACCCATTTGCTGTGAGTGTTGTTAGAATTCGAGAGCGGCTTTTCAACTAACTTTTTTTTGTAAGTCTCAATAAATCAATGGAGTTAAGTAAAAAAAAAAAAAAGTAAAAAAAAAACGCACAAAGAGAAGACGGAGAACCGCAATTTCGATTTTGCATAGGTATTTTGTATGGGAATTCCACCAATGAGAATTTTATTTCGACAATCAATTTATAAGGTAACTTGGGATTTCTTTCAATATACCTAGGTACATATGTGGCGTTGGTCGCGGTTTCCAGACCTATCGTTTGACAGTTAGCCCAGTAAGAATAAACGAAAAAATTGTCATAGAAAGGAAAACAACTCTACAAGGCGGAATTTTTTTATACAGATTGGTACAGAAGTGGTTTAAAATCTGAGAAACAAAAACAACTATCCCATGACCTCTAGGTCAGTTGTAGGGGTTCAAAGGTCAAACAAATATGGTTCTCGTTTATATTCACTTGTATTTCAAAAACAATGATCTTTAGACAAACAAAATGTTCTACAAACTTATAGATTAGTTAACTTTACATAAAATAACCAAACAAAGTTTTCGCATACCATTTACCATTAAAGAGTTATATCACTTCAATTTCTTATATGGTTCCCAAAAGTATGCAAATTTTTGTATGGTGCTTTACAACCAAATTATTTATAAACGTGCTTGTATCTCGCATGCATTTGTAACTGAGAAAATTTTGAACATAATCATCTATCGAAGTTTTTTCATAAAAGAAGCCGTTTACAAAAAGTTGAAGGGCAATATCAAAGTTTCGTTAAGATGCAACGCCACCTTTGAGGTCAAGTACCTACTAGGTGCGTGTTTTTATGTTTTATCCCTAGGAGGCAATTGTGTAGCTGCTATTTTACAGTTTTTAATAATTGGAAAGCACATGCGTTTCTATATTGTGATTAGGTACGTTTTTGATTAAATAGTAGATCTTTAGTAGTTTGAAAATGGAAGAAATCTGTTTTATTTGCAGTAGATCGTTAGAAAGCGGTGAAGTCACGAAAGTTAGTCGTGGAAAATCAAAACTTTGATTAAATCGAGTGTTTAAAAGTATGACGGTAAAAACAGTTATTAAGAATACAAAAGTTTCGTGTTATAGTTCATAGTGCGTGTCGTAAGAACTACACCGCACTTCTGTAAGTCCACCACCGCGGGTTAAAACTAGGTTCAGTGGTCCTTACTTCACTTTTGAAAATGTGTGTTTTCTGTGTGGTGAGGAAGCTTGCGTTGAAATTGAGAAGAAGAACGTTCATCGCGCTATACGGAATGTTTCCACATCATCATTTCAGAAGGCCGTTAAACAGTATAAATAATTTGTAAAGCACCATAAAAAAATTGCATACTTTTAGGAGCTATATAAGACTTTGAAGTTATATAACTTCTAAATGGTAAATGGTATGTGAAAACTTTTTTTGGCAATAATTTTATATAAAATTAGTTAAGCTATAAGTTTGTGAAACATTTTATTTGTCTAAAGCTCACTGCTTTTGAAACAAAAGTAAATATAAGCTAAGCCCCCATTTTTTTTACCTTTGAACCCCTATAACTGACCTAGCGGTCATGGGATAGTTGAGGATGTTTCTCAGATTGTAAACTACTTCCTTACCAACCTGTATACAAAAATTCAGCCCTGTACATGGACATTGTGACCAATTATGAAATCGTCATAAGGTCCATGGACATTATGTCTGTGTGTTATGTATTGAATCGTGAATTTAATCACGAGCATACACGATACACGATAATATTGCACCATCAAGTACAAATAAATGTTCCACTATGTTGAATGAACAGCAAAAGAGTGCGTACGATCAACGTTCCTGATATCATTGGTATTGGTATTAGGAGTACCTTATACGTGCTATCGCATTTAGCGGAATAAGCTAGCAACACTGTTGGGGGTGGAAAAACATTCGGCAGTGAAGTTTCCGTTAAACCTGCAAATAACATCGCAACATTTCAAAAAACCCAGCCATGACAAAAGTGTTGAAAAAGTGCAAATTGATCATATGGGATCGATCGAACTGTGAATGGTTTGCGTTGCAATAATCGTCGCTTTGATGGCGATGATACTGTTGGCGTTGGCGGGCAACTTACAACAAACACTTCCCGTGATTCAACAGCAGAGGATGAATTAAACGCATGTTTTAAGTCATCATATATATATGCAGACACGTGAAAACCATTCCATTGAATGTTATTATGCGAATGTTCCTGCAACAAAATAGAATCGTAGAAGTTTTTTGCAAAGAACTGTTTCGAATCGGAAATGGACGAACTCCGGTAGATACATACCTACTTAAAGTGGTTGAATATTGATTCGACCTGCCATTTGCCAATTACTTCAATTTCAGCAGTGAAGATTAAAAACCACATTACTGGAGAATTGAGAAATCTATCAATCGCGCAGAAAAATCAGTTGGCAATTATGCAGTTGAATTCCTAAACTCTGGATTTAGTTGGCGTCCTCAAGTTGGCGTCATCATTATGCTACGAAATCTTCATGCATCGAAACTATGAAATAGAACCCGACTGATTTTGGCGCAGCTCATTAAACATGTGATAGTGGAAATAAGGATTTTGAAGGTACAAGGGAGAATAATGACGGATTCCGTAAATTTCCTTGACTTCAACCGATTTTCCGTTTCAGCTCAAACGCATTCAGTTCCCAGTGAAACTTGCATTTGCGATGAACGTAAACAAGTCACAAAGTCGCTGGAAGTGTGCTGGATAAATATCATGCATTTCAAACGGCCATCTATATGTGGTGTGTTCTTGAATGGGAAAACATACTCACTCTTCATTTACCTATACGTATACACTCCGAAGCAGACAACAAAAAATGTTGTTTGTCATGCAGCCTTATATTGTATACAATAATATTGTTCCATTCTTTTTATTAGATTTAAAAAATTAATACTTGATTTTAATCTATTTGCGCCAAATATTGAACGGGACGAAGTCCGTCATGTCAGCTAGTTTGTACCATAAAATCCAATCTCTCACGGTAACATGAAAAATGGACAAAGCGCATATTAAAATGTTTGTTCAGTATCTTATACTTTTTTTAAATCAACAGACACAAAGCAATTAACTAAATGAACCTCAAAAAAATACAAAAATATCGATAAGAACGTTCACACCAATTTGATTAGATTTTCTCTACTGAGTTCTTAACTCGTGTCGTGGGTTTTTCTTCGTATGTAGTTCCCAATTTTCTAATTGATTTTTTTTTTGGAAACAATCAACTGAGACTCGCAGACAAATGACCATCGTTCTGATAGCAATTTTCCTCGGAAAAAGCCTCAGGAGCTTGGATGTCAGTTTGAATAACTCATCCAAGATTCTAGAGCCTAGATAAACTGTCATCTACAACTTCAACTGCAACTGCAACACAAACTGAATGGTGATGGTTTACACACAAATACAACACAAGTGCAACCAAATAGAGCTACGGATCTTGATTAAATGATAATAAAACCATCATTTTTATTGAAGCAACCAGGAGCGGTTGTGTTTATTATTTGTTGATGAATTGGATAAGCGCCATCCAAACAGATGAACTGATAATCGAAACGTTTAGAGATATTTTTGTTGGCAATAGCAAGTGCCAGATTTACTTGACGCTGGTGATAGATTAAAAAAAAAATGAAAAACAATGAATGTATAGGTGAACGTGAATTTTTTTCAATTTTCCACGAGATACGAGTATTTAATAACAGCCTAAGAAATAAATGTTCATGTTAACATTACCGTGTTGACCAACCCTTGTTCTATTTTACTTAAATATAATTTGATAGTGTTTGTATTGGATTCTTTCTTTGGTGCTATAATTTTGGGGTAAAATGCCGGCGTTAAGGGAAATGTTTCGGCTATAATTGCTCAATTAAGTTTTTGGTTATGCTATGCAAATCATAATGGTGAGTATGTCTACTAACGTTTTGAACCTTTCGATTGTGTAATTTGTTTTGCTTTCTTTGCACAAGTGCAAGTTTTCTCAGTTGGCCTACAAAAAGCACTCGGTTTGATTTGAAGAATTGGGATATTTCAATCAATAGAAAAGTGTGCGAATTAATGCACTTGCTTTCAAAGTGGTCAACTTAAATTTGTCATAACTTATAGTTACTTTCTTAAAATACATTTTGGAATTATTGTCCCTTTATCACATTATACGTCATGCACAGGCTTCGGAATTCGGCCAAGAAATGGAAATTATATTGTTTTGCAAAATGCAAGATATGCTTCGCATGAATAAACAAAAGACTTTAATGCAAAATACACGTGCACCGTTCATTAGACAGTAAGTTCAACAGCTAGCTATAATTTGACTAGACTACTAAGCTTTTTTTCAAGGGACAACCTCTTGCGAGGCGGTAAACTGCATAGGTTCCGCTCATTGATGTACAGTGCCAAAAATGTAAGCTCCAGGAATGGTTTATATAGTGGAAAAAAGTACGGGCTGGAGGTAAAGCCACAAAAATTGATTTTCGATTACAATATAACTTAGAAAGTCTTATTTAAATCCTCAATACCCTAACATTGTTAATCAAATTTTAAAAGAAAAGAGTTGTCAAATTTTAATAAATTTTTGTTTTGTTATTTGACGATTTTAAAAGGGGTAGATTTACAATTTCAAAATGTAATTTTGATTATTTAATTTGATTATACCTAATTAATGTGTATAGTTGTTTAAGCCATTATAAGTATAGGTATGATTAAAAAGAGAAAACTATCGCTAAACTCCACATATATCTGGGTCTAGTTTATGTATGAAATTTCGTCAAGTTTTTATGATATTTACACATTCTGTCAGACGCAATAAATAAAGAAAATTAAAATATTCAGATTTCGATTAATTTGTTCCAAAAAAAATGAGAGATACCTCAAGGCAATGATGATCCTTTATTGCCAAATGTTGTTAGTAAAAATTAACTTTCATTATTCAATTATTCCAAAATTTTAGAAAAATGTAATTAAATGAAAAAAATGTGATAATCGATTTGATTAAAATCAAGAAAACCAATCCGTATACAAGTTTTAAAAGGATAAATTTATCGAAAGTAGGCTTGACGCTGAGTCACAACACGGGGCTTTCCCCATCATTCAGTGCCTACTTCCCACGCTCAGAAACAGATCGACTGACGTTTTTTATGAAATTTTTTCTTAATTTTTGTGGGAACCATACAAATCTTGAACTTGTTTTATCAGAGCAATTATCGCTACCTTCAAGTAATAGTTTATAAATGCCCAAACATAATAGACCAGACCATGCATTTGCGACCATTATTGGAGGTCAACTTCACTTCGTTGGGTATAGTTTGTTGAGAAGTAAAGACCAATGATTCCATTAGTCCATAGAGCGGTGCGATGCGGCGCCCCCAAAAATTCCCAATTATCGAATTTTTGGATTGTATTCTATGTCAAATAAGCTATTATTGTATGAAATGCATATTATTACTTCGAAGAATCAGCGAAACGCACTAGGCCACGGAATTTAGTTTATTTTTTTTTTTAAATATAATTGCTTGTTTCTATTTGTTGTTTATAAGTTGACTTTATCTGGTGTGTCGTGTGTGCAAGTTAACTTTTTTTTTTTTTATTATTGTTGCGGTAAATTTTACCATATATTCGTGTTTATGGTGGCTCAATCTATGATTTCCAAAAAAACTCAGTCGAAACGTTGGGAAACCAAATGAATTTCTTTCATTTATAAATTAATAAGACCAAAGCAGCCGAAGAAGGAGTTTCCTTCAAATTTCAAACAAATACAAAACAAATTGGTCAAACAAATCTTCCCAAAAAAAATTAGGTGAGCCAAACGAGAATCCAAAAAGTCGATAATTGGGAATTTTTGGGAGCGTCTGGCAGCCTTTGTCCCACTCAAAACGTCTGGGACTCATATATTCGTGTTAAGGGTGGCTCAAATTTTGATTTCCAAAAAAAATTTGGTGAGCCAAATGAGAATCCAAAAAGTCGATAAAATCCCGTTTTTGATGCAGTATTACTCACAATTCCCCCCCACCTTTGACTGCCAGACTTTGATTTCCATGTCTAGCAATGCAAGATATACGAGTATCTATTAATATAAATATTTTTCGGGACTTTTACACTCCCAAAATTTGCTGTGGGCTCTGGGTCTATATCAGCATTTTACTAAATACATATGAACGGCTGGGCCGATTTTAAAGGAACTTTCACTGGAAGTTCATTTGGCTTAGGCTAATTCACTGTTCATAATTAACTGTGCACAATTCACTGTTGTTACAATTCACTGTGGCGGACAATTCACTGTGGTGGAAATGCAGACAGTTAATTTTCCACCACAGAGAACTGTCCCTAATGCCTAAATTTTAAAACGGTTTAGTATTATTCTTTATAAAGTTTTTTTATTTAAATCTGTAAACAGAGAACAAAAATCTAACAGATCTTGGTTCCGATTGTATCTAATAATTTTTTCAGCTATTGCAACAAACTGAAACTAGGTCGAAAATTATTAGATCTCGAAAACTAAACATTTTAATGTTTGATTCAAATATAAGTTAAATAAGATAAAGATTTTGATTAAATTTTTTATTAGTTTCATAAAATTATAATATTTAAAAAATAAAAGGAAAATAGCACGAGGAAAATCATCTTCAATCTTCCATTTAATGTATATTCAATGTTTGCTTATCTTTATAGAAGGTAAAATTCAATCAACTTTCGCCTCGCCACAGCAAATAATTCCACCACAATTGTCCACCACTGTGAATTGTCCACCACAGTTAATTGCCCGCCATAGTGAATTGTACACGGTGAATTGTGCACAGTGAATAAGCCGGCTTCGCAAAAATTTGATTTGACAAATTTTGAGTTTGTTTTCACCCACACCCACACAAACAAAATATTAAAAATACTAGGTCCGATCAAAAGGAAAAGCAAAATGAAGCTTTTCTTATAATTCTTGCCAATTTTGTTTGTAATATCATTATTTAAACTTAGAAAACTGCTAAATTATACCAAATATAGTATAAATGTGGTAGAGGTATCACTGTTTTGAATGCAGAATGAATTTATACTTATTTACAAGAGCTAGCTTCTCCATCGCCAACACAACAGTACATTACATTTACTATATGTATATTGTATATACATGACACAAAATAGACACAAATACAACATCGCTCAAAGGGTTTCATGATTTAATGACCGACAATTAAACTGATTCCATTCGTTTTATGAAGGACCTCGATCAGATAAAATAAATTATTTTTTTTAGGCCCTAAAGATAATAACTGATTTGGTAATTTCGTTTCTCCAGTTATATGCTTCCATTGTTCTATGTTCCGTGAACTCATAAAATCTCCATAGCATCTCGCCTTACATCGTATCTATACATAGCACGAGATACATAATATGAAAATACATATATCCTTTTGGTCCATAGTCATTCTATGAAAAACATTTCCCCCGAGTATGAGACATTAGATTGTGAACGTTAGTCCAGTCTGCTACAAAAAAAAAATAACAGAGAACTTTATGAACGTTTTTATGTTTCTTTATTTTCCACCCCCTCCTAGAGTGAAGAAAAGGGCGCACAAAGTCAAGGATTAATTGCTGAAAAGCAATGTGAGTTAGAGTGGCACCTTAACAGCAAAACACCGCATCGTAAAAAAAAATCTCTAGTAAAAAAGTATAAGTAATCGGGAACAGTTTTTTTTTTTTTTTTGTAATTCTCCATCTACTGGAAAATATTGCTCCTGAGTCCGGAGTACAATGGCTATATTTTATTGCTTTTATGTGGTCACCTGGGCTATGTTTTGTTATGGGCTATATAAGTCCTGTAATTAAGGTCCTTTGTCTTAATTGCTTTTTCGTTAAAAATGGCATAGGTACTCATGTAGGAGGCTGTGTAACTTGTAAGTATCTAATGGGTTTTCAAGCTTCATCTTTAAGACAAGTATCAGGAGTAGTTTCAGTTTGAATTTAAATTCCATAGTCATTCTAGGATCCATTACCACTTAATTTTTAATGGTTAAAGAACACATTTAAATATTAGTATTCACAAATTACAAGTAAAGCATATTTGAAAAATATGTTGTACCAATAAGGTGGGGTAGGTTCTGATTGATCCCTTATTTAATATTGTAGTTCGGGTGTTCGGTATTATCGGGGGAACTTTGAACTGCAACACGTCCTGCTTTAATCGAACATCCTACGATAACAATTTTAAGGTTTACCTATATCTTACATCAGACGGTGGTTAGTGGTATCGAGATGGAGAGATGTCTACAAAATGTTTTTCAAGGCGTAAGTTTTCGTCAGATGATAGCGAAGTTAATTATCCGCATGTTATTTGGTTGCTTTTACTGATTTAAGGGCTCAAGCATAGTGCTGGTATGGTCCTGATGCTCATTTGGATTCGGATATGTATTGCATGTTCCATTCATTCAGAAGCTGATGCTCGGCTTGAATTTATTCTACGGATTGCTGAAAGAAGAGGGGACGCTAGGGAGCTGTACGAAATCACTAGTTGTTGGGCAACGAAATAGCACTAACACTCACTACCCCGTCTTGGATTTTAACGGCAACCTTTTAGTAGCGACAGAAGATCAGCTGAAAAAATGGAAGGAGCACTTTTGTGACTTAAAATAGCAATTGAACAACATGCGCAGGGTATTGACATCAGCCCCTGAGTTAAGTAAGGCGATTCATCTTCTCAAAGGAAAACAAAGCAGCTGGACTTGACGGTATGCCTGCAGAATTCCTAAGAAGACCTTGAAGCAGCTTCTGGTACGTTGCTCAAACTAGATCAGGCTGTTTGGGAGAAGGAAACTTACTCAAGGGACTGGATGGATAAAGTTATTAAAATGACCACGGGCTACACACAATAAGTTATTTTTATCAAAGAACCTGGAGTAGTTTACGTAGTTTAATTATCTGGGAAGTTATATAGCACTCGACGACGGAACAAACCTGGATATAAGCAATATAGAAAATAAACAAAGCCTCTTTTCACTCTTCGAATCTTACAGTTAATCTGTGCTATTATAGGCTTTATACGCTATAAATGCTCTTCCAACGTCTCCGATGTCTGCGTTACATTCTGATGACCCAGTGACCACAAAGCATATCGAAAATGGAACTGTGGGACAGGACAGGGCAGGCGTTGGATAGACCATACATTGAGGAGACCTCATGACATTAAAATATAGTGTTTCGCATGGGAATCCTCAGGTTAACAGGCTAGTCGGAAGAGGGTATACCAAAAATAGCTTGAATTGTGAAAGAAGCTCAATCTCAAGAAATACAATCATGGCCAAAGCTAAAGGCCCCGACCCATAGAATCCGTTGGTCCGTTGCGGCAACGCATCCGTTGACGTTTGCCGGTTCGCCGGGTTGGAGGTGACCCAATGAATGCGTTGACGTTCCATTTGTGCCTCTTTTTTTTCGTCGAAAATGTTGCAAAAAATTATGCTTTACATAATTACAACTGTAACCAAAACCCTTACAAGAAGAAATATATTTCCCTTCTTCAATGACAAAACGAAACCACTTCAAATCGAAAAAAAATTGCTGTCAGCTAGCTGTCAACGGATTGCCGGAGAAGAAAAAGTTAAAAGTTCGGCTACTTCTGTCCGTTGCGTTGCCGCATGCGTAGTCTATGGACCACTTCTCGTGAGAACACGTGTATTTAATCGAGCTGTCAGTTGATTTGCCAGACGCACGGACGCAACGGATTCTATGGGTCGGGGTCTTAAGACCAGTTGCGACTTACCGGGACTGGTGGAAAGACCTGAAGTGCTGCAGTACTAGCAGCTAGACAATATATATATTCTACTCAGGAATGGTTACGAGTGAGGCACACAGACCAATAATGACCACCATAACTCGTACTCCTCTTGCCTAAAACACCGTGGAAATATTTTTTGGTGTGTTTGCTGCTCTTATTCAAAAAGCAAAGGAGGGCGTCACACTCTCAAAATAAATGGCATATAAGCTGATTTTCAGCTTGTAGACAAAAAGAGAGACCATACAGTGATTTGGCGGTCTCCGGTCTGTATCTTATTGGTACGTGGCCTGGTCACGGCTCCTTCTGGAGCTGTTTCACTTCTACACCAGTATTCATTAAAGTAAGGGTAAATTAAGAAATATTTCGAGCGAACTTTTTACTTTACAACTTTGTACTTTTTTGTATAGAAAACTTACAGAAAACGTGTTGGCATTTTTTGACGGGTTTTTGATAGTTATTGATTTCTTGAATTGGAAAAATCTACATACGTAATTAGAACTACTGAACTCGATATACCCATTATTGTTGTATAATTTACGAAGAACACGGAAACAGATGCCATGGTAAGTCTTTAAAGCAGCTAATGCATGTATCTATTTTGATTGAATTACATTTTCCTCGTTACTATCTTTTTTTTTATCAAGTGATCAGTTAATTGCAAATGTTATGTTAGCAAAACAGCTGCATAGCCAACACATGCCAATAAACCAATCAATGCTTGAAAAAGAACATCAATTTTAACGAATTCGTTGTTCCTACTTCCGATTCAGATGGAACTCATCTTCTTTTATAATAATATCTCACCAGGGTTTGCAATCTCTGCAACAATTTTTATGTTTACATCGAGTTTCAAGGGCAGCAGCCCACAATTATAAATATTGTATGTCCTTTCGATTAAATCTTAGATCGACTGATTTTGTACCCAGCATTATTTTGTTAGAAAAACGAGCACAAAGACGAATGTGATATGTTGACCGCCAATAAGCTACAATAAATACGAATACCCTAAGGACACAGATGAGTTTTGAAATTCCTGAATTCCGATAGATCTTGATAGCACTTTTTTGTTCTTGTCTCAACATTTTGGCATTCGAACTAAATATGTTTTCGTCCCAGATTCGTCCCAATGCCAACCTTGTTTAGAGGTGTTAATGCGTCCGCCTGATGTTAAATCAGGATTTGTGTTGTTGTTGATTTTTTATCTTAGATCAAACGTTTTTATTTAAATCTATTTTTTTTTTTCATTTCGCCAAAAAAAATTGTATCTTTTCCACCTTTTTTCAAGAGAAAGCACACCACAAATGCATTAGAAACTATAAGCAGGACCTTGTGTGAGCTCTTCGTAAAGATATAGGTATACACCAGAAAAGTGAGATTAAGATTTTAATCGGTGGCGGGACACCTTTCTTCGGACAAGGTTTGGCATTAGAAGAGGTATGGATAGATGGACTATGGAAACGAAAATGGAATGGTTTTGCTGATGGTAAACTTCTGTGCATCGCATGTCGCATCGCATCGGCAGCAATCTGAATCGACAAGGACAATGTTACTATTTATCTTGAACACATTGTTCAAGTTTATCTTGATTGAGATTTTCTACTTATGGATTTGATGGAAGATATGATTCGTGTGCGGATTGATTGTTACTTAGTTTGGCGGGATGTTGGTAACCCTTGTCAATATGGGAGAACTATAAAGGTTTTGTTCTTTTTAAGGCTTTAGCTGGTAGATGTTTGTTGTAGTACCATTATCAGCATCATTTGCACATGTACATAGTTGATTTATTGGGGAGGAATTGTGTTGTCAACAAAACTCTGAACGAATTTATAAGTTCTCATGTTCGTATTTATTAAGTAATGTTTTTGATGTTGAAGTATAGCGTAGATTAATAAGAGTCACTTAAATTCGATGTTTAGTGTGGCAGTTATGTATTTTAACAGTATTTTTAAGAAAAGTGTTTAAGATTTTTTTTACTAGCAATGTCTTTAAAATTTTATAAATGATTCGTACGAAATAAATTATCAAAAATATATTGCCAGGCGATGTATGTATGTATATGAATAATGTAGGATCTGATATGGTCATAGTGCCAAGTGTTTGCTACAAGTGGTTACTGGTCTAGTCCATCTAGGTTGTTGCCAAGCTCTAAATAGTGGGTGTAAATCACGGAACAAAATGAAACGCGTTAACGGGTTTTTCCGTGCAAATGGTGTCTTGGTACCAACTGTGTATGGTGACAACAATCAACACCGTGACGACATGACCAGAAGATAGTTGCCGGATATTCCCCAAAACGCAAAACCCGTTAAAGCAAAAATAAATAAAATACACAACTGGGTCGCACGAACTTGTTCTTTTGTCTGATAATTGCTTGCTGGCTGTATAATGTATACTAAAATGTAAATTACAAATTATTTCGAAAATTCTTTTAATTAGTTTAGAGTTTTTTTTCAGAAAAACTAAGTATGTACCTAATTATGCAATAAAATTTCAAAACTAAATGTCTATCTAGGAAACAAAAATATTGAAAAGCATTCGACCAGTTTTTTTTTTTTAAAGTGGTTTTTTTGAAAACTTTTCGTAAAAATATCTGAAAATTTTGTTGAGTATGTGATTTGAGAAAATCTTTAGTTTTTATCGGGAAAATAATTTGGAAAAATTCAATTAACCCGATTTCAAAATATTTCGAAAACCAAATTTTGGTTTGTAAATTATTAAAAATCAAAAAAAAAAGTTTTTAAGAATTTTGAAGTTTTATATCAATTGGGTCGCAAATGACTTTCCTGAATCAAAAATTTTATTGAAATCGGATATAGGTACAGTTTACGAAAAACCTGAATTGAAAATTCCTGTTCTATGACAGGTAACGTTATAAGAAGTTTTTTTTTATTTTTTTTAATACAAACTCTATATACTGCATTGATAAATTAAATTTAATAATAAAATCAACCAAATAGAAGACTTAGAACTAATAATGAACTGTCCAACAAAAACTTGGTGTTTCATCCAGGAATCTCACTTTGGAATCATCAGTTGACATACAGTGAAAGAAACCTTATCAATACGCAATTTTTGAATTTTTCTAGCACAACTTTCATAGAATTTTCGACAAAACCCTAATGTGAACTATATCTCAAAATTAAGATTCTAATAATTAAAAAGGAAGTTTTTCGCCAGTGGCCTGGCTTAGAAGAATTTTTTTGTTATTTTTTTTATAGTCGGCATATCCCTTCAGGCTCTACAGAGAAATTGACACACTGAAGGAATTTGCAGGCCCATTTTGTTCGACTTCTCTATCATCTTAATGTCCATGTTTGATTATTAGAATTTTTTTTTCACGAATCCATAACTTTCCATATAAGTAGTACTATTATCGCAAGTTGCTCGAGAAGACATACATAATAACAGCTCTGCTTTGTAGTGATGTAGTGATGATTTTGATATGGGCAACTGACAGATAGATGGAAATGGACATAGTCAAAAAGTAATAATAAATCGAGTGAGCGATACTGACTTTAAAGAAGGCGTTAAAATT
Source organism: Platycheirus albimanus (assembly GCA_916050605.2). Lineage (NCBI taxonomy): Eukaryota > Metazoa > Arthropoda > Insecta > Diptera > Syrphidae > Platycheirus > Platycheirus albimanus. Next base: position 83,763,181 of record OU696696.1, read on the forward strand.
AAAATCCCTTTTTTAATGACAGAGTTACTCAGCAACGAGTGACACCAGTGGAATTGGTTTTTGCGACACTAAAGTTAATTAGTTATTAGCAAAAATGTGCATTTTGCATCTATTTTTTAACTACAGAACATTGAAAAGTTGCTTAAATTGTTAAAATTGTTAGATTTTGATACACACAAATCTACTGAAGCATGTGCTTCCACACTTGCTTTCTTATTTGTCTGTTAACTTATCGATCTAGTCCAATCTACAGGATACTTCGCTAATGGACGGAAAACAACATTTTTGTAGCCTGTTCCTAAAACGGCATATCTTCATCCCTTTATACAATACCTACACTACCTACCATTTGTCTTTTCTTTCCAAGGTCATTAAAACTCTGATAAATTATCAGGTCAAGAAATTTCTTGAGAAATGGAAACTCTCTCTTACCGCACAGTGGAACAGTGGAACAAACTTTTGCATCAAATCGCTTTATATTAAATCAAAAAGCAATTGGTAGAGTTTGATACAAGATCCTGCATCGGGGAAACCAAAAAGCTTTACGGTCAAGGTACATAAATGTGTATTACAATTGACAAGTATTTTACATTATAGTGAGTGAGGGAGCTTCAAAGCGAACTTCGGAAACGCATCAGATTAACATAATTAGGAATACCTTGCACCCTATTCTATTAATAGTACCTCCACAATATATATAAGCCCTTTATACAGAAAGGTGCGTGCTGCGGCCGATCAGAATAGTAAACAAAAGTTGATCGTTCTATATTCTCGAGCGCGTTAGATCAAAGTAAGGAAGGTAAACTACTTGCTGAAAAGTGTGCATTTCAATAATCTGAGGCTGGAAGGAAGTCGGAGGGTCATATCATAAGCTTGCAAACAAAAAGCATAACCTTGACATTCTCAAGCGTAATCCTATTTTTTTTTTTTCTATTTCGAAGGAAAAAGATCACGAAGAAAGGAAAATATTATAACCTGCCGATTTGCACAAGTAGTAGAAGTAGCAAAAATCGTCGATACAGTTTTTTGCGTGCAGCTGCAATTAAGCATTTCCCACTCCGCGCCTGACTTTCCCTTTCCCTATCACTTTCTTTCTATCTCTTGCTCTCTCGTACCGCCCCAAAACGGATTGGCAGTTTCTTATGAGAGAATATCGCAATTCTGAAAAATAATAAAAACGAAAAAATTGCAAAACCCGCTAACCGCTTACTAAATACAAAAAATAAAAACAATAAATTAAAAGAAAACATAATTTAAGTGTTTTTTTTTATATTTTTGGTATAAAAACTAAAAACTAAATTCAACAAATAAAAAGGACCTGCCAAATAACCGTTACGATAAAGCTTATTTTTCTCGAAAATTGATCTAACGATTTTGATTTAAAAATCACTAGCTTTTAAGGTACGACCAATCATATGGCTGAACATTTTTTTTTTAAATGTCTAAAACGGTAGGTACTTTCCATAGAACCTTTTTTTGTTGCTTTCGACTATCTCGAGAAAGGCTCAACCGATACTTTCGAAATTTCACACATATATAGGTGTAGGTAGCTCCATTTAAAATGCATACCAATATTTGAAGGAAATATTTTTTTGTATTTTTAAAAAGATTTTTTTTTTTAATTTTAAAAATTTATGTTTTGAAAACTGCTCTTTAAACTTTTTTCAAAAATTATAAATAAATGTATTTGCTGAACACCTATGAACTGTCGTTTTTGATTTTTTTTTTTTTAATATTTTCAAAAAGTTTTTCTCAAAAACAGCTCCACAGATTTTTATAAATTTATTCTCATAAATCCAAATTTAACTATGAAATAAATTGGTGTCCTTTTTTCTAAGCTCGAATTAGTTTAAGTATGTATATACAGGGTGATTCACCAGCGTTGTGCCAAAAAGCTAGAGCGTGTAGGTTAAGTTGAGACAAGACAAAAATCGTATGGGAGGGGGGGTCTATTCTCCTCCGTTTAGCCGGGAGGGGCAATTTTCTGAAAAATTGACTTATTTTGTAAAAAAAAATATTTAAAATCAACGGGTTCGTTTACAACATCGTGTTATACCTTTTTAGAAAGCCAAAAACTTCTCCTTTTATTTTGTTTTTAAATTAAATTGTTTTAACGAATAGTTTGTGAAGAAGTAGGTTCGGTTATTTTTGAATACCTTGGCAACAAAAAGTCGTAGAGCCATACGGTTTTCAATGTTGGATTAAAGATTAATGGAAGCGTTGAATTCTGAGAACAAAAATTATACTTAATTACGTAAAATTTTGAAAAAAATTAGTTTTAAAATTATTTTTTCAAATTTTTTTTCAAAATTTTGAGTTTGAAAATTTATATTTTTTAAACTATTCGTTAAAACAATTTAATTTAAAAACAAAATAAAAGGAGAAGTTTTTGGCTTTCCAAAAAAGTATAACACGGTGTTGTAAACGAACCCGTTGATTTTAAATATTTTTTTTTACAAAATAAGTCAATTTTTCAGAAAATTGCCCCTCCCGGCTAAACGGAGGGGAATAGACCCCCCCTCCCATACGATTTTTTTCTTGTCTCAACTTAACCTACACGCTCTAGCTTTTTGGCACAACGCTGGTGAATCACCCTGTATATTTAAGAATTTTGAAAAATTTATTTGTATCAAAATCTCAAGCCCCAAGACCACTGTCACACGTTAGAGCAATTTCGTGCGAATATTATTTTATATCATTTTGTCTATTCTTGAACATTTTCATACCCCTTAACTTGCGACAAATAGCCATTAATAGGAAATATGCGCATTATCAATATATGCGTTTGAAATGATTTTTGAAATATTTAGGTATGGGATTTAATAACTCATAATAACACACATAATCTACCTTCCCTTAAATCCAAATAAACACAAAACTAATAATATGTATTAGTTGTACCTACTCGTATGCAGATGGAAACATTTGTTTTTATAAATGTATTTAAGTATAATGTATACAGTATACACATATTCCTAGATGATAGGTCAATGGGGTTTTTTATATTATGTGAGATTCAAATCGATGAATTATGTAACTACCATTCAAGGCTTAGTGTACCTAACCTACTCAGCTCAACAGCAGCCTTCCAGCGCAGCGCAGTGTATCGAAACAACTTACTCTGGCACACTGAGAAGAACCCTGACCGTCAGCGTCAGAGAAAGCCAGGAGCTCATAGTAGCTGCTTTAACATTTGTTGGCCTGTCTCATGCACTTCAAATTCTTTCATATCGTCCAAAACAAACGAATTCATCATCGCATGTGATGATGATTATAATGTTATGTAGCCCTAACCTAACCATAGTAGTGCCCACTTATGCTCACCGAGTTCCATTGTTTGATCCTTTCAGTTTCGATGGTGCTGAATGTTATCAGCAATCTGGTAGATTCATCTTTTTGATAGTAGGTACGCAATGATTTAAACATCGGGATGTGTAATTTTTTACGTTCATTGGTATATGAACGACAAACGTACGTATACGATTCAGGATTTCCATGCGAGTGTTCAGTTCAGCGTTCCATCTTGCTGGGTTGTTTTGCTTTTGTTTTGTTTGAGCGGTTGTTGTTTGTTAATCGTGTGAAGCTTCCTTCAGTACTATTACTCATTGGCATTGGCATTGGGATTGGGACACACATAAATAGGAGGCCATCATCCTCTTCATATATATGTTTTTACGAACGATATATGCACACGCATTGTGGTTCTTTTTGTTAGGTCGGTCGGTACTTGGTATAGAAAAAGACAAGCAGGCTTAAACATGTGACATTGAAGAGATTTTACCCCTCAACGACTTAGATATGAGGATGATGGCGACAACAACGCCCGTTGTTAAAAAAAACGTTCGTATAGGAATATATAGAACATCTGCCGATCTTGATAAGAAATTTTGATTCTTTTTCCGTTGGCCTTAATACAAATTTTATATGTTTGTATGAGTAGTTCGCAGTCCGTCGTCCTTTGGTGGAAATAAATATAATGCATTTGCATTATTCGTCAAGTTAATGCTACGACCAGCATAATATTTTTTTTTCTTTTATATTTTAAGTTTAGCAAAATAATATGCGATATCAAAGATCTTATCTTATTGGACAGCTTTATGATTCAGGATACACGATGAGTCCTTACATAATTTCCGGAAACATATCCGGTCATATTATCAATACAAATAGAAAACTTCAAACTCTTAGTAGTTATGTACTTAAAGACACATTTTTATTTTTCATAATTTTGATGACGATTTGATTGACGATTGTAACTACGAGTATAGTACAACCCGAATCTATCTTTGCTAAATACGGATAACCATTAAGGTAATGACACCGATGAAAACTATAATTTACAGGGTGAAAGAATACAATTATAGGCTTTTACTCAAAAGTCATATTGATACCTTGCACTTCTTGACTTCTTCATTGTACTTTAACAATCAGGTAAGTTCCATCACCGATAAACCTTTTGTTTGTAAATCTTGAGTTGTTGTATTCAAATAGTTCTTCAAAATGGAAGGTTCGTAGATTGATTTACGACATAACTCAAATCGAAAAGCTGGCCATCATCTTGGTTCTAGATTCTATAGATGCTTAGGTAATGCAGGACCGAAAAAAAAGACTTAAAGCTCAAGGGGATCAATTGCTCACCCGATATTGTATGGGTGTGCCACTTCTCTGAAAGACTGGGACAATCTTAGTTTTATAAGAGGAATAATTGAGAGGGACTGCTTTCTTATAGCTCAAGCAGACACAGAATAGAAAGAGCACTCCTTCATTAGATATGAAAGTGAGCCTCTTCAACCTGTGATCATAATTTGGTCCATCCCTTGCTTGTTGCTATACTGCGTTGTTTCCACTTGCCGAAATGTTAATAACGATACTGTAACACTTATGGTAAGTTTTCTTAAATAACTTTTTGCATCTATCCTGGCACGAGTCATCCATTCATCCATTCCTCTTTGCGAATTTTTGTGCATACATTATCACGTTAATGTAATAACATTTCACTCTAAACTCATTGCTCTATTGGGCGTTTAACTAAGATAACCCCGTTCCCCGTCACTGACTATAGGCACTTCGTTTCATCCCGTCACACTAAGGCAATAAAAGAAGAGTAAGTGATGTAAATATAGTCCACCCTTAATATTTTTCATACTATAACAGCAGAACTGAAGCTCGTTTTGAATCAGTCGTATGAGAGGGTCCTCAGTCCTCACCATTTTATCCATCCATATTTTGGCTGTTGGCTGTTTATGAACCAGGAACGTGGCCAGAAGAATATACCTATCCCTAAACACAACCTGTAAGCTCGGAAAACCAAATTACTTTATTTATAAACCTTCAGGTACCAAGACAGGCATTATCAGAATTTCAGAGTAGCTTAACGGAACATTAATCCCTAGTTCAAAGTTATAGAACGTATACTACAATCGGTCATGACACCTTTCCTCCAACAGTAGCAGAAATTAATGCTGCACTCAACGTCTTCTTCCTTAAAGTTGAACCAGACACAACGGCTTGTGTTTATTCTTCATATATACATATAATAAAATTGTAACGGATCGATGTCTGTACATTGAAGATATAGATGCAAAACTAATATGGGGAGTCTCTATTAGACCCACAGAAACCAAAACAACCGTTTTTAGAATTTTTGTCTGTCTGTCTGTCTGTCTGTCTGTATGTTTGTACGCGCATCACGCAAAAACTACTGCATGGAATTGAATGCGGTTTTCGCAGATATATTGGTAGTACGCCAACTTAAAATATAGGCTATATTTTATCGCAGGAAAATATATAATTCTGGTTGTTTTTTTAATATTGCTGCAATCGAACGTTATTCAATGAACTTAACGCAAAATTGAAAGATTTTAAGGACGTTAGCGTCTCACTTACATAATAAAATAGCGCCACACTTACCTACGTATACATGAATAGAAATAAGTTAGTCGTTCTGAATAGAAGTTACATCAAAAACATCATAGATGGCGCTATTTACCACCATATAGACAATGCCTCATTCAGCGAAAGCGGAAATCGAAAAATAATGTAACCATAAAGAACGGTGAACGAGCAATACTTACGCCCAAAACTGATGAAGCGGAGCTGCCATAAATAGCAGTATCAGCGCGCAGCATCGTTTTGAAAGTGGGCATTCCAATTAGGTATATTCGTATATTGCTTCAGAACTTAACCCTCCAACTTTGCAATTTAAACCGTTATGATACTTCGAAATAATATTATACAGAAGCCAAAAACCTTACGGCTGTAGAGCTGACTTTATAGCTTTAATACCACGCATACCCCCCATTTTGAACCGGTTGTGCATAAACAAAATATATACTGAGATACCTACTTTATTCTAAAATCCACGCGTACGAAGTAGCGGGCAAAAGCTAGTGCAGTAATAAAAACAACCAGTGATAACGCGCACCTAGCATTGGAAGAACGAAGTGATTGTTAAACTCACGGGTAACAAGGGGAACTGAAATTAATGGAATCAATTTTTCCCGACCGGAAAATAATACAATGGTGAGCCTACACTGTTAAACAAGACTTAAAGCTCTTTAAATTCGTTCTAGAACCCATGATTTTATTGCCTGTGAAGCCCGAAAAGTCTCGTCGAAAATCTTTGTTGGATGTCGAATAGATAAAGCGTTTGATTTTCAAACATACTGAGAAAACTTAACGAAATTGGGCTGTGAAGTACAGACATCGAACCCTCAGGGTTAGAGTCCAAGAAAAACATGGAGATCAACAGTTTAAAAAAATTTTCAAAGTAGAGATATCCTAGCTGGAAATTCAGACCGTGAAATATTGCGGTCTATTAAAAAATATTTTAAATAAACGAAACAGATGCAATGTGTTTCTTTCAACACATTTCCAGATAGGGGAATTCAGCTTTTTTGAATAATGCTTTTCGTTGAAACTTCAAAGTGCTTCGTTGACATATATGTACCTACGATACGTATATCTTTAATATGGGCCGATTTGTGATAAAAATAATAACATAACAATAATAAAATTATAATAATAATTGCACACACCATGCGATGGGGAATTTAAAATTGAACAGAAATCATGAAGCACATGTCAGAAGGACGTCGATGTTGAAATATCATTAAACATGTTGCTATACTCTTTATCTTATGTTAGTGATCTTACGGGAATGCAATGCAAAACATCTCACAAATTGATGAAAATACGCCGGCAGAAATTACATTCTTAATACCGGGAAATTAGACGGTCAGATTGATATTTAACCATTTTTCCTTGCGATTTTAAGTACAACATAAAGGCAAGTTATGCATTCGTCGAAAAAAAAAGTTTTGAGATAACAATCAAACATGACATTACGATGATAGCGAAGACGAAAAAAGATGGTCTAAAAATTCTGTCCGTCTGTATGTCTGTCTGTCTGTCTGTATGTATAGACACCTATAGCCCAAACGCGTGGGCCGAATTGCTTCAAACTTGGTATATAGAGTTTTTTAGTTTTTGTACAGAGGGAAAGTTGAAATTTTTTTTTAGCTCAAAAAATAACGGTACCTGCCATATAACCGTTACGTTAAAGCTCAAAAACGGCTCTAAAGATTTTGATTTAAGAAAATCAGTGTTACTTTTTAGGTACAACCAATCATATGGCTGAAAAAAAAGTTTTAAAAAATGGCTAAGAACGGTACTTTCCATAGGACCGTTTTTTTTTGCTTTCGACTATCTCGAAAACGACTCGACCGATTCTTTCGAAATTTCACACATATATAGTTGTAGGTAGCTCAATTTGTACTGCATACCAATATTTAAATTAAATTATTTTTGAATTTTTAAAAGCATTTAAAAAAAATTAAAAAAATATATATTTTGAGAACTGCCTATTAAATTTTTTTCTAAAAATTATAAATTAATGTATTTGCTGAATATCTATGAACTGGCAATTTGGAATTTTTTTTGGAAATTTTTGTCAAAAAAAACTTTTTTTCTCAAAAACCGCTTCACAGATTTTTATAAATTTATTCTCATAAATTCAGATTTATCCAAGAAATAAAATGGCGTACTCTTTTTATACCCTATTCCATAGAATGGGTATATTGTATTTGGTGTGGAGTTTGTAACATAGAGAAATAATACCGTTAGGTATAGAAAAGTATATATATTCTGACTCAGAATCAAAAGCCTAGTCGATTTAGCCATGTCCGTCCGTCCGTCCGTCCGTCCGTATGTATACTCTCTAGAGGTGGTATATATAATCTTTGGTTCAAGAGTAAGGCTAAGTTGTTGAACCGGTAAAATCCGCCCACAAACACGCCCACAATCGCCATTTTTGTTGGACAACTTCAATTTGGTAAAATTAAATTATGTTTTTTATACAGTTACGATAAAAGCATAACGCTAAAATCTTGCACGCGCAAGCTTCAGGTAAACCTTCTTCCAATTAAATAAAAAAAATTCAATTTGGGCGTGGCTGACGCCCATTTTTCATACAAAACCATCAATATTGTTTTTCTAAAAAACCAATTGTTATATTAATGCGAAAACATTAAATTTTGTGGATACTACTTGCACATAAGCATCTTGTGTATGAAATCAAAAAATTTGATTTTGGGTGTGGCTGACGCCTACTTTTCACTAAAAACATAAAAAAATTGTTTTTGCAAATAAATGGCATTTATAATGAATCCACAAGCATCTTGCGTGTCTTAGTAGAAACTAAAAACTTTGAAAAGAAATGTTTGAGTTTTGGGCGTGGCTTACGCCCACTTTGCATACAAAACCATCAATATTGTTTTTATAAAATAAAAATTGTTATATTTATGCGAAAAACATTAAATTTTGTGGATACTACTTGCATATAAGCATCTTGTGTATGAAATCAAAACATTTTATTTTGGGAGTGGTTGACGCCCATTTTTCACTCAAAACATAAAAGAATTGTTTTTGCAAATAAACGGTATTTATAATGAATCCGCAAGCATCTTGCGTGTCTTAGTAGTAACTAAAAACTTTGTGTATGAATAGAAATGTTTGAATTTTGGGCGTGGCTTACGCCCACTTTGCATACAAAACCATCAATATTGTTTTTATAAAATAACAATTGTTATATTAATGCGAAAACATTAAATTTTGTGGATACTACTTGCACATAAGCATCTTGTGTATGAAATCAAAAAATTTGATTTTGGGTGTGGCTGACGCCTACTTTTCACTAAAAACATAAAAAAATTGTTTTTGCAAATAAATGGCATTTATAATGAATCCACAAGCATCTTGCGTGTCTTAGTAGAAACTAAAAACTTTGAAAAGAAATGTTTGAGTTTTGGGCGTGGCTTACGCCCACTTTGCATACAAAACCATCAATATTGTTTTTATAAAATAAAAATTGTTATATTTATGCGAAAAACATTAAATTTTGTGGATACTACTTGCATATAAGCATCTTGTGTATGAAATCAAAACATTTTATTTTGGGAGTGGTTGACGCCCATTTTTCACTCAAAACATAAAAGAATTGTTTTTGCAAATAAACGGTATTTATAATGAATCCGCAAGCATCTTGCGTGTCTTAGTAGTAACTAAAAACTTTGTGTATGAATAGAAATGTTTGAATTTTGGGCGTGGCTTACGCCCACTTTGCATACAAAACCATCAATATTGTTTTTATAAAATAACAATTGTTATATTAATGCGAAAAACATTAAATGTTGTGAATATTACTTGCACATAAACATCTTGTGTATGAAATCAAAAAAATTGATTTTGGGTGTGGCTGACTTTTCACTAAAAACAAATAAATTGTTTTTGCAAATAAACGGTATTTATAATGAATCCGCAAGCCAAAATCTTGTGTCTCTAGTAGAAACTAACAACTTTGTGTATGAAAAGAAATTTTTGAATTTCTGGAGTGGCTTACGCCCACTTTTCATGAAAGATCGAAAAATGTAGTTTTAAAAATTTAAGGTACTACCAATATTCAATTAAAACCTTTTTCCCTTCCGTTCGTTATATGAAAAATATTTCTACATTTTCTTGTGTAAATTTTTTCAATACGCCCACTTTTAAAGGCATGATTTTGATAAAATACATTTGTTCAGGTAAGATCGTTTAAAAACTACTCGATTCAGCTGTAGTTTTACACATATGCCTAAATACTGACTAATGATCAAATCTTAGTTAGTGCTTTAAATTTTTCTTAAAAAATTTTAGGGCACGCCCACTTTAAAGGGGCGTTTCCGTCAAAAGTCGTAATATGCATTAATTTTTTAATGTTTTTTTAACTATCGGTCGCAGTTTTGAAGTAACAAGATAGACACTTCGGTTTTTATACCTTGGTTAAGTAGCAGAGTGTAGTTCAAGAATTGTTAAAGGCACCCATAATCGATATTTCCTATCAAAATCTAATTTCTAAAAATTTTAGTTTTGTCTTGTTTTGTTCAAATCGATCTGCAAGCTTAAAATTGAATGATGAGCTCATATAGTGATTACCCTGACAATAAAAATTCTCAGATGTAGGCTTGGCACATGCCTTTTTTTATTGTGACAGCAGTTATTGTACATCGGCCAAACAATTTATTTTATTGAATTTTTCTCTGCCTGCTAAAGAAGAATTTTGTTTCCGATACTGGAACAGCGGCTAGCTGCGAAGGAGGCGAACGCATATGCATATACATATACAAAAATGTGGGGAATAGGGTATCCAACAGTTCGTTGCAAAAGTATGTTTTCAGCTGAAATAAGTTTAAGTATTTATTTAGGAGTTTTGAAAAATTTATTTTTATCAAAATGTCAAGCCCCTAGACCACTGTCACACATTAGAGCAAGTTCGTGCGACCCAGTCGTGTATTTTTTTTTTTTTTTGGAACTGGCTGGAGTCCCAAGTATTTGCTATTTTTTAGTATTTTGTTGTTGTTTCATATGGTATATGGATGCATCAATGTAAGTTATTTCCTTTCTCAGCTTTTTGATTTAGATACTAAAGCCAAAATAGACTGTCCATAAAATATTTTTGAAGTCAAATGTGTCAAGCGCAAACTAAATGTTAAAATTTAAACAACAACAAAAAAAAGTTGTATACATCTTAACAAACACCTAACACGTTTTTAGTTTTGGTTTTATTTTTAGTTTGGCTTTTACATTGTGATGGCTTAAATCTGATATTGGCTTATCTTCACTCTCAAATTCCCGAATGCGTTTGCATTTTCTCTTATTTTTTGTTCTTCGCGCTCGTGCCCCTCTGTTCGTTCGCCCCCGAAAGGAACCTGTAACCCAACCAGACACCTTTTGCAAGTCTGTCTAATTAAACAATTCGTAGAATTTCATGTTAATTGAAAAAGGAAAAGCAGCCCACAAGATTCCTGCAACCAGAAACTGGTAGGATGTGCTCTCCTAACTCTTAAAGGGACAATAGCCAGATTCATGGTGCTGGAGCTCGGTTAGGTACCTACCTATAAATACTTTTATACTTTTGGTTGACATTCATTTGTTGTTGTGAATTTTTTTTTTTAGCAGCAAATTCGTATTAATTATTCTGCAGCAGCAAAAGTGGGGGCGATGTTTAAGGCAGCCACAATGATGTGGTGTGGCTGCCACAAGCCCGCAAGTTCAGTTTCTTGCGATCTGACTCGAAGTGGGTATCAAAATATCCGATGAAACGTGGATTTTGGATATAAAAAGCGTATAATGTTCGTGCAGATCACATGAAGTGGGAACGGACAACGGTTTTCCAGGTAACTTGGCTGATACTAGTATCAGATAAAAATAAATGGTTTTTATTTGCAGGTTACATTTATTAGGTATGTGTGTTGATATTTTGGTTAATGATTTAGAATGTACTTTTGTGTTTGCTTTAAATGTTGGCAACAATATTTTTGAATTTGTTTTGTGTTAAATAAGATTTTCTTTTTTTGGTAGGCAAAATCGCATCGTCACCTCCACGCGGTGCCCGCTGGGTAGCGGAAAGAAGAACTAACGACGAGCTTTGGATAAATCGGATCCATAGGCTGGAGATACCTGAGTTCTCCTCTCAGGAACTAATAGCAGGAGGAAAGATACGCTCTAAAGATCCAACAACCAACACGATCTACACGTTATGCACAGGCCTCACAAGCCGGTCAGCAAAGAGAAAATTCCATTGTGTTGAAAACCGCTTAAAATATCTCGGATGACCAAACCAATAATGTGGACGAACAAAACTTAGAGTACGGATGTCTATGGAAGCTCTTAGGTGAACACCATCTACGCCGAAGAAATTCAATGTTGGGCGACTTCAATCGGAAGAGACCGCCACTGCCTATTCCGACCGCGTATCCCTTGAGCTTGCGAGAAATGCTTCGACTGGTGATATGAACCCGGAAGACCAATGGCAGCTATATTAACAAGCCATAAGAAGTGTTGCGTCAGAGCTATTGGACTTCTCACAGCCTCCCGCCAGAAACCCCTGGTTTGACTCCGAATGTGCTCAGGCAAACAAAGCCAAAAAAGAGGAATACAAGTCGTGGCTCCAGAGAAACACTAGAGCGTCCAGAAATCTCTATGTTGAGCGAAGAAAGGATGAGAAACGCCTACACAGGTGAAAGAAAAAAAAAAACACCAACAACGCGAAGTCGAGGAGAGGCAGAAATGTTTTGCAGAAAAGATGTGCAAAACTTCTACAGAAGAGTGAAAAAGTCTACATCAGGTTTCACAATCCGCTTTGGGCCCTGCAAAGATCAGGATGGAAACACCATAGTAGAAATGCAGGTGATGTTAGGCATCTGGAGAGACTTTTTTAACCAGTTGGTAAATGGCGATGACAGCCACGATCCCGCCCAAGAACAACTTGTACCAGTTAATCTAGATGACGGCCATGAGCTACATCCGCCTTACCAAAATCAAATCAAAGAAGCCATCACCAGACTAAAGATGAACAAAGCAGCTAAATGGAATTGTTTACAAGCGCAGCTTTTTAAACACGCTGAAGATAACCTGGTAAGGAGCATACACCAACTCATCTGCATGATGGTCGGAGGAAAGTATGCCCGATGAGTGGAATCTCAGTACCATCTGCCCGATCCATAAAAAAGAAAACCGCCCACTGTGCGTCAACTATGGAGGCATAAGTCTTTTAAACATCGCCAATAAGATCCTGTCCAGCGATTTATGTGAACGTCTCAAGCCGTTTGCTGACGATCTAATAGGTCCTTACCAATGCGGCTTCAGACCTGGAAAATCTACGACCGACTAAATGTTCACATTACGCCAGATCCTGTAGAAAACCCAAGAATATAACATCGAATCCCACCACCTGTTCGTCGATTTTAAAGCAGCCTACGACAGTGTTAATAGAGTTGAATTGTATCCTGCTAAACTGATACGCCTTATCAGGATGGCGTTGGAAAATGCTCGCTATTTCTTTCAAGTTGGTAGGGACTCTACTGAAACTTTCGAAACCACCAGAGGGTTTAGACAAGGTGACGCACTGTCATGCAGCTGTTTTAACAGTGTGCTGGAAAATATCATACGGAACACCCATGCCAGCACATCGGGCACCAACTTTAATAAATCGACACAATTACTTGAGTTTGCAGACAACATTGACGTGATAGGACAAACAAAGCAAGCAGTAACCGATGCATTCACTACTATGGAGTCAGCTGCAGATAAAATAGGACTGAAAATAAATGAGGACAAGACGAAGTATTATGCTTTCATCAAAAGTCCGTGAATTTGTCTACCTGGGTACTGCTGTAAACACAGGCAATACCATCATACTGAAATCAAACGCAGTATAACTCTTGCTTATCGCTGTTTCTTTTAGCTGAATAAGCAATTGAGGAATAAAGCCCTATCGAGAAGAGCCAAAGAGACACTTTAGAACACTTATCATCCCGGTCCTGCTATAAGGTGCAAAAGCATGGATGAAAAGTCACTTGAAGTATTCGAGAAAAAAGTTCAGCGTACGATTTATGGTCCTGTCTGGGTAAACCGAGAAGACAACATTTGGCGAAGAAGATATAACGACGAACTATACGTGCTGTACCACAACATAAGCCTAGCCAGAAAAATTCGAATTCAACGACTAAGATGGTTGGGCCATGTAGAGCGAATGGACATCGATGCTCCAGCTCGTAAAGTCTTCAACGCCAAACCAGAGGGAGTCAGAAGCCAAGGTAGACCTCATCCCCAATGGAGCGACCAGATAAAGGAAGACCTACAACAACTTGAAGTTCAATAATGGAAACGGCAGGCTAGAAATCGAGCCGGCTGGAGGGGCATACAGTGGAACCAACATACTCGTAAGTCAGTAAGTATATGAGTGAGTGCTTTATTATTGTCCTTCCTTGGGATTTTATTTTACATTGCGTTAAACACATATTTTTGATTCATGATACACAGAGCCGACATTATATCTATGCATGTTGTTACTAATAATTCATTTCAATTCTAATGAACTTAATCGTGACTCCATCACAATTTATTAAAACATACTTTCAAAACATCAACGTCGATGTTACTGCCTTTTGATAAAAGAAATATAATACTTCCGTCCTTTTAACTTACTTACTTATGATGGTTCCACTAGAGCGTGGTGCTCCTAGACCGTGCTTAATATGCCCTCCCAGCCGACTCGATCTCTAGCCTGCCGTCTCCAATTTTGCGTGTTCGAAAAACAGATGCAAAATACAATCAAAGACTTGCTGCAAATCACTTGCAGTCAAAAGTTATGAAAACTTGACTTATAATTATCAACAAATTAAATAGAAACGCATAGTTTTTCTATTTCATTGGAAAGTGTTTTTTAAAATATCATTGAAGTGTTTAGTTAAGTAGATAGGAACTGTTTTTTTTTCTGGCTAAATAAAATTCGGATTAATGAACAAAAAACAAATCAAAGCATGGCTCTACTCTATCAAAAAGAAATTAAGCATTCACTTGAACATTATATAAAAAGCCATCTTATTCATGTCAAAGAAGAAGGAACCAAATACGGTAAGAAGGATATCAGCAAACATAGTAAATCATTAAAATGTATTTAAAAAAAGGACACCCCATCAAATGCAGACTTGAGTAGGAGACACAAACGAGTAAAAAAAGCCATGCTGCTGCTGCAAAAACACACAGTCAAAAGTTAAATATTTTCTTAAAAAAAAAAAAAAAAAAAAAAACACCCCGAGGAGAATAAAATATAACGGTATATATATATACAATATACCTCGTCGTCTTCTACAAAGTGATAGCACGCATTCTGTTTTTTGCTTTTCTTTTGAAAAATAATTGAAATTTCCATAGAAATTTGTTCTTTTTGTGTTATCCTTTTGAACTCCTTTCATTTCCATAAGCAAGCAGTTTATGTTTGTTTCCTGTTTTTTTTTTTCTTTCTTTATAAATCTATTTATAACGTGCGGTCACAGATTCCTTTATAATCTCGCCCAATAGCAACCAAAAAGGCAGAAGAAAAATATGAAATGAAAAACAACAATTTGCCAGATCTTAGATAAATCGAAGTAATTGAAATAATTATGCTCTCAATTTAGCTCGGTCCGTTGGACCCAAACAAGATGACATCTTTCTCCCTGTCGTTTGTTCTGACCAAAAACTGACAACCACAACCCTTGCTATATTGCTATTGCTATTGCAATTGCTATGGCGATGGCAGAAAGATTGCCCTGGCATCGCTGAATCCTGATAGACAATCTATATATTTATGGAATCCGTTTAAACTTGCATTTGATATGAATCAAAAAAAAATAAAGTGCACGACTGGGTCGTACGAACTTGCTTAATGTGTTAAAATGGTTTTGGGTACTTGAGATTTTGGGAAAAAAGCGTTAAAAAAATCATATGAAATTTTATAAATCACTTTAAAATCAATACCTAAAACGTTTTTTTGGAGAAAATGAAGTAAGCTATCAGGTTTCTTTTACGTTTTTGAATTTTGACGAAAATTTTTTTCAAAATCGTTGGACCAGTTTTTTCAAAAAACAGTTTTTTTTGAAAAACTTTTCGGAAATATATTCCAAATTTTTTTTGAGTATGCCAACTTCTAGCACTTTGTAGTTTTTAATAGAAAAATAAAATTAAAAAAATACAGATTAAACCGTTTTTGGAAACAAAAGTTAAAAAAATTTGTTTTGAAAAATTAACAATTTATATTATTTTGTTTATAAAAGGGCTTCCACATTAAAAATTTCATCGAAATCCGTCAAGTGGCTTACGAGAAAATCGGATTTCAAAAAACCGGTCCTATGGGAGGTACCGTTATAAGACTTTTCCTGAAAAATCTATTCCAACCAAAACATAAAGTTTGCACAGAAAACATCATTCAGAAAGTTTTATCAAAATAGTAGGAGCCGATTTTGAGAAAATTTAATTTTTCACAAAAAATCGTATGGCAGGTACCGTTAGTTTTGGAGCTAGGATGCTAATTCCAAAAACCCCTCTGTACGACGTCATAATAATACTATGTACCAAGTTTGAAGCAAATCGGTCGAGCCGTTTAGGCTGTAGGTAACTATACAGACAGACATACGGACAGACAGACAGACAGACAGACAGACAGACAGACAGACAGACAGACAGACAGACAGACAGACAGACAGAATTGTCGGACCCACTTTTTTCGACTTCTCTATCATCGTAATGTCATGTTTGATTGTTAGAATTTTTTTTTTTTTACGAATGCATAACTTGCTCTAATGTGTTAAAATGGTCTTGGGCGCTTGAGATTTTGGGAAAATAGCGTTGAAAAAATCATATGAAATTTTATAAATCACTTAAAAATCAATACACAAAACGTTTTTTGGAGAAAATGAAGTAAGCCATCAGGTTTATTTTATGTTTTTGAATTTTTCAGAATTTTTTTTTCAAAATCGTTGGACCATTTTTTCAAAAAACTGTTTTTTTTGAAAAACTTTTCGAAAATATATTCCAATTTTTTTTTGAGTATGCCAACTTCTAGTACTTTGTAGTTTTTATCAGAAAAATAAAATTTAAAAAATATATATTATGCCGTTTTTGGAAAAAATAAAAATTAAAAAAAAATTTTGAAACTTTTTTAAAAAACTCAAAAAAATTTTTTTTGAAAAATTTAAGAATTTATATTATTTCTTTTATAAAAGGGCTTCTACATTAAAAATTGCATCGAAATCCGTTAAGTGGCTTACGAGAAAATCGGATTTCAAATAACCGGTCCTATGGGAGGTACCGTTATAAGACTTTTCCTGAAAAATCTATTCCAACCAAAACATAAAATTTGCACAGAAAACACAATTCAGAAAGTTTTATCAAAATCGTAGGAGCCGTTTTTGAGAAAAATTAATTTTTCACAAAAAATGGTATGGCAGGTACCGTTAGTTTTGGAGCTAGAATGCTAATTCCAAAAACTCCTCTGTAGGACGTCATAATAATATTATGTACCAAGTTTGAAGCAAATCGGTCCAGCCGTTTGGGCTGTAGTTAACTATACAGACAGACAGACACACGGACAGACAGACAGACAGACAGACAGACAGAATTGTCGGACCCACTTTTTTCGACTTCTCTATCATCGTAATGTCATGTTTGATTGTTAGAATTTTTTTTTTTTTTTTTACGAATGCATAACTTGCCTTATAGTACCTATAATCGCAAGTAAAAAAGCAGACAGAGTGCGTTTAAGCGTATATATCTGCTTTTTTAATAATTCAATCAGAGATAAAAGATTATAGTCCACATCCCTATCAAAATCCGACGGCGGCCGGAGCGGCGACGCGACGGGAAAAAAAATGATGGTCACCGATAGTACGATGTTTTGGGGTTTATCTGCAGATGTTTCGGTCTGACTTCGCCCTCTGGAGGTTTTGTGTTTCGGTCTGATAGCAATCGGAATAGTTTAAAAGTTTGTTTCTGGTAAACGTTAAATTCTGCTATTAGCACCCCATTTCCAACAGTTGATTGCGACTTGTTTTGATGATTTAATTGTATTTAGCACGAGAATGTTTAAAACATTATCTGTTCCAGGGCTTTTTAACAAGACGGGCGGCGCGACGGCAGGCAGTTAAGTTTATAAAATATGAAATTAAAATCAATAAAGCAAGTCAGTATTCGCTTTTAGGAAAACAATCTGTTCCTTTTTGTTTTATTGTTGAACTTGAACGAAAAATCTCCCAATGTGCTTTTCTCACTATAATACAATACATAACTTACCATTTTATTGATATAACAGATGAAACTTACTAGTAAAGTGCGTGACTTAGTCGCACGAATTTGTTCTAATCTGTGACAATGGTCTTTGTATTTTTGACTTTTGAAACTAATACAAAACAAAATGAAAAAAAAAAAAATATATAAAATTGTATTAATCAGTCGAAAACGACTTGTTAAAATTTTTTTTTGGAAAAAATTAAGTAAGTCAACTGATTTCCTTAATGGTTTTTGTATTTAAAAAAAATAACTTCAAAATCGGCCGAGCAGTTGTTTTCTAAAAACTTTTCGAAAACATATTCCAAAATTGTTTTTAAGTATAGTTTAAGCCGGACAGAACGGGCCCTTAAGGAATATTTTGAATAAGAACTCCAGTAATTGTCTAGGAATATCTGAAGAACTTTTATTTAAAAGAAAGTACATATAATATGTATATTTAGCAATACGTATAAATAATAGAGTTTGTTAAAAATAAATAATTTAGTATTTTTCAACTTTAAATAAATCATTCAATTTGCCCATTATGCCCAGGTGCTGAGGCCTAGTATAGGCCTAGTTCAAAGAGTGAGCGAATAAAAAGGGGTGCCTGGTACGCCAATTGGATTATTGGGTGCTAGTTTTCCTGGCGTAAAATTTTTCGCAGTTTTATATGGTTTTATACTTTGGTTTTATACTTTGGAATAACATAGTTGTAAATTATCCCTGTTGATAGTATGTTATTCTTTATTATAATTTGATCATGGACTATAGTACCTACCATAAATATAAAGCAATTGCTGATTGCTGTTGCCTGTTGAAATCAGTGCGTACTAGGCTCCGTTGCTATCTTTAGTTTGTAGGCACTAGATGGCGACATATAGCCATCTCCAGAGTTCTATAGATTTAATAAACAATGTCCTCACCATAATTGTATACATACATACTTGAAACTTCAACTGCATACAATTTTTGTATTGCTTACTTACTAACTTAAGGTGGTGCATACAGTCCATTGTGGGCCATAATTTTAATACGTTTAGTTATTTATATCTCAAAACGTAGTCTAAGTCTTAAAGCTGTATAATTTATTTCAACCAACAATAATATTTGATCAAAGTATCAAAATTTATAAATTTGCATTATACTTAAATCAAAATCAGCACTACATCAAAATAAATGTTTAAACTAGTTAAAGCTCGGCTTGAATCGGTCATGTATCATCTATTGGCTGCACTCCATCAATTTAATTGCTTGAAAATTAAATCCACGATTTATATCGTGCAACATTCGTATATGCAAGCATTTGAGTACTGTATATGCAAATGAAATCAATTTAAGGATAAAGAAACGATATATAGGTACATGTGTGTAGAAAATTCCAGAAGTACATTTCCTTGAAATCTGATCCAACGAACAAGTCGTATTTCATTTTGTTCACTTAAAAGTTGAAGCCAAATCATACAAATGTATCTCGCATAAGCTGTACCTGTGTCTCTTTTGCATAACATTAAAGCTTGGAGTTGGAGATACATATATACATACGAATTAATCGGCCTTAGAACGACCTACGAAACAGAGTGTTCAGTTGCGTTTGTATATGTATGTGTATATTACATATCTATGTAGATATATTTAATATAGGTACATTTATGTTTAAATGTATGAACTGGATGCAAATTAAGAATATTTCCACCATTCCGTGCAGCATAAAGTGTGTGCCTTTTTGGTGAGTCTTCGTTTGGCACTTGGACTTGGTGAATATATACCAACGTCAGCTGGACTGTAATCTAGTGTTTACAAAGCCTTAAACTATGCATCAGATTAGGGTGCTCATCCCTTATAATAACACAGGCCACCATCATTGCTATGGGCTTGAAAATTGTTCAATTTCGAATTCGACTTTGCTTTGTTTTGGGGCGCAAACTTCCGTCGGTCGGTGCGGCGCGCGTCCGTTGGTCGCAATTTGGTGTCATACATTCACAAATCTGCTTTAAATGTATGTTATTGTTATGTATGTATATATACGCATCTCATTGGCTCCAACTTCAGCCAGTGTAATGTTAGTCAACGTTTGGCAACCAATTTGCATAAATGCATATTAAGTAGTTTGCCACATACTAACAAGTTGATATTTTGATTTTGATGCTGAAGCTCGTTGGAACATCGAGTTAATGATGAAGGAGTCCAGAACCAGATTGCACGATGAAGAAAAATGTTGTCATTTTTAGTTGGGACAGAACTTGTGCCATTTCTTTTTTGACAGATGAATTGATAAATAGAGACATAAACAGGCTTAATACTAAGAAAACTGAAATGTTTAATGCACGCCAGTTAAGTATACCTAGAATCCAGAAATATGTTATAGTCCTGTTCATATAACAGTTTGTAGATAATATGATAGTGGGATAACATGAGCGTTGGTGATGGTCGCATGTGATTTTAAGTTAATTTCTCATCTACTTTAGATGATCAAAACATACTGTAGTCATAAGTCATGGGAGATCGATTGGTGGCTGGGCGTTGTTCGAAAATTGAAGGCTCTGATTCGCATCAACCTGACCAAACCCATAATGTTGCAACAATCACATATTCTCCAACAGTGCTTAATATACCTCCTAGTTGGTATAGATAGATAGATAGATTTTTATTTGCTCTATAGTCTATAGAGCAGGTATATTGGTTTCGTGCAGAAAAAAAGCTGTTTTAATCAAGCATGATATTACGATGATAAAGGATCCCCGTCCGCCGCGGCAGTTTGCCTGGGCGAATGGGCGTTTTTTCACGCCATACTACAGTCTAATCGGCTGAACGGATTTTCTTCAAACTTCATTTATATATAAGTTTAAAGAAAAACGGATTTCGAATTTTTTTAAATTTTATTTTAGCCCGGCTCAAACTGGTACCTTTCAATAAGTAACGGTTATTTTCATTTCTGGTTTGCTCGAAAACGGCTCTTATGATTTTGATTAAATTAAAATTTGACAAACCTAGGGCATTTTTGATTAGGTAGATTGCGTTATAAAGAAAAACTGGTTTAAACGGTTTTTTGCGGATGGCCATAAGTTGGCAACGGCTTGATCGAATTCACTCAATTTTTGTCTGGCATAATTCTTTACATTTTTTTATAGAAATTTTTCCATTGAAATTTTTTCAAATAAAACTTTCTAAACGTTGGCTAACGCATACAACTAGCCGTTAAGTTTAAGATAACTTTTTTTTGGTTTTTTTCTAATTTGCTCGAAAACAGCTCTAACGATTTTATTTAAACTCTATGTGTAATATTCTTTGAGTGTTCTTAAGAAAACTTAGTTTTTAGTTTTAGGATTAAAATGCAAATAACGCAGATCTGGTCTTAGTGTCTTTTTGTAAAATGGCCATAAGTTGGCAACAGTTGTATATCGAATTTACTCAAATTTGGTTTGGTTTCCTTACAGTTTCCTATTAGATGGCGTTGCATTTTTTTCAGTAACTCTTTTTAAATGGTGGTTTCCATACTTACAACGAAGGTAAGGTATTAAGGTATATATACATATATCTAGAAGCTGGCATCTGCTATTTAAATATTAAAGGCTTCTTAGCGGTAGCTCCGTATTCAAGTTTAAGCGAATTTTTTTTAGTTTTTACCAAATTTTTCAAAAATGATTTTAATTTGATTTATTTTGTGGTATTGTTTTGGGAGTATTTCAAAGATACGTTCATATGTTTTGGATGAAAATATAAGTAACGGACATCTGTTTATAAACGACTTAATTCATTTGGAGGTCTTAGTGTAAGTATAACGAACGGTGCTCTACTCCGTTCCTTGCGGCAACATTACGACTCAATTTTAAAGGCCGACGCAACGTTAGGGATTAATGGAACCTCCAATCTATCCTGTAAAAAAATGGGAAAGCCTCGGGTGAAACGAAGCCGCTTAAACGTGCTCATTCAAAATATTCATCATTGGGGAAGTGAACCCCAAAGATAAGTTCATTAGAAGAGGTCATTGCCATCGCAACTTGATCGCGAATAAAGTTCAACAAGATGTTGGAATAATAACGTGTGTACTCAGACTTTGGTGTTCTGTGTAATCCGAGGCAGGTCCAAGGTCCAAGTCATTGTCCGTGTGAAACAACAACAAGAAACGATGAGGTAAGTAGTAAGGTGTGAACGCACACATGTTTAACAAAAAGAACAATATGACAGTTGTAGCACACACACATGTTTAACAAAAAGAACAATATGACAGCTGTAGCTTGTAGGCAAAATCAAAACAAGGCACAAGATTGGACTCTATGTATATATCCTCTTTGCTATAGAATGCCTTATCCCGAGCCCGACCTACCCATTCTGAAAACTAAAGTTTTAAAAATGCCGAATTCGGATGAAATTTTACCGTTCTTTTAAACAAAAACTAGTTTTGTTGGAATTTTTAAGTTGTCGCACTTAATTTTCGTTCGAGATTTGCTTTAACCTCAAAGATTTGCAGGAGGGAAAAATTAAGAAATTTGATTTGAAGGTTCAAAATCATTCAATAATTGTAACCTTATAGAAATATTTTCAAGATTTTGGGTTTCTGAATTTGGAAAACTTCTTAATAAAACTGTCAAGGAGATCAAGGACTTTTCGTCCGGTTTCTTGTCTCATAGAAGAAGGTTTAGGATGTTCATCGTTTTAAAGTGCGATGTCGCAGTTCTTGAAGAAGTCCTTTGAACAATGAAATACGAACAACTTTTAGTTGGGTATAGGAAAAAGTTTCAAACTTTATGTCCCTACGTAAAACCGCTGATACTGTGATCCATTCCTCAACGATATTTTCTTAAATAAATAGAATTCAAAAATTCCCTTTCGTTTTTTTTTTTTTTTTTGTCCAAACAACACAATACTCGACTTCTAATGGTTATCAGATTTTTCCTTTTCAAGTTGGAAATAAAAAGCAAAAAAGATATATAAAATAGAAAGAAGAGTTAAAGGAGGGCATAAAAAATGTAGTCAAGATAAGGAATTCATCTTGGGGATGGACATCACAAAACGTTACAATCGGCCATACTTGTTTCACGGTATTGTGTGTGTGTGTTTTAAACCCTCTTAGCTTATATAAAAGAAGTAAAGCCAACAACCAAACCAAAAATGCGCCGCCATGGATTTCTGCAAGGGTTTTTTTGTGTGTTGTGGGTGGTTTTCTTTTGGTTTGCTTTTAACGGTTCTCCAAGGGTTTTTTTTTTTGCTTTTACTTATTTTATTCCTCTCTAAAAAGGATCCCAAAGGAGGATTCAAGATTTATGACTTATTTTACTATTTAAATGTTTATTAGGATATCTGTTGTGAATCCTGCACCCATAACCCACTCCCCTAAAAGAAGCATTTTAGGGCAAAAGTATATCTATGTGTGCTCGTGAATGTTAAGGGATTTGCAGGTTGTACTTCACTTTGGGGATGCGAATAAATGTTATATGTATTTAAGAAAATAAAAATGAGGCTCTTGTATACTTAAGCAGTTTGAGTAGATGGATTACACGACGAAGAGATAACAAGTCACTTCTAAATGAAGAATTTATGTATACGCACTCACCTTTTGGGAAGGGGTTTTATATGTATTAAGAAGTAGGATGCTATCACTTTTTATGGCATTGAAAGTCCGCTCTTTGGTACATGAATTTAGAGAAATAGATCTCGATACCCGTTGGAAATTTCATGGATACATTTATGTGAAGATTTGTGCTTTTAAGAAATGGTCCAACTAAAGGACACGATTATTTTCTTTAAAGCGAGATGATAAAATAAAAAAATACATTCATACATCACATACCTATATCTATGTGTAGGGACTCTGTGCATTGTACATTTATGCATACTTATGGAGGATGAAAATATTAATCTAAGAATTTATATTAAAATTTAAAGGACAGGGTAAATACAAACATCTTTTGTTAATGTGATGCTAGCGTCTCTCAAAATGTTACATATATAATGATTAAAAAAAAATCGGCTTAGAGGTTTTGTTGGTTTTTTGTATTTTCTGAGAAAATCTACCATTGTAATGTATATTTTTACACTATCAGAAAGTAGAGATTTTAACGAACAAAAAGCCAAACTATACGTTTTCAAAAAAGCAGATATTTTGACGAGGATTTTCGATTGAAAATTAGGATCCTTTTTCGATATTAAGTCAAAATAAGGCGAATAACTTAATATTTCAAATCAAAAAAAAAAATTCCAGTGACATAAAAAGGTAAGTTTTTACCGAATTTCGTAAAAAAAGATAAAAATAAAAAACCAGAAATTTGGTTATTTGAATTTTTCATATAAATTTTGAGGTTATGTGAAAAAAGTGTTAATACAAAAGTTGTAGATCTTTTTATTACGTACAACCATTGCCATATAACTTTTTTCCAGGACTTTTATTTTTGCCGGAAGTCGAAATAAACCTTTTTTTTTACCTTTAAACCCCCTTAACCCTCCCCCCCCCCCCGCTGTTTCCACTTCTCGACCACTGATCGTCCGTAATTTTTCCTTTCATTTTTGTTTTGTTCTCTTCCTTTTGCAACGGGTTTCATCCTATCATAATTTTTTTTTCTATAAAGGGAAGACAGAAAAAAGGGATTGGACTATTTTGCCTGTCGCTGTTTGGTTTTTTTTTCTGTACTTTTACATATAAGAGCACCTACAGATATAAGGTATTTTCACACTTTTATGCAATATCCCGCAATAGGTAAGAAAACACTGAACTTTGGAATAAAACAGGACAGAACCCTTGCTCCTTTTTCAACAGCTCTGTCATTTCGCATATTTAGGCCCAGTTACAATCCCTCTTGTATATACTGCATGTAGATGTAGACTGTATCAGGGGTAGTAATAATTATAGTTTTCTTTAAAAAGCTTTCGATACAATTTGTCAAAAGTTTACAGTTTGGATTATCTTAAGAGCTTCATATTAGTTTTTGTTCTGAAGCTGAATAAATTTACCAGAACTAATTTAACATTGATAACAAATACTCTCGATCGGTTTTTGGCCCTGACATTGACTTCTACGCCTTATTGTTTCTATCAAATCATCAGTCATGGCTTCCAACGAAAATATATATTTTATTTAATTATCATTTTTGTCGCTTGGACATATTTCAGAGTGTCTCTTATCAGTCCATTGAGAAAACTCTCTCTCTTTGAGTATCTGTCAGCCAAGCAAAAAAAAAGTATGCAAAAAAAACATCACCAATATCAGCTGTATTCTATAAGGTACTTCTTATCTGTAGGAGTCTCATGCAGAACTTACAGTTAGCTTGGGAAAGCGCAGATAGTCGGTTGATTTTATTACAATTTTATTAATAAAAATATATTCTCAAAACAAAAAATTTTATGATGATTCGCCCGTCGCCGCGACCGCCACGGCCGTCGTCGTCCGTTATTTTACTCCTGCTAGTTGGTTTTGTAGTGTCTCAGAAAATCGACCTTCGCCAAGGATGTGATGTGAATAGTGTCACTTGTACTGTCTCAAATTGCTATAATGACACGGAAATCATTTATGATTCCAAAAACAAACTTCCGTTCACTGAAGTTGTTATTAAACACTGCCATCTGCAATCGATTCCAACGGCATTGTTCTTGAGTGCTCCGAAATTAAAACGTCTTCTGATGTACAAATGCAACTTGAGAAGCTTTCAACCGATAACCTTTTCTGCGGCGACCAATTTGCGATTTCTATTTTTGCCCAACAATCGTTTGACAGAGTTGCCAGAGAAGATATTTTCCAATATCAGTATGATTGAAGAAATTCGTCTCGCCAACAATAACATTTCGCACATCCATCCCAAGGCTTTTGCTGGTCTTCAGAAAATTCATCTTTTGGATCTCAACAACAATAAAATCCATGATTTAGCAACGGGAGTTTTTGAAAACCTCACCAGTCTGGAGTATATCGATCTCAGTTACAATCGCATCTCGACCTTCGATGAAAAAATCTTTGAAAAGTTACCACAACTCAAGACTATTTTGCTAAACAACAATGAATTCATTTCTTTCCAATATGACAGCTTAGCACACTTGGCACACCTCACTATGCTTGATATTTCTAGCAATGCAATCAATTCAATTAACTTGCAATCTGTGGATACGTTGCGTGCTCAGAACTCGAAATTGCAACACTGCGTCATCAATGGCAGCGTTATCAGGGCACGAGTCAGTAGCAACCAGCTAAAGAGCATCAGCATTGCTGATAAGGGATCCGTGAAGGAAATCGATGTGCATAATAATCTATTCGAGACGCTGTCAGACTTCGAGGGAATGATGAATTTGCAAAAGCTTGACGTTTCAAAGAATGCGATCAGAAGCTTGAACAGCACAAATACATCTCAGTTGCTTAACTTGCCAAGTTTGCAGCATTTGAATGTAGCCTATGGACAGTTGCAAACACTGGTTGTGGAAAATTTTGTACTATTGGATAAATTAACTCACCTAGATTTGGCATTTAATAATTTACAAAATTTAGATGCCAAGGTTTTTGAACCATTGGTGGGATTGGAAAAATTCTATTTGGAAAGCAATCGATTGCATTGGTTTGACTATGAGGCTTTCCTTGAAGATCAGGTAAATGTTCGGGAAATGAGCATAATCGGAAATGACTGGTCTCAGCCATTGTTCAAGAAAATGTCCTCAGCTCTTAAGGCCAACGATATCAAGCTTATAGTTCGATTGAATCCAAATGAAGCTGGTGAATTGTTGTCGCATCAAACGACCAGCCATCCTCATCATACAATTCATGCCAAGACTTTGGAGCATGAAGTCAATGCGGAGGCAGCACACACGCACGTTAATAACCGAGATGTTTTGATTGTTGTTACTCTGTGCCTTGTGTTTGTGATTTTAGTCCTGCAACTTTTACGAATATTCAAAGAAGAGAATTGGTTGACTCTGTTCCAACAAGGTGTAAGGAGAGATGTTGCATCGACGCGGCTTAACGAGGAAGAATCAGGACCTTTTTAAAAAAATTTAAATAAATGCAAGGAAACTATTTTTCTTTATGTGAGTGACGGGTTAGTGATGATAAATTAAACTAATGCTTTATACAACAGTGAAATGTGTTTGGTTATTTTTTTTTTTTTACTTTTTTTGTACATGGTACAATCAAAAAATATCCGAGCAAGTGGAATGTCTTGAACCTTCTATTATTTAAGATTGTCAATATGAGTTTATCGGGGAACTACTTAAGGCTATGAAACCAACCAGTACGCCTTTGAAATGAAATAATAATCTCATGTTGATGATTTGAGAAAGTTGAAATTGAATTGATATTGAATGTTCTTTGATTGCTCCCCCATCAGGGCACCTGTCTGAAAAGACCCATGATTGATATATAATTGAATATTTTTAATCGACTACGGAATATATTTATTTGTATAAATAAGACCATTTACATAAATGCAACACATGATTTCCATGCAAGCCTTGAGATATACATCACCTATTAAGCATTTGATTGTTGATGTGTTCTAAGCTATCCCAAGATTTAAGACCAATAACCGGAGCAACTTTATGTTAAAAAAAAAGAAGCAGACTTTTCATATACAATATCACTAACAACGACATCTAGTGAGTGCAGGAAAACTAACTTCCAAAAGAAAATATTCATATTGTACAATCTTATCAAAAAGTTTTTTTTTTAATCAATATGGTCGTACTATTGAATAGGTATATTTTTCTCTAAGTGTCGTTATCATATGAAGGCTCTGGACTCTGGAGGGTTCATATAATGTAACTCAATCCACCCATGTATTTTTGATCGCACGCGAATCTTTGAGACGTACAAATAAGTTGCATCCAAGCCTTAAAGAGATTTCTTTTGGTGTCGCTTATAGCACTTTCCTAAGTGTTTTCTCTCGGGACACTGCTCATTCTGAAACCAATGGAACTATAACTTTTAAGAGTCTCGTGGTTGTTGATACATGACTTTTTCAATGTTCGGATTATCCGTGTTAGTAAGTAATATTTATTTAAAGTGAGTTAAGTTACTACTTTACTTACCCCGAACGTTTCGCTCAAATTGGACCGGAAATCTGCCAAAGAAATGTTAAGAGCGATGTTGGCTAAGCAAGTTGTAGCGGTGCGTAGAAGGTTCTATCTCTAGCTTTTCTTGTTGTTGTTGGGAGCAAACCGTGCTCACTGTACACTGTATCACTGTTCGTATGAAGCGGCAATTGAATCGAACGTGAGGGCTGAGGGGTTGATAATGAGATCCCACGTTCGCGACAGATTGAAACTGTCTGATGATTTATCTAATTTTGATCACTTCGCGAACCAGCCGATGAATACAATGGTCGAAAGATGTTGAATTTGTTTTTACTTAAAACTCAAAACTTTAAAAGAAATTAAATGGCCTATTTCATTTTGAAAAAAAAGTTTTAAAACGAGTGATTTTTGAGTTAAAACCTAATCAAAATTTTGTTTGTCTTTTTTTCAAAAATCTAAAAATCTCAAGCCCCAAAACCACTGTCCCACCTTAGAGCCTGTTCGTGCACTTTATTTACTGTCACCTTAGCTAAAAAAATAAAATGCACGACTGGGTCGCACGAACTTGCTCTTATGTTCAATAATTGCGTAGTGGCTGCATATATGGATATTAAAAAAAAAATTAAATAATTTCGAAAATTCTTTTTTTTTTTAAATTAGTTTAAGAGTTTTCTCGGAAAAACTAAGTATGCAATAAGATTTCAAAGCTATACGTCAATCTAGGAAAAAAAAATATTGAAAATCGTTGGACCAGTTTTTTTTAAAAAAGGTTATTTTTGAAAAACTTTTTCAAAAAATATTTTGAAATTAATTTGAGTATGCAAATATATGGCAATCTGTAGTTTACATTTGAAAAATAATTAAAAAAAAAATCAATCTACCCGTTTCCAACATATTTCGAAAACCAAAAAATTTTTTGAAAAAATTATAAAAAATCAAAAAAAAAAGTTTTTGAAAATTTTGAAATGCCATATTAATAAAATTATGAATGACTTCCTGTGGCCAAAATTTGATTGAAATCGAATGTATAGTTTACGAGAAAATTTGATTTGAAAATACTGGTTCTATGAGAG
This sequence comes from Platycheirus albimanus, assembly GCA_916050605.2. Lineage (NCBI taxonomy): Eukaryota > Metazoa > Arthropoda > Insecta > Diptera > Syrphidae > Platycheirus > Platycheirus albimanus. The sequence continues at coordinate 83,792,358 of OU696696.1, forward strand.
GTACCGTTATTAGACAAATTTTGAAAAAAAATTTCTAACCAAAAGATAGATTTTCTTGCAAAAATAGCATTCTGAAATTTTTATCAAAATCGTTAGAGCCGTTTTTGAGAAAATCAATTTTTGTCTTCAAGATTGTATGGCAGGTGCCGTTATTTTTGGACCTAGAGCAAAAATAAAAAATTTGTTCCGAGGGACGGCCAAATAAATCCTAAATACCAAATTTGAAGCAAATCGGCCCACCCGTTCAGCCTCCAGAGGCGCGAACAGACATACAGACAGACAGACAGACGGACGGAATTCCCAGACCCACTTTTTTCGACTTCTCCATCATCGTAATGTCATGTGTGATTGTTATCTCAAATTTTTTTTTCTGCACGAATCCATAACTTGCCTTATAGTACCTATAATCGCAAGTAAAAATTCACATAGGTAATTAACAACAAATATTTTGTTTACTTATGTATGTTGGCTCCAGGTACTAGAGCGTGATGCTCCGCAAACCCAATTAATTGTGTTGATTTATAAAAGATGGTGCCCAATGTACTGGCATGGCTGTTCCGTATTACATATGTACGTTTTCAAGCATAATTTTGAAACATCAGCTTGACAGTGCAGTGCGTCATTCTGTCTTAACTTAAGGTTTCAGTAGAGTCCCTACCAACTTTGACAGAACAGCCAGCATTCTTATAAGGCGTATCAGTTTAGCAGAAGTTTTAAAGTTGAAGATGACACGATATAGTTCAACTCTATTTTCACTGTCGTAGGCTGTTTTAAAATCGACGATCAGGTGGTGGGTATCGATGTAAAATTCCTTTGTTTTCTCCAGGATCTGAGGTAATGTGAGGATTTGGTCGATCGTAGAATTTTTAGATCTGAAGCCGCATTGGTAAGGATAAGGACCTATTATATCATCATCAGCAACGGCTTGAGACGTTCACATAAAACGCCGGACAGGATCTTAAATTAGATGTTTTAAAGGCTTTTTCTTCTGAAAAGGTAATCTCGACGATCAGGTGGTGGGTATCAATGTAAAATTCCTCGGTTTTCTCCAGGATCTGACGTAATGTGAGGATTTGGTCGATCGTAGAATTTTTAGATCTGAAGCCGCATTGGTAAGGACCATACCATTATCATCAGCAACCGCTTGACACGTTCACCTAAAACGCCGGACATGATCTTAAATGCGATGTCTTAAAGTCTCCTCCTTCTAAAAAGGTCATCCCCAGCGTACTTGCAAAACCTGATGTTGATTGTTTCACTCTTTTGTAGAAGTTTCGCACTTCTTTTCTTCAAAAACATCATCTCTTCATCTCCTCGCCTACACGTTGTTGGTGATCTGCTTTCTTTCTACTTATCTTTCCTTCACCCAATGTAGAGTTTTCTGATCGCTCTATAGTAGCTCTCTGGATCCATGATTTGTATACCTCCGTTAAGCTTTGTTTGCCTAAGCAAATATACTGTTTCCAAATAAATGAATTTAATCAAATAAAAAAAGTGTTTCATGTACCTATACAGGAAAACACCATCGAAGTATCTTTTTTTTTCGTTATTTATAAAGATTATGGAACTTAACTTCCTTTTAAATCATTTTAAGAACCATGTCTGGTATCCAGTGAGTCAATTTGTCATTATTGTCATTTTAGCTACTTAATGCAACTAAACAAAATGTATACATTCAGTTTTTTCTCAACATAAACCTTTCTACATTTATAACACTCTGAGAATATTACATTCATTTATGTCAACGCAATTGTTAAAATGTTAAGGTCACAGATTGTATCCCTTAAATATAAACAATGTTATCGGAAGCCTCAAGTCTCTGCAGGCAAGGCAAGGCACACGCTTGGAAGAGCATTAAATTACAGCATCTATATCATAAACTCGTATCATTCGACCTTTAACCATCATAATCATCCTCGACTTATAAAGAGAGCACAAGACAAAAAGCTAGCACATACTCCACGCTCCACGCATTAAAACATAATTCCTATTTAGCTATGAATGGAAAAGGCAATTCAAAGGAGTCAGGAGTCAATAGCCCTAGTTATAAATGTACTTATTTCCAATACAATAGATCCGACTTCATAAAAATTACTTCCACACCAGTTAAGGCATACGCCACCACCACCACCGCGACCGCCAACGCCATAGTCGCTATGGACATTCTAAAGCGAAGTTACTTGTCACATGCCGTCTTTAAGAAGGACACCATTAATAAACAAAAAGGATCTGTTTTATTTTTTAAAGATTCAGAATTTTTTTTTTTTTAGAAAACCCAATAAAATTCCTAAAACCCTTTATTAAAAAAAAAAAAAAAACCAAACCGTAGCACCTTTTTCCCGTGAGGATAATAGGTGGCCCAAAATGATTAAGATGATTTATGGATCCAGCGTTGCGCTCTGGATTTCGGTCCATCCCCATCCTTTGTGCTAATCATATTATTTACACCATCCACAGGGGATTAAGTGGATGAATTTGTGACTCAACTCGTAGTGCGAATCTATAGTTTTCGATACTACATCCCTTAACGAGGATTCAAACACTGGGTTATGGGTGTACCATTATGCACCCTTGTCCTGGTGTGATGCTCGGGCATGATGCACTCCCACGGGGATATCAATGACATATGTAAAATGTTAAACTTCGAGCGGGTGCTAAGACCTTAAATAACTGTCGACGCGTGTACGCGCTTCCGTTTGGTGTAGATATATCCTCGAACTTGAACAGTGTATTTCACACCCCTGTCTAACTTGCCGTCATTTGTAAGGGGCTGGCTGTTGGCTGTATTCTGCACCCTGGGCACAGTCTGTGCAATGAGATGAACTTTTGTTGCGGTAATACTGATGATGATGCTCCTCGTGTTTTTTTAAGAAAATGTTATATCGCTTTGAATAGCTAATCGTTTATGTTTGGTTTGAGTTGAATGGTTTCAACCTGCTCGACTTGTTCTATGACGCAGGCAAAAGGCGCACACTCGAGGGGAGGATATTAATATTTTCCTGGTTTGAAGGACGATAGTTGTGACTGCCACAATATGAGAACTTGACGGCAAAATAGGCAATCATAAATGATTGACTTGCTGAGGATTTTTTTTTTGTATGTTACTCGCAGGAAGTTCCTGGAAAATATTGTTTACCATTGTTCTTAGAAAGGGACTAGCGAGAAACATCTATTAGGTTTGGGAACTGGCTTATGGATTTCTTTTTTCACGTTTTGTGAATGATACTGTATTATATGTTTATAGGCTGAGGTCATCTATTATACTCTTATAGAATTCATGAGTGTTGGATTAATGCTGATTAATGAAGAGTGATGCCTTGATTTGCAAGCCACGTGGCGAAAGATTCAACGCGCAAAATATACAAGTGCAGTAACGTGACTAAATGGATTTAAGTAAAGCCAAGCAAATTTTTGGATTTGGACATTTTGGAGGAACAATTCTTTGATTTATTTGGCCAACGTTTTGAGGGTGAAAGATTGTATATTCTGTTTATGTATTTGGCTTGAAAATCCGATGACCTTGTGTTAGATAGCTTAGGAATTGATATGGAAATCTAAGGCCCTATTTCTGTGAATGCCTTTAGTCATCTCACTATATTATCGTTTGTGACATAAAATAACGCCGAACTATTTCAAAATTGTTTTAGAAAATGATATGCTGGCTGTGCACAATGGTGTAGCAGCAGCAATGTCAAAGTTCATGTCAAAAAAAGTAGCTCACAAAGCAGCATACACGAATACAATGTGTAGCACTGAACTCAAACAAAAATCATGTCTGCCATTTTGGTTTGTTGTTGATTTGCAGCGCAGCAGGTTCGTGAAGTCCAAGTCTAGTCGACTTGTACTTCAGCTGCTCTCTATGCTGCAGCTGCTTTTCACATTGGAGGCGTGCAATACGATTTGCGTACATTTAACTTTGACATTGCTACGTGCTACTGCTGCTGCTACACCATTGTGCGCAGCCAGATAAGGTCATCTTGTGTTTTTATATCGTTTTCGAAAAAGAAATCAAGACAATTAGGCGTCTTTTGGTATTATTCTTTTTCAAAACTATGTGTTTTTTTTCGTAATTTGCTTCGGAAATCGGAATATTTCTATCACTGTTTATAAGATAAAAATGGAAAATCGTTACATTTATAAAGTAGATTTACGAGATAACATATCTTAAATTCAAAAATATGCATGAAAAATAAACGGAACATGATTGCAAACTAATAATCAGAATACTGAAAAAGATATCAAATTCGTTCGAACACAATGTTGTTGACGAAAACAAACTTTTACCTAGTTCCTTTTATAAATATTAGATTGCTGTGCTAACAGGGAGTATGGAGCGCTTTTAGCATTCCTCTTCTAAAATCCTTTGTAAAGAAGTAGAAGCTGGAGATACGCCCTTACTGTAGAATAATTTACTTCTTAAAAAAAACCCGTAAGAAATTCCTTACATTGAGGAACATCGGAACAAGGCTACTGGAACCATTTAAGGTGGCGCGATCAAATGAAAGACAACATCAACCAACATGCGTAGGTAAGTAGAGGCAACTAGCTATAGGGAACGAACTAGCTGGCAGGGTAAGTAAGTTAGTCTCAAAGAACCACATTCTTGGACATATTTGGACAAAAAAAAGCTCAGACAAAAATATTTCCTTTTTTTCTTTTTTTAATACAAACTCTATAATACTGCATTGATAAATAAAATAAAATAATAAAATCAACCAATTAGAAGACTTAGCACTAATAATGGACTGTTGAATTATTGATTCAAAATAGCGTTTTATGGCCTTTAGTCCAACAACAATTTGGCGTTTCATCCAGGAATCTCACTTTGCAATCATCAGTTGACAAACAGTGAAATAAACCTTGTTGGACTAAAGGCCATATATGAAAAGCTATTCTGGATCAAAAATATTATCACCAAATAATCATTTTCAAAAAAAAGTCTCTGAATCCTTGGACTTTGTATACAACGGCTTTCTTGAAAACAAAAATTGGAAAGTTTTTAAACATATTTTGGAAACTTCGAAGCAAACAAACTTTTCATATTAAAAGTTTTGTCAAAATCAAGAAACTATTTTACAAAGTTTTAAAAAAAAATTATATTGGAGATACCATCATAAGACATTTGCATTTGGGTGGAAAAAGTCAATCTTTACAGACAGACACATTTTTTTAACTGTGGTGTTTGAGTCATATCTTAATTTTGCATAACTTGTCTCCAAGGACCTGCATATAATCGCAATAAAAAAGGTCATAGGAAACGAAGCACAGTTCTTTTTCTTGAAGTCAAAAAAAGTGGGTAAGAAAGCTCAGTATATATATATGTATCTGGATTTCTGTCAGGTCTGTAACGATATCCTGCCTAAGATAGGCATGTAATGATTTTGAAAAGTCTTATGAAGGGAGTAAAAGGAACTGTATTTTAATCAGACTTTCTCGTTTTATTGGCTTTTAAAGCTTTTGAAAATAGTTTTAAGCTTTCTAAGATCAAAATGTCTGATTTCTACAATTTGACGTTCGGGAAACAAATCTCAAATATTTCTTCAAAGGCCAATAAAAAAATTCTCAAAAACTAGCTAAACAGGCAGACTGTGATTACTTGCAGACCGTCATGATTCAGTTTATTAAATAATCAAAATCAATTGAATGTTTCTCACAATGAATGAATACTTCCTATGCTAATATCCAGTCCCTGTCAATTGTGAACACCATTTGCCTTACAAAATATATTTGCTTCCAGGCCCCCACTTAGCCCAAAGCTCATGTCTTCCATGGAACATTCCTATATTTCAACATCCTTTATCTCTTTAGCTTTGTTAATCACAAAAAACAGAAAGAGGTGTGCAATAATCATTTATACTTATGAACGTAGTACACACCTATTTATAGATACTTTTGTATATGTAAAAGATAAAAGACCATGTGCCATGAAAAATAAAAGAATTTCCAAAATCTCGTTAAATTCCATCTTAATGTTCATATTATCAAATCGTAAAAAAATATATTATATCTGGACGCCAATGGAGATCACTGGCCAAAAGAGTGTGGTCGACTATTATTATATATGTATATAAAATGTTTGGGCAAGAGAAATCTATAAAAAAGTTGGACACAGTTTTTGGTGTGGAACTTAATGTTGTCCCTGGGATATACTCATTGCGATTGTTTTTTACGATTGCATGGGTTATCGTTGCGTTATCACGGGGATAATTACTGTCCTGCGGTCTACTAGTCCCTTTACTCATTTCGGTTGTGATAATTTAGATGACCAACGCAAATAATACAATATAATAATCTCTTGTATTATTAAGTGTGTGGGTCTCTTATAGGACTTATTTTGAAAAGGATTTTTTTTTTAATGGAATATCAAGGATATAGGTATTGCAATTAGTCTAATTTTAATTTTAATAATGACTTAACATGTACAAGGCTTAGGCTTAGGGATAGTAAAAATTGTTCGGGTTGTCAAGTGAACTTTTTTTAAGACAATTCACAGTCCGATATGGTTTTAGGCAGTTTATTAACTAATGGAAGAATATGCTATAAAATAAGAAAAAAAGATGATTCCGATTGAAAAATTTAATCTTTTTTACTTATTCTTTGGATCTAGACCAAAAGCACTGAACAGATGATATAATACCAGGTATGTAAATGATATGGTTTCATGAACTTTAATTAGCATTAGAGGTCTTGGAGTTTGAAGTTTAGGAAACAAAATAAAAAATTATTACTTGTGTTCTATTAAATAGTTTCGCGGCATGAACATTTCCTATCATAATGATGACGCCAACTACTTTAATAAGCAAATGATGATTCGGCATGCCAGCCAATTTCAAAGAGAATTCCACTAAAGAATTGACCACTTCGTCTAAGTTTCCTATACGAGATCGATTGATCTCCCAGACTTTGGTTTTGAATTTTATAATTCAAGTCATTGACATCGATATTTTTCGCTGCTAAAAAAGACACCTATCGTAGTTATGATAATATTCATCAATGTTCGATTATACATTAAGAATTGTAAATTCATCTATCGATGAAGTGATTTGTCAAATGGCAGGTAGAATCAATATTAAACTACTAGAAGTATCTACCAGAATGTGTAATTTTCCATTCTTAAGTTCTATGGAAAAAAAAAACTTCTGCGGTTCTATCCTATTAAATGAAAATTCGCATATTCACACTTAATGGAATTATTATTATTATTATTATTATTTATTAAACTATACATAAATGTACAGGGCAATACTTAAAAGCTAATAGCTACCAGGGCTTCTAGCTGAGTGTTATAAAATTACTTAGTTGAATAATTTGAATGTTTGAGGTTACCAACTGCAAGGGGGCGGTCGGGGGAAGTAAGAGTAAGAACTTTCTCCGACCGCCCCCGCAGAGGTTATGGATAAATAATGTTTAAATATTCTGATATAAGTTGAGTATTTTTAAGATTTTAAAAGTATTTTTAATGTTTTGTTCGGAAGGAACCAAAAGAAGATTTTTTAAATTATTGTTGAAAAGTTTATTGCAAATTTCATTTATTTTCGTGCAGTCTGTAGTTAAATGGTTGATGGAGAGCTGGATGTTAAGTTGGCAGAGGTGACATATGGGTGCGGGGTCTTTGGTAAGTAGGTGACTGTGTGTGAGCTGGGTGTGCCCAATCCTCAGTCTGGTGAAGCATTTGTTCATGATTGCAGACGTAGAGGTTGGATAGGTAACTGGGCTGCGATTTTGGTTGATGAAAGAGTAGTGGTGATGATATTGAGACCAATCCAGTATTTTTCGATTGTACAGATAGGAGGAAGTCAGTTTTAGAACATCTTTTTTGGTGGGTTGGAATTGTGAGATGGCTAGGTTGCTGTTCCTGGCAGATATTTTGGCTTCACGGTCCGCGAGTTCATTGCCCTTCACACAGATGTGACCTGGCACCCATATAATCTTTATTCTATCTCCAAGTTTGATGATGTTATCTCTGATTAAGCCGATGTATGACGATCGATTGTTGATGTTTTCGATAGCGGCTAAAGTTGAAAGACTATCTGTGCATATCACTGTCTTTTTCTTTGATTCGTATGCGATTTGCGTAGCTTTCAAAACCACTAAGGGTTCGGCTGAGAAGATTGAGAAAAAAGGTGGTAGATTTGTGGATGAAAGGAGATTGTTGTTTGAGTCAACGATTGCGAAAGAAGTACCTTCAACTTCAGACTTAGAGCCGTCGGTAAAGAGGATGTTCCAGTAATTGCCGATAAAAGGATTCAGTAATTCGTGGTAATGCTGAAGGTATATCATGTTAGGAGTTGAATCTTTTTTAAATCGGGCGAGGACTGTGTTGATGGATTCCTTGAGGAATAGCCAAGGAGGGTGACTCTCGAGAACTTTTCTTTTAATTTTTGGTTCGATGCCGATTTTTCTCGCCAACATTAGAGTTATATAGTTATATATATTGTCTTGGAACGTTTTAAGATTTTTGAGGAGTCCGAAAGAATTGGAGAGTCATAGGATTCGAGTAATTTTCCTAAAAGTCTTGATGTGAGGAGTTCTTTTCTTTCCTCGATTGATGAGAAACCACCCTCAGCTAGGATGTTTTTAATTGGACTAGTCCTGAATGCCTTAAGGCTGGCTCTGACTGCGGCGTGATTTGATGATTGAAGAGGTTGGATGTAAGATTTTGCACATTTTCCATAAATAACAAGGCCATAATCGATTTTGTAACGTTGATCAATGAGTTCGTATGAGTCAAGCTATTTTTTGAAGCTAAATATTTTATGATGTTAAGCCTGGTAGCCAAATTCGTACTTAATGCTAAACAGTGTTCCTTAAAGCTAAATTTACAATCGAATACAATTCCAAGTATGCTTAGTTTAGTAACAGAAGGGATTTGAATATTATTTATGTTAATAACAGGACAAGAACATGTATATTTTCTACAAATGTGTAAGAGTTTGCTTTTGTTTAAAGAAATTTGGGCACTGGATTGAATGCACCAAGAGTTGATTCGATCGATAATTTCCTTGAAGGAACTTTCAGTCCGAAAATTTTCCTTGAATTTTGATAGAACATAGAGATCGTCTGCGTACAGAGAGTGGTCAATATTCTTGGATTGTAGGATTAGGTTTTGTAGGTTTTCTCATATCTTCACAAAGATGATGACTTGTTAATTTCGGAATCAGGGGAAGTGTTTTGTCGGAAGTCACCCCCTAACAGTATCCTCAGTACCCTCATCAATATAGCGACGATTATTGCTAGGCAACATCGTGCACTCATCCCACATGATCAATTTACAACTTTTCAACACTTTTTCCATTTTCAATTTTTTAATGGAAGCTTCAACAATGTTGAAACAATTCCGGTACAAAGCTAACGACTTTGAACACATATTGGTGCTAATATCAATGATACCAGGAACAGGTATCAAGGAAATCAAGGGCACATCAAGGAAATATAGTCCACCGTTTTCATCTTCGATTGCTTTCATCGGTTGATCATACGTAGGTGCTCTATTGCTATTCATTCAACAGTGTACAAAAGTTATACTTGTTGTTGGAAAATTGTCGTATCCTGCACGTTCGCGATCCAATTCACAATGCAATACATTCAAAGTCTATAGTTTGACGATTTGGGGGCTGGCACAAATCTTTAATCTATAGCGCTTCATTATAAATGGTCATCGTTCATTTGTAATTCAAAATATATATACTATTAAGCTGTCAAACGGAATGATTATTAAATGTAAACTATTTTACTCGAAAAATCAATGAATATGGACTGGAAAACGAAATTTTGAGCTTGCAGCGTCATCTGTTCAAAATTTTCTATTTTTCTTTTTTACTAAACCTTCACGTAGCAATTACGAACAAACCCACTGAAGAAAGTATCCAATTTGGTCTAGTCTTTTTCAAGTTTTAAGTGGTCGAAATAATTTAATAATCCATTTAGCTTTATATATCAGTTTCTTATAAATCCATCCATAATAATTTTATTTCTAGGAAATTGACAAATTGTTCTTGTACCTATGTACATTGTATACATGCTTTCGAATTCAAAACGACGACGCATCGATGTTTGCGATTACTTCAAGCTATTAATTCTCAGTGTTTGCAGCACGCCAGTGATTAATTAAAACATGCCAAAGGATCAAGAAATACGAACAAAAAAATCTAGTACCCTACGAACGTCCCAATACAGCACGCATTTCTCATTTACACGCACAAACTCCAGACTCCACCTGGGCATCCTGAAAACGTGGATACATTGATCATCATGAGAGGATGCCCAATATACTTCACAGACCAGTCGGGCGATGTCTATAATTAAAGAACTTCACACCTTCGCCAAGGTATCCCTTCTACATTGCACAGCACTGTCCGTCGCGTCGTCCTCGTCAGTCGTTGGTTGTATACATATAGTGGAAAATCGGGCGAACCCGAAAGTGTTTAATTCCTGCCGCAGCAGTTCCATTTCTTCGACGAGCAATGTTTCACCTAAAATCACATTCTTCAAATAGCAACGTGCCGATGGACATACAAAAAGCAAAACACTTGCCTTGAAGTAAAAAGTGTATATTGGAGTATGCCTGGCATTCGTGAATTTCTCATAGGTGCTGGTGCTGCATGGATGGATACCACAGATCGAAGGAGTTTCTGGAGGCTGGTGCAAGTGTAAATTTATAGTCGTGTGATTTTAATCTGCCTCTTCTACACCTTGGTGCAAGAAGTTCACGTTCACTTTAAGGACCGAGCAACAACTGTATAACATATTATTAAAGTGTGCAAACGACCGGGTGCGCACATCAATGCTTATTTTTTTTTTTTAAGACCCGACATTCTATATTGTGTCAAGATTGGTATGTACTTCTCTTCCATTGGGATGCTGGGATGTGACTTATGAGTTGATTAGAAGTATTTGTGAGTTTGATAAACCGATTGTGTATATTGGCATGGTTTTTTCTAATGAATTGCAAACATTCTTTCAAATCTTTAAACTCATCTCCAATTCAAACTCAAAAGCATTTTGAAAAATTAACCTCGAATTTAAAAAATCCTAGATTTTTTATTATAAACTTAAAAAAATGTGATAACCCTATGGCGCTACCAGATTTAAGGATTTAGCATAAAGAGCTAGCTTTTTAACAGACGGTTTGCTTTTCCTTGACTTATAGCACTTTTAAAACTAATGTAATCGAACTTTAAGAAAGTGCATTCAAATTTGTATGAATGCATTCACATTTCAGGGCAAATTTTTAATTTGGATGTATTAATTAATTCATAGAGAAGTTATAGAATCTGTCAAAATCAAACAACCAACTAAAATCTTTGTATAGTTAAAAAGTAGGCCTTTTAATTTGACGTGAGGCAGGGATTACTTTCGTGCTGTTAAGAGTTATGCCCAAAATGACTTTTAATAAAATCTCACTCTATACCGATGCATTATTCTTCACATTTCATCGTAAAAATAAAGTACGAATAATAATTATTAGATAGCCTTAGTTTATTTAAACAAAATTTGTCAGGTTTTTTTTCTCACGATAATCCTAAAAAAGCCGGGTTTGCTTTTGGATTTGGATTTTGGATTTGCTTTACATTTTAATTTTAAAAACGATACATAGCCCGGTCAAAAAAGACATTACCCTTGCATAAACTCTCAAAAAAAGTTGTATGAACGTTAAGGATAACATTATAATGAAATTGTGAAAAGTTCCCATCGATCTCGTGTGTGCAAAAAAAAGTTGTATTCCCTGTAGCCTATTCTATGCAATTATGTCCTTATATTTTGTAAAACTTACGCGTAATACAAAACGTGTGCTTTGCTTCGTAAGTTACGGTTGCCAGGTTAGTGGAATATTGTTTTTTAAGCTTTCGTAGGAGGTAGGTTGGTAGGATTTACTTCAGTGTGGTTGGTTTTTTTTTATAATTTAAGAATACAAAACTAACATTTTTAACAACAATTCATTTCTTAAAATGTCTGATTTTGATTTACTTTATTTGTATTAAGGAGGAGTTGAGGTTTTTCAAACGACCCCAGGGTGGTGACTTCAGGGCTCAAAGATCAAAGTTTTTATTTTCGTTGTCTGAAATTTGAGTTGACAGCCGGAAACCAAAATAATATACATTACACCAAAAATAATTCGAATTAAGTGTGGACTAAAAATTGTTTTCGAATTGAATTTTTAAATTTAAAGTTTCTTTATGTGTGCTTATAGTTTTCCTTGCATTTAAAAAAAACAGTTTTGATTTTTGCTACAGTAATTTGTGATTTTTATTAATTGTATTAAAATGTGCAACGTATGTGAAATTGAATTGAAAGTTTCAATAATCAGCTTTAAAATCTGGTTTCTGTAAATATATTTACATGTCGTATGCTTAACTCTATGCGCATAGCGCATAGATATATGTAAAATCATACAGTGAAAATAAATATGAAATAGCTACTAAGTACAAGTTTCATTCTTTTTTTTTAAACGATGTTAACGACGCTATTTAAATAAAAGTTCTTAAGGCCAGTCGTGCTCAAATGTTGAAACTCAAACAGAAGAAGATCCTTATTATGTACATCGACTACGAAACAACTGGATGTATAGCTGTTTGAACAATTTAGGGGTTATCTGTATAACCGTTTCGCTAAAAAATCCAAAAAACCTATTTTTGCTAACTTTGACCTTGAATAAAATTTTTTGCACACATTTCATCATAATAGTATCCTTAATGTTCATTAAAATTTTCAGTTTCTTGGAAATGGGAACATATAGCTGTAGATTCTCATTTCTCGATAGAAAGGTGATGGTACATTGTCCTACTGGAAATGTCATTTTAGCGACATATTTTTTTCAGCCCATGGTATAGCATTACATAATGCTGACATAATATGACTTACCCCACCAAGAGAAACAACCCCACAGCATAAAGCTGCCACCATTATGTTTTACTTTGGTTTTTGTGTAGCGCAGATTAAAAGCTTGTAGCCCAGTCGAATTATACAAAAAAAAGGGCTGAAATGGAAAAAATTAGATAGGGTTTTTTTTTTCTTTTGATCGTTAGAGGGGTTCATAAGGAGCATATGTAGCGGTTTTCGACCTCGTAACTCTATTGCGTTGGCCGCCATCTTGAATTTAAGGAAAACTTGTTTTTCTTAAATAACTCGCTTATTTTCAATTTTTCACTAAAAATGCTTACGACAAAAGTTGTTTAGAATTGCATTTCCTACAACTTTGTTCATGACAATTTTTTGCCTACGACTGATATTTTTCGATTTAATTGGAAAAAACAAAAAATAAAAAATTAATTAAATTTTTTTTTTTTTAAACTCAAAAAAACTTTTTTTGAAAAATTTAAGGATTAATATTAATTTTTCTATAAAAAGGCTCCTATATTAAAAATTTCATCGAAATCCGTCAAGTGGTTTAGGAGAAAATCTGATTTCAAAAAACCGGTCCTATGGAAGGTACCGTTATAAGACTTCCTGAAAAATCTATTCCAATTAAAACAAAAGGTTTGCATAGAAAACACTATTCAGAAAGTTTTATCAAAATCGTAGAAGCCGCTTTTGAGAAAAATTATATTTTCGTTGGCATACGATTTTTAGTGAAAATATAATTTTTCTCAAAAGCGGCTTCTACGATTTTGATAAAACTTTCTGAATAGTGTTTTCTATGCAAACCTTTTGTTTTGGTTGGAATAGATTTTTCAGGAAGTCTTATAACGGTACCTTCCATAGGACCGGTTTTTTGAAATCAGATTTTCTCCTAAACCACTTGACGGATTTCGATGAAATTTTTAATATAGGAGCCTTTTTATAGAAAAATTAATATTAATCCTTAAATTTTTCAAAAAAAGTTTTTTTGAGTTTAAAAAAAAAAAAATTTAATTAATTTTTTATTTTTTGTTTTTTCCAATTAAATCGAAAAATATCAGTCGTAGGCAAAAAATTGCCATGAACAAAGTTGTAGGAAATGCAATTCTAAACAACTTTTGTCATATGCATTTTTAGTGTAAAATTGAAAATAAGCGAGTTAATTAAGAAAAACAAGTTTTCCTTAAATTCAAGATGGCGGCCAACGCAATAGAGTTACGAGGTCGAAAACCGATACATATGCTCATAATGAACCCCTCTAACGATCAAAAGAAAAAAAAGCCCCTATCTAATTTTTTCCATTTAAAAGTACAATTCGACTGGGCTATTGACCCTTTGGACGTCGAACAACCCATTTCCCTTCAATTAAAATTGATCTTTGTCTCGTCGCCCCACAAGATATTCCTCTAATATCTACTAGCTTTAAGAGGGTCATTGTGAATTTGATCGAATTGAAAGAAATCCGCTTTTGCCTGGTTTATAAATGGTAAGTTGCAGCATTATGTTGTGGGGTTGTTTCTCATGGTGGGGTGTGGTCCCAATGTTCCTCATCGACGCTATTATGAAAATAGAGTCATATGTCAGCAATATGGATTATGTAATGCTACCATGGGCCGAAGTAAATAAGCGTCTAATTTGGCGTTTCCAGTAAGACAACGATCGAAAACATTCGGAAAAATTAACAAAGCTTTGGTTTTAGCGAAATAAAGTCAATGTTTTGGAGTGGCCTTCCCAATCCCCCGGACCGAAAATCTTTGGCGTGACTTAAAGAATCGAAGTTAATAAAAAAAACGACTAATCAAGCGGAACTTTGGAAAATAGTGTAAGAAGTTTGGTATGCGCTCCAATAAGTAAAGTGTACAAAATTAGTGGATTCCATGCCCAACAGAATAAATCAAGTTTAAAAAAAAAAAAAAACAAATTTCAACAAAATTATAATTGTTAATAATTTTTAAAAATTAAAAATTATTGTTTTTTAATAATAAATTTTGTGTTTTTAATGGCCAGGACTTAAATTTTTTTTTTTATAGATGCCTATACTATAAGGCAAGTTATGCATTCGTCGAAAAAAAAAGTTTTGAGATAACAATCAAACATGACATTACGCTGATAGCGAAGACGAAAACAGATGGTCTAAAAATTCTGTCCGTCTGTATGTCTGTCTGTCTGTCTGTCTGTCTGTCTGTCTTAATGTATAGAGACCTACAGCCCAAACGGGTGGGCCGAATTGCTTCAAACTTGGTATATAGACTTTTTTAAGTATTGTACACAGGGGAAATTGAATTTTTTTTTAGCTCAAAAAATAACGGTACCTGCCATACAACCGTTACGTTAAAGCTTATTTTTCTTAAAAATGGCTCTAACGATTTCTATTTAAAAAAATCAGTATTGCTTTTTAGGTACAACCAATCATATCGCTGAAAAAAAAGTTTTAAAAAAT
The DNA here is from genome assembly GCA_916050605.2 of Platycheirus albimanus. Lineage (NCBI taxonomy): Eukaryota > Metazoa > Arthropoda > Insecta > Diptera > Syrphidae > Platycheirus > Platycheirus albimanus. The sequence continues at coordinate 83,807,635 of OU696696.1, forward strand.
TACTAAGAACGGTACTTTCCATAGGACCGTTTTTTTTTGCTTTCGACTAACTCGAAAACGACTCAACCGATTCTTTCGAAATTTCACACACATATAGCTGTAGGTAGCTCAATTTGTATGGTGACCAACTGGGCAGAAAGCGGGTGCGGGAATCAATAGCATATACAATAGGAAAGCCTTTTGTTAAAGTTTATTAAATGTAATTCAATTTAAAAGTTCGTTTTTCTTTGTGTAAGGAACATCTGTGTTCACTTATTCATTCCAATCTTATTGAAGAGTTTATCCATAGCCATGAGATGGATCAGTTCGATGGAGGCACGACAACAATCCCTTGTTGCCTTGGTTAGTTTGTCTTCGGTGTGCTTTTCATTTGTATCGCCACCTAGATGGAAGGAGTGTGAATTGAGATTAAGAACATTCTGCAACCACGGCCAACAACTACTACTACTCACTTGATTCAACAAATAATCCACCATCCAAGCTGGATTCACTTTGTGCTAGTTTTTCAGAAAAATCGAATATTTGCCCGGTTGTGTATTCAGTGTTTGTTTGTGTTTGTGGTGCTATGTGGCTTGTGCACCGAATGTGCCAGCTGAAATATGCGTATTCTGATGTTTATGACATAGACGTCGCGCGCCACTATTCAAGTGCATTTTATGCTGTACGGGATATTCGAGATTCGAGAATTAGATTTTTGAATAAAATTAAAATAATGGAAGAAATCAATTAATTGGTCGCTGGAGCGACAGAAATAAAGTACACACTTGTGCGTACAAACCTGTTCTTATTGTAGATAATTGCTTAGAGGTTCATCTATTTATTTAAAAACAACAATTAAAAATAATTTCGAAAAGGTTTAATTTTTTAATTTGTTTAAGAATTTTTTCATTTTCAAAACTAAATGTCTTATTAAGAAAAAAATTTTTTTAGAAAGGTTTTTTTTAACGCTTCGAAAAAATATTTTGAATATTTTGCAAGATGAATGCAAATCGATACTCTTCCAGATGCTTTTGAAATATACATAATAACTTATGAACTTTGTTTCTGCTTTACGATTCAGGCTGCAGGGGAAAGACTGGTATTTGCAGAAGAAGCTTATTTTATAAATATCCTTTATTTTCCAGACCACGTCACATCCAAGCCTTAACCTTTCTAGTAAATGGCAGTGTCTTAAAACCTTAAGTCTACTCAAAACAAAACATACATTATATGCAAAACATTTAAGATATTTATTCGAATATCCACTTTTAACTTTTTGGCATCTGCACCTTAACCAAATACATTAAAAAATACTTAAAAAGTATTTTCACAACCTGATAATCAATGTTCAATCTTATGCCAGAGGTGTTATCCTGATAAAATACTTAAACTCAAAAGTATGTAAATACAACAATAAAGGTATACTCCATTGAAACACGATCAATCGATAGACGATAATTTTAAACGAGAATGGATCAAAAATGCTCTTCCTCCTGATTATGGGGCGTCTCAAGTATCAGGCGCTTGCAAAAAAAATATACATATATCTATACATTCATTGCTGGTCAATCGCAAGGACTTCAACTCCATTGTATTGGGTAGTGTTTTGTTACAAAAACGTCTCTCAAGCTTGTTGATCACGGATTTATAATTCGTATGTTAACGATTTGCCTTCGGTGCTGGGCGGTTATCGATATAATATTCTCGACTGATTCAAAAGATTTTTTTTTTTTCTAATCAAAAACAGGTGAACATCCTCCTTATGCTTCTTATTTCTGTGAAACATAAGCTTAACGCACTCAAACCATATACGAGTTACTTTTTCTTAACCCGACCAAAAAAAAAAAAATCTTACCCAAAACTCTGTTACAAAATCAAAGTCGTTGTCCTGAAAAATTCGCGCTCTAGATTTATCTGCCAGGGAAACATCTTTTAATTAAAATTCAATACCACGCGGATTGGCGTGGTATTTTTGTGTGCTCCAGGTGGAGGTTTCGTATATGTTCGACGGTATGTTTGCAAACGTGCATTTCAAGCAAATTTAGCGCGACGGACGATGAACGAAAACACAACGAGAACGACGAGGAAGATCTCTGAATAAGTTTTCACTATATGAACCACATTGCACACAACATACGACTATATACCTATCTAGGTTTCATATCTTATGCAGTACCTCCTTCTGCTTCAATGAGAAGGATATCCTTTCGGTTCAACGGTTTGCCTAATCGATTATTTTCGGGGCTCATTAAATTTGGCAAGTGGTTTCATATGCTTAGCAAAAGAGGGCGCGAATAATTTCTTTGTTTTACACCTTGCACTGGTGGTGTACGTACTCTACCCACCAACCATATCTCTTGGTTTCCTATCCCTGAATCTGTTCTTGGCATAGGAATGCGTCATTAAAGTATACCTAACGTGCGCATCCTTGTTCGTGTTTCGTTCCTAATAGGGGGAGGGGGAGAATTGGTTAACCGCTGCATGTCTGCACCTTGCTTCTCTACTCTATCAAGAGAAATAATTACAATATTTTAGAGAAAAATTTGGGTTGGGGGACTTCAATTCGCGGTGTTGACAGTATTTCCCTAATTAGTTATAGGCTGTTGGGGATTCCTGGGAAATTCCGTGTGCGGTCCAATTACAGTGGTGGAAACGTTCTTGCGTTTAATTGTGCAAGCCGCATCGTAATGAGGCGTTCTTAAGCTACTCGTATATGCTACGTTCTACTCGCATAAGGCAATGTTACTGCAAGGGTGTCTTGAGTGAGTTCATGCAGTTTATTAACTTCCTATTATTTCTCGTGAAGTGTATTTTTAGTTGAATGTCACCGCAAGTCAAGAAGATTTGGATAATTGCAAAAGTATATCAGAAATTGAAATCTGGATTAATCAATAGTGTAAAGTTAAATGCAATAGGGGAGTGAAAATAACTTTCAAAGAAGTCCCTTGTATTTGATAAATTGCTTGCATTGTTAAGCACAATCAATAGATTAATTAATGTCATGTCATTAGTACATTTAATTGCAGGTTGAAGTCAACATAAAATGTATGAAAGACTGATTAGGTATTTTCTATAGGTATGCTTATGCTGATTCCTTCTGTTTGTAAATTTGTAAAACCGGAATTTTTGTTTAAGGATATTATTTTTAAGCATTGATATCTTTTTTATACATTGACGATTGTAACTTGATCGGAAAAGGAAAATTATTTCTTAAAGCAATAAAAGGAACCTAAGCATTTTGCGGCACTTGAAAGTGTTTTTAATGCACATAGGTACTCGTACCTATAAAAGCTGTTTAGATTCCTCGAACCTCGATGCAAGTGCAATTCATGGGGGTAGTGACAAAGCGGGTGGGTAATACTTTAACGACAGAAGACAGCATGGATGTTCTACATCCATTGCATTTCCACTAAGTCTTATAGGATCGATCTTCGACAACGACACTGTTTTGACAAGCTCTAAAGTGAAAGCTGATTTATTTGCATCAAAGTTTGTTGCCAAAGCCAATTCGATTCTACCATAGAGTGATTTTGCTCCTTCTGTTCTTGAGAGCGTTAATGGTTTTATAGAACAAATTTTGTTTCGCTTCCTCGCTAGCAAAACAAATGCGTAACCTTTTCCATATATCCTACGTACTATACAAATCTCTTTACGAGTACCTAGAGGTGCAGTGAAATACCGCGTCCGCTTTGTAGTTTCCTGAAATATCGATATGCCCTGGCACCCAAAAGAAGTGAATGTTAAACTGTTTCGCCTCCTCTCTGAGGGATGATCGGCAGTCGAGAGCTGTTTTGGAATTGGTGCAGATAGAATACAGAATCCAAAATGTTGAGCACTGCAGAGGGAGTAGTGCGCATTGTGCAATGCACCACTTATGAACATACAAGCAGAGTGCTGGACTTTCCCCCGCTTATCAAAATTTGTCATTGTGTCAAGGGCAGTCCACTAAACGACCAACTCATAATTGGGAATCGGTCCAATTTCCAATGGATATAGCTAATGTAGGTAACATGGGAGTCTAGAACCTATTTATTGGCAATTGCTTTTTAGCAAGAGAGCTATTGTAGCTTTCCTTACTCTTTTTTGTCCAAAACATGACATAAATATCTTGCTTCGTCAGAGAATTTTACCATTTATTGAGGGAGGAATAACCTGCGGTATTTTGCTTTTCCTAGTCAATAGGTCATGTTCAGTTATGTGATGCTTACATTTAGTACACATCGTTTTTCAAAGTAAGTTCACAAAAAACATCTAACGAAGAAGGTTCAGCTATGAATTATATGTGCTGTATAACAACCAACTTAACAAACGGTTGAGATGGCATTGCCATGTGCGGCTAATGGTTATTAATGTTGTTGCTCTTAAAGTCTTCAACGCCATATCAGAGGCGGGAGCCTCCGAAGCATTAGCATAGGTACCTAACACCTCATCTATATATATAAAAATGGATGTGTGTATGTTTGTATGTTTGTATGTTTGTATGTTTGTATGTTTGTATGTTTGTATGTTGTCTATGGACTCTTAAACGGCCCAATGGATCTTTATGAAATTTTCAGGGTAAATATAGTTAAGTCCAGGAATGGTTCCTGTGAAGGTTTGGTTCCGATCGGGTAGAAGACAAAAATAAAATGCAGGCTTTTAACATTTTTTGGTCATTTTTTTTTTTTTTGGTTTTTTCATAAATTTTTTAGCTGTTTGAAACATCAGCGAAAATTCCGGAATGGCCGGTCGAGTGAAGGACAAAAAAAAAATGCAGGCTTTTAACATTTGTTGGATGATTTTCTTTTTTTTTTATTTTTGATTTTTTTCATACATTTTTTTGCTGTTTGAAATATCAGCGAAAATTCCGGAATGGCCGATCGAGTGAAGGACAAACAAAAATGCAAGCTTTTAACAATTGTTGGTTAAATTTTTTTATAATCTATCTATATACTAGCGGTACCCGGCGCGCGTTGCTAAGCCAAAAAAAAAAAACAATTATGTGCATTTAATGTGAAATTAAATTTATTTATATATTTTATCTCAATGCTAGCGGATAAGCAATATTTTTGGTCGTTTTGGTTGGTGTACAAATATACAAATTTTTTGGCATACACACAAAGTGCAGTTAATTTGATTGCTAAACTGAACATGATAACATTGATTTAATTGTGGCTTGAATATTTTGCTGCATTTGACAACAATTTGGGAAAATAAAATGTCATTTGTTGTGCGATTCAATTCCTTTTCCGATGTTCAAAAGTTGTTTGGAAAATGTTTGGGTGGACGATTCTTGCACCAAATGGACACGCACGTTCGTTGAGAGTTTGATTTTTTCGACTCAGTTCCATAAATGTGATGCTTTTATTCAACGAAAGGAAAACATTTTTATAAAAAAGTTGAAAAAAAAACTTTGCCAAAAGCCCGCATTTTTCTGTCTTCCACCCGGGCATTCCGCTTAAAAATTTATGAAAAAAACCAAAAAAGAATTTAAAAAAAAAAACTGAACCAAAATTGTTAAAAGCATGCATTTTTTTTTTCCTTCCACCCGATCGGCACGAAACCTTCACAGGAACCATCCCTGGACTAAACTATATTTACCCCGAAAATTTCATAAGGATCCATTGGGTGGTTTCCATTTTTATATATACATATATAGATAGATTATAAAAAAATTTAACCAACAATTGTTAAAAGCTTGCATTTTTGTTTGTCCTTCACTCGATCGGCCATTCCGGAATTTTCGCTGATATTTCAAACAGCAAAAAAATGTATGAAAAAAATCAAAAATAAAAAAAAAAGAAAATCATCCAACAAATGTTAAAAGCCTGCATTTTTTTTTTGTCCTTCACTCGACCGGCCATTCCGGAATTTTCGCTGATGTTTCAAACAGCTAAAAAATTTATGAAAAAACCAAAAAAAAAAAAATGACCAAAAAATGTTAAAAGCCTGCATTTTATTTTTGTCTTCTACCCGATCGGCACGAAACCTTCACAGGAACCATCCCTGGACTAAACTATATTTACCCCGAAAATTTCATAAGGATCCATTGGGTGGTTTCCATTTTTATATATACATATATAGATAGATTATAAAAAAATTTAACCAACAATTGTTAAAAGCTTGCATTTTTGTTTGTCCTTCACTCGATCGGCCATTCCGGAATTTTCGCTGATATTTCAAACAGCAAAAAAATGTATGAAAAAAATCAAAAATAAAAAAAAAAGAAAATCATCCAACAAATGTTAAAAGCCTGCATTTTTTTTTTTGTCCTTCACTCGACCGGCCATTCCGGAATTTTCGCTGATGTTTCAAACAGCTAAAAAATTTATGAAAAAACCAAAAAAAAAAAAAATGACCAAAAAATGTTAAAAGCCTGCATTTTATTTTTGTCTTCTACCCGATCGGAACCAAACCTTCACAGGAACCATTCCTGGACTTAACTATATTTACCCTGAAAATTTCATAAAGATCCATTGGGCCGTTTAAGAGTCCATAGACAACATACAAACATACAAACATACAAACATACAAACATACAAACATACAAACATACACACATCCATTTTTATATATATAGATGTATATATAAAAATGGAAACCACCCAATGGATCCTTATGAAATTTTCGGGGTAAATATAGTTTAGTCCAGGGATGGTTCCTGTGAAGGTTTCGTGCCGATCGGGTGGAAGGAAAAAAAAAATGCATGCTTTTAACAATTTTGGTTCAGTTTTTTTTTTTAAATTCTTTTTTGGTTTTTTTCATAAATTTTTAAGCGGAATGCCCGGGTGGAAGACAGAAAAATGCGGGCTTTTGGCAAAGTTTTTTTTTCAACTTTTTTATAAAAATGTTTTCCTTTCGTTGAATAAAAGCATCACATTTATGGAACTGAGTCGAAAAAATCAAACTCTCAACGAACGTGCGTGTCCATTTGGTGCAAGAATCGTCCACCCAAACATTTTCCAAACAACTTTTGAACATCGGAAAAGGAATTGAATCGCACAACAAATGACATTTTATTTTCCCAAATTGTTGTCAAATGCAGCAAAATATTCAAGCCACAATTAAATCAATGTTATCATGTTCAGTTTAGCAATCAAATTAACTGCACTTTGTGTGTATGCCAAAAAATTTGTATATTTGTACACCAACCAAAACGACCAAAAATATTGCTTATCCGCTAGCATTGAGATAAAATATATAAATAAATTTAATTTCACATTAAATGCACATAATTGTTTTTTTTTTTTGGCTTAGCAACGCGCGCCGGGTACCGCTAGTTTTCAATAAAATGACATTTTTTACTCCGGCAAAAACTTGAAAGTGAGATTGAAATATACTTATATAGCATTTACTCCATTCAAAGTAGGTATAAGTAAGTTCAACATCTTAATTTTTAATAATTAAGTTAAAATTATTAAAAAAATTATAAATAAATTGAAAAATAGGTAATTAAAGTTATTAAGTTAGACACAATCGGCTGGGCCGTTTTTAATGAATAGCCCATACAGAAATCTAGATGTCAAACTGTATCAAAAACTTTTGAAAAATCAAGGACAAAGTACAATAATCTTTCCGTCTACAAAATTATGTGTAGATGTGTTCTTTTTTTCAGCCAATGTACCAAGTATATACCGGCATTTTTAAATATCCTGCTTGAACATTAGGCCTATTAAGCAAAGTCCTACAGAAGTTTGTTTCTGCCCTCAGATTTTTGTATTGATTTTTACTGATTAATTCAGAGTTTGAAAATATAAGAATCACTTCCTTAAGCCAAACCGTTTGTAACATGGTTGGTGAACTTTTCGGCTCATTGATCATTTTGTCCAATAAAGTGCCAATTCATCAATGAGCACGAGCCGCTTAGCTCATAATATCCGACAATACATCCAAAAAATATATTTTTTTTTTATGAAATGTGTACTTGGTTTATACATATATATATAAAAAAAAAACGCAACTACTCTTAATGGCTTTGACTGTTTTTGTTTAAATTTGACAGATTATCAGTTCAATGGATCGCCTTCCAATGGAAGTTCCAATCAAAATGAGGTCAAAATATTTTGTATCGCAACGACATAAAGAAAAAAAAACCCTTTTTTTCTAGACGCGACAAGAGAGGAATGAATCGTTTCAATTTACATATAAGACATAACAATAGATGCGAACGAATATTGCCTAAATTACAGCACACGGCACCTGGTGTGGTAATATGTTATTAGAATTTCAGCTGGAAAAACTATACATTAGATACATTATAGTTATTTACTATTTGTTCATAAAAAAATTACGTTTAAATTGATTTTCACGACAAATTTTAATTTTTTTTTAATTTTATATACTAGCTGTCCCGGCAGACGTTGTTCTGCCCTTCCGAGCAGATAGGGCATTTATATAAACTGTGATAAATATAAACATACATTCACCGTCAAGTAAAATGAGTGCTTCATTAAAAATGTCCTCAGTGTATTCCTGATTTAGATGTTTTTTTCTTGCACCGTAGAATATCCTGACTAAGACTTTGTGTTTGTTTATGATTTTCCCAGAGTGTTTTTGGATCAGTTGGTGCGCAAGTCGTCAGAATGTTAAGGAACAGAGTGCGTATTTGATTTGGTAAACTTGTAAGCGTAGCTTCTGTTAGTGATATATTCCAATGCTTATCATTTTCAAGTAAGTCAAGCTTCAAACACGCTTCTTTATATGTATTACCTGCGTAATTCACTATCGACTTCGACAGTTTTAATGGATAAGATGATACTGGTCCTTTACCCTTGATAAGGTATATGTATAGCAGCATTTACAAATAAATGTAGATGGACATGTAGTCTTAGCAAAGAAACTAATATAGGAGCTTTTCAAGGACCCGGCCGGCGCTTTATGGCCAAACACCTGATATTATGTTAGTTTCAAAAATCTCACTACTTCAATGCTCTTTCAAATACATTTGCCGGTACGACACAATATGCAAGCAATAAGTTTCCGCGCAGCATTAAAACACATAATGCTGAAAACAGATGTGCAGTCATAGTCCGGGAGCCAGCGACCTTTAAAGGGTAGTCATTCCACAAAAGATGAAAATGTTTTCCAAAGCTTAATTTGGTGTCACTAGTAAGGGAATGGACCTCCAGCTGGCACACTTCCGGGGGGTGTGCCAGCGGCAGCCTCCGAAACACGTAAAATATTAATAAAAAAAAAACTAATACCACAAAAGCTAAAACTTTGTAAAGATGGTAATTATGGTATATTTTAACATAAAAACGTATCCAGCTGCACTTCGAGTGGGCGATTATGCTCCAGCTTTTCACGTAAATATGTAAAAAATATGGTCTGAGTGAACTCATACCACAAAAGCTGAAATTTGGTACACTTGTACCTAATATAATAACTTAAACGAAAAAAACATCCAGCTTCACATTAGTGGGGGGGGGAAGTGTCCAGCTGACGCAAAGAAGGACGCTGCGCATGGGTATGCAACCGAAAAAATCGTATTTTTGACTTTATCAGCTGGATACTTTTCCCTCACTAAATATGAAGCTGGATACTTTTTTTTGTTAAATTATTTAATTAACTATTATATTACAAAATTTCAGCTTTTGTGGTATCAGTAATCTATACTTTTTTCATTAAACAAAGGGCGCCATCCATGCGCTCTTTTTTATGATAGATACGTAAGTATAACTTTTCTTCTCTTAAGTTTTAATTCCACCAAACTGAAACCACAAAAGCTGAAATTTGGTACACTTGTACCTAATATAATAACTTAAACGAAAAAAACATCCAGCTTCACATTAGTGGGGGGGGGGGGGAAGTGTCCAGCTGGCGCAAAGAAGGACGCTGCGCATGGGTATGCAACCGAAAAAATCGTATTTTTGACTTTATCAGCTGGATACTTTTCCCTCACTAAATATGAAGCTGGATACTTTTTTTTGTTAAATTATTTAATTAACTATTATATTACAAAATTTCAGCTTTTGTGGTATCAGTAATCTATACTTTTTACTTGCGATTATAGGTACTATAAGGCAAGTTATGCATTCGTCGAAAAAAAAAGTTTTGAGATAACAATCAAACATGACATTACGATGATAGCGAAGACGAAAAAAGATGGTCTAAAAATTCTGTCCGTCTGTATGTCTGTCTGTCTGTCTGTCTGTCTGTCTGTCTGTCTGTCTGTCTGTCTGTCTGTATGTATAGAGACCTACAGCCCAAACGGGTGGGCCGAATTGCTTCAAACTTGGTATATAGACTTTTTTAGATATTGTACAGAGGGGAAATTGAAATTTTTTTTTTAGCTCAAAAAATAACGGTACCTGCCATACAACCGTTACGTTAAAGCTTATTTTTCTTAAAAACGGCTCTAACGATTTCGATTTAAAAAAATCAGTGTTGGTTTTTAAGTACGACCAATCATATGGCTGAAAAAAAAATTCAGTTTGGTGGAATTAAAACTTAAGAGAAGAAAAGTTATACTTACGTATCTATCATAAAAAAGAGCGCATGGATGGCGCCCTTTGTTTAATGAAAAAAGTATAGATTACTGATACCACAAAAGCTGAAATTTTGTAATATAATAGTTAATTAAATAATTTAACAAAAAAAAGTATCCAGCTTCATATTTAGTGAGGGAAAAGTATCCAGCTGATAAAGTCAAAAATACGATTTTTTCGGTTGCATACCCATGCGCAGCGTC